>CM023947.1:7859715-7954414 GCA_013407115.1 Glycine latifolia
ATTTAAGAACTACAATTACAAAATCTTCAAATGCCAGTTGGCTGCTGAAGTTATGCTCATGGGTGTTCATAGGTAAGTTTGGATTGGTTCTGAGTGAATAATGAAGATAGAATCAAAGCCAAAAAAATTCTTCTTTTTAGTTTGGATTTTATCAATATTGGACAATATCTGAATCAAATTAGCCTTATCAAGAATAAGTTAGTTCGTCTCAATTCAATTGGGTCACACATAAATGCAAAACTAGTGCTTTTTCCCCCTATTGTTACAAAAGGTAAAAAGCAACAAAACGTGGGAATGAAAAAAAAAAAAAACACAAAACTACTCCCTGGGGAAATAACAGGTCCCAACTCATCATCAGATAGCAACATAGGACTGAAGTCTGTAGGCGATTCCTAATTTAACAAATTTGTGAACATCTTTTGTTTTCCTAATTCACATGAGCTACATTTGTGATTACAATAAAAGATTTTTAATAATTACTTTATAAGTCAACAAGTTTATTATATATATATATTTGTAATTAAATAAAATTATAAAAATCTTTAGTACATTTCAGTTAAATTCCAATACCGGTTGTCTTAATAAAACTTAAACTTTTCATTAGTATTAATAACAACTCAAAAATTTAAACTACTGGCTTAAATAAAAATCACTAGAGATCTTAGTTCACGCTCCACAACCAAAATGTAGAGTTATTAAAATTATCTTTTCCACACTTGTATACATTAAACTTGAGATCTCATTCTTCATTTTTATGAAGTCACATGATATTCTTCCTTATCATAAAATTAGGCGTCTCTTTTATGTTCAAACATGTGTAATAAGTTTCTAAAATAAATCAAGATTAAATTATTTTTAATTAATTATTGAAATGAAGGAAGCTTTTTATTTTCATAATATTATCAATCAACCCGTGGGAAACTAATTTTTCATTAATCAATCCTTAAATGTTTTTAATTAATATTAAATATTTGAGATTTAAAAGTTTAAAAGTTTTAACTTTTAAATATCTATATATTTATATCTATGTTCATTAAAGAAATTATTAATTATTTTCATTTTTATAATTTTTTTTATATCTTTATAACATACCGGTACACTGTGTGCATGATATTTACTAGTCTATTGTTACAAATAGACATGTGTTAACATGTCAAATGTGATTAGAATGACATAAGATTTGTGAATAGCAATTAGCACAAGTGATAAGAAATGAGAAATGAAGAATACATGCGGTGAACTGATTGGTGGTGGTAGAATCACAATTTGTATTTTTCAATCACCGCAGAGGGCACCGGTCTTTTCATCATTTAGGGGCAATTTTTTTTTTAATTATCAAGTGCGAGTATTTTTTAAAAAATTACTATTGGGATAAGTCATGTTAATTGGCACAACTTTTTTTTTTTAAAAAAAATTGGTCTTTAAAAATTTGTTCACTAGTTTTAATTGTTATAATTGGTAATACTTTTTGTGACAAAATATAATGATTATAAACATAAAAAACAAAATATAATATTATGTCGTATAAAGTGTTAACGACTAAAATAAAAAATGAAATTAAAGACCAATTTTTAGCGACAAATGTATTTTTAAAAAAAAAGTCTTATAATTTTAAAAAAAAATACTCCATAATTAAAAAAAAAAAATTGCCCCTAATGGCAAAAAAACAGAGGGCCCCTCATTATATCTTGACCCGTGAGAGTGGGTCTCTTTTGAGTAGCACCACTTTTTGTTGGGGAAAAAAATATAAATAATATAAATTAATTATTTATTTAGCAAAAAGGGACAAATGAAACAGTATTTAGGAAAATGGGGTACCCAAACACGCCCGAATGGGGCGTGTCTAATTCCGTCTCTATCTCGGTCTCTAACACTTTTTTACACAATATTTGGGTTTTTTAAAAATCCGTCTCTAATTCCGTCTCTATTTCGGTCTCTAACACTTCTTTACACAATATTGGGATTTTTAAAAATCCGTCTCTAATTCAGTAGCTAGCACTTTTTTTACAGAATATTGTGATTTTTTCCAAATGTGTTGTAACCACAATATTGTGATTTTTAAATTTTTTAGAACTGAGAACGTTTAAAAATTTACAGTATAATTTTGGTAAATAAATATTTCCAAAAAAAATTACTTAATTTGGGCTAAGTTTTTATTACTTAATTACTCCATTTTAAATGGCTAAAATTTAAAATGAAGTGTAATTAGCCATTTAAAAATCTTAAAATTTAAAAATCTTAGCCATTTAAAATGGAGTGTAATTAGCCATTTAAAAATCTTATGTAAGTGGGAAACGAATCGCCAAAAGGCCGTGAACGAGGTTCAAAATGCATTGGTTATTGACTACTGGTCATATGCTCTGGTGCATGCCTAGATTAGACTGTACGGACGGATGAAGCAGAATCAATAACGGTGTCGTTTTCTACTTTAAATATTAAGATTAAGCTTATCAAAAATGGGGGTGCATTTAACAATTGTTAGGTTTTAAATTTGATTGTGCATATGTCACTCAGACAGTCATAACTTTTGATAGAAATGTCCGATGATGTCAAAACGCTCGAAATTAAGAGAAGTAACTAAAAAAATAAAAAATAGCATGCAATTCACTAATTAAATAAATAAAAAATTAGAAAAGAAGAAATTTTTTGGATGTTTGAATCTTAAATCGCAATTTTGAGGCACTTAGAGGCCTCTTTTGGGAAAAAATTTTGGACAAGTCCCCTGTGGGAACTTGTCACGTGTCACCACCACCTTAAACACGTCTCAGTCAGGCGTGTTCCATTGCCCAATTTTCCTAAATATTGTTTCATTTGTCCCTTTTTGTTAAATAAATAGTTAATTTATATTATTTATATTTTTTTGCCCTTTTTGTTGTCATCTTTGATCTTCCACTTCAAAATAAGAGGGTGAGGTTGGTGCCGTCTCAATCTCTCTTATCTCGTAATCTCCATTTGAAAATTTCTCTTATTCTCTCGTGTACTCACACGCCCCTTTCCAATTTCGTGAAATTAGGGTTTTCTCACGCCCTTTCTTCCTTCACTGATTCTCGAGATGAGAGAATCCGGTTTCCTTAATGATTTCGCCCTGTCGGTTGGACTCGCTACTGGACCGTAAAATGATTCTTGGGATTTGAGTATATCCGAACAACTCTGCTGCCTTTCGCTTTTCGTGTTGTGGTTCTTTGTGTTTGATGCCCAAATACCAAAGTGAGAAACTTGTTTTGGTGTTTTTATTGCATTTTTATTTTATTTTATTGTTCTTTTCTTTTTCTCCGTTGGATTTGAATGATTGCTGCAATTGGTTTGGCGATCTCTGTTTCATAGGTTTACACGTCATTCTTCCTCTGCCACATATCTCGGTTTGCTCATGTGTGCTGATTTTGTATATGGCGCATCGGAATATAGTGTTTTCTTATCATGTTCCTTAGTTGCACCAACACTGATTGACTGAATTTTTTAATACAAAGTTGTTTGGAAAGGGTTTATGTTTTCAAAATTGGCTGATTGAATTGAGGTTCCCAAGTGAAGAATTATTATGCTTTGTTGATTGCATGTGATGAATATTTTAACTGATGTTTATGATGTGTTTGGGGTGTTATTTCACTTTAAGAAGAACCAAAATATCTCTTTGGCTCACCGTTGTAAATAGTTACTAGTTGGAGTTATGGAGTTCTCTTTTCGTATATTGCTGTAGGATGAAAGGTGTTAGAGATTGGGTCTTCTCTCAAATACTATCCAAATCACTGGTCTCTCCTTCACCATTATCTGGCAGTAACAGTCTCTATGCTGGAGAGCATCGGAATGAAGATTTTAATGAGCAAGGTACCACCCTGACTTTACTGTTTGATTTTGAGTTGAATCACTGAAAATGCACTTAGATAACTTCTCACAAGAGAAGAAGGTCTTGACGGAATTCTCCTCCTCCCCAAAATGGTGGTTGGTGTGATACTAGTTGGGGATCTTATTTTGCTGTTATTCCTTGCATGTTAAGCTCAACAGATAAATAGTTATAATTTAGTAAAAAGTAACATCTTCTAATTATATAGTTCAGTATGTACGTCTTCCTAGGCCACCATTTGAGACTTGTAGTAGGTCTCACAATTCTTAGATCCTGTAGGGAACATTATGACATGATTCACCACCATGCATATGGAGGAACTGGAACTGTGGAGGTTATGCTTGGATTGATAACAGAGTGAGCCTTTACAGTGTGATAATTTAGAGACATAGATATATATGACTATGCCAGAAGGCTACGGTTGGGATTCAAATCCAAGATTTGAGCTAGGTAAACAACCCTTCTATCATTGAACATTCTTTTTCTTTTCAGGATGTAAAAGAAATTTGTTTATCTTTGCTTAATACTAAAATTAAATTCTCATTAAATTAAAATTTTATTTTAAGGTGGCAGGAACTGTAGGCCTCCCTGTAGTACAGAACACTGACACAGTCCGCTTCCCTAACAGGGAATATCCTCCTTCCAACCTACACCTACAATTTAACATGCAGTTACACAATCCCTCAGAAATCTGCCACACATATTATTCAAGAAATATACGCATAACTGTCATATAGTTACTAAACACACAATAATATCAAATTGCTGTAGTGCTGAATTTGCTGGGTCTTTGTTGTTTGTTAGTTAATAGAAGGTTTCTTCTTCACATCTAGTCCAGGGAACAAGTAAATTTAGACATTACTTCTATGATTGAGGATGATTGAAGTGAGTGGTGCTAAATTCCATGCATAATATCATTTCTAAACCAATGTTTGTGCCAAATTTTTTTTTTATTTTGTGAATGTAATGTCTATTGTCAGTACACTTTAGATAGAACTAATACATATGTTTTTTGTTAGGTTCAGATCACTCAGCTAATTCAGTATCATCACCCATTCCTTCTGACTCATCAAATTCTTCATATGGTGATCAGAGTAATCAGCATAGTTCCTCATTGCAGCTAGTTTCAGATACAGAAATCTATCAGTATCAACATAACACTAATGGAAGACGGAAGGATACTTTGGCCAAGGTTGAGGAACTCCAAGTTAAATTCTTCCGATTGCTCCAACGCCTTGGCCAGTCACAAGAAAATCTTTTGGTTGCTAAGGTTCTTTATCGGATGCACCTGGCAACTTTGATTCGTGCTAAGGAATCAGATCTGAAAAGAGTTAACCACAGTAGCAGTAGAGCCCAAGCAATAGCAAGCGAACTGGAGGCTACTGGTATGCCTCAATTGGATTTCTCCTGCAGAATACTTGTTCTTGGTAAAACAGGAGTTGGTAAAAGTGCTACCATAAATTCTATATTTGGTCAAGCAAAAACCACCACCGGTGCTTTTCAACCTGCTACTAATTGCATCCAAGAAGTTGTGGGAAATGTCAATGGGCTTAACATAGCATTTATTGATACCCCTGGTTTCCTGCCTTCCTCCACCAACAATATGAAAAGAAATAAGAGGATCATGCTTTCTATAAAGAGATTCATTAGGAAGTCCCCTCCAGATATTGTTTTGTACTTTGAACGGCTTGATTTTATCAATGCTGGTTATGTTGACTTCCCACTTTTGAAACTCGTAACTCAAGTGTTTGGCTCGGCAATTTGGTTCAACACCATCATAGTCATGACTCATTCTTCCTCTGCCATTCCAGAAGGACCTGATGGGTATACTTTTAATTATGAGTCATATGTTTCTTATTGTACTAATATGATACAGCAGCATATACAACAGGCAGTGTTTGATTCCAAGGTTGAAAGCCCTGTACTTTTGGTTGAGAACCATTCTCAATGCCCACAAAATATTATGGGAGAGAAAATTCTCCCAAATGGACAAGTTTGGAGATCTCAACTCTTGTTATTTTGCATTTGTACCAAAGTTCTGGGTGATGTAAACTCTCTTCTGAAGTTTCAGAACAGTGTAGAGCTGGGACCATCAAACAGTGCCCGCATTCCTTCTATGCCCCATCTCCTTTCGTCTCTCTTACGCCATCGACCTGTATCCAATGTTAGTGGGATTGATGATGAAATTGAGGAAATATTACTCTCTGAAAAGGAAGAAGATGAATATGATCAACTTCCATCCATACGAGTGCTGACAAAATCTCAGTTCAAAAAGTTGCCCGAGCCGCTAAAAAAAGATTATCTGGATGAAATGGATTACAGGGAGACTCTTTTCTTAAAGAAACAGTTGAAAGAAGACTGTCGGAGGCGCAAAGAGAAACTACTCTTAACAGATAAAAAGTTTTTGAACGGTGATAACCCTGATGATCAACAGGCACCTCCTGAACCTGTTTTGTTACCGGATATGGCTGTCCCTCCAAGTTTTGACTTAGATTGCCATAGCCATAGATATCGTTGCCTTGTTTCTGATGACCAATTGCTCGTGAGACCTGTTCTTGATCCCCAAGGATGGGATCATGATGTAGGCTTTGATGGTATAAACTTGGAGACTACTACAGAAATAAAGAAGAATGTATATGCCTCAGTTGTGGGACAGATGAATAAGCACAAACAGGATTTCAGTATTCAATCTGAGTGTGCTGCAGCTTATGTTGATCCATCGGGCCCTACTTATTCTATGGGTGTTGATGTTCAGTCCTCTGGTAAAGATTTCATTTGTACCATTCATAGCAACACAAGGTTGAAAAACATAAAGCATAATATTGCTGACTGTGGTGTTTCCTTAACATCTTTTGCTAAGAAGTACTACGTGGGTGCAAAACTTGAGGATACTGTGTTTGTTGGGAAGAGATTAAAATTTGTTTTGAATGCTGGCCGCATGGAGGGTGCAGGACAAATGGCATATGGCGGGAGTTTTGAAGCTAATTTACGAGGGGAAGATTATCCTGTAAGAAATGACAATGTAAGCTTGATGATGACAGTTCTATCTTTCAATAAAGAAATGGTGTTGAGTGGAAGTTTACAATCGGAGTTCCGGTTATCTAGAAGCTCGAAAGCATCTGTAAGTGCTAATCTAAATAGTCGCAAAATGGGGCAAGTATGTATAAAGATAAGTAGCTCTGAGCATTTACAAATTGCCTTGGTTGCAGTTTTCTCGGTTTTGAAATTCCTATCACGTAGAAAGGAAACTAAGAACGTGGTGAGGGAAGTAATGGACTGACGTCTGCTCTGGTTGTTTACTTACTGGTACTAATATTTTTTGTTCAAGGAAGATGTGAAAACAGTGAAGCATTCTACATGCCCTACGTAGATATGGATCTTTTCCCCCTGTAATAGGAAGACAGAAAGTTAGAATTGAATTTTATTTTATTTTTTGAAGAGGCTAGCTGGAATTTTCTTTTCCGTGATACTTCAGATGCAGTTTTTGTAAGTCTTTTAGCAAAGGCTGGGTGGCATCTTGGAACTTTTTTCTATCTGTAGATTATTAATTAATAATCAGTATGAGAGAATTGATATTCATTTCTAGTAAAATGAATTCATAACTGTACAGTAAAGCACAGAAAATGTCAGGACTTTCTTCTTTTTTTCCCCCTTGATTTGTTCAAGTATTAGCAAGTTTGAATGATAGCGTATTGTTGTTCAACAGGAATTTTTGCAATGTGGAAAATGTTAATGAAGTTTTGGGTATATGTTAATGATAATGCAAGTAGCTACAAGTCATCTCGTTTTTAGTTTGAGGCTGCGGTGCCTATCTTCAAATGGGAGTTTCTATGGTTTTTTTGGTTCAGGTGACACGACTATGGGCAACATGTCGGTAGGTGAAGAAGAATAAGTTGTATTTTTTGCCTAAACTTAACTTTTCAGCAAGGAACATGTTGTTCTGTAGTATGTTTGTTAATCGTTGTTTAAGAGGAAATCGTTTTTATTTATTTATTATTTTGCACATTGCAAAAATCTAAAACATTTAATTATATACAGTATAAATTAAAATGTATAATTTAGAGAGTAAACCACTCTTCACTGTCTTAATTAAAAAAAACAATATTTTTTCTCTTATTCGTTGGACATATGCTTCACAAATTATCCGTATGGCTACTAAAAATATTTTCCTTTATCTTCTTTAAATATGTATTTCACAAGTACCTGCACTCTAAAAATTGTCCTCGATGTGATTATAATGTGAATTTCCTCACGTGAAAAATACCCAGATGCACCTAAATATTAGGTGGGGGGATTTGTAATCCATGATTGGCCTCTTGTGTTTGAGCATTTAGGATTATGATTTTGTTCTGCTCGTCTTGTTAAGTCATCGATGACGTAACCCTATGTGCCAACACCATTTGTGGTGTGGGGCTTCCTGAATTTCCCGTTCATGAATCATATGCACATGTTGGACACCACTACCCCAGATACAGAATGGACAATTAAGGACAGGCATCATTTTAGCATTCGATTAGACATACATAATGGCATACTAAACTATAATTGTATCAAGGTGTCCTCACATGAAAGCTAATCACTAATAGCCTTTTTTTTTTTCCAGTTGGCTCTGAGATTTGTATTTTTCTCTAGTTGCAATTGATTTTCGAAGAAGAAAGTTTTTAGTTTTAAGGAAAAACAAAACCAAATTATGATGTGTGTTCAGTTTTGTTCTGGCAACTCGGTTATATCAAATTATCAATCTCTTACCTCCTTCTATTAAGTGCTAGCGTAAAAACAAATAGTTTATCTGAATTTTTTTTTTCTGATATATATGTTTTACTTCCTGAACAATTTAGATTAAACGGGGTAGAAAAAATAGGTTGAACAATAAGTTTTTATTTATTTATTTATCAAATAGGGGTGTTTTATTTTCTTTAGTATTATTGGGGGTCAATTTCAAATAATTACTCAAAACAAATAAGTCATAACATAGGCTACAATTTGTGAGTTAAAAATAGTAACTAATGTTATAATTTATAAATTTTTTAACTTTTACGATTTTAACTTTAAAAATAGTAACTAATGTTATAATTTATAAATTTTTTAAATTTTACGATTTTAACTTTTTTTTTTTAGTTTACGACTTAAAGTCATAACAATTTTTTTTTATTTTTTAAACTGAAGTCATAATTATTTTTCCTTTCTTTTTTTTTTTTCAATTCTTTGCTATCTTCATTCTTATGTGCAAATGCAACGTTACAAGGTAAGCTAACCTTTTATAATTGTTTAAATACATTATAACCTACCAACATGGTGTGACATAACCTACCGAAATATTTTATGCCACACACCGTCATCTCTCATATAATGTAGTATTTTTTTTTATAGAAAAATGTTGTCCATACGGATTTGATATTTATTGTGATTTTGTTTGGACGTGGAAATGATCTAAATGTGGATCATTCATGGACGTACTCACGCAGGGTCCGCAATATTCCACCTCACGGTTCATACTATCAAATCAGAACAATGCACTCATATATTAGCCATTAATTAAAGTCTCACTTATGCCACACTCATCGTATTTATTTTTTAAATGTATATTTAAGATTGACTTATGTTACATTCTCATCTCAGATATCCATACGATGCACAAGTTCTATATTTAAAAATAATACTTAAAGAAAGATTGATGTCCATAAAATGAAGTGTTACTTTTTATGGTGAATTCTAAGGTGAAGTTTGAATGTTACTCCCTCACCTGTGTACCCCATATTTTATGGGCAATAACAAGTTTGTAACAAAAAAAAAAATTAAATAAAAATTAAATTAAACATTAATTTTTTTTTTATTTTCGCTGTGACACTCTTCTCTTCCGTTTTGACTTCGTTGGCAACTCCCTCCACCACCACCCCTAACCTCCTTTCTCCGTCATTAACCCATCAGACCCATAACCCAGCATTGGAAGAATCACTGCAGCATCAACGTCCTTGTAGAGTGCCATATCCCAAATCTGTAGCCATGACCTCCCATCCACTATCACCTGGTCCCAAATCTGTTTATGACATTCACCATTGCCGCTGTCGATAAGGTCACCTTTGTCGCAGAGCAAGACCATCACCGACGGTGACGACGATTGCTTCTTATCCACCAGACCTCAACTTTTTGGTTTAATTTTTGTTTTTTCTTCCCATAGCTTCCTCCCTCATGCGAACGACATCAATCTTCGCGGTGGCTGCTGCTGTTGCTCCCGGTAGCCTCGGTGCTGGTGGAGAGGTGTGGTTTGGCCGTGGTTTCTCCGGCCAGCCTCCGTGATTGAGGGGTTCAGAACACTAGCAATTTTTTTTTAATATGATTTAATATTTTTTGTAAATATGTTAAATTATTTGATTAAGTATTTTAGTAATTTATATTATAATTACTTTGAATTACATTTAATATTTTAATTAATTTTGTAAATTTTTGTAGTAATGTTAAAATTTAAATTTTGATACATTGATTGTTAGATGAAAATATTTTGGTAATATATGTGGGTTTACTTTCGTAATATGGTTTGAAGATATGTGGATTCAAAGTTTAGAGTGTCTTAACCAATGCTTTTAAAATCAGACTAAATGTTGGACCAAAGGCACTGATCGTTGTGGTTGAAAGGGTGTAATCAGTGGTAATAATAAAATATATATTGTTAATATTGTATATTAAGCACCTAAAGAATTTGTCTAATCAGTGGCGCTAAAAATTGGATTAAAAATTTGTCTTCAAACACATAAAGGACAGAGATCATAATGCAGCATAATAGTGTTAGGTTCATGATATATAATTGGTAGTAATAAGTGACTATTGCCTCACGATTAAATTTTGGCTGTATACAAAATATAATCATTTGGTAATTATTTTAATTTTTTTTATATAAATATATGTATTTCAAATTATATGTCATATTAATTTTACAACTACTTCTATAAAATTCAATTATCATTTGGTAATTAACTAAAATTATTATATTTATTAAATAAATTAAACAGACAAATTAAATTAAATTTTTTTAAACAACGTTAAATTTATTTTTTTATTTTTTATTTTAAACTTGCATATTTTTTAAAATAATTTAAGTAACAATTTTAAATTTTGTTTAAGTAATAAAAATTTGGAATAAGACAAAATAAAACCTAAATCCTAAAATAAGACAAAATAATTAAAAATTTGTAAACTACTTTATTCTATTTTAAAAATTAATTAGACAAAAAAGTAACTCATTTGAAAATTTATAAAAATAAGAAAAAATAACAAATTAAAATAATTAAACTAAAACCCTAAATCCTAAAATAAAAAAAACCTAAGAATTAAAGTCGTATAGGAATTTACAACTTTAAAGTCGTAAATTCTTATACGACTTCTAAATAGATTTTAATAATAATAATAATAATAGCGTTATAATTACGCTGCGCTTTTGGGGGGGTGATTGTGTGCGTTTTGGATTCATTAGCGAGTGAGTAATACTATTCAGAATTAATATTTCACTCTATTGGAACTCTATGGTTTTATTTCTCTCCAGTCTAATTTAATTTATATTTATTGAAGTTGGAATTTTTTAATCAAATATAATCACTTTATACTAATATTAAAAAGAATTCAATAGAATAATTATATGTACAGTTAAAATTATATTGGATGAGTACTTGATATATTAAAACCAAATAAAATACATTTAATAACAGTAATTAAATGTGTTGCATAAAAAGATTAATCAATAGATGAGAAAGTAAAGAAAAGTAAAAAACAAATACAAATAACATTAACTATACTTAATAAAAAATGGGGTGTAATTAGCCATTTTCAATATTTACGGATAAACTTATCAATTACTGGAGTGCATTTAACAATGTTTTATTGTACACAACTTTAAAGTCATGTGCAATCTTACGACTTTAAAGTGGGGGTTTGGATAGAAAAAAAAAAAAAACAAACCAACTTTAAAGTTGTGAGGGTGCGGATAGCAAAAAAATACATTAAAAAATCAGCAGGTTACCTATAACACTCAAATCAGTGCTCCACGGGTGTCCCAAAAAGACACAACTTCATATTAGACTTGGCCAGTTTTTATTGTGATCTTATTTGCACAATTGTCTTATGGTCCCAATGTGGATCAGTCACGGACGGACTCAGGGTCCTCAGTTGTCCACTTCATGGACCATACTATAAAATCAGAACAATGCACCTATATACATATATATCGCCCACCAATGTCTGTTTGATGTTTGTCTTCGTATAAATGAGCTCCAAGATGAAATTTTCTTAAATTAATAAAGATAATATATTATTTTTTAATTTTATTTAAATTTATTATTTAAAAATATTAAAGATGCAAAATTATTGTAATTAATTTTAATTAATTTTTTTTTCAATCAACAATAAAGTTAATCTATTTTTTGTCTCAAAACATTGTCAATTTTATGTATTTCTTCAGTTTTAAATTACTTGTCGTTTGAGGTAATGTATATATTTTAAGAAAATGATTACTTACATAAACTATTATGATAATTTTCTTTGATTAAAATATCCTGACTAAAAATTTAATTGTATTTATAAAGTAATTAAGTACTCATGCTAAATATCAATATATAAATACCATTTTTTAAAAATATTTTCTTAATTTTTTAAAATTATTCAATATTCTAAAATAAATTAAAACTCTTCAAGTGATAAATATATTAAAATTGAGAAACGAAGATTTTATTGTAATTTTAGTTTTTAAAAACATGTTCTACTAAAGCAATGGTTATTGGGATTCACAATATATGGTTTTTTCATAGAGAAAATTCACACTATGGTAAGTAATATATGTATTTGGAAAAGAATCAATGACAAAGAACAGAAAAATAAAAAAAAATGACATAATGTACATAAAAGATGCATTTTCTTGTGAAAAGAGAGTTAAAAATCGAAGAGATTGTTTTTTGAAAAAAAAAAAAAGCTAAATTAATGTCAAAAAAGAAATGGTTAAATCATTCTTAAAAAAAAAACAAGAGTAAATTACATTCTTCTTTTCTAGAAAATGTGAATATTACACCATTCTCTTATAGTAAGTTAAAAAATATACCATTTTCCTCGTTTGATATATTTGAATATGTGATACTTTACTTCAATTTTTAGTTTTTCTTTAGATCGAGTTTTATAAACTTCTGCTAAAAAATAGCTATTCCAAAAATATTATTTACTCTACCATCTCCAGTTATGTAAGTATTTTACTAGTCTCCCTCTTGTATTAAAGTATACATTTTCTCCCTTTGATATATGCAAATATATCACACTTAAATTTCAATGTTTTCGATGAAAGTAATTTTATGACTAAAATATTGTCTATACTCTCATATCACGAAAGATCTAAATATTATACTCTACACACCAATTTATAAATAAATAAAACCTCTTTACATAATTTCTATAAATGTCTTCTTAATCAAAGTCTTATGTTAAAGTTTTGTACATAAAAAAACATGATAAAAAAGAGAGATCCCATTAAAGATGATCATTCAGATTTTCAATAAAATTAATCATTAAAAAAATTGATGAATATTCTACACCAATATCATAATAACAAACAAAATCTCTATACATAATTACTCATAAGCTCATAAGTAGTCACTAATAATAGTTCTAATCAACTTGAATAAAATTATTAACCGTAGGGTCCGTGTGATTTATACCAAAAAAAAAAAAAATACTAAAAAATCAATATCACAGATATGATATAAAGAGAAATGATTTAGAACCACACTCAATTTGATCACGAGGGAAATTAAAAAGGTAGTTTAGGACAGGGATGACTGGATAACAGAACAAATAATTATAGAGAAGGCCACAGAGCATGCAAGAGTGGGGACAGTGTGGAGTCCATTGCACCAACCTCTTCACTCTTCCCTTTATAAATCAATCAATTAGCTATCTAGCTTATTATTTTTCTCATCACTCGGGTGGTGTGGGTTGGCTTCCCTTCCCCATCTTCTTAGCATATATATGCTTCAATATTCCAAGGTAAGCTAACCTTCTCTCTCATTCATTACTATGCTCTAATTGAAGAAGTTACAGCTAGTTAACCAATTAATATTCTTTCGTTTATTACAATTTTTGTGTTGTGCTTAGGACTAGTCAATGGCAATGCTGTTGCCTAGTTCAGATTATCTTATTTTATTGTTAAAGTTAACCTGTCTTTTGGCAACACATTCAATAAAGAATATACATGAAAAAAACTTCAAAGTACTAAGTATTTTTGATAAGTTTTTCTAGAAATATTTTTAAGAAAAGAAAATAAAAAATAAACTTATTGAAAAGTTAAAATAAATTTTTTATTAGTTAATTTATAAATCTTTTCTCATATTTTAGAGTAGTTATAGAATATAATTTTTACAAATTAGCTAACAAAATTCATCTCATTATATTATTTTTTTTAAAATACTTCTAAAAAAATTAATCCAAATAGACCCCAATCATACAAGAACTAAAACATAAATATTCCGTTTGCAGAGAGTTTTAGTTTAAGTAGCTAGGTAGTTTCAGTTTTAAAAGCTTGCCAATTATATATATATATATATATATATATATATATTTTTTTTTTTTTAAAAAAAAAATTAACTAAAACATGCATGTAATGCTGTTGACACGATACTTTGTGGATCGAGAGGATATGGACTATGGAGTGAGAGAGTAGAGAGCAAAAAATAAAAGGATATTCCATTTGCATCCGAAATGGTACCTCCTTGGTGGAGAGACTAAGAGCTAAAGATAGAAAAAAGTGCAGGGAGCTGGAGACCATATAGCATTGGAGTAAGTGTGGGTGGTCAGTAGTGGAGACGAAGACCAAAAGGTCATCAAATAAGCTACTTAACCTAATACAAGTTGGTTGGATGTAAGTCAGACATAAAGTCCTGATTCAATTTTAAGTTTGAGGAAATAGTTTATATTTATGACTTTTTTTATAAAAAAAAAAAGTTCGTAGTTAAGCTCAAATCCATAAATCAAGTCATGATTGAATTGAATTAAAAATGGATAGATTTAATTTTGACTCAAAGTTTAAAATCTGAACCCTATATTTCAGTGGGGTGGATTTGGGTTGAGTTAGTCAAATCTATTGATTTTGTCACGTCTAACAAAAATATAATGGATGGGGAAGATAACAGATAAAAAAAAACAAGACTATTAACTTCTGAAAAAGAAAGAATTAAATATGATTTTGGTATCTATATTTTATTCTATCTACAATTTTAATTTTTTTATTTTAAAATTAATATATTTGATTCTTTTATTTTTAAAAATTCACAATTTTAGTTCCATATTTTAAATGATCCACAATTTTGGTTTAATATTTATTTTTTCCTAAGTTTTATTTTTTTATTTCTTATTTTGTAATTAATTAAATAATTTTTAATGATATTTTAAATTAGTATGTTAGGTTTAGAGTTAAATTGGATAAAAAAATATAAAACATAGAAAAAATTGAAAATTTGACCAACATTACAAATTTTTTAAAATAAGAGAACTAAATGTCTTTATTTTAAAATGGACTCCTATTTTAAAATGGGATGATCAAAATTATAAATTTTTTAAAATAAAAGAACTAAATGTCTCAATTTTAAAATGAAGAGATCAAAATTGTGGATTGAATAAAATAAGGGAATCGTAATTATAATTATATTTAAGCCAAAAGAAAACATATTTCCAAAAGTGAGTTAAAATAGTATTCATTTAAAAATCATTTGAATGCATAACCCATTATTTTAAATCTAAATAGGTCTTCTTTTCAAATTTAAATTTGAAAAAAACAACTAAAAATTTATAACTACCTTAAGCGAAACTAGCTAATTTTCTTAGACAAATTATTTTTAGGGTTTTTTTATTGATTAAATTAACTTACCAAACATAATAACTAATAAAAGTGTATAAAGACTAAAACTAAAGCATTCACAAAAAAAAGACTAAAACTAAAGGTTTTTTTTTTTCATACATGGAATGATTTCTAAATGTGCGAACAAATGATTAATTAGTTTAATCTTGTTAAAATTCTAAATCTGGGAATTCAAGTCATTACACTGATTTGAGATACCACACATAACTCGGCTGTTTTTGATAGTAAAGAATGAAAGATGGATCATTGTGATGAATAGGTGGAGAGCTCGGAGTTACAGATGTTGAAATTTCAAACGGGAAAAAAGAATTGGCTTATGCAACTTCTCCCATATATATTCCTATTTTATAATTGGATTGGCTTTTTAATGCAAAATGTTACCTTATTTTTAAATTGATTGCCCATTGAACTTGACCTGATTTTGAGTGGATTCAAGTTGTTGCTGACAGCTGACTCATGTTGAGACCAAAGGTAAACACAGTCTAATAGTAAAAACAAAAAATAATAAATAAATAAATTAAAAGATCGGGGTGAGAGAACATTAATGGGATAGAAGCTAAGTATGGAACAATATTTGCGTCAAAACAAGTCATTTGGATGAGAATTACTTCAACATATATGGCATACTGTATAGTATATGATGTCATTCATTGGAATTATTGATTGCAAATAGTTAGTACTCTGTAATTAAGTTAATAAACGCAACACTACTCACGTCTCTGGATACAATGATGCAGGCCATGTTGCTTAATTTAATTCTTGCTTCCTTTATACTCTTGAGCTCTATCAGAGATGGGAGTGCAGGGATCACTAGCTCTTTCATTCGGCCACAGTGGCCAGCAGTTGACATGCCCGTGGATCATGAAGTATTTGCAGTTCCAAAGGGTTACAATGCACCTCAACAAGTAACTCTCAAATATAACAAGCCTTATTTTATTATTTTATTAGTATTATTATCTATAATAAGCTGATATTACTTTATGAATCTCTGATGAGGATCCTAAATTGGACGTATCATGTGCTGCAGTTTCAAATTCTAAAGCTATTCCTTTTGTTCAATGATTAATTTCACTGCAGGTGCACATCACGCAAGGTGACTATGATGGAAAAGCAGTAATAGTCTCATGGGTGACCCCAGATGAACCAGGGACTCGCCATGTGCAATATGGCACATCAAAGGATAAGTTTAAAACTAGTGCAGAAAGCACAATTGCAAACTACACTTTCTATAACTACAAGTCTGGCTACATTCATCATTGTCTTATTGAAGGCCTTGAGGTATATTAATTGTTGATCAAATTTGGAGAGTAAGTAGAATTATCATCACTGGCATAAAATTAGCAAATTGTAACGTCAAAAAGTAAAATCAATTTAGAAGTGAAGTCTAACATTGCTGTCTGTAGAATTTGTTCATTTAGTTTATTCAATGATGATTTCCCTATTTCAGTATAAGACAAAATACTACTATAGAATTGGAAGTGGTGATTCTGCTCGAGACTTTTGGTTCGAAACACCTCCTAATGTTGGGCCGGATACTCCCTACAAATTTGGGATCATTGGTAAGTTGTCTGTTTTCCCCACATGTACTACTAGAAAATAATTTTTTTGTATGCTTAATTGTTTTATCTCCCATAATTTTTTCTTTTAAACTTGTGTGGCTCTTATAATAAATGAATAATTGCATATGTACACAATATTGCAGGTGATTTGGGGCAAACGTTTAATTCTCTTTCGACCCTTGAGCATTATTTGGAGAGTGGAGGAGAGGCTGTGTTATATGTTGGAGATCTTTCTTATTCTGATGAACATGACTACAAAGATATGGGTTTACGGTGGGATACATGGGGCCGATTTGCTGAAAGGAGTGCAGCATATCAACCATGGATGTGGAATGTGGGAAACCACGAAGTAGAGTTTTTGCCTGAAGTGGTACACTACTTATAACCACAGTCATCTGCCATTATTCTTCAAGTCATTTCATTATTTTCTTAAAAAATTATTGAAACTTATGTTGCATATGTTGAAAACTTCACGTACGGTCTTTTGATTTAAAGTTAAAATTGGGTCCAATATTCTCATACAAATTAATATGGTTGGTCAGGGAGAAGTTGAACCTTTCAAAAACTATCTTTACCGATATACTACTCCCTACTCGGCTTCCAAAAGCACCAGCCCCCTCTGGTATGCAGTCAGGCGTGCGTCTGCTCATATCATTGTGCTATCAAGCTATTCGCCATTTGGTAATTAATATTAATTCCTAATCCTTGCATGCTTTGTTTTATATGGTATTAACATTGATATGATATATACATGTTTGTTAACAGTGAAGTACACGCCTCAATACATATGGCTTAAAGAAGAGCTGGCGCGGGTTGATAGAAAGAAGACACCTTGGCTCATTGTGCTCATGCACAAGCCGCTCTACAACAGCAACGTAGCTCACTACATGGAGGGTGAAGCCATGCGATCAGTTTTTGAGAGCTGGTTCGTCCAATACAAAGTTGATGTCATCTTTGCCGGCCATGTCCATGCTTATGAAAGATCAGTATGCTTTTCTATACTCACTTTCTCTGCTAATCTTTAATTACAACACAGCACACACTTGCTATCAATATATAACTTATGTATTGTTAAAAAACATATACACATAAATTGAAATAATAATTCATTTTTTATATATTCATTCATTCATATTTTACCTTTTAACTGATGTATATTTATATTAATAATGTTAACAATTTGAACATAATATTAAGAAACAATAATTCAAACTTTTTATCTAGATTATTTTAACATGTTCCTATCTAAGAGAAACAATAATTTAAATTTAAATTCTATCTTCAACACTCTCCCTCAAGTTGGTGCATGAATATTGATCATACTCAACTTGTCAATTGTTTCTTCAAACACTCTCCCAGAAACGACTTTGGTAAGTACATCTCAGCAATAAGTTTAGGAGGTGCTTCAGGATAGTCTACAGCAGGTGCTTTGATTATGTGAGGTAGACTTGGTGTCTCATTAGGTGGATGATGACTTTCATTGTTGAGATATGTACTTGGATCATTAGAGGGGAATTTCAGGTGAAGAAATACGGGTAGAATTTGTGTTTGTGGGAGACTTTGGAATACCTTGTGTGCTTCTTTGTGACTTTTGAATATAGTGTATGATAGACTAGGGAAAAAAAGGAATATAGGTACTTATACGGGAAGAAAAAATGAGATGTAAGTTTGGGAATATGAAGAAGAAAGAGAATTGAGATAGGGAAGAGATTTAGGGATTTGAGAGAAATAAAAGTGAAATACAGGTATTATTAATACGGAAAAAAAAATATATGTATGAAAATGTGAAGAAGAAGGGAAGGGATTCACGAATTTGAGAGAAATAAAAGTGGAATACATGTATTTATATTGGAAGAAAAAAATAAAAATTGATAGAAATCGAAGAAAAATTCTCTCATGACAATCAAATATAATTTTGTTCATGAAAGATGTCATGGCTCTAATATCATGTTAAAAAACATATACACATAAATTGGAATAATAATTCATTTTTCATTTATTCATATTTTACTTCTTAATTGAGGTATATATATATTAATAATAATTTATTTTTCATTAATTCATATTTTATCTCTTAAATAATTATATTTATATTAATAATATTAACAATTTAATCACAATATTAAAAAATAATAATTTAAATTCAAATTCTATTTTGAACGTGTATGTAATAAGATTCTTCAGTAATGTAGTGGATTCATTAATTCTTATGTTTGAATTTTTGTGTCCTGCTTTATGCAGTATCGATATTCCAATATAGACTACAACATAACTGGCGGTAGAAGGTATCCCATACCCGACAAATCAGCACCTATTTACATAACAATCGGAGATGGAGGAAATCTAGAAGGTCTTGCCTCAAGGTACATAAATTAAAATTCTTAATTACACTTTTTATCTCCAATTTTTTAATTTTTGACGAATTTTATTCTAGATAAATAAATTCGACGCTTCATATCTTCTAACTTTTAAAAAATTTCAGAATTTTACCCTCGGTATCCTGACAAACTCGTCCTTTTGTCATGCATACGCAGTTTAAAAGATTATCTTGGGTTTCTATGTAATCCTTTATGTATATGATTCAATTCTCTTAGGAGATATATATATATAGGTTTGAATTAATTGTATATATCGTTGGTGGTGCAGTTATTTGGATCCACAGCCAGAATATTCTGCATTCAGAGAAGCGAGCTATGGACACGCCACACTTGAGATAAAAAACAGGACCCATGCTATCTACCACTGGTATCGCAATGATGACGGAAAGAAAGTCCCAGCTGACTCTCTTGTATTGCATAACCAGTATTGGTAGGTTCTTCACTCCACCACCTTTTCTTTGGCAGTGGCAAGGAAAAATATGTATGTCATTATCTCGTTGTTACGATGAATCATGAATTATAAGACCAACAGAAAATAAGATGTCACCAATGATGTCATTGACATATATATTCTCCGCTACATGCATTTCGTTATCAATTTTAGTTTTGTGTTATATTTTCTTCTTTGTATCATGTTGGGAACCTCCGTAAGTTAATTAATCTCTCTCGTGGAGACTCAGAGCTGCTATAAATTATATCATAAACCGCCGGAAATTTCTTGCATGAAAAATAAAAGGAAGCCATACTTGATACTCCATCAGTACGGCTTCCTGTTTCCTCATGATACTTAAAAATAAATAAAAGACTACGCTAGTTTGTAATATTAAAAGCAAATTACTAATTTGGTAAAACAAAAAAAAAACATGGAACTTAGTTAATATATATATATATATATATATGTTCATTCAAAGGATAATTGAAAAAACGGTTGAATTATTATGGTACATGCAGGGGAAGCAATGGAAGAAAACAGAATGAGGTTATTGATGAAGTTGTCAACGTTAAATGAAGTTGGAGCACTCGTAAATCTGGTGTTTTGAAAAGAATAACAATGTGCCTATATATTGTAATGTATGTAGTTCAATAGTCTCCGAGAGTGCAAAATGGTTCCATTCCATGTACTTGGCTTGTATTATAAAGGGCTAAGAAATATTAAATAAACGCGCTTTTAGCAGGAGAAAACAATTGAGACCAAGATATTATCTATCTGTTCACATCGGTTTATAATTTTTTAAGCGTGGAATATTATGCTGCCATTTGAGTGGTTTAGTTTGTATTATTATATCATGTCAACCTTCAGCAAAATAATAATAATAATAATAAATTATATATATCATGTCAACATTTATGTGTCATCTTTCTTTTTTTATTATTATTGTCATCTTCCTTATTTAATATAATTATTTTAAAAATAATATGTCTTTCCAACTCGAAGAGACTTAGTTACATTGTCATACTTTTATATTCATTGATTACTTTTAATTATATTTTTCGCTCTATCTTTAGTTTTATATTCTCAATGCCTTTTCAATTATTCAGTTGGTTGTTTTACCTTATTCATGATTTTTATTAATGATTTTCCTTTTTTACTAATAGTATTTGCCATTTTAATATATGTGAGATTTAAATTTTGTAATTTGCTACAAGATTAATTAGTTTCAAAGGCAATAAATTCATGGAATCAAATAATTCAATTTATAAAAGAAATGCATATTAAATTTACACAATCCAATTAATAACCTATGAGAACAATAACATAGTTAGTACTTGGAAAATAATACTAGTATTAAACTTTTTTTAGATTTTATATTAGACATTGTAAGTTTATAAGTATTTAATGTGTGAACTTTTTAGCCAAATAATTTAATTTATATACACTAACAATGTAACATATTTTATATTGGTATGAAATTATAATTAAATTGTCATGATTATGCTAAGAAGCTCAACAGTAGTTGGTTTCTCTGAAGGCTCGAACCACTCTGAGGTATACTAGTCCTGCTTCTGCAGAAATATTCGCACTTCATCTATAATAGGTTGAAGTATATGAAAAAAATTGTAGATTCGATATCTTTTATTAATAAAATTAATATTTATTAATAAAAAATCAATCTTAATTATTTATTTAAATGCATGGTTAAAATTTATTATTTTCACACTCTCATGTCTCACATAATATGTATATTCATTCTATAATTTTATATTTTAAAAGATTTTTACTGAAAAAAATCGGTCCATAAAACAATATTTGCATTTATTGTGATATTGATTCTTGTCTTTACGAAAATGGTTCAAATGTGAAATGTGGATTAGTGACCGGCCGGACGACCTAGTGGTGGTTCATGCAATACACCTCATGGTCCAAACATGAAATCAGAACAATGCAAAATTATTTATAAAATTCCTGTGACTAATTTTATTTTTTGTTTATTTTTTCAATCAAAAATAAGTCAATAACATAACATCAGCCAACTTTTTTGGTCCAAACATTGCTTTTTTATTTATTTCAATTAATTATCTTTGGAGTTAATGTGCATATCTCAAGAAAATAATTAATTGCACTAATTACTATAATAAAATAGTTTTTTGTTAAAATATATTTATTAAAATAGTTAATTATAATAATGAATTAATTGGGTATTCATATAAATATCAATAAATAAGTTATAGTAAGTTATTAGATTAATTAAGTTTTTAGTCACTTAACTTTTTCTTATTATAAATTTTGACAACTTTTAATCTTTTATCAATTTTTTTATCATCATTTTTATTTCTTCTAAAAAATTTTGTCCATTTTTAATTCTCATTTATTTTTATTGCTAAAGTAGTCTCAAAAATAAAATAAAAAAGACTAAAAATTGGTAAAACAAGAACTAATTTTGCAATAAAAATAAACAAGGAACTAAAAATAGATAAAAAAATTAGAAAGACTAAAATTGTTAAAGAAAATTAACGAAAAACTAAAATTTCTATAAATTTTTTTGAAAGATTAAAAATTGAAATCTAGAAAACTTGAGTAACTAAAAACTTAATTAATCCTAATTTATTATACTCTTTTTTTTTACAAGGGAAACTAAAAATAATAAAATAAAAGAATAAATAATAAAGTTGTCTAATTAAAAGTGATGATATACTAGTTATAAGTTTGGCTTTAGTTGAATTCTGAATTGGTCAATTTTCCCCCCTAATGAATGGATGATTAAGAAAAAAATCATTCATATTCTTGAGTCCATAAATATTGAACACCAAAATCATGATAATAATAAAAATATTGAATTTATAGTAGTAATAAGAATAATTTTAGAAATTATACTAATGTTATTTTATTTGTTCTATAACAATTATTATATAAAGAAAAATATTTATATATAATTATTATTTTAGTATTTTAATGTAATATTAATTTTTTTCACTTATATTTTTTAATATATATATGATATAATGTTAATTTGTTAAATAATTTTTTTATGCGTGTAAAATAACCTAGTACGGACGGAGTAATAGTTATCGATTTACTGATAATGTAATTACACAGAAATTAAACTCAAATCATATAGAGATGTTGGACTAAAATGCATTAATGCACGTGTACACCAACCTCTTCCCTTCCCTTCAAATTCAATCAATCGACTTCTCGCTCTTTATTCTATTCTATCTGGTTGCCTCCCTTCGCTCTCTTCTCCGCAAATGCTTCTTTCCAAGGTATTAGGTAACTCTCTCTCTCCCATTCATAACTATGCCGTAAGTAACGGAAGAAAATACAACATGCTTCGTTTTAATTAATCAAAATTAATACGGAAATTAAGGATTGGCTTGTGCATGTGCAACTTCTCCTATTTTATGTTTGGATTGGTATGTTAATGCAAATTGTTAGCTCATGTTTAAATTCAGTGTGATCTGATATTATTCATGGATTCACTAGTAATTGCTAATTTGTGGAGAGAAAAGCTAATCAGAAAGTTAGAGCCCTTTTTAGTAGTAAAAAAATGTAACAAAAAATAATTAGCACGAGAGAGAATTGGCTCTAGACAATAGAGATTTATCTTGAAATAAGTCATTTAGATGCAGATTTCTTCAAAGTATGAATGACATTCATGGAGATTCTTAAATGCAGAAGGTTAGAACTCTGTAGGCTGATAAAGACAACACTCATACTGTTGATGCTGCTGGCCATGTTGCTTAATTTAGTTCTTGCTTCCTTTGTCTTCTTGAGTTCTATCAGAGACGGGAGTGCAGGGATCACTAGCTCTTTCGTTCGGTCACAGTGGCCAGCAGTTGACATCCCCCTTGATCATGAAGCATTTGCAGTTCCAAAGGGTTATAATGCACCTCAACAAGTAAGTCGTACAAGAATAACAGGGCTGATTTTATTATGTATTCTCTAATAGTATTTGATGAAACATTGATGACAATCCTACTCCTCGGCAACCAAATTAGACATGTGAAGCAGTTTCAAATCCTAAAGCTATTCCTTATATTCAATGAAGCTCAACTACATTGATTGATTCCACTGTAGGTGCACATCACCCAAGGTGACTATGATGGAAAAGCAGTGATCATCTCATGGGTGACCCCAGATGAACCAGAGCACAGCCATGTACAGTATGGCACATCAGAGAATAAATTTCAAACTAGTGCAGAAGGCACAGTTACAAACTACACTTTCCATGAATACAAGTCTGGCTACATTCATCACTGTCTTATTGAAGGCCTTGAGGTAATTGTTTAATCAAATTAGGCAAGTAGGCATTGTATTTGCAATATTAAAAATAAAATCAATTGAGAACTGAAGTCTGATGCACGATATGCAATATGTTTTCATATTTCAAATAATCACATGTGCTTTTATAATTCTCATCTGGCTGTGTGTAGAATGTCTTCATTTAGTTTAATCAATGATTTCCCCTTTTCAGTATGAGACTAAATACTACTATAGAATTGGAAGTGGTGATTCTTCTCGAGAATTTTGGTTTGAAACACCTCCCAAAGTTGATCCCGATTCTCCCTACAAATTTGGGATCATAGGTAAGTTGTCTGTTATTCAACATTTGTTCTACTGGAAAATAGTTTTTTTCTATCCTTAATTATAGACTCTTTCTATTTATAATGCACAATGTTTTGCATTGATTTCCCATGATTTTTATTTTTAAGCTCTCACAAATGAATCATTGCATAAACATTGCAGGTGATTTGGGGCAAACGTTTAATTCTCTTTCCACCCTTGAGCATTATATACAAAGTGGAGCGCAGACTGTCTTATTTGTTGGAGATCTTTCTTATGCTGATAGGTACCAATACAATGATATTGGTTTACGGTGGGATACATGGGGACGATTTGTTGAAAGGAGTACAGCATATCATCCATGGATATGGTCTGCTGGAAATCACGAAATAGACTATATGCCTTTCATGGTAATGTGGTAACCTGAGTCTAGGATGCATCTTAGTTATTCTTGTTGTACTAAATCATTTATAGAATGAAATGAATTCATTATTTTCTGGACCCATAAAATAATAAACCCATCATGGTTTCAGCTTTCCCTTTTCTCTTTTTCGGAATTGGAAGTATAAGAGACATGCATTTTTTATTCTTCTTAACTACTATGTCTGGACTGGTTTTTTCCTTTTCTTCGATTATGCATCGTCATCTGCAAAATGTTACTTAGCTGATTTTCAACTCCTTCAAACTATTTGGTTCAACCAGATATCTTCTTTCATATGCATCTTATTATTTCTGTAGTTTTGGAGAAAATTCCATGCAATTCCTTTAGAACTTTGTTTATAACGTTTGTATTAAGATATCCCAAATTTCAAGTGGCAGATAACTACTTGTCTTGTATAGAAAAATTCATTTTCTTATTTTGTTGGTGAATGGTTATCCTGATAACAAATGCTGAAGTAAATGTTCATGAGATTTGTTGTAATACCAAGTTGATCCTTGAGAAGTTTCATTCAGTTTATGATGTTAGTCTTTAACTTGCTTATGTTGAAAACTTCATACTCTTTGCATTTGATGTTAACTTGGGTCCAATGTTCTTATACAAATATGCTTGGTCAGGGAGAAGTTGTTCCTTTCAAAAACTATCTTCACCGATATACTACTCCCTACTTGGCCTCCAATAGCACCAGCCCCCTCTGGTATGCAGTCAGGCGTGCGTCTGCTCATATAATTGTGCTATCCAGCTATTCACCATTTGGTAACTAATATCCTCTTTATCTACTTATTTATATTCCTTACATGTTGAGTTGAAAGAGAAGAAATTATTTTTATTCAATCTTATTCAGGGTTACAACATGTGTTCTCCTATATATACAATGTGGGAGTTTTGATTGCATCAATAATTGCAATAAATCTGATGCTATGCTGAGAGATGGTCAGTACAAACAAAGTGAGAAATAGGATACTTGGCACAACCCCACAACTCTATATTCTATATGAAGTTTAGGTTCATAGTGTTTCATAACCGTAAAAAGTTGGTGTGCATTGACATTAAACTCTTTACTTATATTCTATATTTCTATTATTATTAGTAACTTTGTTTCTCTTGTTAGATGAAACTATACAAGTGGAGAGAGAAAAAGTTGTTTTAAGAGAAAATAATGCTTTTTCACGAGATACAAATTTTATTATTGTGTGTTTCACAATAACAGTTTCTCTACATTTCATTTTCCAATGATTTCTGATAAACAAACAGAAATGAAGAAAAAATATCCTAAATACAAGCAAAATTGCCCTGTTGAAATTGGGTACCAATATAAACAGCAAACATTTATTTTTCCAAAAAGGAAAAGAAACAAAGAAAAGGCTTTGACTTCTCTACATTATGACTCAACTGCCAGTTTGTTAGGAATGGTGGAGAGCAGCATTCTGATGTTTCTAGGTCTTAAGAATGTTAGATAGTGTTACTTAGAGCTGTATCCATTTCGGTTGAATAGTCACTGCCAATTATGTATGCTTGTCAACTGCCACATTTTGTTGTGTATTTGGTCTTTCAAAAAATTTCTCTGTTCCTTTTATGGTATTTTTCGTAATAGTTATCTTTCATAACAGTGAAGTACACGCCTCAATACATGTGGCTTAAAGAAGAGCTGAAGCGGGTTGATAGGGAAAAGACCCCTTGGCTCATTGTGGTCATGCATGTGCCACTCTACAATAGTAATGGAGCTCACTATATGGAGGGTGAAAGCATGCGATCAGTTTTTGAGAGCTGGTTCATCGAGTACAAAGTTGATGTGATCTTTGCTGGCCATGTCCATGCTTATGAAAGATCGGTATGTTTTTCACTTTCTGCTCATCTGTTTTGGTCCTCTCTCAACACAGACGCTTGTTTGTTATCTTGGTATCAATGTTGGAGCTATTGATAGCAGGAACTCACACACAATGGAACAAGTTATGGAGAGGAGAAGATTTAGGCTTTTCACAAAAGATGCACACACATGCAGACTCTATCTCTGTTATTCACACCCTTCTATTTTATAACAACTAATAGAGTTAGTTAGATATAGCTAACTTTTATAACAGAAAAGTAACTACTAACAATTACAATTAAATTGTTTAAATTGGCTCACAACATTCCCCCTCAATTTAGACACTCTACTACACCTAGTTCTGTCCTCAACAACTCAAATCTGTCAACCTTAATTGCCTTAGTCAAAACATCAGCAGTTTGTAAATCTGTTGGACAATGCATCAATTCAATCAGTCCTGAATTCACCTCTCTCAGAAAATGAAACTTTGCCTCTATGTGTTTGCTTCTTCCATGTGAGACTAGGTTTTTGGCCAAGTTGATGGCAGACTTGTTGTCTATTAGGAGCTTCAAAGGTTTCTTCACTTCAACTCTGATTTCTTTCTGCAGTGAGTTCAGCCAAATAGCTTGGCATGCAGCAAATGCTCCAGCTATATATTCTGCTTCACAAGAGGACAATGCTATCACTGGCTGTTTCTTGGAGCACCAAGAGATTCGTGCACCAGAAAACTTAAAGATATAACCAGTAGTACTCCTTCTATCAATTCTGTCTCCACACCAATCAGATTCTGAATGGCCAATCAGTTCTCCCTCTTCCTGTTTTGCTTCATTAGGGAACAATACTCCAACGTTCTTAGTTCCCTTCAAGTACCTTAGTACTCTCTTAGCAGCTATCATATGAACTTTTTTAGGTTCATGCATAAACCTACTGATCAAACCAACTGCATAGCATATATCAGGACTTCTATTGCAGAGATATCTCAAGGAGCCAGCAAGATGTTTGAACAGTGTTGAATCCACTGCTTCATCTTCATAACTTCTCTCCCATTTGGGGTTGGTCTCTGCAGGTGTAACAGCTGGATTGCTGTTTGCCATATTAAACCATTTCAATAAATTAGCAGTGTACTTCCTCTGCTGCATCATGATCCCTTCTTCTGTAGATATGAAATCTATCCCTAGGAAGTAGGCCAATTTCCCTAGGTCTGTCATCTCAAATTCAGATTTCATCAACACTTTAAACCTTTCAATCTCAGTTGAGTCATTCCCAGTCACTATTAGATCATCAACATAGGGACAAATGATCACTAGACTTGAGTTCTTTCCTGACATCACATAGACTCCATATTCAACAGAGCATTTAGCATACTTATGCTCAGTCAAAAATGAGTTAATCCTCTTATTCCAGCATATGGGTGCTTGCTTTAAGCCGTACAAAGCCTTATTCAACTTGTAGACATACTTCTCTTTCCCTTTCTGCTCAAAACCAAGGGGTTGTGTTACAAATACTTTTTCACCAAGTGGGTCATTTAGAAATGCTGACTTCACATCAAGATGGTAAAGGGACCAATTACTTCTGCTAGCTAAAGAAATCACCAGCCTTATTGTTTCAATCCTGGCAACTGGGGCAAATACCTCTTTGTAGTCCACTCCAGGCTTCTGCAGAAAACCTTTAGCCACCAATCTTGCTTTATGCTTTGCTATTGACCCATCAGATTTTAACTTCAACTTGAATACCCACTTTACAGCAATGTGTTTCTTATTGGGAGGTAGCTCAGTCAATTCCCATATTTTGTTCTTCTCAATAGCTTTCAGTTCTTCCAGCAAGGCATTCTTCCAAGTTAGCTCCTTTACTGCTTCAGTGAAATTAACTGGCTCAATGTCAGTTAGCAATGCAAAGTTTATCAAGTAACCATCATCAGTAACTGCATTGTATGGGAGCATTTCAAAGTTTTGGAACCTTGAAGGGATTTGCCTCTGCCTTTGTGGTCTGTCAGGCATTGGCCCACTATCTGCACCCTTAAAGTCTTCATCAGTCTCATGAACATCATCTTGCTCACTATTTTTATTCTTGTTAGAGACAGGAATTAATTTGCCAACTCTGCTCTTCTGTTGTTCCCAATTTCAGGATTCATTTTCACAGACTAAGACATCTCTATTGACCTCAATTCTTTTCTTTGAAGGGTTGTATAGTCTGTAAGCACCAGTGTCATGATAACCAACCAGAATCATGGACTCACTTTTGTCCTGCAATTTCTTCCTTCTAGCATCTGCTATATGTTTGTAGCACAAGGAACCAAAAATTCTCAAGTGACTCACTATTGGTTTTCTTCCTATCCAATATTCTTCAGGTACCTTTTGCAGAAGTCTCTTGGTAGGGAACCTATTCAGCAAGTAGGTTGTTGTAGCCACTGGTTCACCCCAAAAGGATTTTGGCAAACCCTTTTGTTTAAGCATACTTCTGCACATATTCAACACTGTTCTATATCTCATCTTTGCAAGACCTTTGTGTTGAGGAGTGTAGGGTGTTGTTACTTCATGTTGAATGCCAAGTTTTTGTACAATGAGCTTCAAATTCTCTTGAGGTATACTCTCCTCCACCATCAGTCCTCAAGATCTTGATCTGCTTGCCACTATGCCTCTTAGCCATTGCTTGGAATTTCTTCAAGTTGCAAAGACCTCACTTTTGTGCTTGATCAAATACAACCACATCCCCCTGCTGAACTCATCCACAAAAGTCACAAAATACAGATTGCCACCCAAGGAAGGCACTTCCATTGGACCACATACATCAGAATGAATTACATGTAACAAGTCAGTAGATCTCATAGGCAAATAGGAATTAAAGCTGAGTCTAGATTGTTTGCCTATCATGCATGATTCACACACCCTTTCTGGTACAACAATCCTTGGCAGTCCTATTACCATTTCTTTAGACCCTATTTGATTAAGGCTTCTAAAGTTCAAGTGACCAAACCTTAGATACCATAGCCAGCTCTCCTTGTTCTCCTCTGTTGCAGTTAGACACTTCACCTCAGCAGGTCGAATTGTCGTTTGAAAGCTTCTGTTCTTAGACAGTGGAGACTTGAGGACCAATCTCTGATGTTGATCATACAGCTCAAGGTAATCATGCTTCATGATGACTGAGAATCCCTTATCTATCGGTTGGCCAACACTCATCAAGTTGCATTTCATTCCTAGTACAAACAGTACATTCTTTATCAATGCAGCTTTCCCACCCTTTCTCCTTATCACAATATTTCCTATACTTTCTGCTGTTAGAGCTCTGCTATCTGCAAGTTTAATTTGAGTTTTCTTACTTGCATCAAGATCAGTTAACCAGTCTTTATGGCCTGTCATGTGATTTGAACATCCAATATCTAAGTACCAAGCCTCAGAATGAAGATCTCCACCATCGGTAGTCACCATTAGCAGTACTGGATCAGAGTTAGAATCTCCATCTTGAGCCACATTGGCTTCTTCTTCACTGTTTCTGCCCTGTTTCCCTTACCTGTGCCAAGCACTCATCAGCATAGTGGCCCCACTTTTCACAATTATAACATTGAATTTTCCTTTTCTCGAATCCTTTCTTTCCATCTTTGCTGTTGGAGAATCTTGCAGTACCTTTTTGAGAGATTTCTGCTCTATCTTCACTCTTGAATTTCTCCTGGTTCGAATTCCAGTTGCCCTTCTGGAATTTTTCCTTTCCTTTCTTCCATTTCCTTTTGTCACTGCTACCTTTCTTGGAGGTTTGGTCTTACAGAGCTAGTTCTGTTGGTTTCACACTTCCTCTTTCGATCAACTTCAGTTCTTGGGCTTCAAATGAACCTTGCAATTCTTCAATTTTCATGCTTTCAACATCTTTGGACTCTTCGATAGCAACTACAATGTGGTCTAAGATTGGAATCAGGGTCCTCATGATCTTCTCTATGATCATTTGGTCTGAGATCTTCTCACCACAACTCTTCATCTGATTGACAAGATTCAGTACTCTAGTAAAGTAATCTACAATTCTTTCACTGGCTTCCATTTGCAATAATTCGTATTGTCTTCTCAGAGATTGAAGTCTCACCTTTCTCACCTTATCTCCACCTGTGTAACACTTTGCAAGGATGTCCCATGCCTCCTTTGCTGAAGATGATGCTTAAATCTTCTCTAAGATGTTGGGATCTACACACTGATAGAGAGAACAGTGTTTTCCCATCCCTTCTAATTGCTTCTTTGTGCTCTGCTCTCTGTGATTCTGTGAAACCTGCACCTGGTTCTTTAATTTCAGTTTCAACAATTTCAAGCACCTCTTGAAATCTAAACAAGACTATCATCTGCACTACCCATCGATCCCAATTCTTGCCATCAAGAATTGGAAGGTTTCCCGGAACACCATTGTTGCCTGTCATCGTTGCTCCTTGCTGTGATTTTTACTTTTCTTTCATAGCTACATGAATTTGCACTTGAACCTAAGCTCTAGATACCAATCTGTTGGAGCTATTGATAGCAGGAGCTCGCACACAATGGAACAAGTTATGGAGAGAAGATTTAGGCTTTACACAAAAGATGCACACACATGCACGCTCTATCTTTGTTATTCACACCTTTCTATTTTATAACAACTAATAGAGTTAGTTAGATATAACTAGCTTTTATAACAGAAAAGTAACTACTAACAATTACAATTAAATTATTTAAATTGGTTCACAACAATCAATAACTTGAGCGAGAGCAATATGTTTCTTCAGTCATCTGATGTCACAGTGGATTCTTATGTGTTGAATATTTCTGTCCTGCTTTCAGTATCGATACTCCAATGTAGACTACAACATAACAGGTGGTAACAGGTATCCCTTACCTAACAAATCAGCACCTGTTTACATAACAGTCGGAGATGGTGGAAATCAAGAAGGTCTTGCTTCAAGGTAAAATTAACAAACCATATCTAAATCCTTCTTGAATATGATTACATCTAATGTTACCGTCTGTCAAAGATGTCTTGTCGTATAGGTTTTAATTCTATCCTTGGTCATGCAGGTTTTTGGATCCACAGCCAGAATATTCTGCATTTCGAGAAGCAAGCTACGGACATTCCACACTGGAGATAAAAAATAGGACCCATGCTATCTACCACTGGAATCGCAATGATGATGGCAAGAAAGTACCAACTGACTCTTTCGTATTGCATAACCAGTACTGGTAGGTTCCCTCCACCTTTTGCTTAGGCATAGCTTTCAAGTAGCAAGGAACAATATGTCATATCTTGCTGTTGTGATGAACTAGAAGATTGAAAGTTGTCATTGCATTTGCACAAATGGCAAGACACAAGATAGACATTCTCTGCCACATGTGTTTTTACTTTTTACTGAATATAATAATGATAGAAGATTAAAATCGTTATGGTTGACAAGAATAACCTGATTACATAATAACCTGCAGACAGTTGATTTTGGTTGACAAGAATCACAAGTTACGTACTACATACAGCTTAGCTTATATATATATACACCTTGTGCTAAAATACATTCACACCTACTAGTCAAGTAGTTATACTGGTTTTCTAGACTATACATTATTTTTAGAGATTTTATTTTTAAAGCTTAGTCAAGAATCTGACTAAGATTGTTCTCTAAAATGAACTAAATTAAACATACTGATTAATATACACACAAACATTTAAAGAATAATTGCAGTCTGGTTGAATTCTGTTAATGCATGCAGGGGAAGCAATCACAGAAGAAAACTGAAGCATTTTCTATTGAGAGTTATTGATGAAGTTGCCCACATGTAATTTGAAGTTGAAGCACTAGCATATTTCGCGTTTTGAAAAGGATAAAAATGTGCCCCCTGATTAATATATACAGTTCAATAGTGGCTCCGAGTGAGTGAAATGCAGCACGTTGGAAATGGTTCTATGTACTATTTGGCGTGTATGCTTGTATTACAACGCTAATAAGAGTATTAAACGAGCTTGCTTTTAGCTGGAGAAAAAAAATTTGAGAAGAGTTTGTGTATGGATAATTTTTGAAACGTAAATTATCATGCTTCCATTTCAGTGATTTGTTTGACATTGTTATAGTAGTAGGAGTGCAAATTAATCCATTTATCCAATCCATCCACAAGCAAATCTATCTAATTCGTCCATTACGAGATTATTTTTTAAAATTCAACGGATTCTCCCATGAATATTTAATGAATTAAAATTGATTAGACTTAATAATTAAAGAATTTAAGGGTAATTTTCTACTAATGTCGGTTGAGTCTATTCCTGGTTTAATTTAACTAGGTCAACTTTTTATGCTTATGTTCCTTGTTTAATTTAATCATCTTAAAAACAATGTCTTCTAATTTCAAGTGACATGGTTTTTTTCATCAAGAGACATAGTTACATTGTAATATTCAATTTTATTTCTCAATCAAACCTTGATCTTATATTCTCAATGTCTCTTCAATTTGGGTGATCTTATTTTTACTCTGTTCTTATTTTTGTAGTAATTACTTATCTTTTTTTACTAATAGTATTGTTACAAGTGGGATTTGATTGTAATTTGTTAGGTTCGTTCCAGAATCAATAAATTAATGGAACCAAATAATTCAATTTATAAACAAGTTATATATTAAATTCACATAATCTAATAACCTATGATAAGTTGACAATGAGAGCATTTTTTTTAGATTAACCTAGTACTAGAAAAAAAAATTAAATTTATATGTTTTATTGTATTCACACTCCCTTTCGTCCTTTTTTGTTTGACTCAAATTAGAAGTGAAATGTTGTTTAGTTGTTTTTACACGATTCAATCCATAACATATTCTACATTAATTATATTTTCACAAAAGTATCTTTAATTATGAGTTATTTTTTAGTTTAATATATAGTAAATTGAATGCATTAATGTCTTAGACTTGGAAGTTTACCTTACCTTTGTCTTGTCCGTTCATAAAATTTGTAAAAAATGTGGATTGATTCGAACATGAGGATAAATTATAGTAATTTGTTCCAATCCAAGACATAAACAAGGATAAATATTTTAACAAAGACTTTTTAATATATATATATATATATATATATATATATATATATATTATTTTATCAAATATCAAATTTATATATATAGTTAAGCATGTAATTGACTTGCTGCTATATTTAATAGTACAATTTAAAGTGCTACTTATTATGAAATTAACATTTAATAAATGTTAATTTATTCGGAGTACGGGAAACAATAAGAGCATCAAAACTACAGCTAAAAGACAATTATCCAATCACGAGCTGTTAATTTTACATCCCAACATCAACGAAGCATTTAATACTAATCTATCACGGGGAAATGGTGGAAAAGGGATGATAATCTGATAGAGAAATTCGTATATCCTTACCATTATTACCATGCTTGACAAAACGTATGTACATTTGCTAACTGTAATTGCTATAAAGATACACAATGGAAATTATAGTCCAGATATCCACAGCCACAAATACATCCTCTATAAACTTGTATATAGTGGGGGGATGGGAAAACCTAAGAATCACGGAAAATTGGTTGCGGCATCCACTTGAGATGCAAATTCAGAAAGCCAGATTTGGCTCCATCTAGCTCAAAACGTTCTTTGTATTCCCCTTCCAGTATTACCCTAGTAAGCGTCAATATGCATCTGCCCATATAGTCCTGCATGCATTACGGAAAGAAACTTATCAGAAGAAACCAAAAGTTATCAACTTAATAAGTCGTAGATAGTGGTTTGCAGCATGAATAGAGTAGATTACATTAGAGTAATTAAACAAACAAAACAAGTAATAGATTCATATAAATAGAAAATACTATAAAATTATTGCAATGAAAATTCAAAAGTCGTCACATTATTCAGATGGATCAAAACTAATTTGTTAGGATCAAATTCTCAATGACTTGATCCCTCCCTTGCCATTTCCTCCCTTTTTATCTTTCTCTTGACCATTTCCATTTTCCCTTTCCTTCCTACCCTCTTTGCCACATGAGCATTGTTGCTACAACCCGACTACTTTTTGCCCCTTACTCTTATTTCCCACATCATCCAACATAGAAGAACCCAACAGTTTCATTAATTCAAGTGATAGTTGACGGCCCACAAATTGATACATCCATAGATTTCTAACCTCCATTCAGTAGCTTTGCTTAACATATAATTGGCATCCACATAATTTGTATTTAAACTTCAATGCCAATTGACTGAAAGTCATCGAGCATTAGAAAAAGGCAATCCAAGTAACTTCCAACATAAAGCAAAATTGTTTACCTTTCCGAATGTGTCGTGGTCCCAAACTTCAACAATTAGCATATCATGTAATCCATCCTCAACAACAAAGTCAAATGTTTGATTCCAAACAGGATTTAAGCTGTCATTCACAACCTGAGAAATTAACAAACTTTTAGGCCCAAGTAAGTTTGTAATGTGTTGATAATATTAATTAAGCCACAAAATTGGGAATACCCTGGTTTTGTTTTTTGTTTCTGCTTTCTTCAAGGTAAGAACAACAAAAGGATCAGATTTCCCCATGAAATCTGTTGCAGGCAAGTTTTCAGCAGACATTACAGTGACAGAAAGGACTCCTCTAATAATAACCTCCTTTTTCTTTTGGGTAACTGCGTTTTCATTTCCATTAGACTCTATTCCATTTGCATTTTTAAGAACCTTTTCCAAAGATGTCATTGAGTAGTTGGGAGCAAATGGGTTTGTAAAGCTATTCTCCATGCCAAATGGACAGTACAAGAGCTCCAAATGTACCTAAGTAGAAAGAACAATAATTGTAGCAGGTCAGATTTTGCTTAATTATTAAGGGGAAATTTCCCTTGTTCAAAAGTCTCCCAGCAAAATTTTGATTATAAGTTGTTGTTTATTTTGAATTCAAAGCTGATACAAACACACTTAACGAAGAAGAAAATATATTTATTCTGTCATACAATTGAAAATATGTTCACAATTGTGTATAAACTAGGAAATGATTATAAATTCATATCGACAGGTACTTTTGAAATATGCAATGAAGCACCTACACTTCAAGAGAGAAGTTGGGTTTATCAAACATAGGCTGCAAATCAATAAAATGGCTGACAACGTTAAAGTTTGAACAATACTTTCAGGAATTAAATTTTAATATTATAGTATGAAAAGAAAAAAATAATCACTTCTTTGATATTTGGATGGGAATTGCATGAATGATAAGAGTGGCCTAACCGAAAGTCCAAGGCCCTTTCCCTCTTGATAGCAAAGCTTGATTGACTGACACTAAGAACCGAAAGTCTAATTGCATGAATGGGAATAACATCACAAGCAGGTTGGGAATGGCAGCTCCGGTGGAGAAGGTTCTTTATGAAGGGAGAAGTAGAAACAGCTATAAAATTTTTAGAGGATATACAGGGTCGGTTACTAGAAGTACAGCAACAGGACACTTGGAGGTGGGAGGGTGATTTGAGTGGGAGATATACAGTGGGAAGCGCTTACAAGTTACTTAACAGGGAGTTGACAACTCAGAACCAGGATGATGTGTTCAAGGCTTTATGGAAACTAAAAATCCCCAGTAAAGCTTCATGCTTTGCTTGGAGACTGATTAGGGACCGACTGCCGACTAAGAAAAACCTTAGAAGAAGGAATATGGAAATAAATGATGTCAGCTGCCCTTTTGTAAGAGTCATGATGAGGATGCGTCTCATTTATTTTTCAACTGTGCTAGAATTATGCTGTTATGGTGGGAATCGATGTTGTGGATAAACATAGTGGGGGTGTCTTCGGTAACTCCAAAAGAACATTTCTGTCAACATTCCTACTGCTGTATCAATGGACTCAGAATTCAGAGATGACAGACTTGGTGGATAGCTATGACTTGGTGTATATGGCATCATAGAAATAGAATTGTCTTCCACAATGACAGTTTCAATGGTCAAAAATTGATGGAGGATGTGCTATTCTTTTGCTGGACTTGGCTAAAAAAATTTGGAGATAGGATTTGACATCCCTTTTTCACTATTGGTCTAGTAATATTAGGGAAGGCTTTTGTATTCAGGGGAGGCATTAGCATATAGTTTCTTCCTTGTTGGTATGGGTGTGAGCCTAGTCTTCAGCCAGATCTTTGGCATCCTAATTCATGTAGGTGTTCATGTATTAGGTTGCCATAGTTCTGAAACTTTTGTCGTTAGGTTGTATATATATCAGTAATACTTGTACTCTATTTATCACTATATATATATAATTTTGCTGATAAAAAAAAAGAACCATTCTTTCTTTTGAATGCATTTTGCACATATTGTAGGCATATTTTCATACCAGTGTATGTGCTTTCATGCTTAGGCTTTCTTAAGTATGTAGTTATATAATAATTTTAGAAAATTTTAGCATATGATCTATATTTAGAATTGAGCCTTATACATTGGACTTTGCTGTGTCCATGTTATAAACCTTCCTCCATCATCCATGTGATGTCTATGCCTCCTAGCTCCTTGACTTAACAATTATCCAGCTCTATGTATACTGCTAACCTATTATTTGCAGAAAACACAGGATGGCTAAGCACTATAGTCCAGTGGGGGTTCAAAAGGTAAACTCCAAAGTCACAAAAACATTCACCTAAACCAAGAATCTTCTAGCCATCTATAGTTTTAAGTTTTAATAATTATTATAGCTAGTCATGCATGTATTTCTTACCTGCCCTCTGTTCTTGTTATCCCTTTGGATCTCCAAATCCTTGACCAACTTCAACCAAACATCCTTTACTTTACCAGGTTGAAGTTCACTAAGCTGTAGCTGAGCACATCCAATCAATTCAGATGACTGTAAACCCTCAGAATCATAAACTTTAACAGTTATGTGCTGAGTGGACACATCTTCAACAACAAATTCAAAGTGTTCATTCCAAATTGGATTCAAATCATTGTTCTGGAAGGAGAAAACAAAATTAGTTGTTTCTTCCATAATTGAAATTCAATAATGAGAGAGAGAAAGAGGGAAAAGAAATTTACTCACAATTGTCTTGCTTTTCTTCATTCTTTCGCGTAAAGGCCGTATGTATACAACAGCATATGGATCTGATTTTCCAATGACATCCTTGTTTGCTAATTCCTTTGCTTGCACAAGCTTTACTTCTAATATCCCCTCAGGCTTCAACTCCAAATCACTGAACAAGAATATACAGTGAGGTTCAAAATGAAAACCTGTGATTAAACCAGATGAAACCATAGTGAAAGTAGTCCCATGATCAACAAATCATTAGAATATTTAGAAGATATCGCATAATTTGTTATTATATCTTCGGAATAGAGTATCTTAGATGGTCTCTTAGTAGCGTTTCCAAGTTCCATTGAATTTCATGATTACCCTCAATTTAATTAGGATTAGGAGTCTAGTATTAATATAAAATAGTGGTCATGTTTTGTATTGTGTATCACATCCTGGATCCTTCATACAAATATCAAGATAAGTTTATTGTCTATGCATCCCTCCCCACCCCCCCCCAATTCCTAAACCCTCTAACTTCAAGGTTAAGAAACAGAAAAATAAAAAAATATCCAGTGATTGATACAGTCACATTAATTAGCACTGCCGAATTGACTGGTCCAAAGGTTTAGGCATGGGGACCAGACATAAAGCAACGTGGAGACAAATATTTCCAAAGGCTAACTTGGTCTAGCATCTACACATGCCCCTTAGTATTATGCATCACCATTTCATAGATAATAATTTGTTAGAACTTAGAACCATAACTTGTATCATGAAACTAGTTGCAGAATCTCATTTATAGCTCGTTGCCTCATTGGCAGTCATTACTTATATAATTATTAGATTACATCTTCTAATGATTTCAATTCCTCTAAAATACGTAAATAGTTAAGGATTTTAATTAAAGTATGCTAGTAGCTTGCTTTATTGTTTTGGATCTCTTCTAGTTAGACATATTTTGTCATGTGTATTTGTAGCTAGTTCTGTTGCACAGACAACTGTCAGAGGGCTGTTAGATTCTGTTATAACAGCCTCAGACAGCTGTAACTAACTCAGTTGTATTGGGTTCTGTTATTAGAGACTCTACAAGTGCTCTCATCATTCAGAGACACTAACCTTATGCTTGTGTGAGTGTATAGAAAGGTAGGAGATGAGTGAGATAGGGTAGAAATACCAAATTTCTACTTGTTTGAGAGAACAAATAAGGAAAAATTTTAATGGATCCCACACAAAAAAAATCCCCCCTGAAGTGGGGGAAAATGTTTGTTACTTTTAATTTTTTTGTTTTACTTTTTAAAAAAATTAAATAGTTTTTTATGACATAAAAAATAATAAATAATTTTATGTTAAGAAAAAAATAATAAAAAGCTTGAAATTTAAATTAAATTAATTTTTTAATTAGTATAAAAGTTTTTTTATATTATTTATTTATTTATTTCTACCCACTATTCCACTCATCCAAACAAGCAAATAAAAATTTCTTCACTTCTTTTTTTATAGTTATATCCATTCAAACGATATTTTATTTACCTTATTTCTCTTTTACTTCTATCCTTCCAAATTTTGTCCCTCTTAATTTCCTTTATAAATTATAGTCCAAAGAGAATAATTATATTGTATTGTTTTGTTAATCACGCATATGAGAATTCCTTGCTCAAAAATAAAATATTGTCTATTTTGGTAATAATTTTTTTTTTATAAGTAATCACTTTTTTATTAAAGTGCTTATAGGAAGCTGGTATAAATAAGGGATAATTTTTCCAAAATAAGTAAACCAATCACAATAATTTAAACTTTCAGATCAGATTTCTCTCTCTCACACACTACACATTTTAATTTCTAGGGCAGGATGCATCTCTCTCTCTCTCTCCCCCACACACACACATTTCCCTCTCATTTTGTTCAAGTTTCTCACCTGCTCATCTAATAAGAGTATAAAACACATTGTACTCAGCTGGCAATAACAAATGGCAACGACAATGATAACATTGAAGTGTGCTCATGTGATCCTTCTATATTTATTTGATTTACCTGTAATCTCCAGGCAAAATGGGTACCACTTTTCTCACGGGCCATGTAATAGAATCTTCAACAGCATCCCGAATTGCCCCCTGTAATAATTTACTACACCTAATTATTATAGAACATTTGAATTTCAGACAAAAATGCAGAAAAAGATATAGGAACATGTTAGGATCTAATTACAAGGTATGGGACTTGAGTCACACAAGGCCTTGGGCACTCCAACTACAATGACTAAATTTAGCAATGTGGTTCTCCCAAGGTTCTTATCAATGGTATCATAACTTTTCACCATGCCTCTCAACTTCAAACGAGCGGCACAGGTGGTGGCATCAGCATTGTAGAGTTCACACAGGACTAGTCAAAGTGTCAGTGGATAGCCAACTTGCACAGGCACTGGGGCTGCAAAGCAGGGTAGAATGTTAAGATCCAATTGTAAGGTATTGGATTTAACTTACATCTCACATCGGATGTATAGGATTTTAGTGTAACATTTATAACTCTAGAGCTCTCCAACTACAATGACCAGTTTTTGTGGTATGGTTCTCTCAAGGTTCATATCATAAAAAAAAGAATAATAAGCTCAGCTAACTATTTTGTTTACAAAAGATTAAATTGTGTATAATATAAATATAAATATAAATTTTATAAATGAAACACAATGCAGTACCGAATATTGATATGCTAGAAGGCACCAAAAGTAACAGAGGTACAAGCAAACACATAGAAATGAATACAATAATGACTTTTTTTTTTTAATATTTTCTATATATCAAACCAATTACATGAAACATTCCCCAGATTGACAAATTATTGGTCATATAGTCACTTAAAAGTTCATTTTAAAAGCTTTCATGAATAAGAGTATAATTAGAATGGCAAAAATACTTGAGTACAAACTTCAAAATGAATTCACAAGTGTCAAATGTATGCACGAGTTCAGTGCACTCTTAATACTAGAAATTAAACACGTAATGTGCCTAAAAATGAAGAGATGAAAAATGATTAATATGTGTGCTAAAAATGGAGAAGAATTGGGATGTAATATAAAAATTATTTGTTTTCAATTTTAACTTCACATTCATAATTCTACATTTTTCATTATTTCATTTAACAATAAGTTAATGTATTTTGGAATTTTTTGACAAAAAGTGAGGATGAAAACCCAAGTCTTGTTTTCTTCACTAATACTTACAAAAAATTCACTTGAGAACAATTGCCTATTCTCTGACTAAAGTAAAATGAATACCAAGTTATGGGCATTTTTTTTAAAGAACCGTGAAAAGTAAAAAACAATCTTCTATCAAATTTCAATAATTGGCAAAAACAGAAAAAAAAATGACAGGAAATTAAAAGATATACTGGAGTTGATATAATTCATTCTATAACCAACAATTGTGTGCTGTGTATGAGATTCATGGCTTTTATAATGATAAAAGAATGACCAACACATAATATCTACTTGGAGTTGTAAGACAACAACAATTTAAAGTTACAAGTTTCCACATCAATACTGGAAATGCTTTCAAGTAACAGAATGTGCTCTATGACGATTAACATGTCATATTCATGATCAAAGTCAGAGATGTTAAGCTACAGCAAAGAATCATGAAAGCTGCTAATGGATATCATTAACAGAAAAATGGGAGTATTCCAAACCTCAATTGCATCATATAATTCAGGAATTGTTGATATGTCGCCGCCAATGACTTTTAGAGTAAAATCCAACTTTTTCTGAAAGTTAAAATTTTCTCAAATGATTAAATATATTACATGTGGGTGCATAAGGTTGAATGTCTTTGTAGTTTGTAGAAATATGGCTTGACAAGTGTTTCAAGCTTGCATAAAGAAATGTGTGAGAGGAGGACATTGCATGTGGCTGTATTAGAGCACATTGAATAGTAAGGTGTCATGAGAAGAGAAGAGGGGCTGTTTCCACAATTAGTAACTGTAACCACCAAGTCACAAGGTGGCAACCTTGCTGTTAGACAAAGGCTCACCCACTATGCAAGAAAAATTAAATACAAATCTAAAATCAATTGGATTCTATCCATGGTAATGCAATTGTTTTAACACATTATTTGGCTAGATATAGCAAAATATATAACCTAAGTTCCACTCTAGCTAAAGTAAAAAATAAATAAATTGAACCAAACATGATGACAAATCACAAATGCTTGTAATTAAGCACTATTTAAGTCCAATTGCACCAAAGGAGAAGTGGATCGAACGGACCTGTAAACTGTGGTGCTACAGTACCAAGAGTAAACTTGGAAAATTTAAGAGCAGCCAAAACCACGGGTCTATATTCTTCCAGCATAGGTTCCACCGACGTTTTTATGAGCTCAGAAGCAGCCTAACAAAACCGATGGAGCAAAAGAAATGAACAACCACAACGAAATCCACATTTAAAGCACAAACCAGAAGGTACCTCATTAACATAGGGCCAGATCTTGGTGAGATGCGAGTTAAGCCAAGCTAACTGAAAACAATAACACAAAAAGCGTGAGTCATCAAAACGAAGGGAGAAGGTGTGTGTTGAGAGAAGAAGAAGAAGAAGAAGAAAGCTCAACTTCTGGCTGGAAGAGAAAACGACCCAGGAAGGGTAGAACTGAGGCGGCAAGATATTTCTAGAATCTTCGACGGTAATCCTGGCGAAGGCGGCTACGGTGGTGGCGAGCTGGGAGCGTTGGGCGGCCCGGGCGTTCTCGCCGCGGACGAAGCCCACTATGATGGCCAGGCCCACAATAATTCCGACCACCACTCCGAAAACAAAGGCAATAGTGAAAAGCGTGAGACTCGTGAGTGAGTGAGAATTATTAACCAACGAGAATTCAAAGCGTTGACCCGTGTTGTAATCGTAGTAGTAATAAAAAGTAAATAAATCTCTTACTCCATTAAGTTACTGTAGCCAGCGGGACGACATAAACGGTGTGTGGAATTAGAAGGAAGTCACATGAGTTATTGCATTGCTGCTAAATGAATGTGGAATTGCAGGATTCACTTTACATTTTTTAAGGGTGGATTTACTCTACTGTTTCTGCCGTCCCACCAATCAAATGTCGCCTTATCACAATTTTACTTTTTCGGATAAGGTAGATTTTAATTGGACTTGATCTACAAAAATGATTGACGCTTTTTGTGGAAAGACAGACAAAAGAAAAGAAGATGAATAGGGGGGAAAAATTAAATTTATTCATTTTGTCTTTTTTTTATTATCTTTACTTTTTTTATGCCAATGTTGGTGACCGGAAAGGGGACTCCCCGGGATAAATAATTTTGTTAGTAAGGTAAGTGAATTACTATATGGCTTTTGGGGAGATAGACTTGGGCAGCAAGCTCAGTGTTCCCAACAAAAGTAGCTCGAGCCAAAAGCTCAATGGGGGAAAAGAACAGTGGCTATGCCGGAGTCCATAAAAATTGATGTTGTTAATAAATTAAAAATATTAACCGCTAAAAAGTGTCACAAATATGTTTCTTTTTTGTAAGCGAGATTTGAATGATTTTGCTTTACTTTGATTTGCAATTGTGGGCAGAAATAACTAGCGTCTCAAATCCTCCCTCACACGTCGCTCTTTAGTCTACCACCACGACCTCATCCTCAACCTGGAGGACCATAAAATCCGACAAATGCAACACGCCTCGACTCCTCCGACGTCAAACTCATCAGTTTTTACTGAAAGTTACTCACATCATTTCATTGATAATCAAATATTTAATACAATGTAATAAATGACAGGAAATATAGACACTAGGCAAGGTAGAATTGCCCTATCCAGTTCATGGGCAATACCATTGATTTGTCTCTTTATCAAACCACTCAATAAGATAGATTTTGGTTCAATAACCTTTTATGTTTCTCTAACAAGGATCCTAATTAATAGTAGTTTCAAACTCTATTTGGTACCTTATCAGTTATACCTTTAATTATCAACTTTAAAGAGTAATTATGTTTTTCAATCCCAACAAAGTAGCAAATCGAATTGCTTGAAGAAAATCTCAAACTTATATCTCAAATGAATTTTCATTTTAACGTTGAGTTTTAAAAAAATATTATTCAATTAAAAATTATAAAATAATATAATAATTATCATAATTACATTAATATAATTTGATGCATTTTTTTATATATTTTTTAAGATATTTTTTTTTTATTAAAAAGAAAATGTGCCAAAGAAGGTAATCACGTCAGATTATAAAACTACACGAATCTGGTGAGTAACATCCTCTACCCAGTAACTATCATGACAACATGAATCCCACGTGTTGGGTATGTTTGAGAGAATCATTTAATGCCTCTGTCATAGGGGAGGTGCTTTTTTTGGATTATTTTGCTTGGTGATTTGCAAGGTGGTGCTGATTGCTCATGGTTATCCTATGTTTACATATACCTTATGTTAATATTGGGTAACCGTGTGTTACATCAAACTTGTAAGGATTTCAATCTGATCATGTAATTAGTTCCTGGCTCATTTGTGTCCCTTCTTATATATAAAATATACCATTTTGCTGAAAAGAAAAACTACCATGACAAAAAAAAGGCAATCTTAGCTAATTGATCAGCCACATAGTTTTCAGCACTCTTTGGTCCTCTACGGCGTCATACATGCATCGAAGTCAAATTTCTTTCGTGTGGTCCTCCCACTTCAATGTTGTCGTAGAAAACACGACATTGTGCATTGACTGCATTTGACATGGAATGAAATAGAAAGAATTTTAAATTAAAATAAAATATAAAAGTTTAATTTCACAAGTAGGATTAATCTCTTATCTGATGGGTGATTCATAAACAATCTAACATTAACTTTAATATGTTAATCATTTATGTTCAATCACTTGATTTAAAAGTAATTGTACTATTATTGGCCCAAAAAAATGAAATGACTTAGACAAAAAAAAAGGTACAATTACTTTTAAATATAAATAATTAATGTATTGAAGTTAAAATTAAATGGTTTCAAGTACTATTTAAATTTAATTATTATTAAAAATAATTATTGGTCAAACTTTATTTACTTTTCAATTGAATATCAAATTAATCAGGACTTATTTTTTCTGATGAAATAGAGGTTAAGATAAAAAATATATATTGAGAAGAAATTGAGTAATTCTTGTAATTAGGCAAATAAATGATAATTAACATACATTAGCCGTACTGCATGAATTCGTTTTATTTGTTTACATCTTGATTTTTTTAAAACAATCGTTTCTCCAATAAGGTAATTTCCACACAAGCTTTTCAATTTCGCAAGAAATTCAAAACACGTCATTAAAATTAGAATTGGTTCAAATTATAATAATGTAAACTTTATTAGAATTCCTTTCACATTATTGTACACACAAAAAAAAGTTTACATTCCCCGCATACGTCTTATTCATTTCATTCTCTTATTATTAACTTGTTTCGGAGCAGGGTGCGTGAAACCGCGCGTTATTGTAAATATTTTTAGTATCTGTCTTAGATTTCTAAGAACTTACTTGTTTCGAAGTCATTTTTTATGGATACGAATTTAAAAAATTACACCCAAGTATTTTAAAGATATATTTAATTTGTACTTTGAGTTGTCTCAACTTTCTTTTTCTTTTTTCTTTTCAGAGTCGAGTCATCTCAACTTAATGTTCTATACTTTTTAAAATGTATTTTACTATATTTATACATACATATATATATATATATATATATATATTAATAACACAGATTTTTTATTTAAAATTATGTATCAATGAATAATATTTTGTATAACATAACTAGTAAGTAACCTGTGCCTATGCACGGGTCGCTCCGCTACGCTTCGCTATATTTTTTTTAGGATAAACCTTAGTTGAAATATATTAAAGTTTTAATGCATGTAGAAAAGATAATAATTTGAACGCAAATATGTAATTTAAATATAGTTATTATTATACTTCATTGAATATAATGTTATAATATATAATCAAAAGTGCAGTGAAGTACGGTAGAAGTTGCATAACTTTGTGACAATAATTTGTTTATATCCAAAAGTTTATGAAGATGTTACCTTTACATTAACCAATGAACGTAGTTTGTGAGAGACAACATATGCAATATCTGAATTTTTTAGTCTCTTCTCCACAAAATAAATTACTTCAGAAACTCCTGATTATATGAAAGAATAGCAAAATAAAGATGTCCGCAATAAATACATGTAAAACGCCAAAGCTTCTACCAAATTCGTATAAATCAGATTCGTATTAAATATGATTATCAAGTAATAAAAAAATCATAAATTATGACAATTTTTATCAACTTATCACTAAAAATAGTTATCAATAGTAGTTGTTTTTCAATTTCACTGTCTAGAGAAAACGTATAAAAAATTGTTACTTGCTAATACCAAAACCAAAACCAAAACCAAATTTTGAAAAAGAGAGGAAAGGACTATCCATGGCTTTCAAATACCAAAACCAATTTTTCTTAAAAAAATAATAAAGTTTGTCATAAAGGAATACAAAGTTAATTCAGGTATTTGATCAAACAAATGAGTTGCAAACCACAAATGAGACCAACGCAACTAAAAAAACACAATAATAGAGGATCATGCTTGTATAATTATTCAGCCTTTCATAAAAAATTGAAAGTTAAAACATTAAAAACAAAAAAAAAATCAAAGGAAATAGGATCATTTACCTCATGAGAAAGATGTTGACCTTTTGGCCACTGGTGGTTGGAAATATGCAAATCTCTTGATTTTCAACAACAAAATCTTAAGCAAATCAAGTGAACAAAGTCATAAAAAATTCAACATATCATGCTTGTACAATTATTTAGTTTTTCATAAAAAATTGAAAGCTAAAACATTAAAAACAAAAAAAAAAATCAAAGGAAATAGGATCATTTACCTCATGAGAAATATGTTGAACTTTTGGCCACCAATGGTTGGAAAAAATGCAATCTCTTCATTTTCAAGAGCAGAATCTTAAGCAAATCAAGTGAACAAAGTCATAAACAAAATTAAAAAATAAAATGAAGCTTATCATAAAGAAATACAAAGTTCATTCATTCATTCAGACATTTGATCAAACACCTCACTTGCAAACTACAAATGAGACCAACCCAACTAAAACAAACACACACACACACACACACACACACACACACTAAATAGAAGATGATGTTGCTACATGAGTAGTAGCAGAAGCAAGCTGAAGTAGTGAGGTAGAGCTATCAATTAGGTAAAATAGACAAAAGAAGCACATAGAAAATCATGTTCTAAAGCCTTAAATAGTTGGAACTAAAATGCCCAAGTCCGACAGAATTTTGTGCCACTTGAACTACATTAGATGATTTAAAGAGGTGCATGATATATGAATCACAACATAGTTAGGATACAACCTCATGCATAGAGTAACTCCATATCAGGTAAAATCATAAAGATTAAATTATCAAAACATAAAAATCACGGTTGAAAAAAACACACTTACATCTAAACTAAATAAAGCTAAGGCTGTACCTCAGCATCATTAAGTTTTTCTAGTTTTCCACTGTTATTACTTAGTGTAGTTGATGTTGTAGTAACATTGGTAATTGAGGAATAAGCCTCTAAGCAAAATGCAGTAATAACATCTTGTACCTCAGGAGGATTCTTTCCCAAACTTTAACCACCTAGACATATCAAGTAAAATCATAATGATTAAATTGTTAATACATAAAAATTACCTCAGAAAAAAACACATTTACATCTAAACTAATTAAAGATAAGGTTGTAAGTCAGCAACAATAAGAAGGTTAAAAGATAAAACTGTTGATATCATATTGTTTTCAAACCATAGTGAAACTGAACATATTGTTCTCTTAATTGAGTTGAAAGCAACATGAATGGAATTTAACTGGCTTAACATTCTGGAAAATAAATTCAATAGCTGGAATTTACCACTTTCTCAACTTGATACGGTATATTGCTGTCAATAGCTTTTAAAGTTTTAAAATTCCCATTTTATCAACTAACTAAGGACAGATGTCAACAAAATAAATGAGGGCGAAAATGAAATTTCCATGGCCTAAAGTTATTTTAAATAGATATTAGATAGATTTTTCTTTAAATTTTTTCATATGTTAATGTAATGAAATACCAGAAAAATAAAAGCAATGTAGTATACCATGATTCACAAACTCAGTGGGGTTGCATGAACCTCCATGAGGATCTGCAGCTTGGTTTGTTATACTGACTGATGAGATGCTTCCCTATGACTGAACAACACTGTTGTCCATATCATGCGTGTCGGTGATCTAGAAATCCTCTGATGTTGCTAGGTTTAGTTGCTGCCTTAGCTTGTTTCCTCAATCCTTTTGGCGGAACATCTGCAGTAGCAATTAGTGGGGGCTTTTTAAAAGGTCTAAGACAACCACTGCTCTGTTTCAATCAGCACGCATAACTACATATCAAACATTACTCCAATATTTAATAGTGTAAACACTTCAAAGCTACAACAATGACGAATAGGTTGCAAAATCATAAACATATAAAAGGATATAGAAAGATAATAAAATTCAACTATAAAGCATGATTGCTAATAGTTTAAAACTAAATAATAAATTAAGTGTGAAACTAAAAATACCAAGAGTAGTTTGTCTGCAAACCTGTATAGCATTGCTTCAATGCCAAGAAAAAAAGAGAGGAAAGTAAGAATGGTTGAAGAAAAAATAAATCATCCAGATAAAAGAAAACATTTAGAGTAAGAATCTTACTTTGTTATGTCTTTGCAGTGTGTGGCAAGAAACAACTTTGCAAAAATCATAAGAATTTATGATTTCTCTAACTATTCATTTTGATATTTCAAGATAATGAAAACTCAATTAGCATAAATGAAATAAAAAAAAATCAAAATAGTATTGTCTCCAACCTAGTGTATTTAACATATGATTTGAGGTGTAAATTTTATTCAAACTCATCACTTGAAAATCACAAATGAGATCAACCCAACTAAAAAAAACACAATATCGTTGATAAAGGATAATTTATTTTCCAAGGAATATTGGAAAAAAAATTCTAGAAGGCAACAATGTTATATGACATGCAATCTTTGGGAGATATTGAAGAAGTAGACAAGATAAGAACATAGGAAAAATGTGCAAGATTGTTAGTCTACAGCAAGTCAGAAACAAAAAAAAAAAATTGGTAGGTTCCCATGCCCAATTAAGACTTATATGAAATCACAACCACCACCATCCTTCATGTTCATCATAAAACTCCATCATTAACTCAAACTAACAAAAAATAGGTTTCACCAAATTTAGGAATTTTAAAAATCAGTAGAAATAAAAAAGTAAATTAACAATATAATAATTGATAAGTTGTTATAGACATGGTGGAACTAAAAAGGTGTAGATGTGTCTGATATCAAGAGTAAACCTCCATTGCACCAATGAGGTTTCATCCTCTTATTATGTTTCCTTTAGGATTTTCTATCCTGTTCTACTTGCTTGTTGTATAAGAGAATTGAAACATAAGAATAAGGTGCCATTTCTATACTATATCACCACTCATTAAAAAAAAACAGCAGAACTAACAATGAAGGTGTCAACACTCCTTTTTTATGTTTCTTGGTTTCTATTTTCCTTTCATTTTATATTTTTCTATTTAAACTGACCCTAGTGTAGTGTCAAAAGTAGTGTCCTCTTCTAATTAGCCCAATTAATAAGATAAGACTAAAAAAATAACAAAAGAAAAGGAATTTAATGTTTAAAAAATAGAACATATATTATCAACACTCATATCAACATAAATAAAGATAAGGGATTTGAAAAATTGTACCTAAAACCAAACTTGACAGTATATCAAGTAGGACTAAAATAATAACCAAACAAAAGAGATTTCATGTTTAAAATATACAACATATTTATGAACACCAATAACAACATACTTAATAGAACATATTTAAGAACATAATTTGCCTTAAACCTGAAAGCCAACTTCTTACCCAACATCCTGTCTATAGCATTAGGATAATCCTTGGGATCAAAATCGCCTGCCTATCAAATAAAAAAATTGAAAATAAAATTATTTAACATTCGAAAACCCATAAAAAAATTAAACTACTAAACATTAGACAAAGGTAAGACCTTGCCAATCATTTTTGTTAGAAATCATAACATAATTTGGGTGAGACATTTTGTCAAACACCTTATAAGCAAAACAGATTTCAACAATCTTAAAGCACGATTTATACTTATGATATAGGAAACAAAATCAAGACGAAAAAACACCAAAAAAAATATGAAACATATATCAAATGATAAGTCTATATGTATTGAGAAGAAAGAAAGGAACTCAAGAAAGAGAATACCTCTTATTCAAAAATTAAAGATGGACATTCAAGCAAATTTTTACCATTAGAAGTATTGATAACTTTCACTTGAATTTCATCCAATTGCTCTAACCTTGATTGCTTGACACCTAATCTACATAAATTGAAACTCATAATTAGTGGCAATAACAACATCTAATAGCTTAAAGACCATCACATCATGGTCAACTATCATAAATCATAGGCTTCTACAACAACTCATCAAACAATAAACAATAGGAATCAACATAGCACTTGAAAACTATTTATAGTAAAGGCCTTTGTATTTTTTGTAATTAAAAGGTATGCAGAAAATATGAGACACAGACAAAAGAAGAATGAAGTTATGATTCAGAGTGAAAGTTGTAAAAGGAAGTGTGATGGTCTAAGAGTATGTATCAATTGCTCAAAAGAGACATTGATAGCCCAATCTAATAAAAATATTCAACTAAAATTAGCAACTACAAATTTCCCAACCAAGTAATCAATTAAAAAAATTGTTATAACTGTGCTAAATAATATAAATATTAAATCACAATATATTTTTTAATATTCATTGCATGTGCAATGTTGTTAGCCGTGAGAAAGGTTGCAGCAAGGTGGTCAATATCACCAGCTTAAAGTGAATATGATGCATTAGTCTCTTCAAAAAAATTAACAAATAGATGAAAAATATAATCAAATATATACCTGCCCATAATGTGAACGAAATTTGATTGTTGTCATTCCCTTAGCTTAGTGGACATGAGGTGCAGTTGCATGTGCTAACTTTCTGCAGAAGTTAAACCTGTGATTAATTTATGGTTTGATTAACTCACATAGCAGAAATTACATTTTCTATCATTATGCAATTGTGGGTGTTGAACATAGCAAAGACTGTCCATGTTTGTCAAATACCAAATCACAAAATACAAAAAAATGAAGCTTGTCATAAAGAAATACAAAATTCATTCAGGCATTTGATCAAACACATCACTTGCAAACCACAAATGAGACCAACCCAACTAAAAAAACACAATATCATTCATCGAGGGTCATTTACCTCATCAAAACAAAAAAAAAAGTACTTGTAAAGAATGATTTTCATAAAACATTAAAAACAAAAAAATCAAAGGAAATAAAATCGTTTACCTCATGAGAAAGATGTTGAACTTTTGGCCAACGGTGGTTGGAAAGATGCAAATGTCCCGATTTTCAACAGCTTGCAAAATAAAACCCAATACAAATTTCAATTCATTAAACAAAAATGCATACATCAAGTAGAGAGGATAAACAGAGAAAAAATCCTAAAAAAATATAAAGTAATTACAGAAAACGAAAATTTAGTTGAAAGACCTCGTGGTCTCTTCTTCAGCCATGGGTCTCCTCGTGATAGTGCTCTCCCTCGCCACCACCCTCAATTACATCGGAAGGAAAAAAAAATACCCAGATAACAAAAGCGCAAACAAAACCCATTTCATAAAATCAAAGCTTTGTAAATAGGTCATGAAAAGTGAAAAAAATGGGAAAAAAAATACCTTGAATACGTAAGAAATAGAAACAATATGATCTTGCAGCGGTGACAGAGAGGGAGAAGAAGAAAATAGAGAAAAGGAGGAGGAGAAGAGAAGCTGAAGGTGGAGAACTCTCTTTGGAGAGAAGAAAAAAAGACGTGTAGGAGAAGCTTAAGGAGAAGCTTAACTATGTGTAGAAAAGAAAAGAAAAAAGAAAGATAGAAACGTGTAGGAGAAGCTTAACATGGAGGAGGCAACACTGGCTTAGAGGTGAGTTAAATTACCATTTTATCAAAGAAATGAGACAGGTGTCAACAAATAGAATGAGACAGGTGGCAACACTGGCTTAGATAATATGTTTTTATTAATGCTATTTATTTTGAAACATATATTATAAAATATACTTTTTTAATTATAAGTACATACTTCTTTATTTTAGATTTAACTACAATGCTAATGCTAAAATATTATAATAACAAATTGAATTAATAGTTTTTTATCAATAAAAATTAAACTCATGTGTAAAAAAATTTAGAAAAAATTACACACATATTTCAACTAATCGAGTTAAATTCTCTTAATTGAATTAGCCTAGTCTTATCTTATATATTAATAAGTTTAGTAGCATGAGTTGATATTAGTGTAATAATTAATCATTGTAATATGAAAAGTTAAAGATTAAATATTTGTTTAGAGAGGTATTTATGTTTAATATCTATTGATATTTTAAATAAAATTATCTAAAAACCCCCTGCTTTTCACCCTTTAAAATTATCTAATGACCCTAGGCATTTGACAGCCCATGAATCCGTTAATCATTTCCCACCAACAACAATGAGAAGCTCCTCCTCGGCTCCCTCCTGACACTCCATGCCATGGCTAACGTTGTCGTAGGAAATTTCCTTATCTGTCCTTTAATTCACGAGGAGAAATAAGAAATTTCCTTATTTGACCTTTATTGTCCAAGAAAATAGTAATTAAGCACCACATACACTCTACTCTTTTCACCCTAACCATTTTCTCTCTCTCGCTTCTATGTTCTGCTCTCACTGACTGTTAGGTTGGTCTCTACTATCTGCCATTTGTTTTCACTTGTTCCGGTCAAACTCATGCTTTCAAACTAAATAACTCTCTCGCCCCCTCACTTCACTCTAAGTCCCTGCCATGTCCACGAACCACTCAACCAATGGAGACTCCGAAACTCTCCTTCGTCGTCCTTTGTTGTCCTCCCAAAGATCCATCGTCAACTCCACGTCCCAGGTTGCTATTGTCGGCTCCAATGTCAGCCCAATTGAGAGCCTCGACTACGAGTCAGTTTTTTCCCACTTTTTTCATCTGGGTCTTTTTCTTCGGTCCAAAGTTGTAATCTTTTCCCTGACCCGGTTCCCGGGTCTCGTGTTTTTTCTTATGGGTGTGCAGGATTTTCGAGAACGAGTTCTTCAAGCATGATTGGAGGAGCAGAGGGAAGGCTCAGATATTTCAGTTCATGATTATGAAGTGGCTCTTATGCCTTCTAATTGGCATGATCGTTTGCCTTGTTGGCTTCTGCAACAATCTCGCGGTTGAGAATCTCGCTGGCATCAAGTTTGTGGTCACGTCCAACATGATGTTGGAGAGGAGGTACCCAAATTTAAAGTTTGACTCTTTTTTTTTGTTGTTGATTTTGATGGATCAATGGATTTTTAGAAACTAGTAATTTCTGCAGGTTTCTGATGGCCTTTTTAGTATTTTTTGTTTCAAATTTGGTTCTCACGGTTTTTGCGTGCACAATCACGGCTTTGATAGCACCTTCTGCCACCGGTTCAGGTATACCCGAGGTGAAAGCTTACCTGAATGGTGTGGATGCACCTGGAATATTTACTGTACGAACCCTTCTTGTTAAGGTATACAATACGATACCATACGATTACGTACAGTACATTAATACAATACTCATTTAGTGTCAGACTGTTGGGGTCTGACCGGTTTGTCTTCTTACTGCCACCATTTTCCGCGGACAATCATGTGATGCTGTTCATTAAGATGGAAATGTTTCATGTGATGTTGATGTATTCTAAAAAGTTAGATGCAATACATTGAGTCATGTTTGCATAGCACTTTTGTTGTTCTTAAGCTACCTAAGCACCTATAATATAGAGAAATGCTAGCAACACATTTCCTGATACACTTTTTATTATTGGTTGAAATTAAAATAGGACCCGTTACCTCATGTAGATCTCACTCCCTATTTAATAAGTTTCACTCATGTTTTGTAGATTCTAATAATTTCCAATCAATAACAAGAAGTGTAGTGAGAAGCATGTTGCCAGCATTTTTCTTTAAATATGCGATTAAAATTTTTAGGTACCAGGCGGAACATGCAATATAGCATTGACAATATTGTCTCTTAATTAGTACTCTGGATTCCCTTATTAGTTTTAGTGATTCAGCCAGGAATTATTGTGTTCTCTGAAGAAGAAACTTACTTTCACATTGGTTCTATCTACAGATTATTGGAAGCATTACAGCAGTGTCATCATCGCTTCTTATCGGGAAGGCAGGGCCTATGGTGCATACAGGTGCATGTGTGGCTGCGTTGTTAGGTCAGGGTGGGTCGAAGAGATATGGGTTAACATGGAAATGGTTAAAGTTTTTTAAGAATGACCGAGATCGGAGAGATCTAATAATATGTGGATCAGCAGCTGGAATTGCTGCTGCCTTCCGTGCCCCTGTTGGTGGCGTGTTGTTTGCTCTTGAAGGGATGTCATCTTGGTTGGTTTGCCATCTTCTAAACATTGCAAATTTTCTCTTGTAAACTCTGTAAATTTTTCATGATTCCTTGCTTGAGAATTGGAATCATATTTTGTGATGTGAAATTGTGAATGCCTTCTGTCAATGATGTTGTGAAGGTGTTTAATTCCTCCTCCCCTTTATTTTTTAATAAAAAATATGACCATGCCTTCACCCAATATATTTTTATTCTGGACCTCTTTGTTTGATAGCAGTAATTTCTCAATGGCATTGCTTCTTATTCTACTATACTATGGATGGCAAACATGTTAAACAAAACACCTATGAAACTATGGTAGCTCCTTTTTCTTATGCATCACTTTCAGAAATCAGCCAAAAAATAAACATGGCTATTTTCTTATTCCGATGTGGTTTTCTTTCTTTTATTTTTGGTGGGGGTGGGTTGTTAGGCGTATATCAAACTGGTGAGGCCTTCGACCACTTATATGGCCTCTGTTGCCCTCACTGCAGGGCTTTCATTCTACAGGTCTCTTCTCTCTTTTTTCCAGTAAACCAACCAATAATATGTAATAAGCAGTAGACATACTGAATGCTGAATGCCACTGTTTAATTGTCCTACAGACTTGTTTCTATGTGTTTATGTACAAGGGTTGGTTGAGATCCTTCAGCCTTCAGAGTTCAGATAACAATTGCACTGGCGTAATCTTTTGTTTCTCTTCCCAGTTTCCCCATAGTTGGCTTCTGTTATTATTTGTTAGAATTGGTTTTCCTTTAATTACAGTGAATCAACTGTTATTGTTTTATCTTCTCAATCTAAAAATCCAGAAGTCAATCTGTTCCCCTACAAAAAATACATTAGTAAATATTTAATTTCTGTCCTACAGGTGGAGAAGTGCCCTTTTGTGGAGAGCTTTCTTCACAGCAGCAACAGTTGCAATTTTGCTTCGTGCCCTGATTGATTTATGTTTAAGTGGTAAATGTGGGCTATTTGGTAAAGGGGGACTGATAATGTTCGATGCTTATTCAGCAAGTATTTCATATCATTTGGTGGATGTTCCTCCTGTGTTTGTTCTTGGTGTTATAGGGGGGATACTTGGCAGCTTATTTAATTTGATTTTGAGCAAAGTTCTTCGCATATACAATTTTATCAATGAGTAAGTGGATGCAACAAAATTAAGCTTTTCCTATCCTTGTATGAGACATTCTACCATGCTCATTCTCCCCATCTTTTACTCTTGCAGGAAAGGCACCATTTTCAAAATTTTGCTTGCCTGTGTAATCTCCATTTTTACATCCTGTCTTCTTTTTGGATTGCCATGGTTGACATCTTGCCGACCTTGTCCACCTGATCCATCTGAGCCTTGTCCTACAATAGGTCGGTCTGGTATCTACAAGAAATTCCAGTGCCCCCCTAATCACTACAATGATCTTGCCAGCCTCATTTTCAACACAAATGATGACGCCATTAGAAATCTATTTAGCAAGAATACCAACGATGAGTTTGAGTTTAAATCAGTGTTCATCTTTTTCATCACTTGCTTTTCTTTAAGTATCTTTAGCTATGGAGTTGTTGCTCCAGCTGGTCTTTTTGTGCCTGTTATTGTGACTGGTGCATCTTATGGGCGTATTGTTGGAATGCTGCTTGGCAAAAAGGGCAGTCTTAGCCATGGTCTTTATGCTGTACTTGGTGCTGCTTCCTTTCTTGGTGGCTCCATGAGGACAACAGTTTCTTTGTGTGTAATTATTCTAGAACTGACCAATAACCTATTATTGCTACCCCTAATCATGATGGTGCTGTTCATTTCTAAGACTGTAGCAGATGCTTTCAATGCAAATATATATGACATTATAATGAAAGCCAAGGGTTTGCCTTATTTAGAAACTCATGCTGAACCATATATGAGGCAGCTATCAGTAGGCGATGTAGTCACAGGCCCACTTCAGACATTTAATGGGGTTGAGAAAGTTTGCAACATAGTGTTTATTCTCAAAACTACAGGACATAACGGGTTTCCTGTTATAGACGAGCCTCCTATTTCAGAAGCTCCAGTTTTATTTGGCATAATCCTTCGTGACCATCTTCTCACATTGTTGAAGAAAAAAGCTTTTATGTCTTCACCTATGGCAACAAGTGGTGATGTCTTTAATGAGTTTTCGGCAGATGATTTTGCAAAGAACGGTTCAAGCAAAGGTCGTCTAAAGATAGAGGATATACAGTTATCAGAGGAAGAGATGGACATGTTCATAGATCTACATCCATTTACTAACGCTTCTCCTTATACTGTTGTGGAGACAATGTCACTGGGAAAGGCCCTTACACTTTTCCGAGAGCTAGGTTTAAGGCATCTACTAGTGGTACCCAAGTTCTCCGGTGTAAGTAATTTTCTCATCCCTTGTTGCAATTTTGATCCAGAAAGTTAACTGCTCTATTGTAAATTAAATAGGTGCTAACTTTAGTAGTGTCAGCAGCCTGTCAGCCCGGTTCTGTTTTATTATTAATTATTATGTGATGAATTAAAGTCTCGTGTCTTGATAGGATAGGAAATTTTTGATAGAAGAAAAAGATTTTTGATAGTTTCGTGTTGTAATGCACCAAAAAAATGAAGGGCAACTTAGACACAGATGTGTTTAGATACTTTTGGTATGTTCTCCAATCAGAAAATGGTGTTTTACCTCAGTAATCTGCATAATGAAGGCTCTTATTAAGTTTCAACATAGATTACTGAGGTGAAACTTAAATTCAGTACCAAAAGGTCCAAGGAACTGCATCAAAGTTTTGTCCAAAAAATGAATGATTATCATATCCAGCTTACATTCACAAACTTTTTCCATTTAACACCTGGTAGTCACTGACTGGGTTGGCTATTTTGTTTTCTCTGTAGTAAATTAACATATGGTTTGATGGATATAATTGGTGACTTATTTATGCCTTGTGTTAGTTATGTAATCTTCCTTGCATGCTACTTTTAGTTGATGTACACTCATCTATGTTTTGTGCATGCTAACTGCAGAGATCACCTGTGGTGGGTATACTCACACGACACGATTTCATGCCAGAACATATATTGGGTTTGCATCCCTTTCTGGTAAGAAACACAGGGAAAAGTTTAAGATTTTAACAACCGTTGGCTAGGAAAAATAAATTTGGGCATCTGAGCAACGCTTACATATTCTTGCAATAGTTTATTAGAGCAGTTGACCAAGGCACCCAGCAGCTCAATTATTTGTGTTGCAGAAGGATTTATTATTCACGATACCAGATTACCAGTGATAGTTTTTTTTCTTTCTTTTCACTTCATGGAAGACAGAGCTCCAATTCATATTACAAAAATCAAAAAATGATTCAATGAGCCTTTTATCAATTATTGGTCTTTGTTGCACTTTGTACATAAAATAAGATTATATAAATGCCTGCCATAGGTAAAAAAATTGTTTATTGACGAAAGTATGAGGCTGCATGAGAGGAAGATGGCCTCTAATCATGGGGATTTCGTTTTACTTTAATAATTAATTGATTGCAGTATACTTTCTGTCATAAATCATAATGATTGATCAATGGTTGGTTGAAGCAGGTTGAAGGTGCTTCGCTTCTCGGTTATAGAAATAGGGTAAAGTTTCTCTATATTCAGTTTTTCATGGATATGTTCAGGAGTAAAATTTTAGCCGGAAAAATAAGAAAAAATATATTTTATTTTGAAATTAAGAGTTATATAATATGTAAAAAAAATAAAGGATTGGGACATTATGCTCATTTATATTTTATTTTGAAAAATGATTAGAGGATATTTATTAGCAACGGAAAATTTATCCTTTTTTTCCCAAATCTCGGATCCTAAATAAGTATCTAATAAATGTCTAGTGGGATTGGTTTCTCAAGGGTTTCTTAAGCTGAAAACATCTAGACTGAATTCAGACAAGCGTGTGTTTCCTAATATTGTTGAATATTGAATCATTAAAATTTGATTTAGAAATCTAAAACCTGAATATTGATGAACTAGCCAACTAGGCACATTGTTAGCTGTTTGACCATTCATATATACTTTTAAGAGAAATGGAGAAGGATGATGATACCGTTGTGACAAATTGCAACCGATCCATTTTTAGCAATTAAGTTCTGGAATTCACGCATTTTTCGTAGCCATTTTTCACTAATGAATTCCAATAACATGAAAACTAGCACAACCATAGATAATGAATTCATCCAAATTAGCTATTGCTCTTCATCCTAAAAGACAAATTCATATATTACAAAATCCACTGCCAACTCTACACAGAAAAAGTACTCCAGTGGCAAGACAAGGAAGTTCCTCGGTGTACATTTTTTTTTTTTTTTTTGTCTAAGTTTGTTACTTTTATTCAGATCTTGTATTCTGAGACAGTTGCAATCACCTGCTAAGTAATGTTCAAACTTTAGAATAATGACTAATGAGGCAGTTTGCTGTATAGAATAAATAAAGTCACTTAGAAAAAGACCCAAATGATATGACTTCATTTCACAATGGCTGTCGGTTGGGACACCTTCAGGTAAGATAGACAAAGAAAGAAAAATCTTAAAAAGAAAAAGAAAAAGACTAACTTCACAATATCATCACCAAATACCACCACTTATTCCCTCCTTGCACTTTTGAGGTAATCTGCCCTTATTGCCCACAATTGCTCGCCCACTGATTTCATGTCAGGTCTATCTGTTCGAATGGGGGCTGCACATTGAAACGCCAAATCAAACATTTTCATCAGCACATCTCCGTTTACAGCTTCTTCCATTAAAGGATCCACCAGTTCCACCACACTTCCTTCATTATACTTCCTGAAGGCCTGCATAACGATCAAACACACAGACATAGGTTGAGTGCTTCAAAATGAAAAGAGAAAGTAAAGCTTTTGTTCTCGTATTGAATTAAGAGTAAATGGTATATGTACTAACCATGTGAAGTTTTTTCTTTTTTATACTGCCATCTAATTAAAAATTGACATGAATGGTAAGTTTGTTGACTTTCAATAACTATTTTAAAAGTCATACCTATAATTTCTAATTGATTAATAATGTAAATTTTTAACACAGAGAGTGCACAAAAATTAAACTCTTACTAAGAGCAACTATAAACTCAATTTTGGCTAAGCCAAAAAACAAAAGGTTGGGACTGCATGATTTCTGGTTCGCAAGACAATCTTGTATTCACAATGCTTTGCAATACTATGTTTCGTCTTGCCCTTGCTACAAAAGCCTGTAGACATGTCCAAAAGTAAAGGTGCCACTAGAGTTCTTCAAGGGGAGACCACAGTCAGTTTCGTGGTCACATAGTAGTATACTCAGTTTTGTGGTGAGAGTGGAAGTTTTCTTAAAGAGGTCCCTAACTTATGGGATCAGTGTTGGACGCATAACAGTACATACTCTTTTCTAAGCATGTCAAAGGTTAAATAGGCAATCAATAATTGAAAAAAAAAAAAGAATAAACAAAAAAACTCGTCTTAATAAAAGCAAATTATGAGCTTACCCATCTGAGTGTAACCCGCTCTTCAACAGTTTTCTTCAACTCAACAGGACGGCGGCCTGTCACAATTTCCAAAAGCAAAATTCCAAATGAATAAACATCACTCTTGGGAGTGAGTTGGTATGTTTTCATATATTCGGGGTCCAAATAACCAACTGTTCCCTTCACTTTGGTTGAAATGTGTGTCTGATTAGTGTTCACTGGTCCTAGCCTTGCAAATCCAAAATCAGCAACTTTAGCTCGCATGCTTTCTGTCAGAAGAATGTTGGATGATTTCACATCTCGATGGATAATTTGCTTTTCTGTTCCAGGTCAGGCATCAAGATTCAATTGGCAGATCTATAAATATTATTAGGCTATAGGGAAATCATGCTGCATGTATATACTGGAATTAAAATAAGTTAAAAACTGAAAATCTAATAATTGACATATTGCCAAGGCAATAAAATATGTATCTATCCTTACCAAGCACTATATATATATATATATCAAGTGAGAGCACGAGAGCTGAGAGGAAGAAATCTTGATCAAATAATTCAAATGGTTAAGATAAAAACAATATTGACCATCTATATGTATTAACTTCTCTCACCTCTCACTCTCTCACTAGATATGCCCCTTACATAAGGTTGATTGCATTGAAAAATGTTGAAAAAGGTACCAATGATCACTACATGAGCATAATGTCAAGCACTAGACTGTTTCAGTAAACAAACAACACATAAACCCTATTTAAGGAAATTTTCAATAAACTCAAGATTTCAAAGCATTTATTTGTACTCTAATTATGATGTAGTGTAGAACAATCTTACTGTTGGTTAGTATGCAAAAAAAAAATGTAGAAGGTGAACAGAATAGAGTAATCACTGACCTGCATACAGATGCAGATAGGTCAAGCCATGAGCAACATCAATTGCAATTTCGAGGCGCTGATTGAAGTCTAGGATTTTTCCACGCATACCTGCCAATAATATCAACATGACATTCTGCATTAGATTCAATATTCAAAGACAGATGTTGGCAGATAACAGTGCATAGTCTTACCATCCAAATGTTCTCTAAGGGTACCATTTGGCACAAACTCTGTAATAAGAAGGCGTTCATTTCCTTTGTCAATATAATCTAGTAGCTTCACCAGGTTCCGATGATCAATTTTGGCCAAAAGTTCAATTTCACTGCTGAATTCTGTTCTCAAACTATCAAAATGTTCCTATACAATTTAGCCACATCAGCACAGAGAAAATAAGTACTTCTACCATTTTTAGTGATACAGAACAGTCAAAGCATTTCATATTACAATTTTGATACGTAATTTTCCTAACAAAATAGAATCCAGAACTTGAGCATTCTAAGGTTAGCTGCAGACTTTTAAACTACATATTAAGAGTTACTTCTTACCTTCTTTGCACGTTTTACAGCCACAACCACGCCATCTTCCAACTTGGCCTTGTAGACAGTTCCAAAACCTCCTTCTCCTATTTGTAATGTTTCTGAGAAGTTTTGGGTAGCTCTTGTAACTTGGTTCAGATTGAGATGCAATGATTGAAGTCTAGCGAGTTTTGGAGACATTGAGAATCTTGACGGACTAGGTGGCACCCGAAGTGGACTGGCAGGAATCTTATCATTGACGGAGGCTTCAGAGGAAACCGAATCCACTACAAGATCAAAATTGTCCATTACTTGTTCAAGTGTAACCAGAAGCATAATCATGAAAAAATAGAAAGAAAGAGAGAAAAAAAAGACAGCATATAATAACAATGGAATTTAAGGGAGTATAGGAACAGATTATTTATCAAACTGCATGTCATAAAACCCTTCTTCAAATCAATAACATGAATATACATATCTAGCATGGAACTTATCCAGACAAAGTCCAAAATAAGGTGGTAAACATCAACTCACTTGAATTTGGGTCCTTGGACAGAACAGCATGAGAAGTTGCTTTACGTCTCTTGGCATAGAAACAAGGACAAAGAATAGCACAACACACCAACAAAGCTCCCCCTGCACCAATAACAACTACGTTGGATGACAAAGGCTTAGAATCTCTTTGTGGTGTGGATTCACTGCTCAAATCCTTCAAAAGTTTCCTCCCTGCCTTTAAAGGTAAAGTCACTGCAAACAATAAATGCCGATACAAAGGTTAAAAGAAATGCTATTCTAAAACATAGTTATAGTAAAAGTGGAAATCTACAACAAAAAAAAATTGTGCTTAACTATCTTTGGCAAATAACCATACTCAAATTAACATCGTAAGGTACCATACCAAAAGAGTTATCCATCACACATTTGACACTTCCAAAGTAGTCCTTCACATCACACCCCTTTGCAATATACAATTTGAGAGCCTCACAGAGAGCAACTTTGTTTACTACATTGCCGTTTATGTAGAACAGATCCTGACCATGACTAGAATATGAATGCGCCACCCAATCAGAGCCACAATCCTTTGACTGTAAGACAACCTCGGAGCCAAAAATTGTTGACAGTTGCAGCAACAGCACTAAGAATAATGCAGTGAAAGCCATGCCTAACTAAACAGTGCAATCCAATAGGAAAGCATTTCCTTGTAGGAATACAGAAGCACCCTAGTGCATAAAACTACCAAACAAAACCAGCACAGTCCTGCTCAAGCATCATATTTAGCCTAAAACACAAATCTTCATAGTTCCAAAATATTGACCAAAAGATCCCACAGCGATGAATCAAAGGTGTTAGCCCAATTCAGCAAATTTGAGCCACCATGAATTGAATTGAGATTCTGAATAAAAAGAGGCAAGTTCAATTTCTGACAGTGAGAACAAAAGATCAACGTGAAAGAGGAGTTGTTGCCTTGGATGAAGTTACAGTTGTGTTGTGTGCAGTGTTTCCTTAATTTCTCCAAAACCTCGAACACCACCCAATCGGACAAAACACCTCAAGGAGCCAGCTGGCAAGGAATCCAAGACTGAACCATGGAACTTAGCAATTGTTTGTTGTTGAAAATTCAGATTACCCAATTCACCCAAACAGAAGAAAAGACAAAAGGACAAAACTTTCCACTGAGAACCAAGGAAAGGTGGGTTTCTCGGAATCTGGGGTGGGCAAAAGAAGAAGAAGCTATGGGGAGCTGAAGAAAAGAAAGAACGCGAGAATCACATAAGGCGGCTATGGAAAAATGAAATTAATAATAATAAAAATAATAATTAATAGAAGCTAACCCAGTTTTACACTTCAAAATTGTCCCAAGTAGTTGCAGACTGGCAGATAAGAATCAACATTATTCATTAATATCAAGCATAGTTCTTTTTTGCACACAGAGAGAGAAAAAAGAGAAGAGAGAGAAAGACAAGAAAAGAAGCAATGGTGGACTCTGACGTAAAGCCAATTGCCGTCTCTACATAATATAACCGTATATAATAAATATTTTTTGTTTATTTATTTTATCTATTGTTATTCTATTAATGTATTGTGTTGTATTTAACACCCAAATATTTGGTTTGTATTATTGTAATTGTTATACATATTTTTTAAAAAATACTTTGAGGGATAAAGTGTGAAGATGCCGTGGTTGACTATCGAGGCTCGAAGTTGGGCGTGGAAAGCTACATTGAATTGCTAGGAAAGTATCTGGAGGGCATTTTCGGGATTCTGAAAATTTATCAGTGATGTATGTGGTACCATGGGTTTGAACTTTTAACCTTTTTTTGAGTCCGAAAAGGGTTTTCACGTGTGACTTGAAAATGGAAATTCAGTTGAGTAACCTTGGAGTGAAGCTGATGTTGTTGTTCTCAAGTTAGTATTAACTTGTGATTATTACAAGTTGAATTGGGGGAAATGAAATTGAGTTGGAGCAAGTTTGGATTGAATTTGTTACTCTATGTTAGAGACTCAAACTAAAAGGAAGATTTTCTAAACATAAAAAAAAAAATATGTAGCTGAACTGGACATGATGGTTGAACTCCAATTGGAATAATATAAATGAAGAGCATCATTTTGCTTTAAACAATGCAACAAGTTGAGAAAAGAGGACAAAAGAAAAAGGAGTCAACGAGAGAAAACAGGTGTTGATTGTTGAATGCTTTTACTGGGCTTAGTTTCTGGGCTAGGAAGACATATGATGTGCAGTTCCAAGTATTGGGCTTACAGTCCATACCTGAGGGCAACTCCACCTTGCAGTGCAAAAAAACATATAACTCCTTTTTGCATTGTTTGAATTACATCTCCTAAATCCCTAATTATTATTTAAGTATAAAAAAAAATAGAGGCCTTCAAATTTTGATAAAGATAAATTGATAAAAAAAATACTTGACTATAATAATTTAAAGAATGAATAATTAAATTTAGAAAAATATTAAGAAGCCGAAATTATATACTACTATGAATAATTGTAGAAGAATTGAAAGTATAATCATTTCTTTTGTTTTTTTTATTTATATAGAAGACTTCAATAAATAGGTGTCCTTAAGATACAAGTTATGAAACATTTATCATCATTTATTAAGTCATCTTAATTACCTAAAAAAATTATGTTTGAGTTTTAAAGATATTGAATATTTTCATTTAATTTTTTATTTTAATTTCTTAACTTGTCTTAAAAATAAATTCTTATGCATTTTAAAAATAATATCCTCAATGCTTGAGATTTGTTTTAACTTTTATTGAAAAATATTTCAAATTGTCTTTTTTATGAATATATTTGAAACTAATCTAGCGACATACATAGTTATTCAAAGCATTTATCATAAATAGCGATATTCATAGTTTTTCAATGCATTTGCTATGGTATTTTTTTTCTTGGACAAAATGTAGTGCTATCAGGTGCATGAAAATTGAAAAACTTCCCAAATCATTCATCGCTATTAATTCCCTACCATTTCCCTTATTCAGTGCTATCAAGTCTCAATAATTTCTCTCATTTTCAATCAATTCAGGGTACTATGCTATACAAAAAAACAAAAACAAAAAATGTGCCTAGATTTTTATTACGGATCAATCTTTTTTCTTCTTCTTCAAAATCATGTATAGCACCAATTATATTTTTTCAACTCAAATGTTCACTCTTGATTTTTTTTCTTTATTCATTTGTTTCCAACTTTTCTTTTTATTTCAAATACGTGTGTATTTAAATTAGTAGTGAAAAAATAAATTAATTTAACAACCAATTATGTCTATCATCAATTAATGTCAAAATTAATCATATAAAATATATTTATTTACAATTATCAAATTAAAAATCAGATAAATTATTTTATTTAAATTATATAAAATAAATGATTATGAAAATGATCTAATTACTCTTGAGGGATTTTGAATTATTTTTTGGTTAATATGACATTGGTGTGAAGTTGATTAGTATTTATTGGAAGTTTGATTCACTATCTTTAATGATGTTTTTGTTTTCTCAATCATTTTTTTCATCAACAAAATTTAAATCCAAAATCTTATAAGTAAATCAACTCTAATTTCACTCAAACTATCAACATAGCAGTGTTTTGGAATTCTCACAACAAGTGTTTTTTTTTTGTAAAGTTTATTCAAATAACCTATTTTTTTTATTTTAATGATGAAATTTATGTTATAGTTGAATTTTCATAAATTAATCATTTTAAAATACTTTTGGTGGGTCAATTTACAAAATTATTAATTTTGATAAATTAACAAGATATTATACTTTTTTATAATAAAAAACTAGTATAAATTTATAGCACCATCAATATTAGAAATTAGTATTTCTTTAAAATTATAAACATAAATATGACAATGAAAGTACAAATCAATTATTATTATTTTTCTCTTTGAAATTAAACTTAGATGGATTTTGTCTCTAACTTTTTTTATTGCATTAGAAAGTCTTACATCACATTCTTGAAAATATAACAAGAAATTGTTAAATATCCAAAAAAAATAAGAAATTGTTAAATGTGTTATTGCTAGGAGTATTTTCTTTCACATAATTGGATTCAAAAGTACACTGAATTTACCTCAATATCATGTTTAATAGGATTTCTAATGATAATAGGAACATTTTTTCCCTAAACTATTGACGTTTAAACATTCATCATTTTTCTTTCAAAAAATAAACATCCATCATTTTCACGTATAAGTTATTGACATACATTTTACTACGATAAGCATTATCACTAATCAATTTCTGAAACTCATAAATGTCTTCTTAAAAAAAAAATTCCTTTAGACTTTGTTTGGGAGTTAGGAGGGGAAGGAAAAAAAAGAGATTCAAGGGGAAGGGAAGGGAGAAAAATGAAGGAAGTTCCTTCCTCCTTGTTTGGGAGTTAAAAATATATCAAGAAAGGGAAATTAAGAGTTAATATGATATTTTTACAATTTTACCCTTATTTCAAAAAGTTAAATTTAATTAAATAATATTGACTAAGATAGGATAGTAATTTTATTAACAGTGACTGAAGTAGGATAGTAATTTTATTACTTTACCTTCTAAAAACCTCTCAAATAAGAGGAACAATAATTTTTAGGATTTGAAAGATTTCAGAGGAGTTTTAAAAATATTCAAATCATTTTCCTCAAAAATTAAAACTCTCAAATAAGGAAATGTTTCTACCCAAACCTTTCTCTTCCTTTCCTTCTCCTCTAAAATCTCTCTCCCAAACAAAACCTTAAGTTCTTTGTTCACTTCACTTCATCCCGGACAAATTATACAACAATTTTGTTTTTACTATCTCTAATATATTGAACATTTATCATTCAAATTAAGACTGGAAAGTTAGTGACATTTAAAATATTAACATTTTATGGATCAGTATCAATTTATTACGCTTCTACATCCTATGATAAATGTATATCTGCCCAAAAAATATATATTTAAATTGATATTTTTTTTGACTTATTGATTAATTGATATATCTTTAAAATAGTAAAATTTCGCTAATAAGAATTTGTAGAATATCTATTTTTTTAAACGGTTATTCAAACCCAAATTGAATTTCTACAAAAATGTCAGGCATATATGAATAGTTATAGAACAAAAATATTTTTGAAATAGTTTTTTCTCAAAAAATTCAAGTACGTATTCCCGGATATACATTAAATTTATAAAAAAAAATTGCTTGTCTTGACAGTGAAAAAATTTAGAAAAATATTATAAAAGTCTACGTTATATGTAGTTTTTAAAATAATTATTAAAAAATTAAAACATTATGATTCATAAAAGTTTATGATTAAACAATAGTATAAGGGGTTAATCTAATCTTTTTTTGGTGAGTGTGCTAGTCTATTTTTTTTGTTTGAGGAAAGAAACCATAAATAGTAATGCTAGTCTATTCTAAAGTTAAAGTTCTAATTAAATTTTTACATGTCAAAGAAAAATTAAGGAAACGGAATTCGAATAAAAATATTTTTCATCAATTTTAGTTTAGTTTTTCATCGTCAATTTTAGTGAAGAATTTAATTTTTATATATTTTTCGGCTTTCATAATAATGAGCCGCGTGGGAATGGATTCGCTGCTCGTTGAGCTTAACTAATCACAGGTTTTGCATTGGGCTTAAATTATTTAGTTTTTGATCTACAGGTATTAGGTTTCAGAAGAAATAAAAAACAAGTTCCTATGGAAATATCAAATCCAATTACAGGGCACAGTAGGCTGCTTATCTTATCATTTTCTTTAATTACAAAATTTTCTGTTTATTTTTTTTATAAATATTATACATTTCTCTTCAATGAAAAATAAAATTTTAACTTTCAATGGTTTCTTCAAAATCACGCTCCTAAACATATTTTAAAATGACAGATAATTTTATCCTCTCATGTGGATGATAGTAGAGTGTGGTCCTTGTGCATTATAACGAATTTGCAGTATCAAATATCATTTTTATTGTGAATTACTTATTGTAAATTTATAAAATGCCTTAATTGTCTCAGAATAATAAAAAAGTAAAATAATTGTCTGTTATTAATTTATTCTCAAGGTTTTTGTGTGTGTGTGTGTGAGCGCCTTTTTTATTCTTTAAGTAATAAAAGAAATTTGAAAAGGAAAATGAAAAAACAATAAAACGTGAGTTCTTAATATGTGAATTATCATGACTATATCTGGTTCTAATCTTATATGAGTATCCGAATTCTTAAATAAGGTCTAAAAATCTCTTAAATAAAGTCTAATTTTACTTAAAACTTGATCTTAATTAAATGTACACACGGCATTAGATTTTTTGAATTTAATAATGAGATTTTAGTTAAAATTTAAACCCGGACAATGCCATCTTAATTTCTATAAAAAAAATCCTAAACACCATTTATACATATAAAAAAAAAACATGCATATATTTTAGATTTCTTTTACAATAATGTTATATAGATCCATTTTGGTGTAAGTTCAATTATGTCTCATATCATGTGCCTAACAAAAATATCAGGAGGATGTTGGAGCAAATTTGATATAACTGATCACATCACATGCTTTCTAGGCTAAAAAAAAGGTTCTCACATGCATCAGTAAGACAACCCTACACGCGTCGTTTGCAGATTGAGTTTGTAAATTATGACTTATGAGTAACCCTTTTGTTTATTGAAGACCTCACAAAAATCAATGTCTCTAAATTTATAGGAGTCATTTCATATCCCCTCTTTTCTTGAAGATTGGAAGTGAAAAAAACTTATTACAAGTGGGGTTTTTTTTTTTATTGTTATGAAATATGATGATTGAGTGAAATGAAATAAAATAAATTTATTTTAGAGTAAATAGTTAAATTTATTTTTTAAGGTGTGGTGTGATGGTACATTGGTTATACATTTTGTCTAATTGTGAAAAAAAAGTGTAATAAATTAGTATTGGTTTTAAAATTGTGAGATCAATTATAATATTTAATAATCATTTTGATAATAAATTATATTTTTTAATTAACTAATTTGATATTAAATTAAAAAAATTATAAATTAATTTATCATTAAATTAACAATAAAATTAATTAATTTATCACACTTTGTACACAAATAGAAACTATATAATACTCATCTTTACTTGATGATAAATAAAACATGTAAATTATTTTTTTATCTCTTAGAGATTTTATAAAACAACTTTTATTTGAATTTTTTATATTTTAAATATAAATTAATCCGTATCTCACACTTTCAGAAAATAAATTTGACTATTTATTTTATATTTTATTACTTTCATATTTTAAAATAAAACTTAAATTTCGTTTTACTTTTAAATTTTGAAATATTGGATAAAGTAAAAACATGTTTTATAAAATTATATATCACTTATTTTATTTTAAATAATTTAATTAATAAAATTTTGTTATTTTATTCTACTTTTTTTTTCTTATCCAGCAAGCCAAATCATAGTCTACAAGAATTTGCCTTTGTTTTGTACCTGGGACACTGACCGGGGGGTACAGATTCGAATTCCGTTTTCCATATCTAATATCTACTCTATTCTTCTGGTTATGGACACTAAATACAGAGGATATTGGAAATATTAGGTTTTGGTAAAAGAAAAATAAATTTGTGTATTGTTTGTGGTCCGTAAAATTGATGTGTCAAGTGATGAGGTTTTTGGATATGTATATCACTTCTCTTCATCAATCCTAGTATACGAGTATGGACCTTAACAGTGGGGCATTTGAATTTTAATGATTATTATCCTCTTATTAAGATATATGTATTTATTTATTTATTAGTAATGCAATTAATTATTTATAAATAATAAATTATTTACAAAAATTATTATACCTTGTAACAATCTTACAATTAAGGACACTAAACTTTCATTAGACACTATAAATATCATATTATATCTCTCATTTTTTATTTATTCTTAACTCACATACTATACTATATTTAATTAAGTGTTAGAGTCATTTTTTTTAGGCCTATCCTCTTGTTATCTTAAGAGACGATACATATAATCCAACAGATAAAATTGTGAAATCAATCTAGACTACGTCTCTCCTAACATTAATCAACTCCAAATTTTCATAAATACAATTTATATTTTACAGAAACAAAAATTATGAAATGACCTGTGACGTTTTTTATATAGTTAATAAAATTTAATTATTATATGTTTGGATCTGCATCCTGCGCATTAAACTTGGGTGCGTGTTTAATTTTACGTAAAATAATTAGTTTTAAGTCTATAATTAATATTATATTTTTTTCATTTTAAAAAAGGTTTTAGAATTAAATTTATATTCTTGATTTTAAATTGAAATAACTTTAAAGTAACTTTTACATTATGTAAAAAAAAACATTTTTTTTCATAACTTAATTTTATAATAAAAACATCCAATTATAAATTATATTATTTTAAAATTAATTTTTATTCAAAATCAACTGTATCAACCATCATCCAAACATGGGGCGACCTAATCGGCCTGAAAAACTGAAGCTACTATTTCTTGCTTCTGTGTGTTTCATTTAGTAGACGTGGAGAGAAATAATGTAATCCGATTTTTTTTTTTCCAAACACACTTGGATTGGAGATGAAGTGATAATGAAAAGAGGACAACATTCTCATCTTTTAGTGTGATAGTAACTTTGGTGGTTATTTAATTCCTTGGCCAATTTTGCAGAACACACTGGGATATTTTGAAATGATTCGAGGAATCACCAAACGTTCTAATATCTTCTTTTTCAGAATGGAATATTCAAATAATAAAGTTTGAATAATTTTTGTTTATAGATAAAAATATTATTCATTTTAACCTTTTTGTTTGTAAGTTTTTATTTTATGTCTTCTTCATGATATGATAGTCTTTCCTCATATTTGTAGTGATTGTTGACCTAGAAAGTATATTATTCATTGACAATATTTGATTATATAAGTAATATTGCTAATATAAATAATCATGTTTGTATAAGATTTGCTCTGATAATAATTTTTATGACGCAATGTATCTTATATTAGCAACTAAAAAATATGATATGTTATTGGTGGTATTATTAGGTTCGAACTTCATGACTGCTATTGTAAAAAAAAAAAAAACATAAGGATGTGTAGCAACAAGAAACTCTCCTTTTTTTTCTTTCTTCATCTTCATTGGTGCTACTCTAATACACTTTGCGGACATCTATTGTTGATTGTTGTCATTGGTGATTTCCAGTTTTTCTTAGTAGCAAGTAGGCCATTTTGTAGTATTCTTGTTGATTGGAGAATCTTTTTGTACTCATTATTAACATGGTGATTATATTTTTTTTTCCTATTGCATATTTTATTACTCAAATATTATTATTTTACTAATTTTACTAGCCAAGTTTTTCTATGCATTTTATAATATTTTTTAACTTTCGTGCATTTTATCATTATATCAGTAGCTTAATGAATTTTTCATAAAAAAATTGTGACAAAACAACATCATTTTTACTAACACATCAACACTTTGTGACACATTTAACGAATTTGTAAATTGCACAATTTTTTTAAAATATGATGATATAATATGAAAAAAAAGATAATCATATTCACAAAATAATAATAAATAAGTATTAAAATCTGTAATTATTTTTTTAAAATTTAGGTTTCGTAGTTTTTACCTCTTATATCAAGAGAATTTTTCACATTAAAAATTTAGCACCCTTTTAACTATTACTTATCTATTTATTTGGCTGAATTGTTTGAATATTTTTATTTATTTTAAAATAAAGCAATAAAATATCATTATATGATATTTCAAGTTTTTCTTTATACACATTTATGATCATTTTAATTTTTAAAAAACTATTTAGTTATAGAGAAAAGGCATATTTCATTTTAAAAAATAATATATTCTAAACATACCTAGAGAAAGAATCTGCAAACCTAACATACAAAAAAGAAAGAATATTTGCTAACATACAATCAAATATCAAACGTTAAGCATATTGGTTAGATAAGTTGATCAATTAGGTTTGTTTAACAAAGTTGTATTCTAATAATAGAGATCCTATATTCTAAAAACTCGTCAAGTGTACGTCCAAAAACGATTTCAGCCGTTCAATGCAGGGGTTTTTAAGTATTTTCAGAACGGCCTGGCAAAAAAAAATAGAGTATTTTCAATGATTGCAGGATATCATTTTAGACTTAGTGACGAAAACGACCTGTACCCACAATACCATAATAATATAATAATAATAATTATTGTTGTTATTATTATTATTATTATTATTATTATTTAATAAATATTTATAAGATATTAAGTAAAGAATATTTAATATTTTTATTTTAAAATTCTAATTGTTTTTTTTAACTACATATTAAAAATATCTTTCACTTATAATAAATGGTTAATTTATTTCGAAATAAGAATATCATTAAAGTAGCTATAGTTTTTTTAATTAGTTAAAAAATTTAAAAATTAAACATATTAAATTTCACCTTTTTAGTCAACATTCAAATTTTAATTATTTAATTAGAAACTTTAAATATTTATTAGCAGATTGTTTATTATTAATTATTATCAGTTTAACATTGCAAAGAGTATTTGCACGAAAACTCTTCTATTCTTCCAGATTTTTGTTTGTATTTTAAATTATTTATTTATTTAATCTAAGAGATTTGTTAAATTACACTTACACCCACTTATTTTTTAGAACAAATAAGTTAGCAAATTATAATTACAAAATTCTTAAAATACATATGTTTAACTTGCTAACCTATTTTTTTTAGAAAAATAAGTGAATATATGTTAACGAATACATATAAAATTTGTAAATGACACTCGCTGATTTTTTAAAAGGAACAAGTTAATAAATTATAATTATAAATTTTATAAATACATTTAAAATATAACTTGCTAAATTATTCTATCTAAAAATGAGTAGTGTGTAAGTTAAATTAATTTAGTATATATTTGGATTAAAATTAAAAATGTTATCTATATTTTAATGTAATTTTAAAGGATAAAAAAATAAAATAAATATTAGAACTCTAATGCTTTAACAAAATTATTTTTAGCTCAAAAAGTAAAATCAAACATACACCTAAGTAACTTTAAATGTTTGTTGTTATTTTAATATTACAGAAAGCATTCACACTACAAGTATGACATGTGTCCGCTACTATACCAAATTTTTGTTTATATGTTATAATTATAATATTATATAAATGTATAATAATCACCGAAACAATAAATTGACTCCTTAGACAAGCGGGGAATTAACGTGAAAACGACAATCCGAATGGAAAAAATTAAAAAGTAAAGTGTTTGAATTAAACTTTATTGTTTTAAACTTGTAATTCCCGTATACAAATTATGTAAACCTTATATGAAATGTACTCATTTTAATATTTTAGGCTAATTTTGTTCATATGTAAAATTGAATTCAGAACCGTATTTAAGGAAACTAACTACTCTTTAATAGATTCATTTTAATATAAAAACTGATGTGTTTCTAATCGATGAAAAACATGAGAATAACGAATTCTAACTGTACAGTTTAGATCAATAGTTAATGTTTTATCTTTTAGAAAAATCGGCAGCTAATGTTTTTTTGTTGCTAAAACTAATTAAAACAATATTGATTGTCCATATTAAGAATGAATATAGGTTGAGTTGAATTTGTTAAATTTATGTAAAACAACCTTACTCAACCCGATATGATCACAATTGAATTAAGTCGGGTCAAGTTATTAGGTTTGAATAATTAAAGAAATATAAAATAGGGATTTTGAAAAAGAAAAACACACAAAAATATAAAAAAATAAAAAATAAATACAAAAATAAAAGAAATAGATATTCAGTCCCAACGTTGGATATGGAAAAAATAAAAATAAAAAACAAGGCTAATAATTTTTGTATATTTTAATATAGTTAAAAAAATTTGGGATCTAGCATCCACCTAAAATACTCCAGGTCGATGAATTTTCAAATCAACAGGACCCATCAGTCTTTTCAAACTTTGTGTTTTAGCACCTGTTTGATGGCTAATATAATAGAATAACTATGCTATTTTCATTGTAGGAAATTGTTTAGAGCACTAATAAAACATAAGTTCCTGTATCCTATTGCTCATCTTATCTTTTTGTGTAATGTACTTTTTATTAGGAGAGTAAAATTGGGATGGAGCTGCATGATATATGATATTTTGAACATATATCTCATACTATTAAATAAACAATATTAATATTATATATACTAGTAATATTAAAAATAATAAAAAAATTAGTGTATATATTGGATATTAATAATATTAAATATACTTATTAGATATAAAAATATCAATTAATAAATTAATAAATATAATTTGGTTTAAATTTATAATGCCTTTTATACTAATATTAAATTATGAAAATATTTATTAATATCATTGTTAAAAAACTTCACAGCCGCAATACTTAAAGTATCTAATTTGTGTTACTAGAACGATGATCAAAATCACACAATTATAATACATTGAGCATCAAAAGTATAATTTGAAATAAGCAAGTTACATGAGAAAGGAATTGAATTATTTGTTAGTACTTTAAATATTTTTTTTTCCAATATATATGAGAGTGTTTATTTGATGATATAAAATTACATTTTCAGGGATCATGAATTTAATTAATTAAAATAAAAATAAAAAAGTTAATATTGAACCAAAATTGTAAACATTTTCTAAAATGAGGAGATAAAATTGTGAAAACGAAAAATAAAAACAAAAAATTTGAATTAAAAATGCAAGAGAATCAAAATTACAATTAAAATAATATAAAGAAAGATATAAGATTGGGAATTTAATACTAAGAGATTTGTTAACCACAACCAATAATAAAATTAAAACTTGGATTGATCTGGTCCGTTATCCGATGGCAATCTAGGTTGGTGTAAGAAAGTACTTCGGATGACAAGTGCCGAGGATTGCTGCTCCCGGGCCCCATCCCATCGAAACGAAACGAAAATGAGAAATAAAAAGAAACGCAAAGAGCAGATTTAACCGCTTAAAGGGCCATCCCATTCCCATACATACAGACGCTCCCGCAAAACACACTTCCCCTCTCACTCAATTTCCAGACTCCTCCTGGGAACAATATTCTTCCTTTTCTTTGAATTCTTGCTCACTCACCACTGAGAAGCAGAGGATAATTAAGTCATAAATGGCAGGAAACGATTGGCTCAACAGCTACCTTGAAGCGATACTTGACGTCGGGCCTGGCCTCGACGATGCCAAGTCCTCTCTTCTTCTCCGAGAGAGAGGCAGGTTCAGCCCTACTCGCTACTTCGTCCAAGAGGTTATTGGCTTCGATGAGACCGATCTCTATCGCTCTTGGGTTCGGGTACCGTACCATACTACTCTCTCTCTTTTTTTTTCTTTCATTCCATCGATTCCACTGATTTCGTTCCTGTCTTTCATACTCCAGGCTTCCTCCACCAGGAGTCCTCAGGAGAGGAACACCAGGCTTGAGAACATGTGCTGGCGGATTTGGAACCTCGCTCGTCAAAAGAAGCAGGTTCTGTTTCTCTTAATTCTTTGAATTATGTATTATGCTTCTTCTTCCTTTGATTGGTTATGAGTGATGATTGTGTTGGATTTGAGTAGCTGGAGAGTGAGACTGCCCTGAGAGTGAGCAAGCGTCGTTTGGAGCGCGAGCGGGGGCGCAGGGAAGCCACCGCTGATATGTCCGAGGACTTGTCGGAAGGAGAGAAGGGAGATCCGGTGAGTGACGTGTCTGCTCACGGCGGCGGCGGCGACGTCAACCGAGCCAGGTTGCCCAGAATCAGTTCCGCTGATGCCATGGAGACCTGGGCCAACAGTCAGAAAGGGAAGAAGCTCTACATTGTACTCATCAGGTACGTCTATCCTTCACCTCATTCGTAGTTCAATCAAGCTCTTATGATGATTAGATTAATAATTTAATATCGTAGATTTGTAGTTATTCTGCTCGTTGCTTGATTTTATTGTGCTATTCTTGATTTTAACAAAGCGTGTGTATGTATCTGCAGCATTCATGGCCTAATACGAGGCGAGAATATGGAGCTAGGACGTGATTCTGACACGGGTGGTCAGGTAATACTTTTCATCTTATCTTGTTTGCTATTAAGATTGATCCTCTTAGGTCCCGTTTACTTTCAGAATTCATTTTCTGTTTTCATTCCTTGTTTTCCACCTCTAATTACAAAATTGACACATTGTTTTCAAAGAATTGTACAGAAATAAATTGAAAACAATGTAACAATTTTGTAATTAAAAGTAAAAAATAGAAAATGAAAAATAGGAAATGAAGGTAGAAGCAAACATACCCCTTGGCTTTTTACTTTTGCCAATATGTGGCAAACTAATCTTTCTGTCTGTCTGTATGTGTATTTCTGCTGAACAGGTTAAGTACGTTGTGGAACTCGCAAGGGCATTGGGATCAATGCCAGGAGTTTATCGGGTTGATTTGCTAACTAGACAAGTGTCGGCGCCAGATGTAGATTGCAGTTATGGGGAACCGGCGGAAATGTTGTGTCCAAGAGACGCAGATGATTTTGGAGATGACATGGGAGAGAGCAGTGGTTCTTATATTGTTCGTATTCCCTTTGGTCCAAGAGATAAATATATTCCGAAAGAACTTCTCTGGCCTTACATTCCTGAATTTGTTGATGGTGCGCTTAACCACATTATACAGATGTCCAAGTCTCTTGGGGAACAGATTGGCAGTGGGCATGCTGTCTGGCCTGTTGCCATCCACGGACATTATGCAGATGCAGGTGACTCTGCTGCTCTTCTGTCTGGCGCATTAAATGTTCCAATGCTTTTTACTGGCCACTCACTTGGCCGAGATAAGTTGGAACAACTTTTAAAGCAAGGTCGACTATCAAAGGATGAAATAAACACAACTTACAAGATTATGCGTAGGATTGAAGCTGAGGAATTGGCCCTTGATGGTTCTGAAATAGTCATCACAAGTACTAGACAGGAAATAGAAGAACAATGGCGCTTGTATGATGGTTTTGATCCTGTATTGGAGCGTAAACTACGAGCAAGGATCAGGCGTAATGTGAGCTGCTATGGGAGATTCATGCCTCGCATGGCGGTAAGTACTGGATCAAAATTAACTTTTCAAGCTACATCTTAATGACCTTTCTTGTGGACCATGATTTTGAATTATAGATTTCAGGTGGCTAGAGTTAAAATTTCAAGTTTATATACCTTTGCATTGAGATATAGTAAGTTCATTTTTCTATCTTGGTGACTGATTTGAGCCTTTTTGTATAACCTGACTCTTAAAGCAAAATGTCTTGCTACTTGCTTAATTTGTATTAGATAGGGTCATATATGAGCACTTTTTCTGTTTTTCTTGTCATTGGATTTCTTATTTAAGCTTGGGATGGGGGACGAAGCATTGTTTTCCATCTTTCTACTAGTATGGCTTATTAGTCTGTCCAGGAAAAAAGATACTTTTGTTTTGTGTGTATGGCAGCAAACTAGGATATTGAGTGGTTTCCCTTCTGTGAATGCATTGTTTTAGAAAAATATAGGCATAGCTTTTAGTTGCATAGTACCTCACTACCTCTTGATATTTGATAACAGCAGTTATTGTGGAGTCTTGCTCCTGATGCTAGATTTTAGTTTTTAAGTAATATTTCATTGCAAGTGGTATGTCATGTAAAATTAGATGTTATAATCTCATCGCATCTTGCAGACAATTCCACCTGGTATGGAGTTCCATCATATTGTTCCACACGATGGTGATATAGAAGGTGAACCAGAAGGAAATTTGGACCATCCTGCTCCCCAAGATCCACCTATTTGGTCTGAGGTTATAAATATACATTCTGCATTTCTTTTAATGTTTCCTGAATAATTATACAGTTCAATGCTTTTGGATTATAATTGATTAGGATAGATGTCTATTGACTAGCAAGTTCTTCCTGTAATTCAATACAAAATGGAATTTAATGCCAATTTAATCTTTGTGATTGCTAGATAATGCGCTTCTTTACCAACCCTCGCAAGCCTATGATACTTGCTCTCGCTAGACCAGACCCTAAAAAGAACATCACAACTTTGGTAAAAGCATTTGGAGAATGCCGTCCTCTTCGAGAGCTTGCCAACCTTGTATGAAACTATGAGTGATCAGTCTGCACTTTTTGAGAATCATTTGTTCCTGATTTTCAGGTCATCTGAATTGATTTACCTGACTGATCAATTATTTGTCCCTTCTTTGGCTTTTCAGACATTAATTATGGGTAACCGAGATGGAATTGATGAGATGTCAAGCACAAATGCTTCTGTTCTTCTCTCGGTACTTAAGCTGATTGACAAGTATGATCTGTATGGGCAAGTGGCATATCCTAAACATCACAAACAATACGATGTTCCTGACATATATCGCCTAGCAGCAAAGACAAAGGTTAACTTTATCTATTGATTATAATACATGATCTGTCAATTTAAACTTAAAATGGATTAGAAGAAAATTGCTAACTGTGTACTTCTCTTAAGCATAGTTGTTGAATTGTGATTTTCTTTTAGAATTGTTTGTTAAATTTTTGAATTGTTCATCTACCACCGACCCCAATTAACTTGGGTTAAAGGTGTTGTTGATGTTGAATTGTAACGTCTCATACCATTCGAAACACGTTAATGAAGAACTTCAATATACACGGTTCAACACCTAAAACAAGTTAATATTCAATATTCTCAAATAATACTTAAATTTCATTTATAACTAAGGAAAAGTAAACTTCAATAATACCATAATGCCATCAATCATAAGCCAAAACTCTTAAGTGAGCCAATATCTCTTCATCATATCTTGTTTAATTCTTTGCTATGCAAACTTTGTTGTCATTTTACATTTCATTCAGATCCAATAATTATGCAGGGTGTTTTCATTAATCCAGCTTTCATTGAGCCATTTGGTCTTACCTTAATTGAGGTGATCTTCTCAATCTTGAATTATTTATTATTGGTTTCTTTTTGAAGATGTAACTTTAACTTGTGTGTTTGATGAACAGGCAGCTGCTCATGGTTTGCCAATTGTTGCTACTAAAAATGGAGGTCCTGTTGATATTCATAGGGTATGCTTACTGATTCGTGGTTATGTATTGATTTGAAAAGGTTCCCTTGGAAATTTCCATGCCTGATTCGTTACTAATACAGGTACTTGACAATGGTCTGCTCGTAGATCCCCATGATCAGCAGTCTATTGCTGATGCTCTTTTGAAGCTTGTTAGCAACAAACAACTTTGGGCAAAATGTAGACAGAATGGGTTAAAGAATATTCATTTATTTTCATGGCCCGAGCACTGTAAGACTTACCTTTCTAAAATAGCCACTTGCAAGCCAAGGCATCCACAATGGCAGCGAAGTGAGGATGGAGGTGAAAGTTCAGAATCCGATTCACCAGGTGATTCCTTGAGAGATTTACAGGACTTGTCTCTAAATCTGAAGTTTTCATTAGATGGAGAGAAGAGTGAGGGTAGTGGAAATGATAATTCTTTGAATTCTGATGGAAATGCCTCTGATAGAGGGGCAAAACTAGAGAATGCTGTTTTGTCATGGTCAAAGGGCATCTCTAAGGACACACGCAGGGGTGGGGCTACAGAAAAATCCGATCAGAATCCAAATGCTGGTAAATTTCCTCCATTAAGGAGAAGAAAACATCTATTTGTCATTGCTGTGGATTGTGATACCACTTCAGGCCTTCTTGAAACTATTAAAGCCATCTTTGGGTCTGCTGGAAAGGATAGGGCAGAGGGCACTGTAGGTTTCATATTGTTAACATCATTAACAATATCAGAGATACAGTCATTTCTAATCTCAGGTGGCTTGAGTCCCATTGATTTTGATGCTTATATTTGCAATAGTGGCAGTGATCTATACTATCCATCCCTCAATCCTGGAGATCGCCCATTTGTGGTTGACTTGTATTACCACTCACACATTGAATACCGTTGGGGTGGAGAAGGGTTGAGGAAGACTTTAGTGCGATGGGCTGATTCAATCACTGATAAGAAGGGTGATAATGACGAACAAATTGTGAGTCCTGCTGAACAGCTTTCTACTAACTACTGTTATGCTTTCAAAGTGCGAAAGCCAGGAATGGTAATTTTTCATTCTATTTCTAGTTCAGGAATTTGTATTTAAAATCATTTTTAGTCATTAAGATTCAGTGTAGAATTTTTGGTGCAACTTTTTTTGTGCAGATTCACTTGAGCTTTATTGTTTTATGCAGGCTCCCCCTGTGAAGGAGCTTCGCAAGTTATTACGGATCCAAGCTTTGCGTTGCCATCCGATATATTGTCAAAATGGGACAAGACTGAATGTCATTCCAGTGCTGGCATCTCGTTCCCAAGCCCTCAGGTATTCTTGAATCATAAGTCCAAAAATCCCATCTTGCGAAAAGTTAGAATTGCTGCATATTTGCTGTATATTTGTATACATAGGCGTCTCCTTTTCTCTCCTTTGGGATGGAGGGGGAGGAGGCAGACAGTTACTGCATTTCTATCTGACATTTTTTCATGAAATTATGCGATGTCTGTGCAAATGTGCTAGGACAGAAGCAAGTTATCACTATCAGCCATGATCTTGTTTATCTAAGGAACTATTTTTCTTTTCTCTTACGGGAGTTCCTCTATTGTGTCATCTGATGACTTAATGTGCTTTTACTTCAGATACCTATATGTTCGATGGGGTTTTGAACTGTCAAAGATGGTGGTGTTCGTTGGAGAATGCGGTGACACAGATTACGAAGGACTTCTTGGTGGCCTACACAAAAGTGTCATACTGAAGGGAGTGGGAAGCAGTGCAATCAGTCAACTCCATAATAACAGAAGCTACCCTCTTTCAGATGTCACGCCATTAGACAGCCCCAACATCGTCGAGGCAACTGAGGGGAGTAGCGGTGCTGATATCCAGGCTTTGATCGAAAAAGTGGGATATCTCATTGGATGAAATTTTTTTAGAGTCATTTCTAGTTATATGCCTCTTAGTGTGTGTCTGCTATGAAACCTACTTCTGAGCAAGCAGATATCTGAAATTTATCCACAATGTTCATAAAGCTTTTTTCCTCCTCTCTTCTCTGTAACTTCTATATCATTCTCTTCATCACAAACTTCCCCATGAAACATATGTCCTCTGGTTTCCCCCACTTATCTCCTTGTTGGTTCTGTATCTACATATTACATTTTTAATAAAGGCCACTTCTCATTTCTCGCGCCTCATTTCCTTTGTCGTTTTATACCGGCTTATCTCCTGACTCTGGTGGTCACAATCTCGCTGGATGGCAAATATCCAAATTCCTCTTATACTCAACATACTCTTTCTTCTTTTCCTTTTCCTCTTCCTCGTTCAGTTATGCTATAGTAGGAGGAGCGTACACAAATCTATAAAAAAAGATTACGAAGTAAAAGATAAAGATTCAAGAACCAAGAATATAGGAGATTCAATTCAGGTCAGTAAAGATCATTGTGCAGAGCTTTTGTGAATCATAAAGAAACCAGATGGTTTCTACTCGAATAGGATATTATGCCTTGAGCGTCAAGTACATCTTTATTTTGTCTTGTGGCACACTCGATTCCTAATATAAAGTGGCCCATAATATTTCATTTGATGTGAGGAATCTTATTTGTTACAGTTTTATCTGTCAGCCCCATTCTTTTGCAATTCATTTGTATTCGTTACTCAGTTAGAATAAACGCTCAATTGGTTCGTGAAAAAAAAAATCACTCTACTTGATTTAATCTGAAAAAAAAAGTAATTAATAATCTTCAAAATTATAAATACGAGATATTTCAATTGTTTAGTACAAAGTTAGTTTTTGAAAAGGAAAATTGTACGAATTTAATCTTGGACAAAATCAGTAATAATTTAATTTTGTCTTTGGAAGAGTTAATTCAAATATGAAAGTAAAATGTTCACACTTGTAATTTTAGAAGTATTATTCTGTAGCCTTTTATAATAATTAAAATGAATTAAGTAATTTTTTAAAAATAAAATTTCCAAGAAGCATTGTTACTTGAAAATTTTGTTTACTAATTTGTTCACAAAAGTATTTTCATGGAAGAAGGAGATAATCTAGATTTTTTGAGTTGAAAAATAAGTTTTATTGCAATAAAAATTAAAGTTTGTGGTAAATGTATTAAGTTATTCTTTTATTCCCATGAAACTTGCGTGAGAATATTTATTATTAATAAAAAAAATTATTTTTAGAAATTACGATGATACGGTAATGAAAAAAGTTCCGTATAATGTTGATAAAATATAGTTATTTATGACACATATTTAATAAAAGAAATTAAAGTTAGTTTGGCGTATATGTTCGTACAGCGACTTTTTAGGAGTGGCAATGTGGTGGTGCACCATATCGGACCGCAAAAACATCTACGTATACCGTCCAGGTGCAATTCTTGACATGGGCATGGTCTGATTTCTAATTCTACCTATTAATAAATAAAAGGAAATAATCTATCTCCGTATTTTAGAACAAAAATAGAGTAGTTATAAAATAACTATGAATTATTCCATGTTATTTTAAGTTGGTTCTTAAGTTCCTTTAATAGTTCTAAATTGTTATATGTGGATGTTAATTTGTTGTAGTCAAGCAAGCATATTGGTTTCGTAAATAAGCTTTCGGCTAGAAAGGGATGTCTATATCCATGTCCCATATTGAACAGCTCCAAATATTGTTGAAGAGGGAGGGTTGCAATTAATTTAGCATCAATCTTTTGGCTAAAACGAAAGGCAAATGTAATTTATGGTCGCGTGGGCATTTTGTAAAGCCTAAAGGGTCTTAGAGTCAGAGTCAGCCACCTGTCGTCGCCTAATTATTCTGTTAACCCACTCATCACTCAATTAATGCCACAACAGCTGAGTCTCCACCAACTAACGTCAATCTACTTTTAATAAATCAATTTCACCTAAACTATACCATACCTATACTCGGATATACATTCTTTTCCATGATGTATACAACTTTATTAATTTATTTCTATTATTAACTTTACCTCAACTATGTCTCTATAATATGTATAAAAAAAAACTTATGTCTCTAATACATTTCTATTAATATATTCTTTATTATTTTGATTAAAATTTATTCAAAATTATTTAATCACATGTGAGACTTGTCAAATAAGGAGTAAGACTCATAATTTTTTTTGCAATTTATGTTTTGGACTGCTCTAACATATGATTCTTTATCATTCATTGATATGATTAATGGTATTATTTCTAAACTTATTTTGGACTTGGACATACAACCTGTGACATGATAATTACTTAATAATTTTATCTTGTTATATATAAGGTGTCTCGTATGTCTTTAGATAATTTTTAGACTTTATTTTTCACTTCTTACATAGACATTAAGTTAAGTGTTAAAGTGTCTTCACATGTGATAACTTTTATTTGATCTTTTCTATTCTTCATTAAGATTATTTTTGTTGTTTAAAGTGTCCACCCCTATTAGCAGGAACAAACATTCCTAATGAATTTTTAACCAATAGTAAAACAATTGTATTTTAAAAAGTGTTTAAGAGTATATTATCAATATTTCACACCTTTCTAAATTAGTAGCATATATAAATGTTTACTTCTTTCAAGCAATTGAATTGGTAGAATTTGGGGCATTGAAAACCACTAGTTTAAAAGTTTTGTTTAATGAATTCCATTTCCCCCTTTACAACCATTTTTTCCCCCTACCCGCGAAGTCCCATGGCCACCTCTAAATTGAGAAGTTTCTACTTCGTCCCATTATTTATAGCTCAAGTATGGTTGAACTACGACGAATCCAACAAAATCGACAAACTTCTGTCTAGTTAGCAACTACGTACATATTACTTTATCGGAACTCGCATATGCATGTGTTCTTTGGACAATGGTTGTGTTATCTATGACCGGTACGACCACGAAGCTTGCTTGCGTTATAATTCAATACTTAGCAACGTAATGAAGGGATTAAGATGTATATAATATTTTATTTAACTTATTTCCAACAAACATTTTTTAAAAATATAATAGAGAAATAAATAAATTTTTTTTAAATAATTATTTTCATTCCTGAATGTGTATAGAGTATTGATAAATTTGTTTATGAAAGATAAAAATTTAAATTTTTATTTCTGAAAATGTAAAAAAGTGCAAAAAATTCATCATTATGTTAACTTCTATCAATTGCAGTTAATAAAAGTGTCTTTGTGGTATAGAGGGATGAAAATATCACAAAAATGATTGACAACATAACTATTGACTAGATTTTGGACGAAATAATAATTTTTTATTAGATTTAAATGTCAGTAAGTTAACAACTTACCATTTGATCAAAATGTCAGTAATTTTTAATTGGACCAAAATCTTAGTAATTTTTTTGGTAAAAAAGGTAAGTACATTCCCTTTGGACCAAAATGTCATTAAGGATAAATCTTCTCTCTTTTTTTATTTTTTATTTTATAGTTACAAGCATAATAATAACAATACAATAATTATTTAAAAAATAGAAAAACAAGCATGAATGAAAAAAAAAATATAATAATAACCATAATATTGATTAATAATCATAATTTATTTATCACAATATAAATTATTCAAAGTAAACATTCTATCAGTATACTAAAGTAAACATTGTAACAATATATTAATCATTATAAATTTATCCAAATTATAATAAATTAGAATTATCACTCTTTCAATAAAATGTTTTCAATATTCTTTCACTTCTCTTCTTTAGATGCACATTTAGACATTACTCTCACGACTAGTACACAAAATTAAACTACATATCTCAAACCACTTTCTTTTCATTTTTATATCATGGTAACTGATTTCCAGAATTTTTAAAAAAATTGTAGTATGTGTGAAGAAAAAAAGCAGAGTGCAAAAAAATTTCCCATCCAGCTATATATCCTATCGTTTAAAACTAGCTATCCAGCAAAAAAATAGATGTGGACTTTTTTTTCTCCCTATCTCACTTATTTTCCTACATATATAACAGCAACAAAAATCTTTATCTTTTTGACTAATTTATTTTTTTAGAATGAAATTCTTGGAAATAAAGTTTTTTGGAAAGAAGTTCTTAGAAACAAAGTTTTTAAGAATGGAATTCTTAGAATGATTTTAATTTTAATTTACTCAAAATAATATGCTCAAAGTATTTGCAGTCAATTATGATAGAGAAGCTTAATAACTTTATAGTCAAGTATTGCAAGAAAATTTTACTTTTATCTATGAAGATGAAAATAAATATTTTTAATATTAAAGGCCGTCTAAATCCTTTCATCAGAAAGAAAAAGGAGCACGAGTACAGTATGCCACCTAACTAATTCAATCCCAGATGCAAAGGTTGATGGGTGATTCTTTAGAAGTATAACATGATCATCAGTTTTCGCTGTTGTGTACAAAACTAGACTAAGCTATGGTATGATTCATAACTCTAGAATTCTCAGATCTGGTATGAACCCTAAGGGGGGTAAAAGAGATAATGTCATTTTTTTTAATAGTACGTAATAGCTCACTTTTGTGCTCCTTTCTCACTTCAAGGCTTCTGTAGAATCCATGCCAATACAAGGAGAATTGAGATACACGGCAAACAACAGTGGATGCCAAAGCTTAGCATATATGGCCACACATTGGTGAAATTTTTATTACTCATTATCTCGGAATTATAATTCGACATTGCCTACCCAAAAACAATAAACTTTTTACTATAAACAAAACATATTCTTCTACTTTAATGATTTTTTTTATGTTTGATTTTATAAAATTTTACATTAACAATATATTAATTTTTGGGTAAAATGTTTTGGTCCCTCTAAAATTGTTGGTCCTACTTTCATCCCTTTAATTTTGAAATGTATAATTTTAAGTCCTTAAAGTGATTTAGATAATACTTTATAAATGATATTAAATGTTATCTTGAGGTTCTAAAAATTGAAAAAATGTGTTAATATAAAACTAAGAAAACACAATTTATTTCATTAAAAATAAAAAAAGTATTCTTAAGTAATAAATAAGGTTTATTTAATGATGATATAGTATGATTTCATATGTGTTGGACATTTTTTAGTTATGTTAAGTTATAAATTTATGATTTTCATACACTTTTTTTAATAAATGTATGATATTAATAATGAATGACTAATTAACTGCCAATAGTTTGTAATTTACTTCCTTTTTATAATAGGTTTGCAACGCTGTTACTATCATGTGTGGTTTTTTATTGTCTATTGCTTGTAGTTATATAAACATCATTTTCAAATGTTGATTATGATTTAATTAGTTATTAAATTTTACATTTTATCAATTTATTGTTAGATCTCAAATTAAAAAAAATTAAATTCTATTTAAAAAGTTAATTAAAAAAGATTAACAAACCACCAAACCAGTAAAAGTTTTACCCAAAAAAATTAGTTTGATTTAATTTGAAGTTTGAACTTTGATATTACATTTAAATCAAATCAAAGTAAATTGAACCACATATTATTTTTTATGTTTGGTTTGAATAATTTTTTATCAAAAAACATACCAAATCATATGCGAATATATCCTGAAAAACAGAACTTACTATTATTTAGTTTTATGAACTAATTAATGAATGGTACTAATTAAACCCTATTTACTTCTACTGTATCGTTTTATTGATTAATATTCTACATCTTCTAGACTCTTGTTAGGCTCTTCTCGGCCTATTGAATTAAATAAACCAAACATGGTAGTCCATGTTATCCGACTTAATCATCCATTATCCAACCACAACTTAATACCCTTTAAATCTCAAGAACCTTCCTGATCATGTACAAAAGTTTGTATAAACGCGAAGCATTAGATATATGGCAACAACCCGTTAATAAAAGACACCACAAATCAAGAGAGTATGTTCAGAGGCACTATACACACACCATCAAGGAACATCATCTAGCTCATGAAGATCTCTATAAATAAGCCTAAACAAACCCTAAGTATGGATATTTTGACAGCTTAGACATCACCATCTCTTCTATAAATAAGCCTAATTAAACACACACACACAAACACAAAATTTTCTCTCAGTAATTGTACTTTTTATAAAATATTTATGAATAAAAGACGAAAAACTAGAAACAATATATTAATATTTCTATTATTCTCCTTGTACGAATCATACGAACATATCTATTGTAAACCTTACTTAGAAGTTTAATGATTGCTCGTTTTTTTTTTTTCTGTGAAAGTTTCATTTCAAAGTTAAAATAATTTCTTAGAAATAAATTTACTTAAACATTCAAGAATCATTGATAAAAAAATTATTTTCTTCATTTGACACTTATTGCATATTTTGATTAATTTAAAAGTAATATTTTTCATCTTTTTATTTAAAAAATATTATTCCTTTTATTTTATACTATACTTAATACATTTAATATTAAACAAAAAGTTAAACTGAATCATGGTTATATATAAAATAAATAATTGAAACCTATTTTAATATCTAAAATTAAAATAGAATTAAAAATACATATATTAATTGTAATTTTATGTTTAATATTAATTAGAAAATCTTTTACTTGGAGACTTTGGATATAAGACTGGCAAAATGCTATAAATATAACACAATTCTTCAATTAAATATAGTTTAAAAAGGATAAAAAAATAAAAAAATAACAATAAATAATAAGAAATGACAACAAAAACTCTTGTAAGAAAATGGTCTTTCTCTATCTATCTATGTCTTAATTTTCCATTAACAACCATAATTTTTCATATTATATTGTTTATATACTGCATCTCATCTTTTTTTTTTTTATCACAATATTACTTACTGTATTTATTACAGTATTTTTTCTGTCTTTTACACGCCACTACCTTGGAGTGTATACACCGAAGCCCGTGAAACCAACATTAGTTCTCTTGCCTTTATGATTTATTCTGATAATAATTAAATTAAAAGAAACGATAGCTGTAGTTCACACTCCACACGATAAAAGTTGGTAGATGATTTATAAGTTACCTAAGTTTCCAATTATAGATATTGACTTGAGATTTGTCAAATGAAATTGATACTATAAAATAAAATATAATAACAGAGGTTGTTCCAGCTATATATGAGGATTGAATCATAAATCATAAATCATTGAATTGAATTGATTAATAAGGGTGTGCTAGCTATCTAGGTTTTGAAGTTTTTAACAAACCCCACATAATAGGGCCAAACCTTACGGAGAAGGGGTCCTTAAATGCTGCAGTTGGTGCAGTTGTGCAGCCCCCATTACTGCATCAACAATTAACCACGCAACTGCATAAGAGAGAAAAGTCAGAGTTAAATGCTCTCTATAGATCTAGCATTTTACATTCTGATTCATTCATAATTACTACTACTACATCCACAATTTCATTTTCATTACAACTCTCTCTCTGCAGCAGAAACACAATACCATTCCATACCTTACCTTGTGCAATTGTGCCAAAAGGCAATGAACTATATTCAGACCAAATGCGTGGTCAAGCGCAAAGGCAAAGAAACAGGTGAAAGTGAAACCTTGTGTTTTACCAAGTCCAAGGATAACAACAATAACAACATGTGCGACCGCCACAGCGGAAAACGCTACCCTCTGTTGTCGTTTTGGGAGCTGCCGGAATACATGAAGGACAACGAATACATTCTTCGTTATTACAGAGCCAATTGGCCTTTCAAGCAAGCTCTCTTTAGCCTCTTTCGTTGGCATAACGAAACCTTAAATGTTTGGACGTACGTAAGCTTCCTCAATCTATCTTTCTTTCTATTTCTTTTCTTTCATTTTACATGGCTAACGTTGTTTAGTTGCGTGTTTCAGCCATTTAATTGGGTTTTTACTCTTTCTCGTATTGACCCTCGCGAATTTGATGAAGCCTAAAGTGGTGGATCTCTTGGAACTCTTTACCAGGTTTTTCTATAACTTTTTTTTCTTCTTTTCTTCCTTCCTTCATTTGTTTGTTTTTTTATAGACATATATTAATTATTACTAGTTTGTTAGTTTTTGTTAGTAAGATCAGTTGAACTCATGACATTTCTTTCCTTTTTCTCTTTTTAATCACCTAAGGAACCTTTTATCTATCTCCCCCTCACTTGTGTGTGTGAGCGTGTGATGACAAACAAACTCAGCTACTTGCTGTCAGAGACTGAGATTTACAAAATCTCTCTTTCTCGCCATGTAACAGAAAACACATGTCAGCATTTTGCCGGCACCTGGTGGCTATGTTGAAATTTTAGAATAAACAAACAGAAAATTGGAATCAGCTTGCTTTATCTAATGAAACGCTGACGCATGACTTATAAATTAAAAGAAACTCCGAGAATTACGACTATATATATTGGAATTTGGAACAGAGCTCATATTATCACTTGTTTCACACTCAAAGCAGGCACAATGATTGAAATTATTTCTTTAACACACGTTTGATTTAACAAATAACCAATAAATAATTAACAATCAGAATTTGGTAACTTTAAGATTTTATTATGAAAGAAAGTGTTTATTATACTTTTATATTATTTTTATGAAATAAATAGTTATTTCTTATTAATATTTTATCAGTTTTTATACTTCAAGAATCAATCCTGTGATGTTAATCACTTTTCTTATATTTAAGCCCAGCAAATCTGCTGTTGGTGTACCAAAATTATTATACAATTTGCTTTAGACAATAGACAGATAGTTTAACTAGAAGGGTACTCGGGAAAATAAACTTCTACTTTTTCTTTTTGTCATTTTATATAAGCCATTGCGGTTAGGAATTTATATTAGTTAAACTGCCTAGCTAATGGTATGGTAGATTTTACCATAAGTCAACTAAATTTACATATCATCTTTTGCAGGTCTTTTTCTTCAATTGCGGAAAAAAATGTTTCTCATAACATCAAAGATTTGTTTCTGGTAAGTGAGCACATAATCACAGTAAAAACAGATAAACTCACCCTACCAGTTTGTCACCACATTTGAATCAATGTTAACAAAATTTATTTTTGAAGTGATGTAACTCTTGTTTGAATGTTTTTATTTAAAAATAAGTTAATAATAAAGTTTAATATAATTTTTTTATTCAATGTAAAAGGTACTTAAAATTCGCTCAATTCAAATCAATTTTTCTAATGTGATTCTGGATAATTTCCTCATGTTACCTTGTATTCCAATGTGATTCTGGATAATTTAACGTGAAACCAAACAAGTACCATATAATTACCTTGCAAAATATATATTTAGTTTATATTTTAGAGACTTACATTGTAAGAACTTGCAGGGAACGACATTACTCTTTGATTTAAATCATCAAATACCTTTGACAATCGAACTTGAATCCACAGCATTGGGTATAGCAAGATGGCCATTCTTTGTTTTCCTAGGTGGCTCTATGTTCTGCCTCCTCTCTAGCAGCATGTGCCACCTCTTTTGTTGTCACTCCCGCGACTTGAACCTGTTCCTGTGGCGAATGGACTATGTTGGAATAGTTGTCATGATCATTACATCCTTTTTCCCTCAAATCTACTATGTCTTCCTATGTGAACCTCACTGGCAAATCATCTACCTTGCTGGGATCACAGCCATGGGACTATTCACCATCGCAACGATGCTCTCTCCAACACTTTCCACTAGCAAATACCGCACATTTCGGGCCATGTTGTTCTGTTCAATGGGACTTTTCGGCATTGTGCCTGCAATCCATGCATGCTTTGTGAATTGGAGCAATCCTAGACGCAACATTACCTTAGCATATGAAATTGGCATGGCCTTATCATACTTGACAGGGACCTTTTTCTATGTGACAAGGATACCCGAAAGGTGGAAGCCAGGGTGGTTCGATTTGGCAGGTCATAGCCATCAAATATTTCATGCTCTTGTTGTTGTTGGGGCATTGGCACATTATGCAGCCACTCTTCAAATGCTAGATTGGCGTGACTCTTTTGGCTGTGACACGGTTCCATAATTCATGTATTTTCGCAACATGAATTATATGCAGCATAAGATGTATCTTTCACATATTAATTGTAGTGGCGCAAGCTTTTCTGTAGTGATAAGGAGCATTGTTACATTGTTGGGTTTCAAGCATGTGATAACTACTAAAGTCCAAAGAGGCTGTGATTCTTCTGAATATAATTATTTATTTCTCTTCTTCCTCTTCTTTCTGTAGTGCCTTGATTTTGTTCCCTTTTGAATTTGATAGCCAATATAATAGGATTGTATCTAGAATTTATTTAGCAGGTTTCTCTTTTTTTCTCTCGGTTGTTTGATTGTTTAATATGTGACTGTTAAGATGAATATTGTATTTTTCTTTGAAATTAATGTATGAAATGGTCAAATGTTAAATAAAGAGAAGCGTATAATGTTTTGCTTCAGAGAAATTTAAGGAAAGTGATAGAAGAAATAACAAAGTTAAATAAGTAGAGGAAAAATTGTATATGTAGTAACTTCAAGAAAAGAAAAAGAGAGAAAATATTTATTTTAATATTTTCTGGATATATTAGGGTTGTGAGTTGAGTGAGTGTTTGTAAACACTTGTTTATAATTTTTTCCTTACAATAAAATATCCGTAGCAACCCAGAAATGTAGACATAATTGGTCGAATTTTGTTATCAATTGCATGTGTGCAAATATTTGGCATATATTTTGTTTCTTACAAATCTGATTATAGAGAATTTTGTGTAATTTTCCAACAAATGGTATTAGAGCATTGGTGTTATAAACGATCAAGAAGGAGTCAGATTTGAGTGGGAGCAATGGCTGCATAAGATGTAAAGGTGAAAATTGAAGTGTTCAATGGTGCGGACTTTAGCTTTTGGAAGATGCAAATAGAAGATTATTTATATGAGGAAAAAAATGTACCAACCTCTCCCTAGAAATAAACCCGAGGGTATTAAGGATGAAGATTGAGCTCTTCTTGACAGATAAGGCCTTAAAGTTATCTGTTTGATGTTATTTCGCAACGTTGCTTTCAACCTTGCAAAAGAAACTAGAACAACAAGTCTTATGGTGACTCTTTCTAGCATATATGAAAATCGTCAGCCTAAAACAAAGTTCATTTGATGAGGTGGTTGTTCAATTTGTGAATGACAGAAGGCGCATCAACAACGCAACATCTTAATGAACTCAATATAGTCTCAACCCAATCGAGTTTAGTTAGAAATGATTTCAAAGAAAAAATTATAGAATTGATACTTTTGTCTTCTCTACCAGAAAATTGTAATGCTACTATCACAACTGTGAGTAGCTCGTCGAGAAGCAATAAGTTGAAATTCAATGATATTCATGATCTAGTTCTCAGTGAAGAGATCCAATGGAGAGAGTCGGGTGAATCATCAACCTCTTCAGTTTTGCATACAAAGTCAAGAGAAAGAAATTTAACTATACAAACTTGAAAAATTAAAGGAAAAAATATTCATATCCAAGAATAATTGAAGTTTCCACAACTTGAAGATTAAGATTGTCGAGTATTAAAATTATGGAAGAATCGGACACCACAAAAATTAATACAAGAGTACACCAAATAATCAAGAGCTATCTCTTCCAGTTTAGAAGGTTGGACTTTCTTCAACCGCAAAGCTTGCATTTCAATCCACATGCTTCCATAACAAGAAGTTTGTGATGCTATGGAGATTTGAACTCGTGTTATCACGCTTTTTAACAATCCTAGGTATCCGCGTATTAATAATAGTCACGTACTTACTAATTAAGTAGTTAGTTATACTAGTACTCTCCTTTCTATTTTTTTTTTAAAATAAAAATAAACAATTTCCAAACTTCTTATTATCTTATATAATCGTTTTTATTACAATGCTTAACAAGAAATTAAATAAAAATAATAACCATTTCTTTAAAATATACTAAATAAAAAATACACAAATCAATATACTTATCATAAATTGATTTATAATGCGTAATAACCCTTTTTGTCTCTGCATCTAATAACTTTTTATTTTACTTTTCATATTGTTTATTTTTTAAAGATATTTTCATATATATATATATATATATAATTATAATTCTTAGTTATATTTTTTATTTTCCATTCTCTCCCATTTATATAATTTAAAATTTTAACCTTAGTTTTTTCTAATTTTAATTTTTTTTCTAATTTTTTCAAATTTTAAATTAAGTATCAATCAAACTGTCTTTATTTTCAATAAATTAAAAGGTACACACACACACATATATACCATTAATTTCGATTAAAAAAAAAAATTATGCATGGGTAGTTATAAAAATGTATAATCAGTTACTATTTTGAATACTCTTTTTTTCTATTTTTATAAATTTTATTATCATTTAATCATAATTATACAAATTCTAATAACAAGAATATTTGAAAATGTATATATTAAATTTTATTAACAGACTTAATTTTAAAAATTAAAACTAGACTTTTGAAAAATGGCTATGTGATCAATTAAATATCCCAACTTCTATAAAATAAATGATAGAATATATTCTAAAAGATAAAGTACAATTCTAATTATTGATTAGAAATCAATTATTAAAATTTTAACAATTTCATAACATTATGCATATATTTTATCATAATTTCAATTTGTAATTTTCTAATCAACACTTATAACTACACGGTCTATTAAAGTGTATTTCTTTATTCTATAACCCTTTAGCGTGGTTAATGTGGTTCATTATGTTTACAAACCATACATGTCCCGAAATGATTATCGCCGTGACCGTCTGCAACGGTTGGTGGAGGATTATATTGGAGTATGTGGTGGCTGATAAGTATCCTTATTGGAACAGAAGCAATGGTGCAGATCATTTTCTCCTTACCTGTCACGATTGGGTACCCTTCTTAAAACTGTTCCTGTCACTGCATTTGCTAATTGCTGTTTGTTGACCGCATTAAAAAGTATTGTTATTTGTTCGGTGGCTATATCACGGTTTTGTCCTTATTAGAAAACACTTGAGTGGATTGAACGATATATCTTTTGGTAAGAGACACTAAACAACACTAAAATGAACAATACTTCGAATCCGGTACTAGCAGACTTGAGTTCAGAACAACTACAATATCATATATTTGTTCAAATTAAAATAAGCACCCTGCATTCATTAGTTTGATCCTTAGTGTTTTTCTATGAATTCAACTATTGAACAAATTCTAAAACAACCTGATGACCCTGGTGTCAGAAAATAATTATCATATAGCTGTGTTTGAATTGAAACCTATAGAATAAATGCCTTACTTGGGGCTTCATATTTCACGTGAATTACTTTGGAGTTTTTTAATATCTCTTCATAGTCTTTGGGTGCTTTAAACAAAAAAACAGTATTTTATAATCATACCAAGCGGTGCTTTTGCTGAATATATACAACCCGAGTTAATATAGATGGCTTTTACTTTACTTGATGATTCAGGCATTAGAAATCTCACATGCCAATCAAGACCTCTTCAAGAACTTCATAAGAGTTTTTTTATGCAATGCCAACAATTCAGAAGGATTCCAGCCCAAGAGGAACTTGCCCGTTGGAAAGCTAGGCCCAGCAAATCTGGGCCAACACCCAATGAACCGCACCATTAGCATTTTTCTCTGTTGGGGCCCATGGTGGGGGCCCATGGTGGGGTTCATCTTTATACACCATACAAATATCTAATACACCCAGCGTGCACAGTGCTTTTCCGAAAATACCCTCACATTATTAAAGGCTTTTACATATACAGATTCACAATTTGTAATAACCTTACGGATTAGGTAATCCGTATGGTCCGTTAATAATTTTTTTTAAAGTATACGGATTGGGCAATCCGTGTGGTCCATACGGATTGGGCCAATCCGTAAGTTTTTTTTTAAAGTTAAAATATGTTTTTTAAAATAATGGTGCAAACAAGTATCGAACCCGAGACCTTCACGTTATTAACGTGACACTCCAACCAACTGAGCTAATAGGTCAATTATGCTAAAAAATAATTAACGTTGATACATATAACATTAAATTGTTTAATGTATATTTA
>CM023947.1:7954814-8074358 GCA_013407115.1 Glycine latifolia
TAAATATACATTAAACAATTTAATGTTATATGTATCAACGTTAATTAATTTTTAGTATAATTGACCTATTAGCTCAGTTGGTTGGAGTGTCACGTTAATAACGTGAAGGTCTCGGGTTCGATACTTGTCTGTGCCATTATTTTAAATTATTTAGAAAAACATATTTTAACTTAAAAAAAAAAAACTTACGGATTGGGCCAATCCGTATGGACCACACGGATTCTTTAAAAAAAATTATCAATGGACCATACGGAATCCGTATAGACCATACGGATTGTCCAATCCGTAAGGTCCATACGAATTGTCCAATCCGTAAGATTATTATGAATTGCGAATCCGTATGTGTAAAAGCCTTTAATAACGCGAGGGTATTTTCGGAAAAGCATTGTGCACGCTGGGTGTATTAGATATTTGTATGGTGTATAAAGATGAACCCCCCATGGTGACATTAGGAAGTTTCTTCTCACGCACTGGAAGGACAAAGATAACCAAGTTCAAGTTCACGAGTACCTTCCAAAGGGCCAAAACTATATTGAATTAATGGGCCTAAGCAAGTTCTGCTTGTGCCCTAGTGGGTATGAAGTGGCTAGTCCTAGAGTTGTGGAAGCAATTAATGCAGGGTGTGTTCCTCTTATCATTTCTGAGAACTATTCTTTGCCCTTCAGTGATGTGCTTAATTGGAGCCAATTCTCCATGCAAATTCCAGTGGAGAATATTCCAGACATCAAGACAATATTACAAAATGTTACACAAAAAAAGTACAAGAAATTGCATAGGAATGTGAGGAGAGTTCGGAGGCATTTTGTGATGAATAGACCGGCTAAGACATTTGATTTGATGCACATGATACTTCACTCAATTTGGCTCAGAAGACTCAACTTCAGGCTCATGGCTTCACATTAAAGGATTGTTTCTGCATACAAAGGTCCTTCTTGATTTTCCACTTTTAGGCCCGTTTGGATACCACTCTTGAGAGGTTATATAGACTATTTTTGTTTAAGTAACTTGAGTAACTATTTTTGGTTGATCTGAGCTATGTTCTCTGCTAAAACGAGACGTAGTTGTTCAAGATTTTCCATGTAACTGTCCTGTAAACATTATAGATTCAGTTGGAATTTGCATTTTAGATAGTCAAAGCAATGATGATTAAGTTTATAATTGTATGTTAATCATGGGCCAAAAGTTCCAATTTAAGGAATAGTAAGGATTATGATCATACCTCCATATTTGATTAATTCAGTTGATTGATCTTTCTCATTCTTATCTAAATAGCATGAGGTCCCCATTGGTATAGGGACTTCTTTTTGCATTGTTCTTAGTAACTCTGTACAACTTATGAATATACCACCACTGTTCTCTGCTTCACCTGTTTGGTAGTGTGTAGCTATCACTAATTCAAGTATGAATTTAATAATTACAAACTATCCTATAATTTTTTTCATTAATTCATTTACTTTGTTAAATATAAAAAAAATTAATGCTTTTTATTTTGTATTTGTAAGACTATTTTATTTTATTTTATATTATATTATTTTATGAGGTATTAAAAAAATTGTCAGAAGATATAAGATTTCTCTACGCATAAAACACTTCTGATTTTAGCTAATGCTTCTTATATTATTGCTTAATGATTGTCTTAGCCAAAATTGAGTAAATTATTAATTCCAAAAGAAACGTAGGAATTCGACTCTACACGCCTTCACGTGAGCATCAATGTAGGTGGGTCATAGCTGATGGCAGCATTTATTTGTTAATTTGTTTGCTAGTTACATACTACTCCAATAAAGTTAAAAGATTATAGCATCTCTAGGAGGGCGAAGTTATTTAAAAATTAAGTAACTGTTATAGAGTGAGTGAGTTAGGTGGTTAAAATTGTTAATTAATATGTGAAAAAGAGAGTTGTGTCAAGGAAAAGAGTTATACTAGTTATTCAAGCAATTATTCTCTATCAAAAAATATAAAGTGAAAGAAGCAAGTCCTCTTTACATATATGGTGAAATAAAGATCCTCTTAGAAAAGTCAATAAAAAATAGAGTGGAAGAGTACTGGGTTGCTTTGGGATAAGAATAGATTATTTATTTGGTGGGACGTTGAATCATCAATTATTAAGAATTAATCTTATTTTATACTACATGGTGCTGAGACTGAGGCATCTAGTCTTTCTACTTGTGTTCTTCCTTAATTTTTTCCTCGTTTTTTTCACTCCCTCATATGATTATCATATGATTCATCTCGGCTCAGATTCTGCTTTCACACTTTCTAGTAGAATCAAAACCAATCATGTAAGTATGATTCCCCCTCAAGGGAAACTACCTCATGAACTTCTCTCCACCTCTGCAAATGACAGCTACAACAATAAAATTCATGAATTGATTAAGGTAATAATGTTTTGAAAGGCTGTTCTCAATGTTCTTGGATTAATTAATAATTCCTTTTGTCTTTAATTTATCAGTTTGGCCATGGCATGAACAATGTGGCTAGTTTGAAGAGGATTGAAGAAGGTTTAGCACGAGCACGATCATTTATCCAGGAAGCAATTCGATCCAAGAACTACACAACCGCCATAAAACACAGTTTTGTCCCAAAAGGCTCCATTTACTTGAATCCACACGCTTTTCACCAGTTAAGCTTTGAACTATCCTTGATCTCTGATTTTTTTTCCTCTTTGGTTTGATTTCACAAGTTTCTCTTTTGTTCACAAGTAACTGTTGTACTGTTTTTGACTTTTTTTGTAGCGTAGTTAGTGCTTTGCATAAATGTCTTTTAACGCAAATTAGATCCTATCTTTCCTCTTTTGTGTGTGCAGCCAAAAAAAAAAAAAAAGAAGCACATAAAGAATAGACAAAGAAAAATAAATGATGTAGGAAAAGGACAGTATGTGAGATAAATTAATTGATGTAATGGAGAAAGATGGAAAAATAATACTACTCTATTATAAAAGATATTCTATGATTAGTTAATTATAGGCAGTCACATCAAATTATTAACACTTATATCAATACTTTTTGCAAAAGAATTTAATACACTCCATATAGGTTTTTCTTCTCAACCTATAAAGCTCCGATTGCTTCACAATATGTAGTTATAGTTATACGTCCTTCACAAAACATGAGATAAAGCTATATGAATTACTAATTACTAGTCATCAAGTTCTTTTCCCTGAAACAGTTGAACATAATAATGTACTTTTGTTTAATAACTTAGTTACTTCTTAAAGAAAAAGGATCAAACAGTAATATTTTCAATTTTAGCTGAATAAATGAACCGGATCCATTGAGCTTAAGTAATATCTGTCTATAACATGAAAACAACAGGAGCCATGTGGAGATGATGAATTGGTTCAAGGTTTGGGTATACAAGGAGGGAGATCAGCCATTGGTGCATGATGGGCCTGTAAGCAACAAATACTCCATTGAGGGCCAATTCATCGACGAAATTGACATGGCTAACAATAGCCCATTCGAGGCTACCCATCCTGAACAGGCCCATATCTTCTTACTTCCCTTCAGCGTATCTAAGGTCATTCGCTATGTATACAAGCCCAGAAGGTCCAGATCGGATTATGATCCAGATCGCTTACAACGCTTGGTGCTGGATTATATCAACATTGTTGCAAATAGATATCCTTATTGGAACAGAAGCAGAGGTGCTGACCATTTTCTTGTTTCATGCCATGATTGGGTAGGTCCACATAGCCTGCTTTTTGTGTTTTGCTAGCTACAAAAACTTTGATTTAGTTTTTTTTTTAAAATCAGAATTGAAATTTCATCTTTAGTTATTATACAAATTAACAAGGTAAAACTTCAACAATTTTGATTGAAAAATGCTATTGATCAGTTGCTACACATAACCTGCATTGGTTTTTGCTAAATACAATTAGTTTTGCCAGAAATGTTAATGGAAAAATTCGAATCCATAGATCTTCCTTCACTATTCTTTAACCACGGGTCAAACCTTATATCTCCCTAGATACAAAACTTTAATATAGTTTCTTACGTGATTATTTTATAATTAGTTTCTTACATTAATATTTTATGTTGATCATTTATCCAAATCTTTAATAAAGTAAAACTCCAATTCTGATTTAAAAATACTGCCCTGTTGCTTTTGATTTTTGTAAATTCAAATAAAAAGGACACGGGCTTTACTTGATGATTCAGGGTCCAAGAATATCAGATGCTAATCCTGAAGTCTTCAAGTACTTCATCAGGGCACTTTGCAATGCCAACACTTCAGAACGATTCCAGCCCAGCAGAGACGTGTCCATGTATTTACCTTCTAGAAAGCTTGGCCCACCTAATACGGCCCAACACCCTAATAACCGCACAATATTAGCCTTTTTTGCTGGTGGAGCCCATGGTAAGATTCGGAAAAAACTACTGAAGCGTTGGAAAAACAAAGATAAAGAAGTGCAAGTTCACGAATACCTTCCAAAGGGTCAAGACTATACAAAGTTGATGGGCCAAAGCAAGTTCTGCTTGTGCCCCAGTGGGCATGAAGTGGCAAGTCCTAGGGTGGTGGAAGCAATCCATGCGGGGTGTGTCCCAGTAATAATTTGTGACAATTACTCTTTGCCTTTCAGTGATGTGCTTAATTGGAGTAAATTCTCCATGGAGATTGCAGTTGAAAGAATACCCGAAATTAAGACAATTTTACAAAATGTTTCAAAAGATAAGTACATGGAGTTGTATTCAAATGTTAAGAGGGTTCGAAGGCATTTTGTGATCAATAGACCAGCAAACAGCTTCGCAATAAGTGGATTGTTTGCGCATAAGCTCCTTTTTCATTTTGCATTTGAAGATGATAATATTATGCTAGAGTTTTGCGACCTTCAGATGAAAATAAATAGTGTAAATACAATTTTAAACCTTGTAATCTACGATTATTTCTATTTTATTTCACATTCGCCTGAATTATAATAGCGTCAGTTTTCTACTAGTTAATGTGGCTAATAATGTGCTGGTGTGGGTACTTTTTTTACGAAGTCGTTTTAATGAGACACCGAAGGTGACATAACCTAATGTCATCTTACATGTGACAGTCGGTGTCATACATATAGCCTACAATGTCAACTTACATGTGACACCGAAGGTTACCACTTACTACACGTGAGTGACACCGAAGGTTGCAAATTTTATGTTATGCCAACTTACCGTTTATATAATCTAAAAAAAATTAAAATAAATGAAAACAGGTTTTGTGGTCTACGTTCGAAGAAAACTAGGAATGAGCTGCAACATAAAGTATCGTTTTATTGGAAAGAAAAGGATCATTCAGTTATTGTGAACAGGAGGTGTGAAGGCACGGAGGTATGTATGGTATGAGAGGTGCCAATCTCCCACATTTTAAGTAATATTAAAGTTAGAACATGACTCAAATTGCAATTTACACTGAACATTCTGATGGCGTATTATTGAATTTTGTTACTAGCTATAGCTGATCACTGTCATCATCAACATTACTCCACTCAGTGTCAACAACCACCACCGGAGTTATTATCCTTGTCTTCGTCGAGGACATGAAGCCCATTTCAAAGAATATACGTGTGTAACTACAAGGAAAATATTTGATAGACATTCTAACCCAAATGTTATCCAACATTTGAAGAGAAAAAATAAAAGATATAGATATGATATAATAGGAAGTGAGAAATGAAAAAAAAATGAGAGGTATTGATAAAATGTTTAAAATAAAAAATAATTCATGTATCATTAGTTAACTAGTAACTAATAACAAGATTCTAAACTCTAAACAAGGACTGAAATTATAAGTGCGTGTATGAAGTGTAATAAAGGAAGATAAAGCTAAAAAGATGACAAAGGTTTTTCCAATACTAAAAAGGTGTTAAATTATTGAAAGATATGTCGGGGGTGGCGCTGCAGCCACCCTGCCTAACAAGTCCGATTTGTTGCCTCCGTAATTACAATGTGGGCTATAGCAGCCTGCCTCTGCCAAAAAACTAAAAAAGTCTTAAAACCTTCTTTTAGGTCTATTACAAATTATTTTTATTTATTAATATATGTTTTTTTTTTAAATTCCTTATCTTACTCATTAAAATTTTCTTTCTGTTCGTAAAAAGACTCATCTATCTCTTGATATTTCACAGATTAATTAATACCATTTTCTTTTTTAATGTTTATAATTGTATTATTTTATTTTAAATTTGATTAAAAAAAGTTTGTATTTGGTGTTTAGAATTGAAAAAAAAGACTTCTTAAACAAATTGATCGTGATGATTTGATAAAAAAATTGCATCTTAAAAAAATTAAATATAATTTTAAATAATATAATAATTTTAGTAAAATATTTATATTGATTTATAAAAAATATATTAAATTTTGTTTTAAATGTAAATAAATAAATGTTATGTCAGGGTTGAATAGTAGTAATGGTTCAAGAACCAAAAATTCTCTTCTGCAACATGTCAACATCCCATGCTGCTGGTTTAGTCATGTAGGGTCTTAATTTGAAAAGGTATTATTTTAGGCTTACAAAAACATTTGTACGGTTCTAATAAGGCTGTTAAAATAAACTAAACTAAACTATGCTAATAAAAATTAAACCTGTTTAAATAAAAAAATTGAACTGAAATGTTTCACAGTTCAGTCTTTAAAATCTCAATTGCTCCAAAGTCAAACTGTTTGAATCAAACTGAATTATTACCTATGAGATTAAAAAATATAAAAATTTACTTCAAAATAAAATATTTATGGAGAACAATTCAAATAATTTGAATCAGTTCATTGTAGTTGGATTTAATTTAATTCATCCAAACTGTTACACAGATTACTTCGTTCTAAATTATTATACAGTTTAGTCTATTTTTTTAGAATTCAGTTCAGTTGATCTATTTTGTCTCCAAGAACCAAAACTAGGTAGATCATCTCGATCACTTTCACTTTGGAACCATCTCATGCTACTGGTTCAGTCACTACTTCAGTAGCAAATCCAGTTCTGCGGTGCGAGGTTGGGTCTTCATTCGGACCACTCTGTTATTTTCTCAAATTCTCATACCTCACCTGGATAGGCATAGCAATTAGCAAGTAGTAGTATATAATGCATCTGACCCATCCATTATTAAACAATTATTATATCTGATGGCAAATGACGGTGATTCTGGTCCACGGTCCGCCTTATACGCCGCACCAATTTATTCCCTTCATTTGCTGACATTTTATAGAAGCCAAATTAGCCATTGTTTTCAGCAAATCAAATCATTTTTACAGTATTATTTTTTATTTATATTTTTACTATTAGTATTAATCACTTTCTCTTTGTCCTTCTTTCTTTGTTATATACTAGTTTTTATGAAATTTTAACATTAATAAAATTGCTTTCACTGATAATTCTTTCTTTCCAAATTCAAACAATGCAGTCTTAGGTTACTTCGATAATCAACGATTGGATATTGATTTGTTTTAGTTTCGAGCTTTATTTTGGGGAGAAACAATTTTTTTGTCAAACTCGATCAAAATTCAGATGAACTAGAAGATTAAAAAAAATTTCAATAAAGACAAATAGATACTCCATACTCTTTTGACACTTTAAGTAGAAAAAAAATATTAAAGAGTATTTATATTTATAACATATGAATATCCATACATTATTCAATAATTTTTTTAGTTTGAGACAATGTTTTGGGAAGGTTTTCCTTACCGTTCCACTTCCATCTCAAGTATCACGTGTCTATGCACTGCAGCACGTCTCAGCTATATAACTACACCATTGAAAGTGAATGTGTGAAGTTAATTCAAGCTGTCAAGTTTTGATAGAGGCCATGGAATGCTCCAGATGCTCCATTTCTGCACTATTATTCCCCCTGTTTTTCGTTGTCCTTTCCTTCATCTTTTTCTCTCCCTTCAAGGAACAAAATCATCTTAACCAGTTTGCTTTGGCTCCTCCTTTGGTCCTTTCCACTATCAAAAACCTAAACAACCACACAAATATAACCTCTCCTTCTCCCTCACCACAACCACCACCACTTGAGCTTCTGTCCAACTTTACTCCTGCAAACGACACTTACATGTACAGTGGCACCGTTCAAATTCAGGTACACAACCTTAAATTGTCTGAGAGCATGTTATCTTATCATTGTTTGTTATTCCTTATGTTTTAATTTCTAACTTATGTTTCTTCGGTTTTGCTTATGTATGGAAGGACTTGACTAGTTTGGAGAAAATAGAAGAAGGTTTAGCACAAGCACGGGCCTCAATTCAGGAATCTATCCTATCAAGGAACTACACTTCACAAAGGAGAGAAATTTTTGTCCCCAAAGGATCCATTTACCGGAATCCCCATGCTTTTCTCCAGTTAAGTAAACTTAATTCAAAATTTCTGAGCCACCTTCAATTGATTCATCTTTTTAACAATTACTGTAATTAGTACTTAACTGTAGAACTGTAGCAATTAATGTCACAACTCACACGTGTTAGTGACAGCAAGAATAAAACGTATGTAATGGGTTGACAAAATTCTATTGTAAAATGTTGGGCAGCAGGAGCCACATAGAGATGGTGAAAAGATTCAAGGTGTGGGTTTACCAAGAAGGGGAGCAACCATTAGTGCATGATGGCCCAGTAAACAACATATATGCGATTGAAGGTCAATTTATGGACGAAATGGACAATAATGATAAGTGGAGCCAATTCAGGGCAAGACATCCTGAGGAGGCACACGTGTTTTACCTTCCCTTCAGCATTGCCAATGTGGTTCACTATGTCTACAAGCCTATCCTAAAGCAATCTGACTACGAACCTGTCCGTTTGCAGCGCTTGGTTGAAGACTATATTGGTGTTATTGAAGATAAATATCCTTACTGGAATAGAAGCAAAGGTGCAGACCATTTTTTGCTTTCGTGTCATGATTGGGTAAGTCCATTTATTATATAGTATAGTAGTATTTAATTTTCAGTAGCTAAATTCTATTGATAGGCCTACTATTAATTGTTTAATTTTCCACTTATTATCAAACACAATAATGTTGTTGTACTCACTACTACTGAAAGTGATATATCAAAATGTAGGAAGCTAAATTAGAGGAGATTAGGTAAAAGCTGTTTTTTGTAATGTCTTAATTAGAATTTGGAAATGTACGTTTATTGTTGCAATAAAAAATAATAATAAGTTTTTAGAGTCTACAATTTAATTTTTTAATAATAAAAATATATTTCAATTAAAATTAATAATATTAAAAATAAACTAAAGGAATAACTAAAATAGTCAGTAATAAATAGATGATATGATAAAATAAGAGGAATATTTTTAAAGAAAAATTCTTCATTTTATATAATATATATTAACTAATTATTTTATTGAGAAAAATATTAATAATAAATAATAACAAATTTTAACCTTATTTATTTAAGGGGCCTAACTCCTAAGGGTATGATGCATCATACTTATAATGTATAGATGGTATATATCAATCTTTTAAATCAACATACATTGTCTGGTAGTATGATACATTATATTATTAACATGTAGGTAAAATGTCTACATTAAATTTTATTATATAAAAATAATTTTACTAAAGACAACACGTCTAATGATTGAGACGTTTTGCTGATGATAACTCTTTTTTGTAATGTTTGCTAACTACTTCTATTTTTATCTCCAAATTTATTCTTCTTTGGTGTTAGTTATTAAAGGAAAATTTTCGGTATGGTTGTGATTAGCAATTTTGTGCTAGTAAATCAAAACCACAAGTAACGCGTGCTTTACTTGATGAAAACAGGGTCCAAAAGTTTCCTATGGCAATCCTGAACTTTTCCAAACTTTCATTAGGGCACTTTGCAATGCTAACACTTCAGAAGGATTCCATCCAAATAGAGATGTGTCCATCCCTGAAGTGTACTTGCCTGTTGGAAAGCTAGGTCCACCAAGCCTTGGTCAGCACCCAAACAGCCGCACTATATTGGCTTTTTTCGCAGGAGGGGTCCATGGTGAAATTAGAAAAATACTTTTAAAACATTGGAAGGACAAAGATAATGAGGTTCTAGTTCATGAATATCTTCCAAAGGGTCAAGACTACACAAAATTGATGGGGCAAAGCAAGTTTTGCTTATGCCCCAGTGGGCATGAAGTTGCAAGTCCTAGAGTGGTGGAAGCAATTCACGCGGGGTGTGTGCCCGTAATAATTTGTGATAATTATTCTCTACCTTTTAGTGATGTGCTAAATTGGAGCCAATTTTCAGTGGAGATTCGGGTGGAACAAATATCAGAAATCAAAAGTATATTACAAAGTATTTCAAGGAATAAGTACTTGAGATTGCACATAAATGTGTTGAGAGTTAGGAGGCATTTTATGATTAATCGACCAACAAAGCCATTTGATATGATGCATATGATTCTTCACTCAATTTGGCTGAGAAGGCTAAACATAAAGTTGATTGCTTCTTGAGTAATCACAAGTCATTTTCCATATCTTTCTATTACCCTCTCAAATATCAATTTCCCCAACTGACTTTGAGTTACTTAGCTTGATTTTTTTTACTTACTTTGATTTCTTTGTAATTAGTAATTATCTAACCAAAACAGAAATATATTGTATCACAGTTGTCTTATATTGTATACAATGAAGGTTCAATGCATTCCATATTAAAAAAAATTGTTTTAAAATTATGAATTTATGGATTATCGATACAATTTAGAATATTTAACCATATTCTTACACATTATATGACTATTTTAAACTTTGATCAAATTTGTAGATGTAAGTTTGTGTAAAATAATTAGTACTTTTTTATGTATCATACTAGTGCTTTATCTATACATTTATATAGAAAAATATAAAATAAAAATATCACCATTTTTTTATAAAGGCAAAAATATCTCTAATGTTAAGTAACGGTGAAATAAATATTAAAATAACAAATATCTGAGATTATTTATAAAAAAACTGAGATAATTTTTAATTAGTTGATCATATAAAAAAAATTACACTAGCAATGAATCTCCTTCTTATATGATGAATGTAAGTAAATATGTGGAGCATAATTAATGTCACGATTTGAAAAAAATGGAAAAAGCAAAATTAAACAATTGAAAGTTGAAAGCAACACTGATACCTAGTGTGAGCACTACATCTCCAGTTTATATATAGTTACCTCAGGATTTCTAACAAATATTGAATGTAAAGTCAAGGAATAAGTTCTGTAAAAAAGAAAAGAAGTTAAGGAATATGCAAAAAATAAACAATTTATATATATGAAATCAAATTAAAGAAATTAAAAATTTGTCGACAAGAATCGTCTGAACTTATTATGAGGACCAAAAGGTGAAAACCGCTAGTTCAGTACAGAACTCTTTCTCCATGGGATTTGGATTTTATGCCGTGCGAAAATGAACTGTGCCTAATGCGTTTACGATCGAAAGACATGTTTTATAAAACCTTGCATGGTTTTTTTATTTATTTCCAAAAAAAGAATGAACCCTGGTCCCTGGGATTAAAACTGCACTATCAGGCTGTTATTGTCGCAATTGAATTCAAGAGCATCGTGGTCCCTTGATGAAGATAAGGATAATAACTCTGGCTGTGACTCTTATGACTTATGATGGCGGTGACCGTAATGATTGTCGACGACGCAGAAGGGGACGGTTACGAACATGTGTACATTAAAGTTTAAACGACTCACGAATAATATAATCAATATTTCAATCAATGTCAAAAATTAGAAATACCAGTCAATTTAGGGTGTATTTAGAAAAAAAAATACATATTATAATTTATTTAGATTTATTTTATAATTGAAGTATTTACGTAAATGTTTAAAAGATTTTATAAAATAGCATGGGTGAAACGACTTTGAGAGAAATAAACAGTACAGTAGAATGAATTAAGGAACGCAATACAAAGAACAGGAGGAAACTTTGCACAACAGGTGAGCACGAAAGCATGAGAGAAGAGAATTTACATTATGGTATGCTTGATTTAAGAAGAAAAAATGAAAGAAAAAAAAGAGGGAGAGTAAATGAGTAAAAAGCGAAATTAATTTTGTTAGTAATTGTTATGGTGTAAGACACATAGCGTGATTTGATTCGCGCAGCTTTGGACAAATTGAATGAAAAAGACACAATGAGAAAGAGAGAGAATTTAGAGAGTATGAGAATACTCATAGTATTGAAATTGTGTTGTTTTGTCCCTAAATGCGATTACATTATACATATTTATATAGTGTATGTCTACGTGGTGTTACCATCTACATGATTTATATAAATATTTCCATTTAAGTATCATATTTGACTTAGTTACCATCTACATGATTTATATAAATATTTGCATTAAGTATGATATTTGACTTATGAGGGTTATATTGGATGTGCATAGAATTAGCTTCTCATTAGGACATTTCTTATTTAAGTTGATTTCTACATCTTATAAATTTTAAGTCAAATTTTATGTGTTTATATTTTGTGTCACTGTGTCCATTATATATAAAGTTGATATTTATCTTGAAATAGTTATTCCTAAATTAATATTATCTTAAAAAAGTAATGACAACTTAACAAATATAATAGTTAATATTTACTCCAAAACAATTATCTTCAAGTCAATATTATATAAAAAAGATAATGTCAATATAATATGAAAATTGATATTTATTTCAGTATAAAAAATGAATATATATATATATATATATATATATATATATATATATGTGTGTACACATACGGATTTTCTTATTGATTTAATCTTCTTCTTTTTTATATTAATCCTCTTAAGGAGTAAACAAAAGTCTAAAGATTAAAGAGTATTATTGTAGTATTAAAAAATTGAGGAGTATAAACTATAATAAAGATAACTTATATGCAAAGGAAATATGTCTAAACTTGAGTCTTAAAACTTAAGATTAAAGTATGATATTAATTTATTTATATGGTATGTTTGAGACTTGTTGGTATAAATCTCATTTATATTTACTTTATTTGTAAGCATAATAATTAATATCATAATTGATAGTTTAACTTAATAACTGTTCAGAGAAGTAAAATGAAATTTGACATGATCCCTTTATTGAAAGTTGTGAGTTCATAAAAGTTTATCACATTGTATAAAAATGAAAACATTGAATAATATATAAATAAAAAATTATAAATTTAAATCTAAAAAAATTTATATTAAAATATGATATTAAATTCATTTATATTAATAATGATAAGTTTGTTAATGTAAATGTAACCGCGTTTAATCCCTCGTTGCACATGTTTTATTTTTACATTCTTATAAGTTTCTAGTCTTACTTTTTTTTTCTCCTTTAATATCAAATCAGAGACATTATACAAAGAATTATGAAAAGAAAAAAACAGAAGAATTATGACGGTCAACTTTTTCCTCCACCATCAAAATTGGCTCCGTCAATCGCCATTAGTCATATATGATTATTTGCCGATAAAAGGATTAGCCGCCCTCTTAATTTTCTAATAATTGTATTAACAAGAAACTTAAAAATAAGGATTAAAAATATTTTAAAAAACAACCATAAAAATATATAAAAACATTTAATATTGTGTTTTGTAGAATTATTTTTTGAAATTTTAATCAGTACTTTAAAATACTAATATAATTTTTTTTATTCACACAGTTTCCTTCACTGTTATTTCATTTTCAGGGTTGTCATAACAGTACGTATTGTCAATGTCCTCATAAAAGCCAATTGCAGAGCCTCCCATATTGTCTTCGTCATGGGGATGCAACCCTCAAAATCAAATGACTGAAATCATATCAATAATAGTAATAGCGTAATCATTGCAGACTGTACAAATTGAAACGTGGGTGCACCACTTGTCTTACACATTTTTTCTAACGTTTTATGAAAGAATTATTAAATAAAAATAATTATATTTAATGTATTATAAATATAAAAAATGACTTAATACATAAATTAAAACAATTAGTGAAAAATATTGTAGAAAGATTTAAAATCTATGTAATTTTATAATAAAAGTGCGTCAGTTAGTAGTTAGATAAAATGTTTCAAAATTTTAAGAATTTACAATGCTTAAAAATTTAATAATTTCAATTAAGTTTATTTCATTTTTAATCTTTATAATAAATCATTTAAATTTTTATATTTAATTTTTTTTAGATAAATAATTTAATTTAATTTTCATAATATACAAATTCACCAATCATATTCACAGTATTCCCTGACCAGCTTTCCTCTGTCTCATTGCCACCGAAGCCTCGTGTACAATTTGATTCCACTCATCTAATCTTTCGCCAAATTCACTCTATCATTTACCTTCAATTCGCTTCTTTCTTTTTATATTTTCATTTTTTTATAATTTAGCTTCGAGTTCACGTATTTATTTTTAATTAAAGGGCTGTTAAATATATATAAAAGTAATTAGTTCATTGATTTTTGGTTGGATAGAATCGAAAAGGTAACAACCGGAATCCAAAGAATTTTTCCTTACATTAATTTCAAGCATATATATAGATGATATTCTTGTATCTTGCTGTACTTTGGTTGTTTACCCTTTAATTTTTCTGTTTTTGCTTATGAGAGAAATATCCTAGTTTGGAGAAAATAGAAGAAGGTTTAGCACGAGCACGGGCATCAATTCAGGAATCTATCCGATCAAGGAACTATACTTCAGCCAACGGAGTAAATTTTGTCCCCAAAGGATCCATTTACTTGAATCCACGCGCTTTTCATCAGTCAAGCTTGAAATTCTGAAACCCGTCGTCTTCATTTCTAAACTGGTTATGATCAGGGTAGTGCATAGAAATTTTATGGTTTTATATTCAAGTTTTAACTCCGCAATTTTTGTTCTGTTTTTTTAAGAAAACTTTTCAAAATCGTACAATTATTGATGAAAATTTTATACATGTTAATTCCTTCCACCACTATCTTTTCATATAGTTGACTTAACATAAACCAGCAATGTACCCAGTGTCAGAATTTAGAAGGAATTACTTAATAGAGAGTCATTATAGAATATGCAAGTTGACAATAATTTTCATATTATTAGTTACTAAGTACGCCAATACTAGTAGTGCTACATTTAAAAAGAAGTAATCTTAAAATGCAATTTGATAATTTTAATAGAATATTAATTTCATTAGTTAACACTATTTTTACAAAAAATTTACACTTTGTATATTTAATATTCATTCTCTGTTGGAATTTAAAATAAACATAAAATTATAATTTCCTTTTATATGATTTATAAATAAATATATATATATATATATATATATATATTAGTTTTTTTTGCTGAATACAAATATATATATTAATTATGTAACTTTAACAATAACTTAACAATAAATAATATAATAATTTAAATTAATAATAAAAATTCCTATCAATATATAAATTATTTTTTAAAAAGAATTTAATTTAGACTATGCCCAATTTAGCTTGAGAAACAGACAAAGCAACTGGCGGCCCCGGTTATCACGACTCTGCATAGTGCATACGCATTACTTTATGGAAGAAAAAAAATGTTATGTTGCACAATTTTTTCGACCACACTTTTTATTACCAGCTAAATTTTATAAAAGAAAATTGTGATTTAACAATTTTTAGTAAATTTTAAATAAAAAATATTAGAAAGAGGTGGTACTGAATTATTACTTGCCCTCCTCTAGTCCACTTCGTGCAATTTTTTAAGAACCCATCATTAATGTCACCATGTGTATCTACTCTTGTGGCAAGAGAAATCGTGCAACCATTGGTGCATGATGGGCCAGCAAAACGTATTATTTGATTACCAATTACTTGATTATATTTAATGGTTACTAGTAAAATAATGAATTAATAAAAGCAAACAAATGCTAATTTGCTTGACGATTCTGCAACAAAAAGTTGTATATGTAGTAAAAACACGTCATGTATACTAATCAATTATTAAGATCGTACTTGTCTATGACTTAACAAAACAGTAAATTTTAATTAGAATAAATATTATAGGTTTAATTTATGTCAAATGCTATGTATTGATTGCTTCTTATAGAAATAAGCAAAATTATTCGCTATCATAGAAACGCACAATTATTAGTGTATAAACTCACTATATTTATATCGACATCAATTATCAGCTACATAAAGAATATAATAATAAAAGCAACTCCAATGTCCTATTTGGTTTGTTAGAGAGAAGAGAAGTAGGATGAATGAAAATAAAATGAACCAATAAAATGGGTGAGAAACAAAATAGAAATGACAGGTGTTTGTATGAAAGAAAAATGGAGAAGAGACGAGAAAGGAGATTGAAAAACGAGAAAAATAAATGATAAAAAAATATGATAGGTCTCAAAAAAATTTAAATTATTTTTACTGTATTTTTTGCTCCAAAACAAATTATTCTCATCTCTTCCTCTATTTCCATTTTTTTCTTTTCCAAACAAAGGCTGACCTTTTTTTTTTAATTTATTTATTTTATTTTATTTATTTAAACAATTCATGTATTTTTAATTTTTTGTTTTATTTAATATTTTCTAAATATTTTTGATATGGTTTTATTTAATATTTTTTATATTTTTATATTATTTTATTTAATATATTTAATATTTTTATATGCTTTTATTTAATATTTTTATATTCTTTGTATATTATTTTTTAATATAGTTTTTATATGTAATATTTTCTATATTTTTTTTACTATTGTTAAGGATTATTATTTATTTTATAAATTAAAAAAATAATGCAAAAGATTTAAATTTAAATAAAAATATTAAAATGTATTATATATTCATTTAACAAAAATATTAATCGTGAGATGATGTCCCACAATAAGTTCTTTTGGATATGTGTCGAGGTCTTTTATCTTGTTATATTTGATTTGTTGGTGGTTGTTGTCCTCCTTTTCTATAACCTCTTCCTCCTTTTGTTCTAGGATGATCATGTGTAACTATTTATTGTTGTTGAGGAACATCATCACCACCATGTCCATCATCATTATCATTATTGTTGGTATTATTGTTATCATCATCTTCCTCCTCATCCTCATGACTCATGTCATACATTTGAGTAGATAATGATGGACGATAACAAGAGCTCGATGATGGTGGGTTGTATGTAGATGACAGAGTGTTGAAAGTGATACCAAACGTTTGTGAGAGTCCTTTAAAAACATTTAAGGTAGAGAGAACTTGAAATGAATATTGAGGCATATATGATGAGAACCCCGATGTTTGAAAACTTTGCTCACATTCTTGATGCAAATATCCATAGAACCTACTGATTGATAAATAAATTGTGCATGTGATTGATGATGTTGGACATATATCCAAAAACATGCATTTGAGGTACACTAGGTTTAACATGTGATTGATGGTGGTGATGGTCAGAATAATACTGTGAATTAAGATTTACAAAGTTAGAAATAATAGTGAATAATAATAGCAGTAATTTTTCAAAATTCTCAAGTAAACTTAAAACCTCAGTAGATTATGTTCCTTCATGTGATATATATTGTCTAGCTTGACATATATAACATTGCATGTATTTTGAATTTTCATACAAAATACCATGATCAATTTCACCTTGAAATATATAATCATTCCAATGATTCCATTTGTTAATCCAGTGACGATGATGATAAGGCCAAAAAATATTTGTTCTCACTCTCATATGTATGTAGTGGAGTTTGTATAGGTTTGGTGTATAGGTTTGGTGGGTCATGTGAAATATTTTTTCGCAATTCAAATTGTCTCATGACTCTATCTATTGTATGTCATTTCACAATTGCAAAACATATGAAAGATACTTTTGCACGAATGATCATATATACCTCAACATTATTAATTAATCACCTTATTTGAGGTGTCTCATAAGGTGTCCATATGAACTACAAGACATATGTTATTATTGCCACATATTTATTAACAAATAGGAAACACAAAGAAATACTTAATATAAATAATAAAAAATGAACCTCATTCATATGTAGTCTATCAAATATGATGTGTATCAATCTCACTGAATGATTGAGAATTTTTGTTTGGCTCATCGACCGAGACCACCTTTGTGCAAGAGGAAATCCAAGTCATTATTGTACTTTTTCATTAGATAGGTCATGTATATGTGGGGCAATGCATTTAATGCGATCCCACGCCCATGATTGTAACAACAACAAACATCCACTGATTTCAGTTTGTAAAGGCTTTACAATTAGATCTAGAGCTCGAAAAAGGGAAGTTAATTCTGTTACACCCCGACTATAATGACTTGCCTCTATCAAATTTGATAACAAAAGGAGATACAAAAAATTAACTTTTGCTCTTGATGTATATGGCATCAAACATTCACCTATGAACATCATCAGCATCATCAGGAAGTTGTTGAAAAAAATTCGCAGCCAGGTTACATAAATCATTTTCCCCTTGATATACTTATCAAGTGGAATGTCCCAAATAAGACATAACAAGCAACACGTATATCACCAGTAATGGCACTAGTTACAAGCAGTCCGTCAATCTTGAGACTCAGTTGCAAGGTCACATCTTCTAAAGTTATGATTGCCTCCCCATGTAGAAAATGAAATGTGTGAGTTTCATACTTCTAATGTTCAACCAATGCAATGACCAAATATTGGTTAATATCAATTTGTCCAACAGTTATAACATGACCAAAATCATCTTTATTTATTAATTTTTTTACGCAATTATCTATTTGATCCAAATGCGTAAAATCCCAAACAAAATTACACTTTGTAAAAATCATTCTTTTTTGGCCTTCCCACACTTGATTCAAAATATGATTGTGTTGTAGGCACAACAACGAGCCATCAATAGGTCCAGGTTATCCATGTGTCAGTGCTTCACAAAAATGAAAAACCAACAAGAGATTGCAAGAAGGATGAAAAAGGTTGGATGTGAGAAAGAGAAACAAGCTTGAGAAAATAAGAATGAAGAAGAATGAAAGACGAAGTGGAGAAAGATGAAAAAGTGGGATGTGAGAAAGAGACAAGCTTGGGAAAATGAGAATGAAGAAGAATGAAAGACCAAGTGGAGAAAGGCAGACTACATGAGAGAAGTTTCCTTTGCTAGTGACTCATTCACATGACAAACAATCTCATGCCTTTGGGTTCACGTGTCATGCATTTGTCATAACCTGTTTGGAATCTCATGCCTTTGAGTTCACGTGAGAAAAAACCTTATGCTTTTACAATGTAGTTGATTGGACTTCACGTAAGGCTTTTGAGTTTACGTGAGAAACAATGTTATGCCTTTGACTTCATGTTGAATGTGTAGAATCTCGTAGCTTTGGTCTTTGTCAAAGGTGCAGCCTTTGGGGTTCTTCAAGCTAAGATTCTTCATCATTCACGAGCAACATACTGATATCTTGTATAGTCATTTCCATACTTCATTTCATGTAAGCTAAGATTCTTCAAGCATTAGTATGCAATATTCGATTTCTTCTACATTATTCACGAGCCTCATCTACATTTTCTTGTTGTTCTGCAAGAGCCGAATTTACATTTCCTTATTTCCATTTGCATGAGCCTGACCTGCATTTCCTTATTTCCATTATTTGCATTTGGGGCATGAGTCACATGACTTAGAAGTTGTGGCACATGGCTAAATTTCAAAGTAAAAAAAATGGCCACAACCTTTGTGATTTTTAGGTAGGTTTAGTTAGGTTTGTGGTTTAGAAGTCGTGAGTTAGGGCACAACTTTAAAGTCATGACATGTGGCACGACTTTAAAGTCGGGTTTAGGTTTTTATTTATTTAAAAATGTTATATGTTGTAAGTTAATATTATTTTAGGGTTTTAGTTGCACGAAAAATCTTATATGTTATAAATAAATATTATTTTAAGGTTTTAGTTATTTAAAAATGTTATATGTTATGCGTTAATATTATTTTAGTATTTTAGTTATTATTATTATTATTTATCTAAAAATGTTATAAGTTACAACTTTTAATTATTTATAACAAAAACACTTTAGGGTTTTAAGTATTATTATTATTTATTTAAAAATATTATAAGTTATAATTATTTATAACAAAAATATTATATATCAATTCAAAGTCATGGAGGCTTTAATTCCTTTGAATTCATGCAAAACCTATGTCTTTCATCTCCATTATAAAAAGGATGTTGCTTGGCACTCGAGTTTACTTGTAATCTTTTCCATCTTTTCACATTTTCCTTAGAAGTCATTATAGTCATTTTTACGATTTTCCTGATATGTTTTTATTTAACATTATATACTATAAATGATATTTTTACTGATAAATTACATTTTTATTTGTTTAGAGATGTCTGGTGAAGAACCCATAGTAAGAGATAATGTTAGTGACTTTAGTGACGAGAATCAGGAGCACAATGTTCACGAACGTGGAGAACCAAACAATAAGTGTGTGTCATCTTCATATTTTGAAATTGTTAATAGCCAACTTTCAAAAGATCTACAATTCTCAAATCCTTATCAAAATAAAGGGGGTGACAGTACGAATGATTCCTATGACCTTTATGAAAGCATGACATTTGAATCAAAAGAAACAGCTATGAATGCCATTAAGAAATTTCATTTCTACATTCATTTAATTATGATGTAGAAGAGAACAAAAGTGACAAATATGTTGTTAAGTGTATAGAATATAGTAATGAATGTCATCGGAGGACGAAAACATCCTTCAGCAAAATATGCAAGAGGTGGGAGATAAAGAAAATAAATGGTATTCACACTTGCACAAGTTCACTCATATCACAATATCATGTTAGGTTAGACTCATATGTGATTGTTCATAATATTATTCACTTGGTGAAAACAAATCCTGGTATGCAAATCAAAACCTTGATTATAGACATGTTACAACACTTTTTTATACCGTGACATACAAAAAAGCATGGACAACTAAACAAAAAGCACTCAAAATTGCATTTGGAAGTTAGGAAGAATCATACAGTTGAAAGTTGGTAATTTTTGTTTATTGCATTCGCCATATTGCATCAAATTTTAACAAAGAGTTTAAAAATGCTTACTTAAAAAAACAAGTCATCAATATGAGTAAGCTTTTAAGCGCTTATTGCATCAAATAATTTATTTATTACGTGTTCAACATATTTATTACTCATTGTTTTGTCTTTTGTCATAGGATATGAGATGAGAAAATCACGATTTGAGACAAAGTTCTTCGCAATGCGACCAGAGTTTTCACGAGCAGCAAATTGGTTGGACCCCAAATTTTGAACAACAATTTTTGGGGTTTTATTTCGTTTTGCAATGGTAATATGGATTAGGAGGTGTGTAAAGGGGTGTTTATCCAACAACATTTTGGGATCAAATTATAGGTTATGGTTAATGTGCTTTTGGTAGTTGGGTGCAGGAGACATCTTGTGCATATACCCTTGATACTCTTTGATCATTAAAAAAATGTGTTTTGGAGGAGATCCAAAATGGCACGCAAACACTAATGTTATGTTTGGTTGGATGGAAGGAAAATAGGGAAGGAATGAAAATTTTAAAATTTGAATTCGAACAAAAATGGGAGAAAGAAAAAATGTAAATTTTTATATCTAAAAATAACTTTTCTTTCTATTTTCTTTCCAAACAAATAGAAGAAAAGATTTTGTTAATTGTGGTTTCTTTCCTCTTAATTTTTTTTCCTTCCATTTTCTCTCCTACCAAACGAATCCTAACATAACGTGGAGATTGATGAATCCTGCATCGAGGATGACAATGGCATTGATAGTTGATTACTGCCACCCAACCTACTGCTGGTAAACCTACACCTTTCAGCCTGTTGTACTAGAGCATGACAAGATTATTCTTCAGTTTGGCAAAGTTGGGAAAGGCATGTTCACCATGGATTATCGGTACCCTTATCTGTAGGCGGATTCTAATACAAAGTCAGTTCTTTTTAGGTACACTCGTGAACCAGTGTTTTTAACCGCACGATATATTATTAAAAAAATAGACGATCCAAATTCATGACCGATTACTGACTAAGTTTTTTTTCTTTTCGGTAACTTCCACCACTGCAGTGTCACCAACCAAGCCATCCACATGACAATTTCTGACGATGTCAAACCTGATGAGATCTCTGAGGTTTCCAAAGTTTGCAGTGTAAGTGAGGTCTTGCACGGCCTCAGGAAGCACCAAATCGACAAACAAATCGCCAAAGCTTTGGAGGGGTCAATTGTCGATTGCAGGGACGCCGTCGTGCTAGCCAAACTAGAGAGAAATCCTATTGATCAAGTCGTAGTGGCTCACGTCGTCAAGAGGGATCATGCTGCAAATGAGCATGTGCTGAAGCTCCTCCTCGAGCCATGACATCACAAGCTGAATCGTGTTATCAGTGCGATCTGCAATCCCATATTTGTAAATAGTTTCCAAACAATCTCAAATTTGTAATTATTTATTAAAATAGTATTATATTAATTTTTTCCCATAGATCTACATTTCTCTATGGAAATGCAGAGGGTATGCACTTATTTTTCACGGACTTGGTTGAGTCTTGAATATTTACAAGGAAAAAGAAAATAAAAACTGATAAAACAAAGGTAAAAATACTATCAATTTTTTTTTATAAATATATCAAAGAAATTTTTTTTTATAAATTTCACGGATATTATTCTCTTAAAATATGAGAAATATTTATTGTAGTTATTTTTTTTAAAACCTTATAAAAAGAAATAATATAAAGTTTCAAATTTATAGTTGAAAATTATTTTTTAATTAAAAATAAATTTATATATATTTTATTTGTTTGTTTCTACTTACTTTTATTCATCTTAATAAGAGCTAAAACAGTGTTTGGTTTATAAAATAAAAATCATAAAAACATTAAAAAAATCGTTTGATTAAGAGTATAAAAAAGGGATATGCGCGTAAAAACATCTTTTTACAAGGTCACGCCATATGTAGTTATTTTTGTAGTCACTCTAGCAACAATTCCCTCGTTCAAGTAATTGTGGAAAAAAAAAAAGAATATATTAAATGTGTGTATGATGAATATAATTATGCTTATAGAAACTCACTGACATTATGCAATAAAATTTCTCACGTGCTCAAATCTAAAACTTAAAGGAATTTCTGACCGTTTAATTTTTTTACATAAAGACGAGAAAGAATAAGAAGAATGACTTAGGACAAGTTCCTTAAGCTGTGTATCAATTATTTTTTGAAAGTACAAGGCAAAGGTTGTCATAGTTTTAAGGCAATGGAATGGTTTAGATGCCCCGTTTCTGCGCTTTTATTCCCCCTGTTTTTCTTTCTTGCTTTCTTCATCTTCTTTCCCCGGAAGGAACAAAATTATGTTACCCACTTGCCTCATCCTTCGGTCCTTTCCACTATCAAACTCAACCAAACAAATATAACCACTTTTTATCCCTCTCCCTTACCACAACCACCACCACTTGAGCTTCTTTCCAACTTTGCTCCTGCAAATGAAAGCTACAGTAACACTACTACTGTTTTAAGTGGCGTTATTAAGGTACAAGCAAACTTAAAGTGTTCGGAGAATGTTTCTTTACTTTAATTTCAAGTATATATGATATTCTTTTATGTGCTCTGTTTTGTCTACCCTTTAATTTTTTGTTTTGCTTATGACAGAAATATCCTAGTTTGGATAAAATAGAAGAAGGTTTAGCACGAGCACGGGCATCAATTCAGGAATCTGCCCGATTTATCAACTATACTTCACCAAGGAGGGAGAAAATTGTCCCCAAAAGATCCATTTACTGGAATGCACGCGCGTTTCATCAGTTTAGTTTGAACATATCTGAAACCCATCGTTTTCTAGACTAATTGTGTTCCAAGTTTTGGAGTTCCATACAAATTTTGTACTCAAATTCTAGTTTATTTTATCAATCTTCATTTTATATCTGGTTTTGTCCTATTTTGTTTCACGGTTAAGTTTTGGCAGATGAATTTCTTAATTGAGAAATGTAATAATTATAATTTTCTAATATAGCATCTTTTATATGTCATGTTAATTAGATTAGATTTCTTCCTCTTTTTACGCAAAACAGATTAGATTCTCTTTTTTTTGAATTTCTTGTACTCTTGATATAAATTCCTTTTTGGTATAAAAGAAAAAAGAAAAAGGTGATAAATGTGTAGAAATAGAATTTTTTTTATATCATAGAGATAGAAGTGGTCCAAGGAAAAGGGAAATAGGAAAAACATAAATATATGCATGTAAATAAGTAAGAAATAGAATTAACAAGTCATTTATATGTGATTCTAAATTTAGTTTTTTTTAAGGTATTAGACATGAAACAAATATGATTGAAAAAATAGATTTTACCAAATATGATTAAATTAAACTTTGTTAGACACATTTACTTTTCACATAATTCTTTCCTGTCCTTAATTTTTCCTTCCAAACAAAGCTAAGAACATAAAAAAAATATTGAATACTTTATTGATTTACTAAAAAGGGGTAATTTATTTTCTTGAACATCAAATAAAACGGAATGGAGAAAGTATTCTTTTAATCTTTTTACACTGTAATTGTTGATCAAAATTTTATAATTTAACAATTTTAATGTTTCATTTTATATTCATTATAATGTCACCATGTGCATCTTCTTCTTCTTCTTTTTGATGAATCACCATGTGCATCTACTCTTGCTTTTACTCAAAATGCATGTATTGAAGCTTGTGACAAGAAGAAATCGTACGTAGTGGATTTCCTAACAATATATATTTTTTCTTTTTTGCAAAACACCTTAATTAAACAGGAGCCAGGAAGAGATGTTAAAGAGATTCAAGGTGTGGGTGTATGAGGAGGGAGAACAACCATTAGTGCACTATGGACCAGTAAACAATATATACTCCATTGAAGGCCAATTTATTGATGAAATGGATAACTATCATAAGTGGAGTCACTTCAGGGCTAGACATCCTAACCAGGCACACGTTTTTCTCATACCCTTCAGTATAGTTAATATTGTTCAGTATGTTTACAACCCTAATATAAGGCAATCGGGCTCCCAATCTATTCAGCGCTTGGTGGAAGATTATATCAGGGTTATTGCACATAAGTATCCTTATTGGAATAGAACTGAAGGGGCTGACCATTTTTTACTATCATGTCATGATTGGGTAAGATCTTATTTCTTAGCTATGTATAGTTCTGCTTTTCTTAATTACTTCCTCTTTCCTTATATTAATTTTTAGACTAGGAGAAAAACATATATTTCGTTCTTTGATTACTATTTACTTGATTACAGTGGTTAGTAGTAGATTTATGAATTAAAAAAAACAAACAAATGCTTTGCTTGATGATTCTGCAACAAAAAAATTATATATATCTAGTGTGTCTGTGTGTGTTTGTCAATGAAATATATTAACCAGCTTAAAACCTCTAGGAAAGCATACTCCAAAAAGATCCGCCTTTAAAGCATTGCAAATAAAATAAAAATTATACATTTGCATCCCGTGCTTAGTTAGTCATAAGATCTGTAACCTAATTGGACTCCGCACATTCACCCAAAACACTTCACTTTCATCTCTATATATCTAGTGTAAAACACGTTATATACTAATAAAAATATTAATTATTAAGTTCGTACTGAACAAAAAATAAATAAATAATAGTCTATAACCATAGAAACGAGTCTAACCCTTAGTAAATTATCTTATCTACTAATATAGAGACTCACAATATTTATATCAACCTTTCAATTTCAGCTAAATAAAGACTATAACAATAGAAACAAGTCCAACCCCTTTTTTTTCTGTAGTGTTTTCCAGCCCTTAGTAAGCTACTTATTTTATTTTTATTTTTATTATTTTATGTTTCTTCCACTTCGGTGTTAGCTAAGGAAATTTTCATTATTGTTGAGATTAGCAATTTTGTTTTAAGAATGACATTCATTAGTAACATAAGCTTTATATGATGATTCAGGGTCCCACAATTTCGTCTGCCAATCCTAAACTCTTCAAGAACTTTATCAGGGTACTTTGCAATGCTAACACCTCGGAAGGATTCAGACCTAACAAAGATGTTTCTATACCTGAAGTGAATTTATTACCTAAAGGAACGCTAGGCTCACCCAATCGAGGACAACACCCAAATGACCGTACCATTTTAGCTTTTTTTGCTGGTAGAGAACATGGTGCAATTCGAACAATGTTGTTGAATCATTGGAAGGACAAAGATAATGATGTCCAAGTATATGAATCTCTTCCAAAAGGCAAAGTCTATACCAAATTAATGGGACAAAGCAAGTTTTGCTTGTGCCCAAGTGGTTATGAAGTTGCAAGTCCACGAGTGGTGGAAGCAATTTATGCAGGGTGTGTGCCTGTGTTAATTAGTAGTAGTTACTCTCCACCCTTTACTGATGTCTTGAATTGGAGTCAATTTTCATTAGAGATTCCAGTGGAGAAAATACCAGAAATCAAGACAATATTACAAAGTGTTTCACGGAAAAAGTATTTGAAACTGCAAATGAATGTGTTGAGAGTTCAAAGGCATTTTACAATTAATCGACCAGCAAAGCCATTTGATCTAATGCATATGATACTTCACTCGGTATGGCTCAGAAGGCTAAACCTTAAACTTATTGATTCAAGATAGTAAATTCTTATTCTTTTTCCCCTTGCTAGTTGTATTTTATTGTAAAAATCAAATGTTAATTATAAACTAGTATGTTTTTCATCATGTGCAGATATTAAGTTTATAATTTTTTTATATTATTACGATTTTCTAACATATCTATTCATTAGTTTTAATTTTTACAATATATATATATATATATATATATATATATATATATATTTATTGAATGTGCCTGTGCGTGTGTGTAAACAATAATGAATATTAGTATATATTCAGACAATTATGTATTTATAAATATCTTATATCATTCTAATTTATATAAGGATTTTTATATCATGTGCAAACTTTGCAAGTGCTAAATATTTTTAATTATATTTTCTCAAACAATTTTTACAAACATATTAATTGTGATTTTTTGAAAAAAATATATTTATGTTTCTTCTATCTATTTTATGAATTTACTTCTTATAGTTTCTCTCTTCTCACTAAAGTTAATAATATATTATTTGATTTGCACTTTTTTATATCCTACACACCTATCTTTGAAAGTAAGGATATCAAATATGTATATTTTGTATCTCTTATTTCTGATTGAAAATATCAAATTATTCTTTTAATGTTATGGAACATCTATTATGAAAGCTATTTTTTATTGTTATGGAATGTCTATTGCGAAAGTTTTTTTTTTTATTGTTATGAAACACATTCTGGGAGGCAAAGTTATTATTTATTGTTATAAAACAATTATTTGGAAATTTATTTTTTACTATTATGGAACATCTATTCTGAAACTTATTTTTTACTATTATGAAATATTTATATCGAAAGACAAAGCTATTTTTTACTATTATGAAACACCTATTCTGAAAGACAAAGTTATTTTTTACTGTTATGGAATATCAATTTTAGAAGCTATTTTTTCACTGTTATGAAATGTCTATTCTAAAATGGTATAATATGAAAAACAGTAATTTGGGATTTTAAAAAATTTGGAAGGTGCAGGATTCATATCCCCTTCTTAAATAACCAAAAAATATGTTAAGTTGGGTTGGACTCGTTTTAGGATTAGATTGAAATTTTCAACTCCATCCTACTTTTTGCTCCTATGCAAGTTGAGTTAATTTTTGTTATAAAAATAGTTATGAAAATGAAGGTGTCATAATTAAGAATGAATGTTATCTAGCACTGTATCATTATGCGTAAGAAAAAGTTTAAATTAGTATGATATTATTATAGTTTGACTAATTATTACCTAATTTCAAAGGCACCTTTGGTAGTTGGTTTTTATTTACATTGAGCACAATCTTGTTATATTATTTAACATTGTGATAATTGTCATGTATTCCTACATTTTGTAGTTATTTTGGGGTAATTATGTGATATCTCTTATGCTTTTAATTTTTCGGATTCTGGTTTTACTTTATTGAATAAATATGAAATTGTTGGTATTGGTGAACTATGTGATGATCTTTGCTATGTTAATTTAAAAAAGATGATGTCTATAATTTTATGCATGTTTTTGTTAGGTTAAAACTATGTGGTGTGAATGATGATTCCTTTATGTCATGGCACCGGAGATTGTGCACATCTCTATTGAGAGAATTAATTGATTAATAAATGATGTGGTACTTAGTACTTTAGATTTTACTAATTTTGAGACTTGTGTGGATTTCATTAATGGTAAGCAAACTAACAACTCTAAGATTGGTGCAAAGAGGAGTTCAAACCTATTGGAAATTATTCATACATGTATTTGTTGTCCAAACATGGATGCGAGTAGTCCAAGATACTTTATCACCTTCGTAGATTATTACTCACGATATCTATATCTTTATTTCGTTCTAAGGATGAAGCTTTAGACACCTTTAAAGTTTTTAAGGATAAAGTAGAAAAACAAATTAAGATTGTGAGATCAAATAGAGGTGGAGAGTATTGTGGTAAGTACACAGAAAGTGGACAAGCACCTGGTCTATTTGAGAAATTTCTTCAAGAACATGAGATTGTTGCCCAGTACATTATGCATGGTTCTTCAGATTAGAATGGTGAGACAGAAAGAAGAAATTGAACTTTAATGGACATGATGAGAAGTATGAGGAGTAATGCAAAATTCATCAGTTCTTGTGAACTGAAGCACTTAAAATGACTATGTATATATTAAATAGAGTTATGACCAAGGCTATCTCAAAGGCATCTTTTGAGTTATTCAACGGTTGAAAACCTAGTTGTGACATATACGCATTTGGGGATGCTTGTTTGAAGTAAGAATTTATAATCCACAAGAGAAGAAACTAGGCATGATGACTATTAGTGGGTATTTCATTGGATATGTTGAAAAGTCTAAGGGTTATAGGTTCTATTGTCCATCTCACAGCACTAGAATTGTTTAATCAAGAAATGAAAAATTTCTTGAAAATGACTTGATCAATAAAAGTGATCGATTTCAAGACATTGCTTTTGAAAAGAATATCTATGAGGCTTAACCCTCTGGATCAAGTGACAAATTGGTCATCATTCATGCTCCTCAAGTTCAAGTAGGACTAAACAACCAATAGTTTAAGTTCCACAAGTCGCTGAAGATGATCATGTACACTACAAGAAAAATGATCTATTTCTACGGCAAAAAATTGTCACTATAAGTAAAAGATCTGTAGGTAAATGTATATTATATTAGACTTTGTCCTACAGACATTTTTTCCGACAACTTTGAGGGGTATATAATGACAGTTAATAATTTGTCATTATAGGTTATACATACGAATATATTTTTTACCTACAGTCAAATTTGATTGTCACTAGAAGAGGTACTTACAATTTGAAATGTCAATAGGCAAAAGTTATTAACCTATACTTACAACTTTCCACTATACGTAAAAGCCAATAACTTGTACCTACGGCCTCCAATTGTAGGTAAAAGTTATATAATTATAATAAAATTTTCTATCTACACTCTCTACTGCAACCTATTTGGATTTTTCCCTAACTTAACTTGCACCAAACAACATTTAAATTTTAAATTGTTACTATTCTACTACAACCTATTCATTTTTTTTTTGTTTCCAAATTAGCTTGCACCAAATAACATTTAAACTTTTACTATGGTGAAAGATAAAATTTATAAACAAAGCCAAAATAGTCCTTAAATTCAATGTGATTCTAAAAATAGTTTTATATACCTTTCAAAGGTCTAGAAATTCAAATCATAAGTTAATACTTCATTGCTTTAAGCTTCTTTGACGAAACTGTGACATCCAATAGGAGTACAATCCTCAAAACCAATAAACCAATAAACATAATTAAGTTTAAGAAAGAATTTAATTGTAAGTAATACCTAAGATTATCATTACCAAAGAAAGTTTGTTTCCAATTGTACCATCCAAAATGGTAAAGTTACACATGGTCATCAATGTAAGGTCATTATACACGTGGACACCTTCCACGTCAGCACTGATACATTAATAGTGTTTATTCACTCTCCAAGTGTCAACCTGGACACACTTGTCCGCCCTCCACGTCAGCCATGCTACAGGAGTGCAGACGTCAACCTGATACAAGAATATAGACGCCTACAATGTGTGTCTTATTATCAACAGCTTATCACCTATGTTTGGTTATTCAAATAGGTGTAACCACTTTATCACAATATCTTTACGAGTTATCTACAAGTCGTTACTTATCTATAAGTAACAGTATATAAATAAGGTACACATTATCTTATATTTAAATTAGATATACTATCTGTTATTATCTTATCAACAGATTATCAACAAACAAAGGTCCAAGTCTTATACTCCATGCTATAAATACAGGTTCTCTCTAAACCTTTACACACTTAATTCTCACTCAGAATACACTTCATACTCGAGAATGAGTACCTATACACTTAGGATTTATCTACTATCTTACTCAGTTATTATCTTATAATTGATGTACTTACTTAAGCGTCAGAGTGTCTTTTCTTTGTTTTGCAGGTCCCTCCTCTAAACAAGGTTGACCCCTCATCCGACGTGCAGAATTTGGGATCCATATTGGCCACGTCTAGCTCACACGTAGAATCTCCAGATTTTGGTAAAAACACCAATGAAAGCATCACTAAAAGAGGTAGTGAAAGATGATATATACTAGTGTGTTGTTTCCATTTTCTTCATTAATTGCTTAATTAAACAATTATAATTAAACATTTAAAACAATTTAATTATACAGATGATGGCATAGGACTATACTACCGCGCTAAACGTCTAACACCAACTCTCAATTGTCCATGCTCTCCCCTGCAACAATCAAATGCAAACTTTGTAGGAGGTCCTAAATAAAAATAGGAAATTATAAGAAGCATCAAAATTTGATTTTCAATACCTTAAAAACACAAAAGCATCTCCAGTAACCAATCCTTTAGATGCAACAAATGTACTCCAACCAGTTGTTAGTAAGTGCCTCCTTGGTTGACCTTATCACATAAGTGAAAGGGACAAGCAAAATTTGCATTAAAAAAGAATATATGAGTACTATGTCTCTAGCATTCCTCATTTGATGCAAATCACAATTTCATTCATTCAGAATTTGAACATGCAACTAAAGTTTACTACTCATATCAAAACCAATTTACCCCTATATATATATGTTTAAACTTCCACTCAAATCCATGAAGATCCTTTGCTGCCAACTCTTGAGTAGGGGTTGCTTGAGTCATGTCCTACAATATATAAATACATAACATTTAAAATTCAGGAAAATTTGATTTCTTTTTATTATTATCAGACCTCTACATTCATATTGCAGCTTTTGTCCTTCACCACTCCTCCATTTCAATATTTCCTTCCCTCTCTATTTTCACTCAAACATCGGGTAAAAAATAGTTTCTAAAGAACAATCATTTGAAAAGATGAACGGTCAAACAAATTTTTCACTAAAAAGACTGTTTACATGCAATAGTCAATTTCAGTATGTGAGAGTGATGGAGAATTTTCAAGCCATGCATGCAGCTTGAATCTCTTAGACAATTTTGAAATGGTCACTTAGTCAACTATAATGCCAAAATCTCCATCATGTTAAAAAGCAACACTCTTCAATTAGCAATGGTAGACATAAAAGAAGAGCCAGTAACCGTGAAAACTTATTCATTCATCAGAAAATAACCCATTCACGGCATGTTAACACTAAGCCAAAAGACACATAGTTGGCATAAAATTAATCCTCATGGTGACGGGAACATTGTTACCCTATCACCCAACTCTTCAATTTACAATAAGTATGTCCAACTATATGGTAGCATCAGGATCCAACCTTCTTTGGATAGCAGCAACCTAAAATAACAGCTATTTTTAGGTGAGGCTCAAAAGCTAAAATCCAATCTCAAAAAAGGAGTTTATTATGTAACTCTCACCTCAAAGTTTCCAAGCTTGTAATGGTAAGCCATCTCCTCCCTAAGTTGATCTTGCTCTTTCATTGCCTGTGCCTGTAAATTATTGCATGCCATCATCACAAAGGAACCTTGCCATCAACAAAATGACTAGAAATCAAATTTCCATAAAAAAAATCTAGTAAAAAACCAATCATTCCAGTTTGCATAGAGTGCTTCAACGCCATCACTTGTTGTTCCTTATGCTTTTCACGAGCTTGCAACAATTCTTGCCTAAAATGCAATAAAGTTATGGCAGAGTGAAGCAATTCAGGTCAACACTATGCATGGATTATGTTTTAGAGGTCATAATCTGACCCAATTGTAAAGACAGCTTCAAGTAATTTAATATAGGTATGATTTTGTAAATGAAAAACTGTTAACAAAGAGTGAAAAGAAATAAGTAGTTATTGAAAATCTAACATATCAACGACAGAAATTAGAAGATAGTCAACATTGTTGTTTCTTAAGAAAATAAATCAAATAACAGTAGATGTAGAGTAATTTTAAAAGATAAAGGTTGCCAAACCAATTTAAGATTAAATAGTAAAAGCAACATGTACAGAATTATACCTGCACTGTTCTTCATCATTGAAAATAGTGAGCTCTGTTGCCTGAACCTTCTTAAAACCTTTTTTCATCTCTTTTTCCATTTCACGCCTGTAGTAAGCATCAAGATTGTAGTACCTGCCACATTAAACCATTTTTAAAACCCTATAGATACACAAAATGATTCATTCATGATCTTAGATCCATGCAATCATTGCAAAAACAATGAGTTTGCACCAATGAGCATGGCATATACAAATCAAAAGACAAAAATATACCTAGATGACAAATAACATGTATGTGGGCATAAATTTTATGTATAGTTAACCCTTTCAAATGTTCAAACCAATGAGATCAAATACTTCAGATAAATTAAGCAATAGACTTATTAAAACTTTTAATTAGAAAATGTCCAAGGGCCAATGGAACTACCTGAACATATGGCAAAACATAATCAACTAGTGAAATTATAATTCATTATGTGGCCTTCCACCTAATAATCAATTATAATTCCAATACAATCAATTATATGACAAAACATAATCAATGATATGAGAATTTTAATTGATTATGGCATGCTCCAACTCGAACTCCTCTGAGCCGGAGTTGGAATCCAACTCGTTGTTGTAATGCTGTCGCGATTTCCTCTTCCTGCGGTGCGCTTTATCTCCTTTGTCGGAATCCAAACTTTCTCCTGCAATTTTCTCCTCGATTTGTTGTTCTTTCTATCGGTTTCAAAATCTTTTCGTGCTTTCCCGGAGTCAGAACCATATTCTGCCTCGTTGTTGTAGTGACGCCTCGATTTCCTATTCCTCTGGTGCTGCCTATTGTCGTCGTAGAAATCGGAGCTTCCTCTCCGCAAATTGTGGTGCTTTTTGTTAAGTTCTGAGTCTACATCCAAATTTGCTCATGACTTCCTGGAATCTCTCCGTGATGGAGCTTTGTCTTCGTCGTTTTCAGCGTTTTTCAACATAGCACTGTTTCTGTTTGCATCTCTGGACATTTTATATTTACGTTTGGTTGAGCTTTGGGTTTTGCAGTGAGTTAAGTAGAGGAAACAGGTGAAGTCGTTAACCGAAATTACCACTCACAACAATGAACAATCACAAGCCCTGTATTCTTTTTCTTGCTTTTAATTTAAATAAAATTAATTAACTAATTTAAATCAAACAAACCATGGGATATTGGGAGTGTTGTCTTGTGTGCTAATCGAAAACATAATTGATTCATTATCAATTTAATTAAAATAAAATAACTAACATTAAAAAATATAATATATTAAATTATATGATACAAATTTGAGTTTTATTATACGAACCTTCTCGCACAGTTCTCAACGTTCTAAAAATTAGACTAGTTATTAGTAATTTTGTTATGGTACTTAATTATAGTTTATTGCTTTAATTTCTCACCAAAAAAGTTTATTACTTTAATGATAATCAAATTATCATATAATTATATATATTTAATATCATATAATATATTAAACAATGAATATAGAATCACGTTATCTATCTTTAAATAATAGCAATATCTGCAGAGTTAAAAAATGTCAGACTTTTACTGATTCCATCTATTAAGTAACATCTCATGATAAATTCTATCAATGAAACAAAAATCTGATTAAAAAAAGTTATTAAAAATTATTAATCAAATTTTCGACAAATATAACTGATCGACAGAAAAAAAAAGTTAATTTTGTTTAGTTTTAATTTTGGTGTGTCTCTATGTGTGTATATGTGATCACTCTCTCATAACTTGAGTTTTACTTTTTCCCTTTTTCTTGGATTAGATTTCTATTAATTTTGCTTTTATATAACTATAATTCATTCTAAATAAATATTTTTAAATGTACAAATTATATTTTAAATTTATAATAAATTTAATTATAAGAGTTTTACCTACGCCAAATATTTGTAGATAGAAGTCTTTATGAGTTCTATTTACATCATGTAATTGTAGGTATAAGTTTTTTAAGATTTCACTTATACTAAGTTTCTGTAGGTAGAAAGCTTAAAATTGTACCTACACCGAACAATTGTAGGCACATGATTTTTGGGATTTTATCTACACTAAGTGTTTGTAAGTAGAAGTATTTTTTTAATTTTATATATTTATTATATTAATACAAGATTTTACTTACACTAAATTTTTATAGGTAAAAGTTTTTTTTTTTTTTTATTTTTACCTACCATAAAATGTATATGTAGGCAAAAGTGTTTGTAGGTATAGGTCTTTTTTCTTGTAGTGGTATATCAAGCTATTAACGAGGAACAACAAGTAAATGTTGAACAATCGATTGAACAAAAAGTTCCTCAACAAGATAATGAAGCAACATTAAGAAGATCTACTAGAGTCCAAAGGTCAGCAATTCTTAGTGATTATCAAGTGTATTTGCAAAAATCATACTATAACATTGGAGCTAAAAATGATCCTGAAACATTTTCACAAGCCATGAGTTTTGAGACATCAAATTTATAGTATAATGCTATAACAGATGAGATGGATTTTATGACATCTAACCGAGCCTGGGATCTTACTAAGTTGCCTAATGTCGTAAAAGATGTTGGATGTAGATCGGTCTTTAAAACAAAGAAACACTCACAAGGTAACATTGAGATACAAAAGGAAAGACTTGTTGCCAAAGGATTTACTCAAAGAGAAGAAATCGATTACAAGGAGACATTCTCTTCTGTATCTAAGAAAGATTCTCTTTGACTAATTATAACATTAGTAGCTCATTTTCACCTTGAGTTACATAAAATGGATGTGAAAACAATGTTCCTCAACGATGATCTAGATGAAGAGGTTTACATGAAATAACCTGAAGGATTCTTCTCTAGTGATTGTGAGAACTTAGTCTACAAACTTAATAAATCCATATATGGATTGAAACAAGCTTTCCATCAGTGGTATTTAAAATTTCATGAGGTTATATCTTCATTTAATTTTGAAAAGAACGTCGTAGATCAGTGTATATACCAGAAGATTAGTAAGAGTAAGATTTGTTTTCTTTTTTTATACGTGGATGATATTTTGCCTACGACTAATGATAAAGGTATTCTATATGAGGTGAAATAATTGCTTTCGAAGAACTTTGATATGAAGGATATGGGTGAGACATATTACGTCATAGACATTAAGATCCATAGAAAAAGATCTCAAGGCATTTTGGCTTTGTCTGAAGAGAGGTTTAACATGAAAAATTGTTCATCGAGTGTGGCTCCCATTGTGAAAGGGTGATAGACTTAAATTGTGTTAGTTTCCAAAAAATAATCTTGAGCGGGAACACATGAAAAATATTCCATATGTTTTAGTTGTTGGAAGCCTTATGTATGTTAGGTTTGCACTAGACCTCACATTGTATTTGTTGGAGTTTTGGGAAGATATCAGAGTGATCCATGTGTTGATCACTGGAAAGCTGCAAAAAGGTAATGAGATATCTTAAAGGAACAAAGTTTTACATGCTCGTGTATAGACAAACTGATGATTTGGAGGTGATTGACTACTCTGATTCAGACTATGTTGGTTGCATTGATACCAGGAAATACACTTTTGGTTATGTTTTTATGCTAGCTAGTGGAGCTGTATCTTGGAGAAGTGCAAATCAATCCTTGATTGCTACTTCCCCTATGGAAGCTGAGTTCGTTTCTTTTTTTGATGCTACCTCACATGGTGTATGATAGAAGAGTTTTATATCTGGGCGTAGACTTCTAGACTCTATTTCTAGGCCATTAAAGTTGTACTATGACAACTCTATTGCGGTATTTATGTCTAGGAACAATAAGAGTGAAAGTTAAAGTAAGTACATCGACATTAAATATTTAGCCATAAGAGAACATGTTAAAGAAAATGATGTTGTCATGAACACGTTAACACTAAGTTGATGATAGCTGATCCTTTGACTAAAGACATACCACCAAAGAATTTTAAGGATCATGTAATACGAATGAGACTTGGTTCCATTATGTGATATTTATTGTTTTGATGAAACTCTTATTCAATATAATGTTTTCTTATTTATTTTGCGAACATATTTATTTATCTCTAGAAATATCATTAGTTTTGACCTGGAATAAACATGTGGTTTATTCATTAAGTTAAGAATTAGTGTTGAGAGACTTGATATATTGTAATACGTGGGAGACAATGCTCACTATTAGAGGACTTATCACTATGATTTGTATATTTGGTTTCTTGTTATATATAATTGATAATGAGATAAATGGACTAAGTGGGAGAATGTTGGTAGTTAGCTGTTTCCGATATTAAAGGAACAAAATATATACTTTGTTTTACATTCAAAGTGAGTAGAAATAGTTATGTGAGAGCTTGTTGCTAATTGTGGTTTATTTTTCAACCTTAATACAAACTCATTATCTATATTAATGTTGTGGATGTGATCTTGTGCGGATTTTATGGTTTCCACGTTTATCTCCACATTTATGAACTCCATGATGTGTAGAGTTCTATATAAAGACATTTTGCACTCTGTTTTGGGCAACTAAGCCGGCTGCTCATTTAGAAATGAAAGCACCATCACATTGAATCAGCTAGGGTTTATGATATGCTTCTAGCATATAGTGTTTTTCAAGCTAAAAGAATCAAGAAATTAATAATAATTGAGCAATACATGCTAATATAAGTGAAAGTTTTCATTATTTTATCTTTATCACTTATTCTTTGAATTTTTATAGCAGGAAACCAAGAAAAGAAGAAAAGAAAGCAAAATCAAGAAGTCTATGGATTTCAAGATTTTAGATAAAAGATAAGAGAAGATTTTCACACCCTAATTATAAATAGGGACTTAGGAGGCCAAAAAAATAAACTTAGACACTTCTACATACCTCTGAACTGCTACACACACTGACACAGACTTGGAAGCTGCTACATACATAGGGAGATACATACATACATACATACGGAGGAAGGGAGAACAAGAGGAAGATAAAATATCTTGGGAGGGATTTACGTTAAGGCAAGAAGATTAATATTCAAGATTGAAGGGGTTAATTCTTCTTCTTTTTATTTTAATATTCTTGATTCAATTCCCTTGTTTTTATTAAAGTTAGACATGACAATGTCTGGCCAATTCTCTTTATTGTAGTTAGGGTCATGAATCTTATGTGAACTCCTTTGTAATTGGATTGATTTCTATTATTCTTTTATGCTAAGCTGTTTTATTTTACTTTGTTTTGCATTAATTATATCTTTATTAGGACTGATCATTCTGGTAAAGTTCTGAGAATTAGGGTTTACAATAGGAATATTGAAACTTTAATTTTTGACAAGAGTAAAATAACAATTGTTACATTACCTAGGAATAGGGATGTGTGATTGCAGATGAATACATGTATTTTCTTAATGCTTAATTTATGAGAGATCACTAAAGAATTAGGGTTTTGATTGAATTAAAGGGTTAAAGTAACTAAGGAATTAGAATTTAACCAGTTTAAAGTAAGGATACATTATCTGAACAATTAGCATAACTAAATTTAGTAATTAATTCAAGTAAAGAAGGTAGGGATCAAAAGGTGAATGTGCTCTGACTGCAATTCTTCTTAATCAATTCTTCAAATCTAATTAACTTTGTTTTTAAATTCTTATTGAATTTTAATTCTGTTATTTAATTTCCTCAATTCACAATACAATTCACAATTCAATTCAAACTTTATTTTATCCAATTTAAAGAGAACAGTCACAATAAATTTGGTGCCTCAATCCTCGTTGAAATGATACTTTTCTTATCACTTTATTACTTGAAACGATCGGTGCACTTATCGAATCCGCAACAGTTAAGAAAATTGAGATCAAATATGTGCTTACGTGCGACGTCGCTTAACAATGACTGAATGTTAGTTTAAATTTAATATCACTTTTGATTATACATGATCTATATGTATTTGTTAATTATTAACATATTTTGATCACCTTTAAGTCTTACCGTTTGAACCTACGCTCTCATAATTTGAAAAAATATTAGCAAACCAAAAAGACAAGGAAGGAACAAACAAATATAAATTAATTGCTATAACTGTTTTTAATTTCTCATGATTATTGATTTTAATTTGGTAAATTAAAAAATTTAATATGAAAAATTAATTTTAGCTATAAGTTATTATTAATTTTGTTTATCAAGTGTTAAATTTTGTCCCCCAACAAATATTTTTGGTTCCGTCCCTGATTATATATATAAAATTGTGTAATGGAGATGAGATTCCTATCCTTAATTAAGTGCATCCTCCATTCCATTCAGAAAACGTTTCATTAGACCTTGACCGAACTATTCTGAACCAACCATGAGAAGTAAGTGTGTCGTCTCTAAAGGGCCATAATATAGTTGGTCAACTTTTTTTCTACAATACCCTCCTCTCTCTCATGCTATGTCTCTTTTCCCATCTCCTTCTTCGTACCAATTGTCATAGCTTATATACTATCGACCACACTTTGAAGAGAAGAAAGAGAGTATTGAAATAACCATCGATCACCAAATCTAGAAAACTGACACAATAACCATGGCAACCACAATGAATAATTCATGGCTTGTATTCTCCGTAACGTTGCTCTTCCTCCTTATCCTCCTTGCGTTCTTTGCACATAACCGAAACGACATAACTCTCCTTTTACCAGCACCTGCCATCAACCTTTTACCATCCGCAGAAGATCTCAAAACTCTTGACCCCGCAAAGGACCAATATAGTACTCTACCATTCATGCCTTCCTTGCACGATGTTAATGCTACAATTGATAAAATAAAACCCCTTCACGAAGTCGCTAACCACATCAAAGTGTGTCTCTCTTTTTTTCATTAATGAAAATTAAGTTTGGTTTATATATTTTAAATGCATATCATGATATCAATATTTTTTGTATTGATTGAGGTGCGTGCCTTTTTTGTTATTACTGAATTAATTATGTTTTATTGCGTTTAGATGTGTGATTGAATTTGTATTTTTTTTTATTAGTAAATGTTAGTTTGGTTAGAAATATCTGTGGAATGATTTGAACCCATAACCTCTATTATATTTCCTTGAATTTTTGTTTCTAATATATATAGGAGAAGGAGAGGAATAGGAATAGCAGTTTAGTGAGAATTGAAGAAGACTTGGCTGAAGCAAGAGTAGCTATTCGCAGAGCGATACTAAAGAGAAACTTCACATCAGAAAAGAAAGAGATCTTTGTCCCCAGAGGACGCGTTTACAGAAACGCTTATGCTTTTCATCAGTAAGTAACTTTTAATTAAATTAGATAGCGTTTTCAATTTACATATATTGGTTTTGCTTCCATTTTCACTTATTTTATACTCTCATGCATGTCTTACACACGAACACACGCTCAAATATTTCCTGCCAGAGATGAGGGAATTAGTTCTATAATCAAGGTGTTAAAATTAAGGACTTTGGAAAGAATTAATCAATATACCCTAATCAGCTTAACATATTAATGTAATAACGTATCAATTATTTTTTGCGTTAAAATATCAAGAAAGTAGAAATTAGATGGAGGGTTATATAGACACGAGAAACGGGTTTTATTATGAATTATATAATATTGACATATCTATGCTTAAAAATTTACACAAGTTATCGACAAGTTAATCATTGGTTAGCAATGTTTTTTGATACAGTTCGTAGATCTAGAATAAATGTTTTCTTAACAATAAATATATTATAACGCATAAGATCGATCAACTTACCGATAACCAAATGTAACTGAAATTTAAGTTCTAAGATAAAAAGTTTATATTTTATTTGACTATTATTTTTATTGGCAATAGCCATTTGCAATTGAAATTTTATCATTTTCCTTTTGTCTTTTTTATGAACTCGTTTTTGTCTCTTTTGTAATTATCTAACTAGATATAAGGCAACTTAATAAAAAAAAGATAATAATTAAGACAGGATTTGTTAACAATTAAGAGACAGATTTTTGTTCCTCCTAATTATGAGAGATTGATTAGAAAAATCATAAAATAATCAAACTGTCTACAATTTTTCTTTCTTTTCTTTTTAGGTTATTTACATTGATGGAATAGTTTTCTTGAGTAACTAATATGCAATTCAAAAATAAATTATTTAATATGTTTTTCTTTTTGAAATTGACCTTTCTGAGACAATAGTTTAGTTTATAAATATTTTTTTAATAGAATTTCTCATAATAAGAAAATTGACTATTGACTTAAAAAAATTAACTATTAATAGTTAATATATATAATTAATTATAAATTTATTAAAAGTCAATTATTAATTTACGAGTTTATTATTTTTATTTACGAGTTTATTAAAAGTCAATTACTTTCGATTAATTAAACTAGGAAGTAATTCTATTTTGTTATATTCGAGTTTATTTTTATTTCCAATAAATTTGACTTTCTCTAAATATACAAAACGTTCAAATTCATTATTTTTACTTTTATATGTTTTTTTAGAAAATAAGATTCAATACTAAATTAGAAAATAACCAAAAAATTACATTGAATCATAGGTGAGAATACATATTTTCATGAGTTGATTCCCTCGGTCATGTAGATACATGTCTTGGCCAATTTAAAAGGGTCCTAAATTATTGGATTAAGTTACTAATTCTGCAGCTGAAGGAATCTTTTAAGAACTTCAGAGTCGAATTGCATAGTTGATTTTCAGAAGATAGAGCAAATTGAAATGACCCTTTTATATATCTATCATCTCTAGCATCTGAGTTACTACTGTACATTTTTCCTTTTCTCGTGAGTTCTATTTGGAATGCATTATTATCTTTTAGAAATAGTTATATGATTGAATGCATTGAAGTCCCTTTGGTAGGAGAGCATCCATGATTAGTGGGACAAATTTGAAAGCATTGAAGCTGCTTAAGTAGGAAAGTAATATTTTAATTTATTATTTTAAAATAATTATGCTTCGTGTGTTTCGTGCTACAACATTCGAACTGAATAACAGTACTCTTTTCTTGATAACTTGATGTCAACACTTTCCTCCTTTTAGCTCGGCTCCTATCATGCCCTTCAATTTCACTGCCTAATAAAACATCATAAATTTGGTATTTAGATCTGTGTGTATAGTATAGAAGAACATATATTAGGAATTGTTAACTCCTTTCTGTCAAAAATAAAAAAATGTTAACCCTTAAATGAATATTCTTGAAGGATTAGCTTTAACTATCAACTTGAAGATTGATACCTTGGACAACTAAAAGTATTTATACTTTTTAGTGCTAAAATTTTGTTATCTGATAAACACTTGAATAAGTTGAATATGCAAGTCACTAGTCTTCACTGTCCACTTTTTCGCACGTTTCTTCTCCCTTGAAATTGAATATGAAAAAGCAATACTAGTCACTTTACTTGAACTTTCTATTTTCTCTAAATTGACTGGCCATAATTCAGTTCCATTGTTCTTCCTTATTTTGGTCATGGCCATAACCTTCGTAAAACACTCTGAAATTGTTCAGAAGTCACATAGAGATGTTGAAGAGATTCAAAGTGTGGACTTACAAAGAAGGTGAACTACCCTTGGTGCATGGAGGGCCCATGAGTTCAATTTATGGCATCGAGGGACACTTAATAGCCGAAATCGACAATAGAACAGGCCCATTCTCGGCCCGAAATCCAGATGAGGCCCATGTGTTCATGCTACCCATAAGTGTGGCCCAAATCGTGCGATATCTATACAGCCCTCTCACCACCTACTCTCGTGATCAATTGATGCGGATCACCATTGATTATACCAACATCATAGCCCACAGGTACCCATACTGGAACAGAACCAAAGGAGCAGATCATTTCCTAGCCTCTTGTCATGACTGGGTAACAATTCGCATTATATACTTCAAAAAATAAGTCATTAAGATTAATCTTTGTCGATAATTTTTTTTAAGTACTCATAAAAGAAGAAAACAAATAAGCAAACCAACTTCAACTTTTCCTACCAGTTAAAAACAATTTATGCATTTAATTTTTTTATAGAAACTCTTTCTTTTTATTTCTCTAAAAACTAATGTGAATAAGTTGATTTTAGCTTATAAAAGAAATCCTTTTTAAAAAAGCTTACAGTTTTCTTTCTTATCTTGTATGTTTATGAAGAAGTTGATTCAAATTGAACATAAATAAGCATCAATTTTCGATTTAGAATACCAAAGTATAAATTTAGTCTATTTAATTTTGTGATGTTAGATGCAAAATATGGGGTTATATATGTTTCATTTGTTGCAGGCACCAGATATCTCACGAGAGAAATCAGGCAAAGAGCTTTTCAAGAACATAATAAGAGTATTATGTAATGCCAACAAGTCAGAAGGATTTAAGCCTGAAAAAGATGTGCCAATGCCTGAAATGAACTTACAAGGTTTTAAGTTGGGTTCACCAATTCTTGGCCTTGACCCTAATAATCGTTCTATACTTGCTTTTTTTGCTGGAGGGGTTCATGGCAGGATTAGGGAGATACTACTACAACATTGGAAAGACAAGGATGAAGAAGTTCAAGTGCATGAATATCTTCCCAAAGGCGTTGACTACCATGGTCTCATGGGACAAAGCAAGTTTTGTTTGTGCCCAAGTGGCTATGAAGTGGCAAGTCCTCGGATTGTGGAGTCTATCAATATAGGATGTGTCCCTGTAATTGTTTCAGATTACTATCAACTTCCCTTTAGTGATGTTCTTGATTGGAGTAAATTTTCATTGCATATTCCCTCGAGAAGGATAGCTGAAATCAAGACAATGCTGAAAAATGTTCCACATGCTAAGTACTTGAAATTACAGAAGAGAGTGATGAAAGTTCAAAGACATTTTGTGTTAAATCGGCCAGCCAAGTCGTTTGATGTGTTTCATATGATTCTTCATTCGATATGGCTTAGACGGCTCAATATCAGGCTATACCATTAATATTTGATCATTCATCTCCGTGTACAAAAGTTAATGAAATGTGCATGACTGCATTGTAAAAACTACAAAGTATATTGACCCTGGAGTAAGTTAAACACAAACAAGCAGATCAAGCTTCTACTCTTAAGTTCATCAATTATAAAATTCTTCCGAGCTTGAGGAAACTATTTTATCATATGCTTTGGCTAGTTTTACTTGTCTTTGTCCAATTCTCGAATCATCATACCAACAACGGTTGACACAAGTAATAGAAGCTTGTGTCTCTTAACCAAGTGATCCCCCGGATCGATTCTTGGTTAGCTTTTGGATATGAAATAAATCATATTGGGAGGGGAATACTTGTGTGCACTCCTGGTCCCTGACGAAGATTAGACACTGTTTCTGGCAGAGCTACTTCGTATCAATATCATGGTTAGATTCAACACGGAGGAGACGTGTATATCAGAGTCCCTGGTTCAGTATTAGGTTCTCCATCCATTTTTCCATGCATATTACATGTTAGAGTTTAAAACAGTTATCTTCCAACCAATCAGGGACAACAAAAAGACTTTACAGCATGGCAGCAAGCATTACAAAATTAAACAGAGAAGGGAAGACGTTGATTTGCCAATATTCAAAACGTTCTTAGTATAATTTTGTGCAGAGTTGCGAGACATTCACGCTGCAACAATCACAATCTGCAAAGGATGAAACTTGGATGGAATTTAGAGACTGGTCTAGAAAGATATGGATTATCTTGGAAAAGTGTCGAGAATCCTGCTGATTGAGAATATACTGTAAAAATTGACCTTAGAGGATATCCTCAAATGGTTATATTCAAGGAACCTGATATAAAAACGACTTGGCTTGTCTATAGTTGGATATCCAGGTCCAAATCATCCATCTTGCAGGAATTTGTGATCAATGAAAAAGAGGTGTATTATGAGTACGAGCTTCTTGATAGATCAGTCTTCAGCTTATATACACTGGCTCCTCCAGCCAATGGGCAGGGTTTGTTTTGGACAACTGAAATAAGCACCCGGAAAGTTGTCTCAACCGGGGAGCAAGATCAACGCGAAAATTAAGCCTTTTGTGGTGCAAATTCTATATGCAGTTATGAAGGAAACTATTCTACTTGTGAATGTGTGAAAGGATGTCTTCCCAAGTTTCCTCAATACTGCTAGAGATTGTAAGTGGGAAGAAAAACAGGGAATTTGCCGACCCCGAAAATTACAATAATCTTATTGGACATGTAAGCCTGTTGATTAGAATGTGTTTCTAATTAGTTTAAAAATCTGGTTAAAGAATCAAAAGTAGAAAGAAAGATTTTATAGGAAAATGTAACCATGCACTTCTATGATTTCCAATGCAACTTCAATAATAAAAACTTCTTTATTAATTCTTTAACTAGTACCCTTAAGGTACGGCTTAGTAAGACCTTTAGTTTAGATTGAATTATTCCCAACCTAACTAATATACTTGTTACCATCTTAGGCATGGAGATTATAGACTGAAGAGAGGACGTTGCAACTACTAGATGATGTGTTAGGAGAACAATGCACGTCTCATGAAATCATACGGTACATACAGGTAGGCCTATTGTGCGTGTAACAAAGGCCTGAAGATAGGCCAGACATGTCATTAGTGGTTTTAATGTTAGAATGGTGATAAATTGTTGCCAAAACCAAAGGTTCCTGGCTTTTACACCCAAAATGATGATGTTGCATTTGAAACAAATCACAACTTGTGCTCAGTTAATGAACTTTCCGTTAGTGTGAGATGCAAGATAGGAAAGGAGCTAAGGAAGGCTGAAAAATGTTAAGGATTCATCTTCCAATGTGGGGGATATAGTCCTTCTTTAAGCATGCATAATTAATAAGTGAAAGCGATATTACGAGCTTTTTTTTATTTTATATTTTATCTTTGTTACATGCATACAAACACGTATGAAATAAGCAAAGACTTGTATATATGAACACAATTATTGCTAATTGTTAATTGCAATTTGCAATAGAATATAGCTGCGAAGCTTCTCCAGAACGATATTCGTTTTTATATAATTAAAATTTTATTATAATAAATAAATATTTTAAATTCATAAATTATATTTTGAATTGAAGATGAACAATTTAAATATGATATAATGATAATTAAATATTAACCATTTTCTAAAACAATTTATTAAAATTAAATTTAGAAATGAAAATAAAAGAGAGTATATTAAAAGAGATAAATAAATGGTTATAAGTTAAATATATGAATGCTATAATAATAATATTAAATATTATAATATTGTAAAAAGTAATATATATATATATATATATATTAGTATACATTTATATTTTTCTATTCAACATGTTTTATAAAGTTGCTTCGACTTTAATTTTTCACATGTCCTTCAGAAACCAAGCTCTTGGTTGAGATTCTCGTAGAAAAATGGTTTTCAAAGGAAGAGGAAATGTATGACGCAGAGAAGCTTGTTAAATTTTTATTTTCAGATTCTATATATAAAACTGAATTGTAATACAAAATTCAAACACTAATAACACTATAATATTAAAAACAAATTGATATTATTTTTATATTCAAACAATAAGAATACAATCTTTATTTATTTTTTAAATAATATCCTAAAAATTTGAAATATAAATAAAAATCCTAAAAAAATTAAATCATTCATTTTCACACTACATGTAGTTAGGCATATTTTCAACGCATCATATAAATATATTTTATTTATGATTTTTATGGAGATTTTATTCACTAATTTATTCATGATTTTTATCAAATCAAATTCAGCCCATGAAGAAGGTTTAAGTACATTTTTTTCTTATAATTTAACTTTTTTTTTACTTTTTATCTTTACAAAATTATATTTTTACTTTTAGTACTTAAAAATTATCATTGTTTCATTTTTAATTCTTTAAGTATTTTAGATAATATTTTAAATTAAAAAAAGGTCATAAGGATAAAAAAATATAATTTATAAGGATTAAAAATAAAAAATATATATAATTTTGTAAGATCAGAAAATAAAATAAAAAAGTATTTCAACCCATGAAAAATGAAAAAGGTAAACAGAGAATAGGAAGGAGAAGAAAATGCAAAGACCTTGATTGATTGGATTCGGATCCATACCATACCCTAAACAACTAAACCCTCCATTAAGCACACACACACTGACATGTAGCTTTTCGAAACTCAACCAAACTCGTTCACGGATGCAGAGAGAGAGAGAGAGAGAGAGAGAGTTAGTTTCAGTGTTTACACAAAACCTCAACCTAAAGTGAAAAACACTTGCTAGTCCCTTGACAATCACAAGCTAAGGTTGAAGGTTGAAGAAGACATGGCCGAGGATCGCAGCCTCCCTCCACGCGCCTCCATTCCATCCGGCGATAACTCCGTTTGGGCCGATGTCTCCCCTCTCCTCCAAGCCGCCTGCCAAGGTCAATAACATGCACTGCTTCTTCCTTTTTTACCTATTGCAATACTTTATCGCCTCATACGTAACTCTTTAATTAAATAAAATACTTGTGTCAAACTTGCTTCCTCGTTATTTTGCTTATCAAATTTGTGTTTTATAAACTAGAATATTAAATAATATCATTTTCTATTGTGGTTCTTGATTTAACTTCCCTTGTTGCATTGGCAGATCTTCAAGAGGGAGAGCTTATTCATGGAGACAACTTCAATCTTTTTGCCGCCATGTCCGCATTGGAGGTATTCTTTTTATATCATTTCATTTAACCTGCATTTCACACAAACACAATCATATAATTTTTCTTATAGATATTTAAGAATGAGAAATGAGGCAATGAGGTTACCTTAGTTACCGTGGAATGATAAATGTCTAGAGGTGTATTATTTAGAGGAGCTGTTTTCTGTTTTGTGCATCATTAACTTGTACAAATTGCTTTTTGTTGAATGTTTTTTCAGATAATGGACCCGAAGATGGATTCTGGTATTGCTTGTACATACTACTCTCTCGATGAAGCCATTGAGAATGGTGTCGCTCCAGTTCCTATTAGTGCTGATAAAACCACCGATGTTCGATGCATGATTGACATCATGGACCATCTACTAGCCTGTGAGGTATTTCTTTCCGAGGGGGCTGAAAAATTCCTCTCTTTCTCCAAAACATACTCAAACATCAACATTGTGATACAATTTTAATATGATGCTCTTTAGTCATTATTTATTTGTTAATGCACGTTGATTTATTCTCTATTTTAATTATCTGATTACCTTCAAATTTACTCTTTATTTCTTAAACTTGCTTTTCCCCCCATCTGATATGTATTGTAAAACATTCATTCAATAAGCATAATTTTTTGCCAAATAGAAAAGTAGACCTTATATAAACACAATTTTTAGCAATACACAACACAAATAGTAACGGCTGTAACATTTGTTTGTGTTAAATAGCTCTGTCTGTTATACACAAGTCTTCATTTGTATCTTCCTTCTCTTTATGTTAGCTGTCATTTGACCTTGCAGGCAACATGGCACAAGGGTCATTCATTGGCACAAACTGTCTATTCTTGCCTCTATCTCCTACGACCTGAAAGGACATCGTCGCATGCCCTGTTGCACTCTTACTGTAAAGTCATACGTGCAACCTGCAATGCAATCCTTTCAGTTGTCTCACAAGCTCGAACACATGAAGTAAAGTATTCCAACAGCTCTTTTTTTTAAAAAAAATCTCAACTATATATAAACATTTTTTTTGTGTTGTTATCTATCTGAAAATTGTAATTTCTTTTGTTTGGTCAAATAAATAATAGTTTTTCTTTTTTTGGAAGAATGTGATTATTTATTGTCCTGCTGCCATTCATTAAATAACTTTAGGAAGAAAAGTGTGGAATAGAATGTTAGGACTTACGAATCTTTATGTTCAATATTTATCAATTTATTTGTGTGGATCTCACTTTATGGTTAAACGCTGTGATCTTTATGTGTCACATTACTGATTTACACTGACATGCAGCCTTCCTCTAAATGGATGCATATAGACATGTGATCATAGTTGTTTGATTTCCTAACTCATGCTCTACATATATATACTTTTTATAAGCTGTATTATTCTATGAACATATGATCATATTTATTTGTCCTTCTATTTTGAGATCACATTCTTTCATAGCATTTTTATTAAAAAATGGTCATATTTATTTGTGTCAGGAAGAGGATCTATTTACCATGGCATATGGCCTTCCTATGAGTGGAGATGGAGATGAAAAGTGTTTATCAATGCTAAATGCTGTCGAAGAAACAATATCTCGCCAATTGCGTGCTTGTAAGGCTTCATCGTCAAAAAGAAGAATGTCAGAAGGTAATTGCTTTTTCTTAGACAGGTCTTGTTACCGGTGTGTTCAGAGGTTATGTTTCTAACTTTTTTTATTGCAATCACTTAGCATATCTTATGCTATGGGCTGCTTATAGGATAATATATTTCAAATTTTCCTATAAAAAAGAAGGTAATTGCTTGTTGAAACTTAAAAAGTTACATTTTGTTTTTTGTTGGTGAGGTCTCATCAAAATTGTCATAAGGTTCAATTAGTTTTGCATCAGGGAGTGTTAGTATTCATATTTAAAATGTTATAAGTACCTGTTGTGGATGGCGTTATGCCATCCTTGAATAATGTTGTTCATAATGCCCAAATACTATTCTGTTTTACAGTCTCTAAGCTTCATAATGTCAAACTCAAAATCATCTTGTCTTTCCCCCCAGTCACACAAAGGGGTGCGGCATATGCTGATTCCTTTTAATTTAGTTGTGATCTATTTGGTTGCAGATATTGAGCCACTTCAAAATAATCCTGATCTGGAAGAAGGCTACTGCAAAGCGCTGTTGTGTCGATTACGTTTTCGTAAGGTTTTATCCTATGTTTATTCTCTTCTAAGTTATGCAAATAATGCAGAATTACACATGCATAATTTATGCATTGGACATAAGTTGTCTATTTGTAAATAAACATACTAATATATTTAATCAATCCACACATGGCAAAGATAAGATGATAAGCACTGTAAGATAATCATGAACCCTTTGAACTTTCCTTGATTAGCATAGTTTTAGTTTGATAAAGGAAGTTAAGGATGTCCTTACTCCTAATGCCCGTATCTGCCATGTTATGCATTTGGCTTTAAAACTTGGGTACCAATACCTGGAACCTTTTGTATTCCTTACATCATCCCTATTCTGGTCACAATGGCTTCATGGAGGTTCAAATGTATGACCTCCAAACTACCCAAGCCCCTCACAACTACCCTAATCCTAGTGGCTTTCCCTGATGGTACTTTTATTAGTTGTATAGTGTATTTATGCTTCCATCTTGTGCTAATTAAACTTTCATTGCAATTTCAATTCTTTTTTGTCAACTATGCATGCTTTCTTTGACTGAAATTCCACGACATGATTTTATTTTCAGCATTTTTACCATCTTTTGATGTCTATGAAACGACCCCAAGGAAGGGGTTCGGAGTTAGCAAGAAAACACATAGCTTCATGCATTTCAGAGATTGATTACATTCGAAAATCTTCAGAATTTCTTAGAGCTAATGCACATGGAATGTCTGAGCAAAACTTAGACAATACAACTGCATCTGGTTGTCAACCAATTGGCTTTGATGCTAGTTTAAACTGTAGATTATCTGCCCCAACACCACCACGGTCAATCAAAATTCATTCTTGGGAAAAGGTGAGTGTTTATAGGGCTGCTTTTAATTCATGAAACTTAATTCCATTGTTATAATCTTTCCATTTTATCTCTTCCAGGCCCTCGAATATTTCATGAAACTCCTTGAAGACCTAGACGTTATATGTTCCTACTCATTGGACCCGTCATTGGAAGCTGCTTTACTCTTCGTGGTTAAATTCCAGAAATCTCGACCTGATTTGGTTGCTAGAGCTCATCTTCAGGTGGATGTTGAATCTTCCTTGATTTGACTGTCTTGTTATAGCTACTTTAATGATTTTTCTACATAGACTAGCTATTTAATTAAATTTTAGTATTTTTCAATTAGATTGTTTTCTTTTTCAACTGCTGCCTCTTAGGAGACACAGCCAGGAAGATAAAAATATAGTCTTTTATGAACATATGAATTTTTCCGTTGTACCTTATTTAATATATTGAAAATTAATATTTTTCTACTTGAGCCCTAGCATAGCAGTAAAGTTGTGTCTTGGTGACCGGTTGGTCATTGGTTCGAATAGGGAAACAACCTCTTTGCATATGCAAGGACAAGACTGTGTACAATGACCTTCCCCCATACTTTGCATGGCAAGGAGCCTCCATGCACTAGGGTAAGTTAGTTTTTTCTATGTCAAGGAATCAGCCTCATGAAAAGGCTGTGCCTGCTATAGACCATGTGGGTCTGACCCTTCCCTGAACCTCAAACAGTGGGACCTTTTATAGCATTGGGTTGCCCTTTTTTAATGTGATAGTGTTATTTGGTAAACATGTATTACTTGTAACCTGATCATTGATACTGTTAATGAGTATTATAATATATGTTATCAGAGTTTTTACCTTGTTGAACAGAATATTAGGGAGTGACATCACCATAAAGCTTACATCTATTAGTAAAAATATTGAAGGAACTATTATTCATGGCTAAGCACAGCGATTGATTTCTTCTAGCACTTATACTTTTGGAAGAACCTTTTATGGGATGCTAGAGACACACAACCTAACACTTGTTATGTCTTCATGTTTCTTATTAGAGTGTTGATGCATGTCTTTGTGCTATTGGTCCATTGTGCACTATGTCCTTACCTGTAAGGCCATGCTAGATGTGCATGGTAGTAGAATTGTGCTTACTACTATTGTTTTGTGCTCTGTTCTCCAACCTCAACCATTAAAACTTGTTATCAGCTTCTGCTGGTCCAGGATGGGAAACTCTATGGCCGGGATCCTATGTTTTCTATGATCACTAGAGCTGCTGGATTACCTGGAGTCACAGAGAATTATGACATTCAGAAAAATCAATTTATGGTGCAACTAGGACAGGTAATGCAGTTATAGCTATTGGCATACTATTAATGATCTACGTAACATAACTCCTTTCACTCTTTTGTATGTGTTCCTGAACTTGTATAGACATGCATGCTTTCAATGATGATGACAATCTTTTTACCTGAAATTATCTAGGCTCAATTACTTCCTTTCGTTTAATTTTGTTTAGTTTTTATAATCAACCTAGATTTTCTGACTCAAGGACAATATCATTCCCATATGAATTCTTGTCCTCCTAAGAAATGGGTGCCCGATTCATGATTGATTTAATTAGACACTGTATAATCTGTTCAAATATTATGCATGCAGTTGGTGATAAATTTACTCAAAATTCTTTGTACAAATGCTGCTTGGCAAAGGCGTAAGCTAGGGAAAATGTTACAAGACTGGCGTGTCACCTATGTACAGGTATGTCCTTTGCTTGTTTTCCAGAGTATACAACAAACTTCCTCTCCCCCTTTTTCTTTCTTGTGGTGTAACATCAACATGTCTTATTTTCTTTACAAAATAGAGTTAAATTTTAGAAAGGTTTTCATGGAGGCTTCTTAATTTAATGCATCATCTTATTCTGATAGAAACCTTTTTTTTTGTGGGGGTGGGGGGGGGGGGGGCAGGGGGTTTGTTTGGAATTACATCATTTTGTATTCTTTTGAATTTTTTGAGTTACTAGTGTTTGTTTTTCTTATTTGACGGCAGAAAACACCCCCATCCTCTGCTTAAAATCACACAAAAAAGTTTGAAAAATGCAAAAGAATACAATAGAAATTTGGTATAGGTGAAGGGATTAAATGCTCAAGATATCCCAGCATTGGGTGTGGGATTAAGCTATGGTTAATGCAAATTCATATATTTTATGACTGCCCGGAAGTACATTTAAAATTAATCTGTTAATCTTGCATTACTCTGCAGCTAGAGATGGCTTTTAAAGGAGAGTTTGAAGAAGCCTCAAAAACTTCAAACAATAAGGTTTGTTGATTGTTAGTTTACCAATTGTCTGGTGCTCCTTTAAAAGTTAGTTTTCACCAACCTTTGAGAACTAATGTTAAACTCACATGGAAGTGAATTTTCTCGTGTTGCATTGCAGCACACATGCTTTTCATGCGCATAAATTGGCTGATTGTCTATTAGCTGTTATCTCTAAAGTACAATTCATCTGCTAATTTATAATATTGCTCTGTTCTAGCAGAAAATATGTTTCAAAATATACCAACACATTCTCGCATGGGTAGAAGAGCAAACTTATTGGATAGCTTTTCGATTTCTCAATTTGGGATTCGAATTGGAACTCTACTCTGTCCATGATTATTGCATGGTATACTGGTATATTTATGTTGTGTTGATCAAGCTCGCTGAGAAAAAACATCTCCGCATGGCAATGAGCAGTGACTCTGGTATGTGACAGTAATTCATCAAGAGTTTTTATTAAGAAAAGTGATTTATATGTGTGAAGAGGGAATACTCTGCTTTATGTTTGGCAACAGTTTAACAACTCTCACAGTAGTTTGATTAAGAATTTTGTAATAGTGCATTTGGTTATTAGAAGAAAAAATAAGCTTATGCTGACTCTGACTTCAATATGTACCTGTGTCCTGTTGACCAGCTAAGAAAAAGACAAAGAAAAAAAGGGATTCTTTCAAGGATGGGGAGATGGATTATCAGATCCCAGCAGCTGTTTTGTTTCTTCAAAGCCAAATATATCTTGCTGAAGGACTAAGCATGGTAATTCTGTATATATTTTCTCAATGATGATGTCTTTCATTATTTGATCTAGGAATAGAGATGTAAGACATCAATGGCTTGAAAATTTCCTGCCAGGTCTGTGGGTTCTCGAATTTAGTAGTCTGTATGTGATCTGTATGTATGATAATTTACTTTTACCTTGTATTTTTCTTTGGTTATTTGATCCAATTTAGTGGACTTACATTCTGCAGCAATCCAATTATTTTTTTAGATGTTTGCTGCTTTGAGGAATGAACACAGAATAGTTCCACCGCAAAGCCCTTTCAATACAGAACATGAGGTAAGGTTTTCTGTTTCACCATATACAATTTTCAAATGTATTAAAAACATTAAAAACGTTGTGTCTTTGCGAAAACTAAAATTTAGCATGTTGAGTTTACAAATAGTGCCAAACTTTAATGCTTGTTTTTTTTCAAGTGTATTAATATTTAATATAATAAGATTACACTAATGGATACTATTTCAATTAGTTTATTGCTTTCAGAAATTTTTCACTAATTTCAGTTTTGGCATGTAATCAAACCCCACTAAATTTCAATGATGAATCTTTTCATTACCATTGTTGGATTGAGTTTTCAGACGGTTCCTAAATCCTAGTGCTTTTTTTTCTGTCTTTTAGAACCATCAAATACTTATTTCCCATACATCATATATTAAATTGGGGTTTCATAGTTCCCACCATTTTATTGCTGTGGCTTGGATGAAACAAATATATCTTATGTATAACTAATTATTAATATTGTTGTTTTTTTTATGCCTGAATACATGTAATTTTGTCATGTTGATAAGATAATTGAATACCTGTAATCTTGTCATGCAGATAAGAAAAGATAGTTTTGGATATACAAGTATAGATTTGCCAAAATATAAGGAGAAACCTTCAATAAATTATTTAAACTGCATTTAGAGGCTTTTCTATGGTATCCAATTACATTTTGTGAATCAAGCATCTAAAAGATCCAGAGATATTCAGTAAACGGAATATTTATTTATACTTAACAATAATATGTATATTCATCACCAATTTGTGTATGGTTAACCCATGGAATTTTGTACTTTATTAATCAAGCTTTTCATTTGCAACTTAATTAACACAAACTTTTCTCCAGATATTTATTCAGCAATTCGAGCTTTTACAGAAAGCTTGCGTTCCTGATCACATCTCATATGTGTCATTCAAGGAGTCAACTGTGCATGCTAACTTCTCTGTGAGTATTCTTTTGAAAATTATCATGTGGTGTTGCTTTTAGAGAGTTTTTTTACTTGTTTGTTTCTCCTTCAGACCCTAGCTATCTGTGATTACTTCAAGGAAGCTCAGAGGATAGCAAAAGAGGTGAAAAGTAGTTTTGCCAATGACCCTGACACAATGGCCGAGCTGCGCAGAGTAGAGCAAGTAGCAGAACGCAACAGCATTGCCTTGAACGTTTGTCGGGCAGGAGCCCTTGATCCAAAGTTGAAGATTTCTTTTACATTCTGTCATCATCCTTTCTATGCTACTGCTATTGTGAAGAGATCCTGATAGTAGATTCAACCAATTTTGAAACATGTTATAGGGTGTTAGGAGCAAATGAGTTGTGGCGTTAGCAGTTGTAACACTAGTATTTATTCAAACAATTTTTGTGGTTCATATTATTAGATTGAAATTGTAATTTTTTTATGATAAAGAAATAAAAAAAAAATTATGGTAATTTTCCTTCCATGGCTGCACCCTAAAAGCAGAAGATAGAACATTTTTTTGAATGTCGTGACACTTGGGGGCAACTTGTTTAAGGCTTTAAGCTGAAATGGCAATGCTTCTAAGTTGCTTGTATAATGTACTATCAATGTATTATATTTAGATTTTTGTTGAGACTCGCGCTATTGGGAAGTTCCATTGAGAGCTCCGATTAATCATAGTTGAGCCAACTTGACTCTTTTAAGGGGACAAATTTCTCTCGGTATATGGTTTCCATTGACAAACTTGGACTTGAATTTAAGATGTCTCTTAAAGAGAAATTAAAATCGGAGTAATTGGGGTATTATGTTTAAAATGAGTTTTATAGGTTTTGAAAAATGCCTGTAGTTTTTTTTTTTAATTTTAAGAAGATATCTCTTTTTGGTGAATTAAGAAAATATCTTTTAGTTTATAAGAAAAATAAAATATTTTTATTTTTTGATAACTTATCTAATTATTTTCAAAATTTTAGATATACTTTTAATTAGAGTATTTTCAATGATGAAGTTTTTAACTTAAATATCGGTTATATATATAATTTTACCATTTGAGCAATTGACATATAAGGATCGTTTTTTATATAGGAATCATTACTTATATAAGTGATGGTTCTTAAAAATTACTAATAAATTGTAGGACTTATTTTAAATTCTTAAAGATTACAATATTGGAGAAAAAAATTGTTCAAAATTCTTAAATCTCATATTATAAAATTAAAAAAAAAAAAAAGTTGAGCAACCCTACCATAGTTGTGCTATTATGCTATTAATTTTTTCCTAAAAAAGCACAGACAATTTACAATCTGGTACTCCAGTTTTTGGTAGCTGAAATGTGAAGATAATAGGCTATCACGTGGGTCTGCAGTCTGAAGTGCAGTAGGAGTAGATTAGTCTCAGGACCAGGCTTATAATTGGTAGGCATCTTCTAGTCAGTTTTGTTAGAGCCTGTTTATTTTAAAGTTGTAGAATTAATTTTAATTAAATTAGTTTTAAATCGATAATCATAATCAGGATACATGTCTAAATTCATTCTAGTTAAAACAAAATTATATTAGAACATATGTCATGCTAGTCTACCTGACCTGTGCCCACTCCTAAAAAGTGGGATCAAATGCTACCTAAACCTTAAAAATTGGGATGGTTAAAGTTTCCAAGTAAAGACTTCATTTGATCTGAGAAAATGTTTTTTACTTTTATTTTTATTCTCAAAAGTTTGTGTAGGAAACTGATAAAACTATTTTTGTTATTTTCTAGTTTTACCTTTTGCTGTATAAATTTCAGAAATATAAAACAAAATGAAAAGAGATTCCATCTACTACTATTCCACCCATGGCACCCAAGTGCCTAAATTGACAGCAGATGCAACCTAAAATCTAAGGGAAAAACACAGAAGTTATACTGAAAACATTTCTGATATGCGACTTTAGGTTACAAGGAACAAAACTATCTTAAGTAGTACACTGATGTTGGATTCTATTTAGATCATCAAAATATTTCATTCAAACTGGATGACAGCAAAATGTGCTTGATCAAGGAAGCAAAAATTAAATGCTGCCCTGTCTTGTCTTGTTTGGCATCCAGGAAGCCCTAGTTGTGTTTTGCATGCTTTTAACTGAAATTTATAATTTTTTATTATTTAACTTTTATGTTGATATAGATGAAAATATCATAATAATTAAATAAACATATAGAATTTGATTGTTTATCATGACCCATCCTCACCTCTAGAATACCAGAATTTTCTGTTAGATACTGGACTATGAGAAATTCGTAAAGATTTAAGATGCAATACAACTCAGATTCATAGAAACGGAATTAGAAAAAATTGTTAAGGAGGCAAAATTATAGGTTTAAAAAAAATACGCCTTCCATTCATGAATAGAGAATGTTATGGGGGATTTTTTTCTTCTAAAGTACGTGAAATAGATTTTTCTGTCCCCTTCTTCATTCATCTACCAAACCAACTTTATAACTCCATATCATAACAGTATCTTTCTCTCATCCATATCATAACAGTATCTTTCTCTCATCCATATCATAATATATTGTCCCTTATGAACACATCACAAGAATTACATATTATTTTCGCAACCAATTTTAAATTATTACAAACAGCAGCATTCATCTATTCAGAAGAAAACTTAGACTTCGTTAATTCGCTCAGATAATTTTCTCTATAAATGCTTATAAAAAAAGAAAATAAGAAAAAAATAAAGTTTCTTCCGTAAACTGTTTGCTTATAAGTTAAAATCATTTTTTAGAGAATGCAGGATTAAAAGACTATACATGAGTTAAAATCTCTTAACATTTATTACCTTAAAAAATCAGGAGAATGCCGAGTAGAAGCCGATACGTAACATGAAATTTTCTGAAAAAGACGAAACTTTTCGCCGATATCTTCCAAATGACATGGGTGAATCCGAATTCCGAAAGTTGCAGAAACTTTATTCTACCAAAAAGAATAGAATGATCTTTCGGTACAACAAGAATTTGGACTAAACTTGACATATTAATATATTATATTTTTTTTAGCTAGCTTCAAAGTGACATAAAATATACAATTAAAACTAGGAGTATGTTGGAATTTTGAGTATACAGTTATGTAACGTAATAATTGCATAATAATTTTATTTGATTCGAGCAGAATTGTTACACACTAAATGTGGTAATTTATAAAGAAAATAAAAACAAGGTTTGAATTCGCAGGGAGAAGGCTTAGATCGAAGTGGATGCTAGTTGTTTAATTTCAGTGTCTGTTTGTCAACGCATCAACAACCGAAGGAAGCCTTGACGCAATATTTGATATGCATCCAACCCATTTTAGTTACACATCTCACCGACTCCACCGCATGCCTGAAAGAAAAAGTTAACTTAATTTTATAGGGAAGTTTTTCAGATATATCACTATGCCTAAGTGATTGGGGTATTTAATTTTAGAAAATTTTCAGTGTGATTAATTCCTTTTTTTTTTCTAGTTAAGATAAAACCTATTCAACTATAGTTATTATAAGCAGATGGGAAATTTTGCACTAATTTTTATATCATGAATTCAATTTTTATATAGTAGTAAAAATTATTTTTGAAGAAAGTATTTTTTTTTATGCAGGAAGAAAGTATTCTATATTTTTAAAGTAATTATTAAATAAAATAATAATTTTATCATATAAAATAATGATAAGATTTTGAAAAAAAATTAGGCTTAAATATAAGAATAATCCCTTAACTTATATTTTAGCGGTCTCATAACTTTTAAAAGTTCTAAAATGATTTAGTTATTTTTTAATTCATAACAAATTAGTTCTTTTAAAAAATTGATCATTTTTTATTTTTTAACATAATTTTAAACCTTGATGGATTTAAGATTTAAGATGTGAAACTTATTTTACTAGACTCATCTACACAAAAATTAGGAAAATTAACTAATGTTAAAAAAAAACAAAAAATTTATAAATGTAATAAAAATTATGTACAAATGTATCTCATAAATAATAAAAAAGGAGTATGACACTATTTTTATATTTTCAATTGATCAGGAGACTTAATTTTTATATATTTTTGACCTTATTTATGTCGTTTTTTTATTTTTGTTCGAATATTAATTTATTTTATAGTTTTTATATAAATGAATTTAATGAGATAAATTTTATATTTTGAATAAAAAACATGTATAAAATTGTGTTCAAAAATAAAAAAAATTATCAATTTTTCAAAATCACTAACTTATCATAAATTAAATAAGTTAAAAAGTTATTTTAGAACTTTTAAAAACTAGAGGATAAATTTAGAGAGAGAAAAATATTAAAGGAACATTTGTATATTTTAGCTTTTTTTATATATCAATGACTTGTAATTAAATTTCTTATGTTATCGTGAATACGACGAGCCGCAATTCACCAAGAAGAAGCACAAATTTTATATTTATTAAAATATAACAAGTAATTCTCCAAGTAATACCTTCGTAGCATTTGGAATAAGGATAAACTTTTATACAATATATTTAGATATCCTTAGTATGATTTTAAAAAGAATTAAGATTTCATTTTGATAATTTCTTAATAGAAGTTTGTATTAAATATTAATATATGTTATTGTAGTAAAACTTTAATTTTGATTAGAGAATAACTTACAAATTATTTAAGAAATTGCATTTAAATTGTGTCCTTAAAATAATTGGCATGATTTTTTAATAAATTTTTAATTTTTTTATAAAAACTTCAAAACTTTATCTTATTTTTACATCAGAACATATCATAATAAAACCGAACCTGTATATAATAAGGTTATTCTACACCCATTATTTTTAACAAACAAGTGCAGAAAAAAAATCACTATATATTATATATAAAAGAAATTTCAACTTTTTTAAATTGTTAGATACAGATTTTAATTCCATAATAACCATTGATCTTAAGTTTACTTGAAATTATTATTGATAAAAACATATATTTCATTTTATAATTATTATACTTCCTCTAAAGAAAGAAAATTATACATTCAACTTTTTAATTTTAAAATTTTAATTTTATATAGTTACTTCAATTTTAAATGCTATTATTATTATTATTATTATTCACACAAGAAATATTAATCATTATATATTTTAAAAATATATCCATGTGTATAATCATAAAGTTGTAATTATTTTCAAAATTATATTTTTAACTATTATTTTAAGTAAAAAAATTATCCTTTTTTCATATGTTTTATTTAAATGTATTCTTTTATATAATCATAAAGTGATATTTATTTTTAAAATGATCTTTGTAACTATAATTTTAAGTATAATTATCATTAAATGAATTAAAAGGTTATTAAAAAATATTTTACATACATTTATAACATTAAAAATTATATTTTAAAGATGTTTTTGTATTTTTAATTTCTTATTATTAGTTTTAGAATAATGATTCATTTTTAAAATTTAGTGTACAAGTTTCATTATTAACCTTTGATGGTTTATCTTGTTCAATAATCTTTGGACAAATATAAGTTGTGTGAACATGGGACACTCTTAACATTAATCAAAACAAATAATTAATTAGTAAAAATATGATCTTAGTTGACAAAGAGGTCTCAAATTTTATTTTATTCTTTAATTACACTATAATCATGTAATATATTTATGCATATTTTTATTTTTTTACGATCAATTATACTCATACTACACTATAAAAAAATGACTTTTAATTATTCAAATTGTCCGTGTTTCCTTAATGTTGTTGTGATCGTGCATAATCAGGTATCTTTCATCTTACTCCACATTATTGCTTCATTAATCATCCATCCATTTTAAATTTTCAAATTTCAAGGTTTAAATTTTCATTTTTATAATTCAAATTTTAATTTTCATATTTTCAAATTTAAATTCTAAATATTTTAACAATTGATAAATTTATTTGTGTATATATATGTTAAAAACTACTAAAAATAAATATAAAATATAAAATTAAATTTATTCAATGAGAAAACAAAATGTGCCTAATAATATTAAAAAATATTATCTATATAAGTAATAATTCTTATAGATAAATAATATTTATAATAGTTACATTATAAGATATAAAATTTGGAACATGTAATGATCTTTATGGATAAATATATTTTTACAAGAAATTATTGTTTAATAACTTTAAAATATATCAATTAAGTAAATAATAATAATAATAATAATAATAATAATAATAATAATAATAAAATAATCATAATAATAATAATAAACAAATTTCATTACATCTATAAAAAGTCTTCAATTTAAGCTGTAATCAGGTTAACTATTTCAAAATCAACAATATCGCATAATCAAAACTAATTTCTTTAAAATGATTAAAAATAAAATTTTAAAGATATTTTAAAATAAAAACATTTAAAAAATTATTAATTATAAACATACAAAATATAAGTACATGTAAACATAATGTTTACAGCAAAAAATTATAGATGCATTAGATCACCATTATTACATGGATAAAGAAAAAATTATAATACATTTTATCAGGTTTAATATTTTTTAACATATCCGCAATTAAAAATATATTTAATCATATTTTCAATTTGGATTTAATTATATTTAATATACTATTAAATATTTAAAATTAAATTTATTTATGTATATATTTTTCAAATAAATATTAAATACATATAAAAAAAATATAATTTAAACAACGCATGAGTTTAAAATCTAGTGTCATAATGAGAGGAAAATGATTCTAAAAATAACAATGTGCACATTGAATGCTTTCAAAATTGTCTGGTCTGTTTTGTATTAAATTTCATTTAAAAGTTTCATATGGTTTACTGAGGATATTTTTTTTAATAAAAAAGGACATAAATGGTAAAGTAAATTGTTGAAAATAATATTCCAAGAACACTTGTTGAAAAGAAATGATAAATGTCTAATAAAATATGTAAAGTGGATTGCGTATATCCTAAGGATGTATTTAACACCCATTCAATTACAAAACAATATAAACAATAAAGTTATTTATTTTTATAATAATAATATTAAAAATAATATTAACAATAATTAAATTTATTTTTATAATAATTATCTTAAAAATAATATTAAAAATAATTTTTAATTGGTCGATAGTATAATGTTTTTTACATTAACATTATATAAAAATTAAACTCTAACGTTTAGTATATTTTTTAAGAAAATATTTAGTATATTAAGAACTTAAAAAATATTATCCATTTTATTTTATTTTCAAATCTTTAACACATGTCTTATACAATAACACTTATTAATAGTATTATCTTAACTATATATATATTAAAATAATTATCATTTTAATTTTACTTTGATTTTACTTATTTATCACTTTAAAAAAATAAAAAAATAAAAAATAATTTGACCATTATTCCTATTTTTAAATATCTCAAATAATAAAAACAAAACAACATTATCAAATAAGACAAGATAACCAAATAATTTGTAGTTTTAAGATAAAAAATATTATTTGATAAATTACAACAACTATTTAAGAACGAATAAATGGAGACTTGTGGGAAATGTTAATTGTATTTCTTAGACAGACCAGTGCGGCAGTGTCCTTTGATTGTTTTTTCCCCCTCCCCCTTTTAAAATAGAAAAGGGAATCTTAAATATGTCATGTGATTATGATCGGGTGTGAAGATTCGAGTGATTGTCGATGAACCGAACATCGTGGTTGGATGTTCAGAAATCACAAGTCAATTAAGTTGAAAGGAATATCCTAACAAATATATACAAACACAAACTAGTGGAGTGATATGATTCTTCCATAATTGGCAAGTTGGAGAGATATATAAGATATCCTACAAAATTAAGTGACACCATAAAAAATATTTATGTATGTCTATATTTACATTTTTTTTGTCTAATTTTAAAATTTTACTTTTAATTTCACTTCAAATTTAAAATTTACCTATATTCTTTCATAACACAAAGTTATATATGTTTTTGAATAGTAAATAATTTGTGATTTTAAATAAGATTATTTGCTCAATTTTTTAAAAATATAGCACAAATGATTAAAAGGATATTTTTCTTTTATAAAATGTTATTGAGAAATGGGATATTAAGTGAGAATGTGAGATGATTAGATGAGAAATTTATTACTATAATTATTCAATATTCAGGGTAGATAAAGTTATAAAGCAAGGTTATGTTATTTTTAATTAAGTGAACATGTAATCTTTACTTAATTTATAATTTCAGTCATTTAGGTAAAATTAGATGTTTAAACTTTTTTTTCCTGTAAAAAAAAAAGATGTTTAAATTTTTAGATGTATATCCACGTGTTCCTTCATTTTAGAGGTAGTCTGGTAAGGGTTTATACCAATTCAACCCTCCAGTGGGTTTTAGATGGTTAATATTAACTCTTGTTAATCCGTATAAACTCATTTGATACAGTCAAAATACTAAATAATGCTGGAAAATGTTAAGTAGAAAGGATGATTTCTCTTTATTGCCAAAGCCACTTTCGTTAAAAGTAAAAAATGTGGCTGCAGTTTTTATTTTTCATTATTCTAAAGAACATGATATCATAGTCTCATTTGAATAGCAAAAACAAAAGTTTCTATTTTAAAAAAGTGTGCCAGTATAACTTTTTCTTGATTAAGGGTGGCTTCTGCTTTCATTTTTTGTCCATAATCATTTTAATATTAATGATGCATGTACCATTTTACACACACATACAATGCTTTTCATATAATTATGAAAAACGTTTAATGATACTTTGATCTTATTATTAATGTAATTTATATAACTATTTTTGCTTACATGTAAAAAAAACAATGACAGGTTAAGTATATATTTAGTTACGCGTCTTACCTTTTTATAAAGTACCACTTTGGGTTTAAGTAGCTAGCTGGCACCATATGTACATATAGTGAGGTTTTTTTTCTTCCAAGCAACTCCTGTTTCATCTCTATTTCTAATCTGAGAAGAGAAAACAAAGCCATATTAATTTGTCACTATAGAGTAGTCCTAAAGCTACTTGCTGATTCGGGAAATTATACCCACTGAAAACAGCCAAGCCTGTTGCTCAAACCGTGCCTTGCGGTACTATCCCATAGTCATAGATAGGAATAATAGAAGGTAATTAATCACAGTTCGCACAAAATGTTAAACACCTTTTACTTTCACTTGATAGGAGACTAAAATCATACATTTATGAATTGAAAATGTAATTAACTCTATTTTTATAAATCAATTTAGTGTGAATTTGATTATAAAAATAAAGATTTGGTCGGGTTATTTTGATTTTTATGCAAAATCAAAATAAAAATATATTACGAAATAGAATTTGACTCACCAAGATTTAACCAATTGACGTACTTCTCCAATATGTTTGAAAAAAATTAGTAGGAAACTGCCTAAAAGTTAAAAAATTATCTTATTAGTCATAAGTATTTCATAAAATTGTTTAATTAGAAAATATAAAATTATATAAATAATAAATAATAATTTTTTACCTTAAATAGAATAGATTAAAAAGAAAATCTAATAAATATTCAAGGATAAAAAGAGAATAAATATAAAAAAATAAAAACTAATATTTTAAAAATATTACGTCGGAGTAATGTGTCAAAGAATATTAAAAATTACTAAAAAATATTTATTTATCAAACAATCAAATAAAATTTTTAGTTAGTAAAAAGAATTAAAAACTAGTTGACACAATTGATTTCACTTAGATCCCTTAATCAAGATCTATAAATTTGATTCCCGACTTAGACATGAAGTGATAATTGAATATATTGTTTTATCTCAAAAATAAATCGACCCAATAAAAGGAAAATTATTATAAAAAAAACACTCTAGAGCTCTGGCGACTTTAGACTTATGGAAGCCACTGCTTTAATTAAGTTGTTGCACTTTTCCAACCCTTGTGGTTTATGGACTAAGACTATATAATATAGACCCACCCGGTGATTTTGTAGCCAAGGGACCTTTAAGTACGATCGAGTAATAATTATGCAAAACGTAATGCAGTTTCTCAGTTGAGAATGAGGGAGATAAACAATAATATATAGAACCTGCCACCTTTAAACCCATGTCCGTATATATATGCCCCAAATGGAGTGCCAAAGGCCCTAAGGATACCTATAGTCCGTTCTAAGTTCGGGTAATCACTTGTCAATAGGGTTTTGTTTTTTATTGAAATGTTGATCACATTGTTTCTTGTCTACAATTATTATGCAATAATAACCAACCATAAATGAATGCTAAGGCGGACAAAGTAAGCCTGAAAAGTGAAATTCGATAAAAAACAATATTGAGGGGCTGTTAGTAAAATTTCCTCTTGTTGTATTATTATATATGACTCCCTAGGATAAGCGAAATCTCATGTATATATAATTATATATACCAAGCAATCAGCTCTTGCAGTAATTACTTCAATTATTGGGGTCATAATTCTGAAAATTTTTGCTCTCATAAAGACCCCGCACAGCATAAACAGGGGGGAAGTTCAAAGTAGAGAGGCATTTTCTCGCGCCTCTTTATTTTCTTAGGCCAGGCTGATGAGATGATTCATATGTATGTACTAATTAATCTGACCACTGAAAACCTTAACTATATGAACAAAAAGCACTGATCGTATGATAGTATTCAAACAGAGACAGTTATGTATAAATGAAATCAATATCATAGTGTTGAAATTAGATATTCCATTTTCTATATATCAAACACAACGATTCATCTCAGTTAAAAAAAATGCATCAATTCATACACAAATTGGATAGTATATTTATCTAGCTCACAATCATATTTACACAAAGGATTTGGGATCTCTTTCGTAATTGGACTTTTCCAGTTGGACAGAGAAAAATACAAAATTTTCTTTATGTCGTTCTCTCTCTAACTAGAAAAATTAAGAAGTTTTGTCAGGAAATAATTATGAGACTTATTACTTGTCAAAGAAATTCATACCTTAAAGTCATTACCTCTACAAATGCCAAGTCAAAAGCAAGGTTAATATGCAACGCGTGCAGTCCTTTAACATCATTGGTTCCAAGCCATGCATGAGGAAGAATACAAGTTGCTATTGCCAGAATGTGTACGTCAAAGTCCCTATCCACACTATGCTTGCACGGTTGCACCTCATCAACCATATTCTTAATTCGTGCCATAAAAAATGAGTTTAAATGTCCCCATAATTGGAGGTTGGTTGTGACATGTCTCCTGTGGTTGGGAGATTTTATCAATCAACCTGAAATTTTGTACTTCAATGGGATTTTCAGTTCCTTTCCAGTTAAGAGAAGGATTTGTTTTAGAAATATATAAGAACTCCATTTTCGTGATCAGATTCAGCCTTAATATGTATAGATTTGAAATTAAACCATTTCTCGAATGAATGGTTACTCTTATATAAAGATATAAAAATGAGTTGATGGTTAAAAATATGAACTTAAGGATAAAGAAAAAAATATAAAATCTCTTTCACTAATATTTTTAATAAAATTAGTAAAGTAATATTTATCCATAAAAAGAAAAAAAGATTACTCCAATGTCCATATATAGCTTTTACCAAGTCAACAGCTTTTGGCAATTCATTTTTTTTATTCTTGCTCTGTGTTTGTTCGATTCTTTCTGTACATTGCTATTGACATACTTTGGCAAAAACCTTTACCAATGCTGATCATGTTGACGGCGGAATCATCTAATCATACGTTGTTGCTAGTTTTTTATTTATATATTTTTTATCCATCGTCATTGATTTTATCTGATTATAAATTGTCACCAGCATCCTCCAATCATTGTCTTTGCTAGCTAGCATTCTTTGATCACTATTTTCATTAGTACCCTCCAAATATAATGTCTTTGCTGGCATCCTCTGGTCACTGTCGTTGTCGGTATTCTTTAATTGCCATCATTACTAGAAATGAAGCTTCGGCCATGTTATCGCCAAATAAGGGACGCATGAGCCAGATTTACAAAATAGAGGATCAACCAAAAAAATTAGAATTTGTTCGAAATATATACTCAAAAGAAGAAAAAAAAGGTTAAATTATTTTCACAACGAAGACTATAAAAAAAATCTGAGGATTAAATTTTAGTATTGTGAATGGTGAAAATGCAATTGAGAAATAATACTTAAAATAAGTCAGTCAAGTTTTTTTTACAAAAAGTTAATCATAGTTACAATACCTTGAACCTATAATATGATAATAAAAAAATTAAAAATGCCATACATATTATAAAATTTTAAAAAAGGAGCCAATGGGGCCTAATTGTTAATGTAAGAGTCTGTCCCTGTCGCCAACATTTCTTTGGTCCATTATGTGCTAGAGACACATTTCTATAAACTATGACCACCAAAAAAACGTAATCCGTCAAAGGAAATTCTTAGCTATATTTTTTTTATCAGACAAAATATGTATATATAGATAAGAGGGTATAAGGAATACCCAACCACATAGAGGATTGAAGCCAAATATTGAACCCAAGTGCTGGTTGCAAGATATTAAGCAACTCTGAACTACTAAATTCCCAATAACCAGCCTCCACCTAAAATGTTGTATACCCCAAAACCAAAAGCAGTACCCTGTAACATTTAGAAAAGAAGCCTATATTATTCAACCTATGCTGTAAGCATATAAGGCCAACACCAGCCAAACCAACCCAAAACACTCTTCAAGAATTACTCATACTGGGATTAGTACGCAGACAAGCTCCAGGATCAATGCTCTATTGCAAAAAGGAGTAGCCAAAATCATTCGAAAGGCAAGATAGCCAGAACCAGGCTGAGAAGATAATATTATGGATGAGTTGATGCCTATCAACATTATTGAAGGGTAAATTAAATTTGTAAATTGGTAGTATCAACATTATCTTGAGTAAGTTAAATTTGTATTTCGAAACAAAGTTCTGAGTTATAAAAAAGTTAAGAAGTTTGAGTTTATAGATAAGAAAGTTAAGAGAAAAGAGTAAATTAAAAATTTTCATTAAAGTTCTTTTTCACATGTTATTCATCGATTAATTAAGTTGATAAATATTTCACATTTAAAATATGATAAAAAAAAATTATAGTAAAAATGACTTAAACTAGTATTTTTTACTAATGTAAGTCTAATTACTTTTAATTTTTTAACTAAAAATAATTAAAATAGTTAAAATAAAAAAATGATGTTTGTAATAATTTATACATTCTACTCAATCAATTAAATTAAATATTTTTAATTAAAAATTGTGTTTTAAAACTAATAAAAAATAATCCACCTATTAAGTTGTTATTAAATATTCAACGCATTCTATTAAGTATTAATATTCTATATGATGTTAATATAATTGTCTTACGAATTTTGAAGAGTAAAAAAGTGTGAAACAGTGATGGCGGTGGCAGAAGAGGCCAAGAATAGAGAAGGTAGAGACAAAAGCAGGGGATCAAATCCCAATTTAACCACGGTGCAGTACAACATCTTACAATACCTTATTTTCTGACACCACCAAGATTAAGCGAAAATATTATGATACTATTCATTCTTAACTTCTTGATGGACTCGTTGTTTTTCTTTGCTCCAACACCAATAATAATAAATTAATAATAATAAAATTAAAAAATAACATCAGAGACGCCGACGACTAACCACCAAGCCTATATTGTCTGTCGACTTTTCTTTCTCTCTCTGGTCTCAGGCACACAACTCCACTCTCTCTATCTGATTCAGCTTCTTCATCTTCAGCGAAATCGAGTTCTAACCGTAGATCGTGCTTTTGCTTTTGCGTCTGAGAAGCCACTTCTCTACTTGCGGTTCTTCTTCTTCTTCAATTTGATTTGATTCGCTTGCTGGAAAATTCTGTGAGCCCACCTTTTTTTCTCACCAATGCCTTATTTTTCTTTTTCTAGTTTTAAAATAATTGTCCGCGTTTGGTTGTTATGTTTTAGTTTTTCTTCATTTTCGTTGTTTAATTAAGAAGCTTGTTCGGTTATTGTCTGTTTGTGGAGTTATTCAGAGCTTGGGGGGGTTATTTTATTGTCGGTGAGGGTTGTTTCCTTAGTTGGATCTGAGCTTAGCAATATAACAACTGCGTTATCGAGTTAAATTTAAGATTTATATTCATTACTTACGCTTGATTAATTATTGTTCTCTCTTTTTGTAAAAAATTAGACAAGATGTTTCTAAAGAGAAGTGTGTTTGATGTCAGATTAGTTGGAAAGGGGATCTTATGTTTTGAATTTTGTAGTTGAGTAAGGGAGAGGATGTCTAGTGGCACGCAGAAGAGTCTGAGGAAAGCACTTGGAGCCCTTAAGGATACTACAACAGTCTCGTTGGCCAAGGTCAACAGTGATTACAAGGTATAATACACTCTGTTGGATATGGGATCACTGGATCAGGTGTTTTGTGTCTGTTTTCAATGGGTTTATTTATTATGTTCCAGGAATTGGACATTGCTATAGTTAGGGCCACAAATCATGTTGAACGTCCAGCTAAGGAAAAACATATAAGAGGTTTGTTTTCTTCCTCTCGTTATGATTGTTTGTGCGTTCTACAGAAATAATTAATGGGGTGGATCTACTACTTGTTTGATGTTTCTGTTTTGGCTATTTGTTACATATTTGTAGATTGTCGGAGGAACAGTTACGATTTTGATTCCAATTGTTTCTATGCTCTCTCTTGCAGCTATATTTTCAGCTATCTCAGCTACAAGACCCAGGGCTGATGTTGCCTACTGCATCCACGCACTTGCCAGGCGGTTATCAAAGACACATAACTGGGCAGTATGTGTATTATGTATTACATCGCTGCTAAATATTGTTTATTAGCTTTGTGATCTGTGTTCATCTTATCTTTTTTATATGGACATGAAAATTTTCAGTGTATTATTCACTTGTGGACTGGGAATGTGAGATATGAATCTTTTATGAGTTTAGTATCTGTTTGCCTATGTTCTTTGTTGCAAGGTTGATGAAACATTACGTTTTCAAGTCGTATTCATGAATTATTATGTGTCCCTCACTTCTGGAGATTGTGGCATGACCGTGGCCTTATGGCCAGATATCTGGATAGCAATGTTAACAAAAGACCATCAAGAATTTTTAATGATTATCAAAATTATTACAAAATCGAGATTATTTTATCTAATTCTGAAGCTACAGTATTTGTTTGCACTATATTTGCACAACAATTTCTGCAGTTCTCATGTAATTCTTCAGTCGTCTTTAGTTGTCAACTTCTCATGTAAATCACCACTGAGCATGTGTGGTTTTTATTGTGATTCCATATTGGTTGATTGGCAAGTTTTTTACCTCTAGGTTGCATTGAAAACTTTAATTGTCATTCACCGTGCTCTAAGGGAAGTTGATCCTACATTTCATGAAGAACTCATCAATTATGGGAGAAGTAGAAGTCATATGCTCAACATGACTCATTTTAAAGATGATTCCAGTCCAAATGGTGCCTTTGTCTTGCTCTCCACGATTGATTTTATTGTCATTTTTGTTATTATGCTTATTTAATTTGTAGTTGTCATTCATTGTTTTATTGCTCAGCATGGGATTATTCTGCATGGGTTCGCACTTATGCCTTATTTTTGGAGGAAAGGCTGGAATGTTTCCGTGTGTTGAAGTATGACATTGAGGCAGACCGTCCTGTAAGTACTTTTTTTTTTATCATTTTCATTAACTTACTGTTTTAAAATTAAGATTTTTCACATCAACATGAGTAGTTGAATTATCTGCGTAGTATCTATTAATGAGTATTATTCAGTAATAATATGATACAAGAAGGCCCTTACTTGCCATTGCTATTTTATTACATACATAAATCTAAATTAGGAAACTTTGCCATTTGTGAATTTTGTCAGAGGACCAAAGATTTGGATACTGCAGAACTGTTAGAGCAGTTGCCAGCTTTACAGCAACTTCTTCATCGAGTTATTGATTGCCAGGTAAGCTTTTGATCCAAATAGTTCATGATAGATGAAATTTTACCCAAACACTTCACAGGTGGTGGGTTTGGTTTAATGAACAAATTTTACATCATCGGCAGGCAGCATACTAATTGTTCAACTTGTTTTAACGTTTATGTGGTGCAGCCACACGGGGCAGCTGTAAATAACTTTGTCATTCAGTTAGCACTCTCAATGGTAGGTCAATTATTTAATCATACTATAATCTTTGGTAGTTTTTGCTCCACCACCTTTCTGAACGTACTTCATATTGTTTATAGGTTGCTTCAGAAAGCATTAAAATTTATCAAGCTATTAGTGATGGAACAGTCAATATGGTTGATAAGGTATATATGGTTATCTTCATCGATTTGAAGCTTGATGTTCAACTTTCTATGTATTTAGGAGACTACTATTGTGACAGTTTTTTGAGATGCAACGCCATGATGCTCTGAAAGCTCTAGATATATACAGGAGGGTTGGGCACCAGGTATCTCTTATGGTGTAATTTTTCTTTTTTGGTCTTAACTTTATCTATCCATTTATGTTAAAGATTCTTTACATGAATCCAGGCTGAGAGACTGTCAGAATTTTATGAAATATGTCGTAATCTTGACATTGGACGTGGAGAGAAGTTTATTAAAGTTGAGCAGGTTGGTTGGATCTTATGTCAAAGACATTTAACTTGATTTTTTAATAGTTCTTTTGGGAGACATATACTAAGTTTATTAGTTGATGATATGAAGCCCCCTTCGTCATTTCTGCAAGCCATGGAAGATTATGTCAAAGATGCTCCCCAGGGACCAATAGTTCGAAAGGATCAGGTATGGATGAACATCGAAGAACTCTGTTTTTTGTTATGGTGGTCTCTGGTTTTATTTTAAGGATGCAATCATAAAGAGTGAGTTTATTATTTCATACACATCTAGTTGACTTAGAAGGCACAAATGGAACCAGGGAATTGTTGGCTATCTACCAGTGAGAACAATGATATATTTGCTACTGAAAATTGCATTTTCTTTTAAAATAAAGTGGTTCAACTATTGTTTCAATCTGGCAAGTAGGTTTATACTGAAAATTCAAAGTGAATAAATACATTATTACTTGTTTCCTTCAAGTTCTCTAAGGAGTTGTATTTTTTGGCCCATCAAAACATTTTGGAATCTCTTCCATTGCCTTAAAGAAACATTGCCTTAATGAGGGCGAGCCTTGGCACAGCGGTAAAGTTGTGTCTTGGTGACTTGTTGGTCATCCGGAAACAATCTCTTTGCATATGCAAGGGTAAGACTGCGTACAATATCTCTTCCCCTTATCTGCGCATAGCGTGGAGCCTTCGGGCATTGGGGTACGTAGATATATATATATTTTTTTTTAATTTCATATATTTGTAGAATCAATAATATTAGTATTTTAGCTGCATGTTTATCATCCACATACTGTTTCTCCTTTCATTTGTTTCAGGAAGCTACGTGTTGTAATCCTTTAACTTATGAATATTTCTTGTATCTCGATGAAATGCAATAATTATATGGCATATAAATATATTTTACCAACCAGTACTTTCATATTAATTAAACACAGGCTATTGAGAACAAAGAAGTTTTGGCTATTGAATACAAAAAGACAACGGAAGTGGAAGAGGAACGTCCACCCTCACCCTCACCCCCTCCACCTCCACCTTCTGAACCTGTGAAAGTGGAAGCACCACCAGTACAACCACCACCTGATCTGTTGGTAATTACTTTTTTTCTTTTGTGTTTGCTCTAGCCCTGTTTTTGGTATAATTCAGATTTTTGTCTAGTTCTACTAGTAATGATTTATTTATAACAATGTTGCTTTAGCCTGCACTAACAAATTTCTCTTCTGTTGGCTTTACTAATTAGAATTTGGAGGATCCTGTTCCAGCTGCTGCAGAGTTGGAAGAGAAGAATGCATTGGCTTTAGCCATTGTTCCCGTTGGTAATTTGTTGTTCCTTTTCCTCCACTTTGTTTAATAAAAGCATTTGTGAACCTTCCAATATAATTGACAGTAATAATTGGTACATGGAATCGGACTAAACTGGTTTTCATTTCAAGAAGTGTGATGTTTCACATTATGAGGACTGAACCTCTTAATTTTAGTGGCTAATAATGTGAATCCCACATTGTTTTCCTTTTTCTGCACTTTTTGGCAGTTTAGACTTGAATGTTCCATTTGATGTTACTATTTAGAATATATTTAAGCGGATGTCTTAGGGTCAATTTATATGATGTCTTATTAATGGTGGTTTTCAGCTGTTGAACAACAACCTTCTGCTGTTTCAAATCAAGCAAATGGAACTACAGGATGGGAATTGGCCCTTGTTGCTGCTCCTAGTTCAAATGAGAGTGCCACGACAGCTAGCAAACTGGTATACTTTCTTCTACAATAAATTGACTGTTCAGTTAGCTCGCATGATTAGTGAATACACACATGTCTCTCACATTTAATGCATCTAAGCATTAACACACAAAAACTCCTTGCATGCACACATGTTTCTGTTTTTCTAATAATGAGCAATGGGGACCTGCTTGGTAATCAGGCTGGAGGTTTGGACAAGCTTACACTAGACAGCCTATATGATGATGCACTCAGGAGAAACAACCAAAATGTCAGCTATAATCCATGGGAGCCAGCGCCAGGGGGAAACATGATGCAACCGACAATGCACGATCCGTTTTTTGCCTCAAATACAGTTGCTGCTCCACCTTCTGTTCAGATGGCTTCCATGTCCAACCAACAGCAAGCTTTCATGTATCAACAGCAGCAGCAAATGATGATGGCTCCCCAACAACAATCTGTAAATCCTTTTGGAAATCCTTATGGAGCCGCTGCTGTCCATCCCTATGGCTCAAGTATGCCTGTTCAATCATACAATCCATATACAGGTCTCATCTAGGCATTTCCTGTGGAAAACAAATCCTTAATAAGCTCAAGGTGAAAAAGAAACGGGTACTCTGATTACTCTAGCTTTCGATTATGAGATTGGGAAACATGAAGAAGAATAGACTTGTATCATACGGTGTGTGTGTGCCATAGTTAGCTAGAGTGAAATTCTTTTTGAATAATTAGCACAGAGCTCCGGAGGGTTTTGATTATATGATTTTTTATGTACAAGGTAAATTGATAATGAGTTCTGCTTCAAACCACTTAGTTTCATTTGCCCGATTGAGGTTACTTCGACGCTTTAGCAAAACTTTGTTCTTGATATTTTGGTCTATATTGTTCTCAGTTGCTATTTCCTGTATATGGTGGGAACTATATTTCATTATATGATTGTTATACAATTTGTTCTATGAAAACACGTCAAGTCTAATAAATGAGTCATTTTGGTTTGAGGAACACATTTTTCTTCATTCTCGTGTAATGTGTTATTCTGTAAGACGTTTGTGTAAGTATTTAATTTATACTCATTTTTTTCTTCTCGATGGGTGAGGACTAAAATCCATAGAAGTTGTGAATTAGCAGTGTTTTTCCTTATTTGTTTGAGAAACTAATTAAGGTATAAATTGTGTTTCCGTTGTAAATTTCATCTCCTTTTCTTATGGGGATACTCTTTTGGAATCTGAGAATACTTTAGCTGTATAAAATTTCAGGTTTCTTTGTGCTCCATTTTGTTTTTCTTTCTCACTATGTTCCAAGTATTGGGGAAATCAATAGTTAAAGAAATACTAATGTTTGAATAAAAGAGAAAAAAAATCAATAGTGTCATATGGATTAACACAAATACACTAGGTAGTCTTTTCTAGTTTGACCATACAGTTGGTCTCGCTATAGTCATAGGACGCGTAGCTGTTAATAACTATCCTGTGAGAACATTAAATTTATTTTAAATTAATATTCTTTTCAAAACTATTCCTGTGAACAAACTAATTAACATTAATAATTTATTTTTCTCTGAAAAGTCACGTTATTCTAAAACTGATTTTAATTAGGATATTTTGTAAAAAAAACATTAATGCAGAAGATAAATTAAATTGAACCTTATAAAAAAAAAGACTAAAACACACTTTTAATTTGGATCTTACAATTAGGATTAGAGGAAGTATTTCAAATTATAATATATTATAAATAAATTTATAAGATTAATTTGATGGTTTAAGAGAAAGAGGAGGAAAAAGAGATGGTAGGTTTGAATTTTTCTCTCATAAAAAAATTAACAAATCTCAAAGTATAGTTTGGAGCTTCGGAAGAATGGAGTACTTAGTAATTTTTTATATATTTTTCATATATTTTTTTACTGACAGGCATGGCCATGTAATCCGTATTAAATCTGATTCAAGAGAATCAAGACAATTAATATAAAAGCTTTTTTTTACTGCAAATATGAAAGGTTATTCCTATTAAAATGTTTCTTGCTTTTCAATTATCGAAATTATAATCTTATATGACAACGGCATTAGTTTCTTAACATTAAATTAAAGTGAAACAATTAGAAATCTGTAAAGGATATTAATTTCATTGGTTTAAAGTGCACCGGAAAATTACATAATGTATGTTTCAAGTAAGGTGTTCAGTAAAACGCTTTTGATATAAGTGATTGTGATTGCTATAAAAAAACTCACTGTCAATGGTGGCGTGTAGTCCATAAATAAATAAATAAATAATCAACAATGTGTGAGATGAAGTTGAGGGGGGTGAAGGAAGGACTGAAGGTTACGCATCAGGTCAAACTCAAACAAGTGAAAAAGCATTTCACATTTAAGTCCTACACATACAAGGGTATTTTTGGATTTGTCATTTTACCCCCATCATGTAAGATTGGGTATTTTAAAAAACATTTATTTATCATTTTACTTTTACCCCATCGTGCTTGACAAGTTGGAATGACAACGAGTAATACCTACATAAAGTATTATAGTATCAATCTTCATATCCATGATTTGAAAAACATATTCGTAGCCGGTCTCATATATGCATGAATATATTTTTTTTCATATATGCTAGATATTAGATATTTATATATTCATACCTGCATCCAATATTTGCACATTATTTATATATAAAGTCAACCAATACTAATTAAAAAAACACTACAAGTAAATTAAAAATCCCCTTTTAAATCATTTAAGCATAACAAGAAAAACATTCAAATATAACCTAAAGTCAATCAAATATAAGTCAATAAAAATAGTATTATAAATATAATTATCTAATAAATTATTTTTAAATGTAATATTTTAATCATTTAACATAATCATTTTAATTTCGACATCATGTAAAAGTTTCCTTTTAAGATTTACAAAAAAAAAACATTAAAATTAATTAACTTATAATTATATTTTACATGTGATGGTACTCTATATGACAAGTTTTCTAGTTAGTCAAAAACAAAAAGAATCAAGAATATAAAAATGAGAAACTTGTTTAGCGAGACTTGGACATGTGGAGTAAAAAATATAAATTTGGATCAATTTATATTTTAATTTGACTCATACTAAATTTTATGTTAAATCTTTTATAACTAATTTTTTCTTTGAGATAGATAACTAAATTTTATATAACGTTAGTTTATTTAGCAATTAAAAAAATCAAAAGTTATGATGATTAATAAGATTAATTTTTAATTATCCATTCACTCATTAATAATAAAATAAAAAATTCATCAAATAAAATATGATTTATCTTTATTTTAAATTTAAAGTAATAAAAAAATATATTACATATAAATTTACATGATATTTTGCGTACTATCATGACAATAAGTTTCAAAACCAAATATCACTTTAGATTAAAGTGTTTTTCAAAAGTAATGATCCGTAATTGACATAACAAATTGTGTATCAACAAAAGCTTAAATTTTCAATCAATTATCATTAAATTAACGATTAATAATATATAAAATATTTTAATTAAACTAATATATATATATATATATATATATATATATATATATATATATATTATGTGCAGATGGGACAGATAGTACTTATATCCGTATACGGGTAAATAAATGTGTATTTATCCTACTTATCTAGAAATATATTTGTGGGTGTTCGATATTGAGTTAGTACAAGAAAGGTGTTTCAGCAAAATAATTATTTATGTCATAATGTTGTTCCGACTGAAGATGAAATAGAAACACAGAAGGCTAAGCTAAGTTCGAAGGCTTTATCTCTCTCTCTCTCTCTCTGAAAGCAGTGGCCATCATGTTCTCTTCCTAAACCCTTTCAACTCAACTACTTCCTTTCAATCCTGAAAAAAAAAACAGAAAAATACTTTATTCCGAAGAAAAAGAAGAAAAATAATAGAAATTAAGACGAAAAATGTCTTGGCTCTTCAAGACCAACCACCCTGACCCAGAATCTTCTAATCTCCACAACCGCACCGTTATCCACTCGTCTTCGCCGCCGCAAGCCTCCACCGCCGATCGCCACGGTGTCAAGGACGACATATCGCATATTTTCCGCGGCGTCGCCAACTTCCTCGCTCCGCCGCCGTCGTCTTCCTCTTCCTCCTCTTCTTCTTCTTCCTCCGCCGGTGATTCCACCTCCTCGCAAGCTCTGACAGGAATCCGGAACGATCTCGTGGAGATCGGCGGAAGCTTCAAGAACTCTCTCTCGCGCATTTCCTCGAACAAAGCCGTCACCGGAATCTCCAAGTTCGCTTCGCAGTTGTTGCAGTTGGAGCCTGATCAACAACGGAGCAACGATGACGACGCGGTGCCTGGAACGACGGAAGATGTTGTTCGTTTCGTGAAGGAGATTTCTACGCGGCCTCAGTGTTGGACCGAATTCCCCTTGCCACTCCATAACGGTACTTCGAGTTTGGTTCGATAATTATACGTGTTATTTGTTAATTGTTTTGATTATGATTCTCTGTTTGGACCGAATTCTCTGTTATCTGTATAATCTGATCAGTGTTTATGATAGAGTTTGTAATTGCTTGAGTTAATTTTACTCTTAATTTAATCGTGTTCTCAGACGTGCAGTTTTTGGGTGGTCCCTCTCTCGCTAATTGGCTAGATCTCATGAGTTTCGTGGTCGTTTTTCTAAGCTTATCATTACCCTCCTAACGAATTCATGCGCAGTACGCAAAAGAAAAATGAAATTGCCAGTGGCTAAAATTGGTATAGCTCGGTTTTGAGTGATTTGACTTCAGAAATAAATACGAATCCTGAGTTAGTTAAATTGAGTAGATATAGGGATTGTGACGGACGCGTAGCTTATAATGCTCTGCTGGAAAGTACTGTGTCTTGCCAAGCTGGTAGGAATGCAGGACTCATAAAATCCCATGTACATTTTCTCTATGTGGCTGGTAGCGATGCCTCTTTCAGAAATATGTACTGAATGTATATGATTTTTGGACAAAAAGAAGTGATAATTTAAACTACTGATAATGATCAATGCCAGTGGCCATGCTTCTAGAGTATGACTATGAAGTAATAGCTAGCTATGTTTGGATGTGAATTCCATTGTTGAAAAATCTCAGCCACTGACGTTTGGCTAAATTGTCAGGATCAAGCAATGCTAATAAAAAGGTTTTGGATTCAATTCCTACCGTTAGACTATGTTGGTAGTTCATTTTCAAGTACCTCTGCCTGTAAGGTTTTGTTAAGGCTTATGGCATGCCTTGACCATAGTATGGGACAACCTCCTCTTCCTATACTTTTTCATACTCAAAAAGTATCTACTATTTTGTTTATACATGAAAGATCTTGGGCTGTTGAACTTTAATGCTTCACATGGTAATGATGGTGTATGAGATGAGCTTACAGTCAATTCAAAGACTATATATTATCTAAGAATAAATGAGATGTCAGTTCAAATAATTTTTATTTCCGCTTCTTCTCATATTATATATCTCCTTAGTATTTTCATTTGTCTTGAAATATTTGTCACTTTAGAAAATCAAGAGAGTATTAATTATTGTTTTCCCAATAATACCCTTGTTTATTTTTATCTCAGTTAAATACTTAAATGAATTCACAACAAGATTTGAACTCTTAAAAAGTATAATTTTATCAAAGAAAGTCATTTATCATAGTAATTTATGTAATTAATAATTTTTTAAGAAGTGTGCATTATCAATGCAGTGTATTAAACTAGTTCACACTCCCAATCAATATAAAGTCCAAAGTGCTTGTGTCCTGCTGAGCATATCTGTTGTTTGACTCTCAAGCAAATGTTCTTTGAATAAAAGTGGTTTTGAATCTTTAGTTTTAGATAGCATGAGTCTAAGAAGCCAAAACAGCACCAATTTTCCTTTATTTTTATTCTACCTGAGTATATATTGAGATTTAATACTGAAATTTCATATGTTGCAGCAGATTTTAGCATGTCCAATTCTCAGAGAAGACATGCATTGGCTATAGAACAACTGGTACCTGAATTCATTGCACTAAGACTGAATCTTTGCAGTTACATGAATGTGGAAAAGTTTTGGATGATCTATTTTTTGTTAATACTTCCAAGACTAAATCAGCATGATTTTGAGCGCCTATCAACTCCCAAGGCAAGCCATGCTTATCCAATATTGTCTTATTTTCAATTGATTATCTTGAATATCATGGCCAAGTATGTGTTAAATTCCTTTTACACTAAGGACAAAACTTAGAAACAATATGCCTGTATGGGACTCCAATCAGAATTGGAATTTTACCTCAGTAATCTACATAATAAAATCTGCATTAAAAGATTTTGCTTATTACAAAGGTAAAACTTTAATTCTGATTACAGAACAGTAAAAACAACTCCTAAGGTACTAAACCTAAGTTTTCTCCTTATGTTGATGCAGTTGTATCTATGTGAATCTTATTCGTGCATGCTAATCAGATTAGTCAATATACTCTATGGAATATGTTATCTGTTGTTTTTGTTTTTAGGTATACAGAACCACAAACAAATTATTGCATGCTGAACATCTATAGTACTATTGGTAGTAAAAATTTGTTCTACCCAAGAAATACAAAGCACTAGTACAAGTTATACTTGATTCTATTTTTATATGCTTAAATGAAGTGTTCCTCATTCTCTCGTGTTTTATTTCCACTTTTTTCTTCCCCTCTCCCTTTCTCTTTCTTTGTCTCATTTCCGATTTATCATTGAGTTCATCTACCACCGACCCCAATTAATTTGGGTTAAAGGTGTTGTTGATGTTGATGTTGAAATGAAGTGTTCCTCATCCTCTCGTTCCTTATGCCAGCTTCTTTAATGCAGCTTGTATTGTATATGATACCTGAATGAATACAGCCCATATACTGCCAGTCTCAGCATTGTCTGGTTATCTTTTTGATAAAATATCATAGATCATGGCCAGAAGTTCTTCAGTAGTTTTAGTGTCTGTCTTTTTTTTTATGCCATTCTCTCCAGATGGTTTGGATCTATGAAGTATTTTCACTTTTTCAGATTGTCTGGTCTACTGCTCCCAACAATTATGTGATTGAAGATAAAATTATAGATAATAATCTCTTGACTCTCTGTACATATTTTGGTGGCAACAGTCTTTTAATCTGCTATATCATGCATGTTTTTCCATTATCTTTTTGGTTAGATTGTTGAAGCAAGAGATGTGCTTCTTCAGAAACTAGAAGAGAGGAAAAATTTGCAAGCTGGAGAACCTGAAAACCCAAGGATTGTGGATACATATCAAGAGGGTAGGGAGGACTGTGGAACAGAAAGTATCTCATCTGAGCAAAACCAGATATTGAATGAGGTTACAAACGCAGTAGAGGGTTTAGAAGTTGATGAGACGCTTAGCACTGAAAAATGGTTGGAAGATACAGACATTGATGCTAGTTCATTGGCTTCCTGTACAAAACTTCACCAGGAAGAGGACGTCTCATTCAGTGACCTAGAGGATGATAGGAGTTATAGCTCTGATAAATTATCTGGCTACAGGGAGGCGCATGACATAAGGGGTTCATCATCTGAAGGTGCTACTAGTGACTGGGTTCGGCTGCGTGAAAGTTCTGAGAGAGATGGCAGGAAGAAGGTTATCCGTTTAAAGGGTAAGGATTCAGAAGATGAGTCAAATGATTGGCTCACTGTTGATGATTTCAATTAGATAGTCTTTTCTTGATTCACCAAGTTGTAAAGGTTCAATATTTTCCCCCTTCTCCGTGGTTCTGTATTTAGGGAGTACAAAATTATATAATTTAAAGTATTTTTTTTCTTAATTCACACGTACATATTTCTTGTTTGTACAAGGCTACCACTGTTGGGCATTGGGTAAACAACATACATTTGTTGAAAGTGTTACAACGCAAATAAAATCAAGGATTTCAAGAATAATTGTAATTTGTAAGTTTCTGTTAGTGATCAGTAACACAGAACGTTGACGTTAATCTGTTGACATAATTTATGGTTTTGCTCAAAATTAAAAACACTTTTTTTTTCAGTTTTTGAATTTAACTTCGTGCATGACTGGATTAAAGTTCACGAATCTAAGTTTAAATTAAAAGTAAGTTGAAAACTTAAGTTTGTTAAAAATGAGTTTACACAATAGGATTTAGGTTTGAATATTTCTTTGCTCAAAAATAAGTTTGATGAAATGAACTTGTTTGAATAGTTCTATTTTAATCAAAAGTACTTTTTAAGTGCATAATTAAAGGGTATGAAATTTTATAATGTAATATTTAATTGAATTAGTATAATATTTGTTAAAAATAATCAATAATCACTAAAAATATTAAATGTTTTCATTAATAAATAATAAGACTCAATAATGTTAATCATTAAGTTTTACATGCTCTAAATTAAAATATACAACATATTAACTCACGTTGAATTTTATATGGTACGAATGTTAAAATTGTATATGTAAATATTATTATATTGCATTATGGCAGTACAAATATCAGAATTAAATTTAAGGGCAGCAAGAAAAACTCGTGGAAATTCAGTCCCACCTCCAACGAACATCAGAGCATAATTCTAAAATAAGATTATCTATCTACCACACCCCTATATATATACACATATATATACTTCCTGCAATACGGCATGTGCTATATCGTTTTCCACAACCCCACAAGCGAGCCAACCTCGATCTCAGCCTCGAGTCTACTGATCATTCTGCTATTACACGAATATAGAGTAGGCAAAATTGGAAGTTAATGGTTCCAACGGAAACGGAAGAATCAAAAGCATGCCATGAGTTGCTTGAGGCAAACTTAAGTTGGACACAAACGGAGGTAGCAAACTTAATTTTGTGGACACCCAAACATGTGGGTAAATTGAGTTTGCTCCCTCACACATACTTTTGAGTTGGACAAACTGAAAACCAAACATTGTCATGTTATTAGAAGTTTAGGTGGGTTTTTTTTTCTATTTATATAAAAAAAATCAAATTCTTTAACGTATGATTGAATAATACAGTAAAAATTTATAGTGGAAGTATATTAAAGTTGAATTTTATCACGAAGAGGACGATTTAACTATCACGAAAGAGTTATCGGTCATTTGTTAGCAACAATATTGACATTTTAAAAAATATTTATAGTTTCTATATTGCATAAACATCATATATTACCTTGTATATGGAGAGCGCATCCACAATGCTTAATTACTTTGTAAAACATGCACAAGCCTAGATTGGTAACATCTGATAAATGATTGCATATCAATAAATTATATTCCCTTTTTGGTTGACCCAATAAATTATATTCTGAAGAACTTAAATAAGTAGTTCAACGGTCTCAAAAAATAGTGCAATTTTTTTTTACTATTAGCCTTCAGATCTTATCTCCAGCACGAAGACAACAAGGGACCATGGCAGATGAAAGCGAGTATAATGTAAACGACAATGACGAAAATTATAATAAGTGCAACCCTGCATGAGGAAGAGAGGAGGATCATAAGAATTTGAGATCATTTTTAAACTTTTTTTAACAAAAGGCAAAAATAATTATTCTACTCCCAAAAATCCAAGATACACTAAAAACAAAGGTGCAACAAAAATAATTTGGAAAAGTAGGTCAAAGGTACGCTCAACCTATAGGGAATAGCCATTGGCCTCAACTTCATTGTTAATGACCCCTGGGTGAATTTTTTTTCTAAAAAATGTCTTTCCCACAAAATCACAATTCCATCTACAAAATATTCAACAGAATTATGATTCTGTTTCAGATTTTGTACACAAAATCATAAAATCGTGTGTCCGTTGAATGTTTTTTGGGCTTAAAAAATACATCGAATCATGATTTCATTATAATCGAAAACTAGGGAGGTGTGGAAAAACTACAAAGGGACAAAATGTATTTTCATCCCAGTTTCAAAAAGTTGTAGAGGCCATCAGCAACTGGATAGGGGCCAATACCAACTCCCCAAAACTTTATTGTGCAATTCAATAATGGTAAGAATGAATGGAAAGTTTCAAAGCCCAAGATTTCTATAAATTGGGTATAGACTGGCTTCATGAGCAAAGCACATGATGAGATGCCTATGTAAATGTAAATGTAATGTGTGCTTAAAGAAATACTACTATATACTAATTATCATTATCATCTAGTACAATCAAGAAAACCTAGAAAAGTCCAACACTAATATATATTTTTCTTCCATTAGCAAAATGCAAAAACTTAAGAATGAAATCAATTATGCAAAATCTGGATTGAATGAATACTTACGTTAGCCTAACATTACTCCACCACATGTTATTTTTATAACGACGGGACTGCCTTTTGAAACGAATCGAATTGCTATTCATTGCTGAAGTTTTCTCCACCAGAAGCTCCAACCGACCACCTCTCTCCAACACTTTGTCAATGTTGTCAATCATCACAAATTTCACCTATCATTATCACACGTCAAATTTTCAAGTATTAATTAGTCTTCAGATCAGGGTGAGCCCTGACACAACGGTAAAATTGTGTTTTTGTGACTTGTTGGTCATGGGTTCGAATTTGGAAATAGTTTATTTGCATATACAAGAATAAAGTTGCGTACAATATCTTTTCCCCTTACCTGCGCATAGAGTGGAGCCTCCGGACAATGAATACGATTTTTTTTTAAAATTAGTCTTCACATGCTAATATTAAACAAATAATTCTACATTAATAGTTCGACTCTTCTATAGTAACATTGTTGAGTATTTGGTGCTACAAACCATTTAATGACTTGTATAAGTAAATAATCATGCATCTTATCACACTAAATCGGACCTTACTTTGAAATTTACTTTACCACATCAACTACAAGAGTTAGTTGGAACTATGCAATTCCAAGGTCATATGAAAATCATAAGAATCATAAGGTAAATTAAGATTCTTTAACCAAAGAGTATTTGTAGGATCAATCTGCAGAATGAAAAATTGGACAAAGTATTCCAAAAGAGAACCAATTATAGACAAGGATCTAAGTGTAGATAAATCTAAATGTGTATATTTTGAACTTGCCTGAGTCATTTCACCTTTGAGACGGTTTAATCTGTCAGCATTTGGGTCATTGGAGTAATACTCCATCTGTTGGTTCAAGACCCTTGAGAACTCATCATTCATGGCATAGGCGGGAGCTGAAAGAATAGCACGGGCATACGTCTTCACAAATTTTTTATGAATATCTTCAAGAAATGCAAAAGGGGCTATTCCTGCAGAGATTCAAAGAGGATATTCAATTCATTACAGCTCATTCAGGAATTGCAAACTTCAGTGCACAACAAATCAAGCAGGAATGTTTTTCTAGTGAACAGTTTGACTCAAAACTTTGTAATAATTTATTCTGACTGCCCAAAAACATGTAACAGAAATGATTTCAACCACCCAGTCACGTAACAACCAGCAATATGATGTCACAGTCTCATTACATTCTGTTTCAATTTCGCCAACTTGATAAAAGTTCAAATGTGATATAATTGTCAATGTAAAGCATTTCACACTATCAGTAAACAAAGAAGTGTCATATATTAGTATTTAGTAACTAAGGATTTTCAATTACAATAAAAGCTTTCAACAGTTTTAAGAATAAGCGGCATCATAGTGTGTTGAAAGTCTAATTTCTAAAATGATATTCTTTTATAGTTCACTCCAAATAAGTTACATGTTTTATGATGTAGAGGAGTGAGTAATCCCATTTATAGAAGAGGGGGCCGGGAGGCTCTCCAGGATCACAAATTATAGGAAACCAGTAAGTCCAAGGTAAGAATAAATATAATGAATGCCATTAAACTGACCAATCAGAGCTGTGAGATGCATGGTGTAAAAAAAAGGATAAAACTTAGATACAGTACTTAAGGTGTTGTTTTTACCATTATCCAATCAGAATTTAAGTTTTATCTTGGTAATCTGCATAATTCTTTAATGCAAACTTTTATTATGCACATTACAAAAACTCCAATTCTGATTGGAAAACAACACAAACAACATCTAAAGTATCTAAAGTATTGTATCTAAGTTTTTTCCTAAAAAAAGTCCCTATACATATCAGTAATTAGTCAAAGCACCAACCACATCAACCTTAGATTATCATAGTTAAAGCTATTAGTATCTACTCTTTAAACATTTATAAATTAAGTCACAAAAAATCTGAACATTGAAATCAAGGGGAATCAATAAGGAAAAAAGATTCTTGTGAACATAAAAGTAAGCATGCCTTCGTGCTTCCCACAAAAAAAAAAAAAAAAAAAAAAAAACGGAGTATGGGAAGGGACCATTAGCTTAATTGAGCCCATACGGGTGTATCTTGGCGCCAGCAGTTTCCCACGTTTTTTTGGCTTTGGCATATGGCATTCTTGATTGGACATTTTTAAGCCTCACATATGGTCTCATAACAGAACTGTAATTTTGGGATAGTATACATGATTTTAAGATCGATCAAAGAGAAAAGTTTACTCTAACAAACAAGTTACCTAAGATTGTCTAACAAGTTTACTCATAATTTCATTTCCTTCCCACTACAAGAATTTTCATTACATAATCAAATTCTTAATACCACTTGATTGGCTCAAGTGGAATTCCCCTAAAACAAGGTCTTAACAGTTTCAAGTTTCAACGTAGAGCTAGCCCCACCATGCTATAGATGTTCCTAGCCATGTGGTCTAGACTGCAAACGAAAAAAATCTGAATTGAATCTACCAACAACCTACGACCTATATATATGTCAAACAAAACACGCGATTGCAGTACATGCAAGGGCCAGGAATACATTCCAAGCACTTTGACAGCATCTATATTTCAAAAGATGAATGAAAAATCATCTGCATTGATGTTAAAAAATAAAAACAGCACCAAATCCATAAAAAAAAAGAAAAAAAGCAACAGTTGAATCAATTCATTATATTAGCACCACCCCAAAACAAAACATAAAGCAGTATTGTTGGATCAAAAGAGGTTGTGAGTTCAAATCTCTCTACTAACAAAAACTAAGAATTAAAATTTACCGATATAAAAAAAACATTGTTTCATTGTTGTATTTTTAGATTCATCAAGCCAAACACAAGCAGCTAGCCTAGAAAACAATACTTTTTTTAAATTAAATAAAAATGAATGAATGAGAGGAAGCTCTTACTTCCAAATGCATCATCAGCCATGCAAAGAACAGTGAGGCCATCTGTCCTCTTGACATGAAAAACATAGCGATCATGGGAAAAGGAAACATTGCTATCATTATTGTTATCACTCCCTTGATTGATCTTGCTGAGTATCTGTTTGGCTACGACACTAGCATTACTCTGGGTGGCGCTGAACTCAGCCAGAACCACCTGCCCCCTTGCCACCATTCCATACAATATCCCCATTAATAATGGTTGGTTAATTATTTTGGAGCGAAGAAGAAATTGCCAAGAAGAAGGTTAATCTGCCAATGGCCGCTTGTTGTTTCGGGTGGTTAGAAAAGTGTAACGAAATTGGTTTTGGTTTTGGTTTTGGAGGTGCAATTACACCAACACCAAGACAAGGATGAAGAGAAAACAAAGTGTCCATTTGATTTGATTTAGTGTCCAAAAATGGGGTAAACGACAGTCTGGAAATTTAAAAGGAAACTCTGCCTCTACTCTTTTTCATGCCTGCCATGGCATTTTCGGTGCCACCAAAATTGCCGGAAAACATGGACTAGATCCTACGTCAAAGGAATTCATAATTGTAACTTGTAATAACAATAACACCACTATATTAAGCAAATAAAAGATATGGTTAGTCATGAAAATTATTTTAAAAAAAAAACAAATATTTATTCATTTAATCCAGCTAGGGAAAAAAAATTACACGATGTTTCTCTCATATACTCATTCATTAAAATCCTTTCTCTCTTTTTTTCATCCATTAGAATCCTTTTTCTCTTTTCCTCTTCCTTAATTGTACTAAATAGTCTATAGCAAAAATCAAGTGAAGAGGAGTGTTACTGAATATTGATCTAGCTGGTACACGTTGAATCCAATTCCTAGAGCTATAAAAAAGGGGAACATAAATAGGGTTTCTTTATGAACTAAGGAACAAGAACACATCATGATGCATTGGGAGGACTAAGGCAAGAGGGGGGACACGTACACGTTGGTTTTTTAGGGTAAATGAGTGTGTGAGTGTATGATTAGCAGTTATGAGCTGTAGGGTAACAATTTAAGTACATCACATCGTCTGGCTCCAGAGAGGCACCCCCATGGCCCACGCCGAAAGATAACATAATGTTCATTCATTGAATGGGAGTTAAGATATAGTTTTTTGTGGTAATCATCGGTACACTTTTATTTGAAAAATCACTTTTGAGCAAGGGATCACGTCTGCCTTTGTTTTACATGCAGTTGTTTTATGGTAAATAGAGGTTAAAATATTAATATTACATCAGCGAAACGTCAGTAAAACTTGTTTAAATTATGCTGTCATAAATTTTACATTGTACAAACCTATGTTATGGTAAATGCTTAATCAAACAAGTATTTCATATATTAACTTAGATTGATTTTGAGAAGAAAACAAACTTAATAATTAATACACTGGTATCAAATTCATTATGATAATATTCAATATATTTGATTTTAAATTCAAATATAATCTACTTTAGACTAATGCATCAGCTTGCCCGGATTCAAAGTGACACTGTCATAAACCCGCATTTATACTTGAACTGGGGAGGTTTTTTTTTTTCTTCAGAAAACAGGAAAGATAGCCTATAATATGCAACAACAAAAAAATCAATTTAAAATATTAAACATTTCATCCTGTGATTTTATGACGTAACTGAAACTATATAATAAAGCCTATTTTACACTAAAAGAAAATATACCACTTGAATAAATGCTTTTCATTTTTAATCTAAATTTATAATTTGGGTCAAAATAATATATACATGGATATGTTTGGCACACTACTTTAGTTAACTTCTAACTTTTTGTTTTGATACATCAAACTAATCTAGCATTATTTAGGAATTGAAATTAAGATAGTTTAAAAGCACCATTCTCTCATAATTCACTAAAATAAGGATAAAATTGTAAAGCTCATACCAATGTCAAACCAAATAATATTTTAGATGTGGTGAACCTAAAGATGAAACGAATTTAATAACTATTAATTACTAACTTTTCAATTTTCAGTTAACACTAATTTTTTATTTTTAATTAACTTTTTTAAATTTTTAACTAACTTTTCAACTATTTTCAGAATTTTAAAAAAAGTAACAGAATAAAAAAGCTATTTTACTAAACATAGCCTTTTAATGTTACTAATATTTTTATTTGCAAGGAGTTTTTACAGAATCACTATAGTTATTTGAAATTGTTTTAGGTTAGGCCTCTAAATGGCCCAACTTGGGCAAGCTAATTAGGATGTATCTATTTTCAAGGATTTGCAATTACATGTACCTTCACTATTGAACTTAAGACTTTATATTACTCAATTAGATTTTTATGTAATATATTAACTAATTAGAAATTATCCTGCATACACATAAATTTTAAAATATTTATTATAAAACAATTCATGATTAATTGACAATATAAAAAATATTTGCATTGTCAATGTATATTTTAATTAAATTCAATAACTTATGTTTTTACGTCATTTTACATTATTTATCAGTTATAATTCTAATAAGTGTTTTAATTTAATAAGTTAACTTTATAATTTTCACTTAAGAATTGTTCTTTAAGTTTTCAAGTAACAAATTATGAACTATTTTGTATTACAGTGGAGTAAAATAAAATATTGTCAAATATAAGACCAAATTATTAAAATGCTCGAAAGGCTTGATATATAATATTCTTCATCATTCGCAATATATATATTCTTCATCGAACGTGCGATCGAGGGTATGACTAAGAGTGAAAATTATATATGTAGAAAATTAATACAATGACTAGCAGGGTCATGTGCCAATTTTATGTTGGCTTAAGATGAAATAGAGATGAGACAACAAAATGTTTAAGAAAAAAAAAAAGAAGCTTAAATTAATCTTTTGCCAATGCGATCTCCCAAAAAAATCTTATGCAAATACGAAACAGATCTAGATATGAGAGACAGAAATTTTTTATTGAGACTTAGCTATATCAGCGCCACCTCTGTATTTCAGATCGATGACAAGGATATCAGATGATATATATGATATATATACTATGGTTGTCTCAAAGAGGATGAGATACCTTTTCTTACTGGGACCATATAATTCACATATATGCCAAATATATACACCCATATCTCATTTATAAAGTTTTGTACGTGATCTGCCTCCTCCTGTAATGTGTTGCCACATGACAATTGCAAATCAATAATTTCCATCGGAAAATATATTTTATTAAGTATCTCTACACCCACTTGCACCCGATGTGTCTACATACGTTGTTATATATATGGAAAATTTTACCAAAAAATAAAAAAAAATCAATTTTGGCTGTACTTAATCCAATTGCATGCATGGTCATCATAGGTAAACCACTAAATTAATTAAATCACGATTGAATCAATTTCACACTCTACATATCAGTGTCCGTTCACTCGGAAACCATAAGCTGGAATAAACCACAGCCATTAGTTTTTGCTGGAAAACTGAACCTCTACGTCAATGTTAGTGACTCTATTTGGAGAGTCTTTGACATCACAGACGACAAATTCTAAATAATACATGGCTTTAATGTCTTTTGTCCGTCATCGTGATTCTGTGGTCAGTAAACAAATGTAGATTTTAGAGGGTCGGAGAAGTTTCGACATCGATCTAACTTCATTTTCAGATAAATATCACCCTGCATTTGCGTAACTTTCCAATCCTTTTAATTTAGAGAATAACTAATAGTTTTTGTTAATTAGTTACCTTCCAATTTAACACAGTTTTTTTAACAAAAACTTATACATACTATAGGCATTAAATCTAATCTAATAATGGGATACTTAGTGCAAAAAGCTCAGAACTGGGTGAGAGAGAGGCGAGGTGTACTAAAGTCTGCATGAATTAACTTCACTTTGAAGTTTATGAAATGAAGTAAAAAGACCTATGAAAAGTAATCAATTAATCACTATCCAAACATGCACTACTTTAACCAAGTGTTTATTACTTTTCAAAAAAGATGAAGTGTTTATTATTATATTGGCAATACATACTTAATTAGATTATTAATTAATAAGTTTAATGATTATGCAACGGGTTAGTGTCAAAACTTTTACATTATTAACTAATTAAAAATTGAGAAATGATATATGTATAATAACCTGTATAATATTATTTTTTGTGTCCATTTCTTTCTCACATCTTATCATTTATCATATTTCAAATTTATCTTTTATTTTTCTCTTTTGTATAATTTATTGTACAAATGTAATTTATCTTAAAAATTACCATCATTAATGACTTTTTAACCTATTTTTTCTTAATTAATAAACCGTTTGCTTGTAAGTTTTTGTAAACATGCACTTTTAAACTTATGGGGGAGGGGTTTGCTTGTAAGTTCTTGTAAACACTTTTAAACTTCGGGGGCAGGGGGTGTTACGGTATTCACCATTTATATATACTATAGTTCATGATACAAGTTAGAGAGAGACATAGGTTGTTTCAGGGTAAAGGGTAGAGGGAGAAGGGAAAAGGAAAGAGTTAGGTTACGAATTTGAATCTTTCTTAAAACTAATAATAATAACAACTAATATTTATAGATTAAAAAAAAAATACAAGTCTCCAGTTGTATGTATATAATATATACTAAACTTTCTGAAGTACATGCATGGTCAGTGCAGTATAACACAGAAATACATAAGGTGATAAGAGAGAAGAAAATGAAGGAAAGATAAGTGAGAGAGATTTCACATCAGAGCAAAGAAAGTTGATTCACGGATCTACAAAGTTACAAAAACTAAAAGGCCTTTAGAAGGTGTGTATCCCATCACGGACAGTATTACACATCCACATCAGGGACATGATTCTATCTGAATAATCATTTTCTTTGTTTCTCATTTCTCCATCCACCCCCACTCTTCTCACATGGCTGCCAAGCTGTACTGTTTCAGTGTTTCCCATTCCCACTTTTCCCACAGTACTTATGCATTCTCTTCCTATTTTATTCTCGAAGCACTGTGTGCGCGGTACTTGTGATATTCTAGCAGGAAAATGAGCAATGGACAGTTGGACACCCCTTGGCTATTCAACACAGACAGAGGAAAAAAATTCACAAGTGTAAGAAGGATGATATATTGATATGAACAGAAGAAAGAAATTAGAATATAAAGGATAAATAACCTATTTAGTCGTTAAACTATGCATTGATAATTTAGTTTCTATTTTTAAATGATCAATTAGTCCACAAATGTATTTATGTTGTGACAAATTAATCAAATTGTTAAATATAATGACAATTTGGTTATTAAAGTATGACACCTAATGATAGAGTAATCTTCAAATTATATTATAAATTAGTTCACACATACATGTTTTATGATAAACAATTTGATTAATTTGTCATAATATTTACATATTTATGAAATAAATTGGTCATTTCAAAAAGTTTACAGACTAAATTATCAAGCATAATTCATAGTGTAAATAAATTATTTATCCAAATATAAATAATAAGTACTAAATGTTGGTTATGCATTACGAGTCTTTATAAAATTGTAAAATTTTACATAGATTCCGATTACATTGATCAAAGACTTTGTTGTAAACCTATTATTACCTATTTTTTATTTCTATGAATAAAAAATATTGATCAAAGATGTTCTTTTTAGTTCATGTTTTTAGGGAACACCAAGATCGTTTTTCAATCTTGATTAATCATATAATCATGCAACAAGAAATCTTGATGTTAGCTAGCGACAAAAATGAATAAAAAAAATAATAATAAATATACAATCAGATCGATACTTTCTTTCAAAAGTAACAAAACAAATATACAAATATTATAGAGATCAAAAAATATTTCTATTATTATTTTAAGTAATGATTGTTTTCAATAATTTATTTTTTTTCTCAAATAAAATTTTTTAAGTGTAATTATCTCGAATTGAATAAAGGATAAAATATTTAAGTTCTATAAAGTAAGAACAAAATAAGTAATTCCAATCATTGATAAAAGATTAACTATTGCATTCATTTTTTTTACTAAAATATCAATTGGCGTGAGGTTACTTTTACTTGACCAACGGTCTAAACCAAAAAATATATATTGCATATATACATATAATATTAATTATTAAATTTTAGTCGATAACTAAAATTACTTCACTTTCCTAATTACTCATTTTAGAGAAATCCGATGCTTAAATAATTGTCTCTCCCCGAAAGAAAAATTCACATACATGTCGGCAGCAAGCACTTTTGAAAAGGAAAACTTCCCAAGTGGGAAAGCAAAATTTGTCCGGTGCATGTTGTCAAACGTGATTAATTAGTAGATTTTTTTTCTCCTTTGTTAGTAACTTAAACCACAAACCTGATTAGTGATCATGATCAATTTCAATTTTGTTATACTTGGAATAAAAAGAGTTTAACGATTGTAAAATATTTTTACATTATTGATCAATTATAATTCATTATTAATATGATAAATAATTCTCATAAAAATTAACAAATTTACTAGAGTTTTGATTGAATGAATTGTATATAATCTTTTTTCTCAAAATATTTTGTAACAAATAGTAATGTTGTTCTAAATAATATTTTGGAGAGTTTTTTTGTCATGCGCATGCGGTGTCGTGTAATGCTTGAATGTTTCATTTTAAAAGTTTTTATAATAACTAATGAAATTAATTTTTCATTATTTTGCATATAAATATTTAAAAATAAAAAAGAAATATATTGTCGGAAAATAATAATTGATTTTAAAAATGAGAAATAAAATTTAACAAAATCAAATTAACTAGACCCTAAAATTCCCCGATCAACCTCTTATATTTGCAATGACATCTTTCTTTATTGCAGAGTAGGGATGGAAGCACCAACATAGTCAAGATCATAAATTCCAATCACGTATGATGGATTCAAAACAAAATCTCAAATACTATAAAAGAAAGTCATATACTAATAAAAAAATGTTAAAATAGAATTGTTATTTTGTTAATTAATATATACCAATTTATATTATAGACATTTTGTGAATTTATGTTTTCTTTTCCACTGAAACAAAAGTAATCATATATTAACGATTGATCGTCATGCATAATGTGCAAACTGATGACCCTTTTACACTTGGTCAAAATGATTCTAAAATTGACGGATCGGAAATTGATAAAATTGGTATAAATAAATAAATGTTATATATATGCTTCACAAACTTCCACGACCCACTGTTTCTACAGAATGCCTATCCAGGATTCAAAGTTTTTCCTAAGCTCAGGGTTCATAAGTGATGGCTCATTGGTGACTTTAGCATCTATCCATTCATCAATCGATCATAGGATGCCTTTGCAAGATATATATATATATCAAGCGTTAGGACAAGTTTGTTTGATGCAATAAAGTGACGTTAGAGAAGCTTGGAAAATGATATACAAAAACACACGCACTAATACATGCAAATATAAATTGATGGCAATGCATATGCTTCTTGATAAATTGCCATTGAAGTTTCACTTTCAATTCAAGACCACACTACACTCTCTTTCTAAAACTCATGAAGGTTTAAGAACTTTTTGGTACTTGTGACATTGTCTTGCCGTAAGTGTTAACTATTTTGTACTTTTTCTTTTCTTTAGCCTTCTCGTCTCTTGTCGACCAAAAAACAAAGATTAAAAAAGTTTATTGTTTGTTTATGTTTATGGAATTGTATATCTTGCCCCCACAGTTTAGTTTTAGAGAAAGCACAACATAACTTGAGCTTGAACAAAATGGCGCTGTGTACATGTAAAGCAGTATCGAAAACTACCAAAAATCATTTTTATTTCTCATATTTTTTACAGTAGATGGAAAACTTCATTCTTCTTGTGCCAGCAAATTAACTTGCAGAATTATCGTTGTTTCACAATTTCAGCGACTATTTGTTTCTTTATATGTTAAATAATTTTTAGGTTTAAATTATACTTGTAGTTCTCATGATGATAGTGTTTGAATGATTTTCATCTCCTAATTTTTAATTACTTGATAGTTTTCATATATCTAATTTTGTAACTTTACTCGATCCATTAACTTAATATCTAATATTTGATGTAACTTCTCAACAAGACTTGTGTTGTTGTTTTTGTATATAATCATTTTAGTTAATAACAAATTATTTTAATACTAACTTATAAATATCTTTATACACTAGTACAAAAAAAAAGGTTTTAACATTAACCATTTTTCACATTTCTAGATCAGTTTCCCCCTCAATCCATATATAAAATAGACTTGCTACATCAGTTTTCCTCACAATCAATCTAAAAGTGATTGGTCACAATTGTGAAAAGTGTTTTGTTTAAGTGCACTAAACAGGAAACTTACATAATACGTAACATATATATATATATATGGGCGTACGTGTGTCAATCCAATTTTACAACCAATTTAAACAAAATTACTAGATCATTGAAGTAAACTTCGAGAAACCAATTCGCGTGGACGCACACATGCATATGTTGTCATGATGACAATACCAATTCACAGAAAAAACTACTATCACAGTCTAATTTTTTTCGTCACAGAATGTAACTTAAAGTTATTATTTTAATTTTGAATTTTCATACTTTAATCATTGATAAGTTAAATGACAAAACGAAATTAACTGGCTATAATTTTTTTTTCTAAAAGTATTATTCTTCATAAAAATGAAACAAAGTAGTATACCAAAAAAAAAAACAATTAATGAGGTATGAAGTTACAGAGGATTCAAAAGTTTATACATATCTATTACACACACACACATATATATATCCATATAAAAAACACACACATATATATATCCATATAAAAAAATGTTTTATACAAATAATTTGGTGTTATATACATTAACTTTTGCTAGTAGAATGTTTGTCTATTGTAGTAACAATTAAACTATTAGCATAAACATTTAGAGTTTATCAACAATACGATACATTGTATTAAAAGATAATTTCATTATTATCAGTACATTAAATGTTAATATATTATCATATTATTAATATAAATTTACAATGTATTTATTAGTAGTTTAATTTACCAAAAAAGTGGATGTGGACCATGCACAGTTTATAGTTTATACCATCCGAGAAGTAGATTTTCTAAAATCACTGTTCATTAACTTAAATAGGACTGCTTTGACTTATAACGAAAAGGTTAAATCATACATCACAATTTAAGAAATTGAGAATGTATGGGCGAAAGAAATAGGGAAAAATAGATATTAGAAATAATATGATAAAAAAATAAAGAGAAAACTAAAATAAAAAAGAAGTTGACGTACAAATATAATATTCTGGTTTAATTTGCAATGTTTTCTTTTACTGATTTGCAATGTTTGTGTACACGGTTTAGATTAATTCAATAAAAAAAAGTGACACATATAAAATTGCAAGTTATTTATATATGCACTTCACAATTAATCAAAAGGTAAAAAAATAATGAAAAGTAGGATACTTTTTAAATATTGAAAAGTGTTTTTACATTAAGAGAGAGAGAGAGAAAAAAAATAGCAATTGTATAATTTAAATAAATGATTAAAATGAAAATAACTTCGACCACTTATTTATGATTTTATTTATTTTAATTGTTTGGTGAGTACAACAGAGTTTTTTTATAAAAAAAGTTTGCAAGTCAACCTAAGCCAACTCACTGCTCATTAAGGTTGGGTTCAGATTTTTAACAAAATCTTAAAACGGATTCAATCCCACACAACTTTTGTTTTTTAGATAAAGTTGAATTAGGTTGATCCATTTTAACATCTCTACACATAGTATAATGAAATAGTCATTTGGCTTAAATATAATTTTAATCAATGAAAGGAAGTTTATTTTTTATCCTTTAAATTTAAAAAGAAAAAAAAATCATTAAGATTTTTTTAACTTTCACCTAAAAATAATTCATTCACTAAATAGTAAATACGTCATTTACATATAAACATTATTTTTAGAAAGAATAAGTTAACAAACTATAATCTTAAAATACATGCAAGATGTAACTTCGTATTCTAATGTATATTAACAAATACACAAGAAATTTGTTAACTTACGTATGAACAATTCAGATTTTAATTATCTTAACTCTGAAGTCTGAAACCAATAAAAAGATTTTAAAAAAATAGTAAGATAGTATACGAATTATTTGAGGTAAACGCGGAGAAAGTCTTTGCGAAAGCAAGATGAAGGGTACTACTGTTTTGGTTGGTTTAACTGGTTAAGCAACTTAAGCCTGTTCTGTACTTTCACGGGGCTCCCTTTTATTTTGCCTTAGAGGCAGACACATGGCACTTGATCTGGGACCATATAGAGGTTAAGCAACGAGCAAGCACAGTAACTGGAACGGGGGTTAAGTAAGTTTGTGCAGCTAGCAGCAAGTATAGTATAGAGAGAGGTTCCGTTCTGGGATATATGGTGTAAACCTAAAATTCTGAAAAATTGATCATGTATGTGTTGTGTTATGTGTACACTTGTAAGGTTTGCCAGCTTGCAAAACTTGGCATCTGCCTTTTGAGTGTAGCTAGCCCCCATCTTCACGTGATCTGCTCTTAAACCCTTTTGTTTTCTTCTCCTCGTTTCTACTCCTACTCCTTTATATGCACCCTCCCCCAACTTCCTCCACCAGCATCTCCACTATATTACAATTACTACTTTCTCTCTGTAAATTGTAAGCATGGAGTCCTCAAAGATCTATGCTTTCCTCTTCCTTTGCATGCTCTTCCTCTCCTCCACCACTCCTATTCTCGGTTGTGGCTACTGTGGCAAACCCCCCAAAAAGCACAAGCCTGGTAAAACACCAAAGACACCAAAGACACCAAAGACACCCACAGTACCCGTTGTTAAGCCACCAGTCACAATCCCTCCCATTACTATCCCTCCCATTGTTAAGCCACCAGTGACAGTTCCACCCATTGTTCTTCCACCAATAGTGAAGCCCCCAGGTATTCTCCCTCCAATTATCCCAGTTCCTCCAATTCTTAACCCACCAAGTACACCAACACCGGCGCCGGGGAAGGGAGGGAACACTCCATGCCCACCACCAAAGTCTCCTGCACAGGCTACATGCCCCATTGACACGCTCAAACTAGGCGCTTGTGTGGATCTTCTCGGTGGGTTGGTTCACATTGGCTTGGGAGACCCTGTAGCGAACCAGTGCTGCCCCGTGCTTCAAGGCCTGGTTGAGCTTGAAGCTGCGGTGTGTCTTTGCACCACTCTTAAGCTGAAGCTTCTCAACCTCAACATTTATGTCCCACTTGCCCTTCAGCTCCTTGTGGCTTGTGGCAAGTCTCCTCCTCCTGGTTACACCTGCTCCCTCTAAACCAGTTAAGTCTCAACTAATTTATCTTTTGGCTTAAAAAACCATTCAAGAAAATATCCTCTACCATTTTCTTTGCTAATAGTAATTATCTTCAAACATTTTTTAATATCCATAACTTTTTCTCGTTTTTTATCTATCATATCACTTTTCATTCTTATATTTTTATCTCTTCAATCTCTTTCTTTAAGTAAGTGTACATTGACACCCAGAAATTTATGATTTTCGTTTTCTTTTTGTTGAATAACAATGTGAGCTACACAATATATGAATAGCAATTTCCCTTCTTTTTTTAAATCTTACCCAGTTTTCTCCTAAGGAAAATTAATCTTGACTTAGAAATTGAAGTATATTTAGTATTCAATCATTTAACTTCTCTTAATCTTTGACCATGCATATTTATTTCATTTTGGAAGGAGCTAGTACCATGCATGGTTGTCTACTTTATCTTCTATGATTTCTCTTTAAATTTCTTTTAGGAAAGCTAATTGTGACCCATGCATGTTATTAAGCTTGTGACCAAGAAAGTGATTAGGGCTTTTTTATTGAAATAATGATCATGATAGGATATGCTTTTTAAAGAGATTAAACGTTACTTTGACTACATCATATATAATTAAGCAAGAAAAGTTGTCCAAAAACCAACTTTCCTGTCCATTCAAATAGAAATTATTAAATTAATTAAAACATTTCAAGTAGAAAAGCACAATATTTATACATAAAAGTTATAATATTACGTTTATAATTTCTGTTCAAACAATTCAATAAAAAAAAACATTTTTTTATGAGTAAATAATATATTATTTTTGCAATCTGTCTCTTTCCTTTTTTCTTGAAGCTGGTGCTATATATATATATATATATATATGATTATGAATGTTGTCCAGCACACTATATGTGTGATTTAATTTCTATTTCGTATCAGTAAAGTAATTATATCGTCCTGTTCTCTACCCGTGAACTTTGAAATCTTTGTCTCATTGTATGTCATGGCCTATGCTTTGCAGGTGAAAGGATTGAGGAATATATGGTCAAAATCGACATGAGAGGATGTCGAGCCACACTATCTCTCTTCTCTCCTGATTGGAACTGCTGTTGTCTGTTTTGCTATTATTTGAAAAACCATTTGTTTTTAATTGAGATTGTTGCATGTATGTTTTAATCCTAGGCAAGTAGCAGCAAAGATGCTTCTCTGTGACATGTCCAATTATTAATTTATATGAATTGCGCTTTAATTTGTTGAATATATCAGTTTCGTACGTGTTTCTCTTGTTGTATAGCATTTGCTTCAATGGTGGATCTGTTGCTCAATCTCGAATCTCTATAAAGAAAAAAAAAATCTTAACCACATCACTTTGTGGGTATTGAAACAGATCGATCATTTGCAGTTTTTGAGAAACTAATAAATATTTACCTTATTAGGGATGTCTCAACTTTATAAGTGAGATTATCGCTTTTTTCTTTCTTTCTAGTTTTAGTTATGTAATGTCATTTTTATTTAATCTTTCATATTGTATTGGATATATTTTTTTCTAAATTTTAATTTTTTCAATTTTTTTTAAATACAATGGTATTTTAATTAGTTGATCTAACCACCTAACCTGAATCAATCCAATTAATCCAATTAGTGTAGATTGGATCGATTTGGGTTACTTCCCCAATAAAACAACAAATCCAACTCATTTACGTTTCATTGGGTTGGATCTTAAAATATACTAAGTCCAACTCAATCTACCCATTCATTTTTTTTATAGCTAGGTACCCATTTATATACTCATAATGTTATTTTATTGGTGCAACATTTTTCTTTAATGCTAAATTTGTATGTTAACTGTATTAGGGTTATATCTTAAATGACAAAATATAATTGATGAAGTCTAAAAGGCAAGTATAAAAAAATAGTTTGCAGTTTTGATGGAAGTAACCCTCAGGAAAAACATCATTTTTTTATTAAATTGTACCATTGGAAATTTTATATAAAAAAATGATGATTAAACATGTCAAAGGAAGAAAATAATTTCTATCCTATTATTTTTATCTGATATTAATAGTTAATAGTTTATCAATCGTTAAGTACTCTTCATATAAATTAATTTTACAATTGATTTGATAATAACACACACTGTTCTCAATTATTTTACAATATCCATTTGACTTGTTTTTATTTTAAAAATATATCTTGTATATAAATAATTGTTTTTAAACTTTGACTAAATATATTAGTTTAATTATATTTAGCACTTTAATTTTACTATTTTTTTAGTTATTTCACTAAAAACTATCTAAAGCTTACCTCATCGTATAATATATAAGCTTTTATTCAAATTATCATCTTCTCAAGTTGTTTGTCAAGAATTGATGTCATAAGTAACTCATACTAAGTCTATGATGCAGATTGGGAGACACTCATAATTTTTAACACAAGACACGGGAAAAAAAACCATACTAACAAGTCTAAAACATACTAAATTTATTTACTTTTAAAAGTTAGTCAAAAAAATTTGATAAAAATTAGTTATTAACAAAATCAATAAATATTTAACACAAATAATATATAATTACTCAACAAAATATAATTTTTAACTAAATAAATAATATATAATCTAACATCATATTAAAATTATATTTATATTATTTGTCTTAAAACATGTACTGTAGAATATATCTTAATTATAATTATATTTTAATTATTTTATGATTACTTATGTATAATATTAAAATTAATATATTATGTTAACAAGTTGGATAGGCTCAATCTTATTCTATTCTGTGTTGTTGAATCTTATTTTCGACAGGCCTATCAATTTTTTTGGTCTGATATGATCACAAATAAACATGTTCAATCCGTCCAACCAAACACCTTGAATAGACCTGAGTAAGCACATATTTATTCATGTTTAATTGAATTATTTAAATAATAATAATCACTTGCCTATAATAACGAATTAACGATCAAATACATTATACTATTCCTGAGTACTTGATCAGCTTAACCGGAATTATTTGTCGGAAAAGGATAAGGTGAGATTGTTTGAATTTCTTGACTTAGTATATTTTTTTCCTAAATCGGTGAGAGATTAATTTGGGACATGTAATGACGTATGATTCCACCTGATGGAGAGAGAAAGGGAAAAGGAAACCTGGTTTTGGTTTTCAATGGGCTGTGAAAGATTCCACCTTTCATTCGAGGGAATGAGGGATAATGTTACTTTTAATATTAAAAACAAATAAACAAAAGCAATGTGCTAGAACAAAATTCACGAAAATAACATTGTCCAATTTAGGCATATCATGTCACTGTGACTATCAGAATTCACAAAATCCGCTATAACATTGTCACGTAATGTCCTAAACGACACTTTAATCAATATCATAATTAACTGTATATCTGCTGTATACCCCACACTTTTCACTACACACTCCCTCTCTCTCTCATGAGCCTTATTCACACTTTTCACTACACACTCCCTCCCTCTCTCATGAGCCATAATAATCGCATGACACTTCATGGAAAAAACTATGCAACTTTTCTTATGCAACATTATTCGGGAATATTTCTTGTCTAGACTCAGTTTATAGATTTAGGTTTCATTTAGCTAGTCAAATTCAATTTGAAAGTTAGTTTTAGAAAACATTTTTTATTTAAAAATATTTTCTTCAATAATAATGTAATATATATATATAGGCTATATAATCCCTTACCTTTATATTTCAGGTTGTAATTTTGTAAGTTACAAAATAGTCATTTATTTATTGAAATTTATAAAATAGTCCCTTAAATAAAATTTTATAGCATGTTATCCCAAAATACAAAAAATTTAAACCGAGAGAATCTAACTCAGTTAGGTACATAAATTATTGTAATCTCTTTGATATTTATTTTTAATTTTTACGGGAAAAAAACAAAAAAGACATTACTTCATAAACATGCTATCAAAAATATTAATTGAGGAGTCATTTTATTACTTTTAATAAATAAGAGATCATTTTTTAACTTTTAAAAAATTAAAGATCAAATTGAAACTTAAAATAATGATAAGGGACCAACAAATTAAGTAAGTTAACTTGAAATATATTTTTGTATAAATGGATTTGTTGACATGAGACTATCTAAATTTTACTTATCCATATTAATAACACACACCAAAATATTTGAAAGAAAAAAAATATCACTGTAAAAACACAAGAAAAAATAACAATGGGGGGTTTTAAAGAGAAAAAGAAGGTTGAATTGTATTTTAGAAAAGATGAAAATCTTTTTGAAACAGGTTGAAAGCATGTAGACAAAATGTTTTACTAATCTGTACAAAACTATAAAGAAGAAATAGCTATATGTATATATTGCCTTATGGGTGATCAAAGACTTTTTATAAAGCTTAAGTTCAAAAATGAAAATATTTCCTCACAAGTTCTACTCTCAATCGTTAATAAAATAAAAGAGACGAAGGAAAAAGGAAAAAAAATTGAGAGAGAGAGAGAGAGAGAGAGAGTTTTTATTGTAGTTTGTCTCACTCATCGAGCTCTGTATGCACCTTGATAGCTACTAAAATTTTCACTAATAACACATAATTATAGGAGTTATGTTCTTTTTTTAAAAAAGAAATATAGGAACTATGTTTTAAATTGTATATAAGTATTATTTCAATATTTTTGACAATTCTTCAAATTTCCTTCATTTGTCTCTTCAGGAACTAAAATCAAGTATTGCTCAATCAAACTTTATAAGTTTGAGATTACAAGATAACCTTATTCTATAGTTGGTTAAGCTCAGGCACAATCAATTTCGAGTAATGCATTCAAGTATTTACAACGTATATAGAGAATGGTTTTCTAATGATTGAAAATAAACAAACACAATAAATTCAAGTTTGTCAATCTCTACAGCATGTTGAAACCTGAGGTTTTTATAAGGGACTTTGAAACTAATTGTTGTGAAAGCTTCCTCCCCTTATTGAAAATGAACATCAAAGTGCATTAAGGGTTTGTTCGAATAAACTTATTTATATGTATAAGAAAATAAAAAAGAAAAATGCAAGTTACAATTATTTTATAGATAAGTTAATTTGTATAAGTTTTGTCACATTAGCTTCTCTAAAAACTTATTTTTAACTTACGTATGAACTAATTTGAGTTTATGAAAAAAGAATATTTTTTATTTTTTTCTCATATAAATGTGTAAGGAGAAATTTATCCAAATTAGGGACATGTTAATAATGTTTAATAAATACTTACTCGTAGCCTTAAAAAAAATACTTCTAGAATACGTAAATTTCGCCCGTTAATATCGGAAAAGTCAATGATATACTACCACTTTATTAATATATTTATTAACTTATTAATGTCAAAATATAGTATATTAATATTTGCAAATAACTTGTTGGTCTAAATTATAGAAAGCTTTTTCCTTAATCATACGCAAAACTATTCCGCCTTCAAAAGCAACATCTTAGCCCCACCGTAACTATAATTTTCTAGTTGCATAACTTTTCTGCCCCGTAATTGAACGGGATTCTCGCACTTTAGAACAAATCTAATCCCATATCTATAAAGAGAGGACTTTTTTTTAATAATTTAAATATGTTTTTATCCATTATATATATAATATATTGGAATAGTGTTTGATTTCTGATATAATATTAGAAAAATTTATTTTAGATTTTTGTCAATAGTTAAATAATAATGTATACATTAAATATTAAATATTTGATAACATGTAAACTAAAAAATTATTAGTGTTTATTTCACAATCAATTTTAAATTTTCTTGACAAGTGAAAAATGACATAATCAATTAAAATAAAAAATAAATAAATCAAATATTGAGAACTCTTCCAACACATCTATCAACGCCTCACCTACCATTTTCTCCCTTAAACAGATCTCAATTTTTTTTAAAATAAGAAAGAAATAGATCTCAACCTTCGTCGAGGAACAGCCTCTTCTACTTCTAGACTTGATCTGTTTCCCCAGCTCAAGACACCGACAACCACATACAGTATCATAACATAAATCAAGTCGTCATATGCAACACGCAAGTTTATCATATCCACAAAACAATCGACACCTTATTAAGCTTTATCTCTCTGAAGAAAAAAAGACAGTGTCTTGTACCACACAATAACATTTGAACCATCATCATCATACATAAATAACTACGTTACATAAGCTTTTAAGCTGCTTCAACTGCCATTCCAAAACATTTTGTTTACTTTTCACTACCCGTGCGAGAGTACGGAGAGTGACGTCATTGGGACAAAGTCCAGTTCGGTGAAACTCAGAGAAGAGAAGCAGAGCTTCGGATTCGAGACACGTGTCGACGTAAGCTTTCATCATGACGCTCCAGATAACAATGTTCCTCACAGCCGTTCCATCGAACAAAACGTGTACCTCTCTGATTCGTCCGAATTTGGCGTAAATGTTGACCATAGCACCGGCGACGAACATGTCCCATTATAAGCTGATCTTGACGACGTAGCCGTGGAGAGACTCAGCGACGGAGAGGAGACACATTTTGAAGACAGAGGCAAGAGTGTGGCGCGTAGCAGATACGATGGAGCGACGAACACGTCCCATTATATTTTGTTTGTTATATTTTATAATTAAAATATGAAATAAGATTAGTAATGAGTTATTAATTTTCGTATGATGTGCATGTATACGGATTCAAAGGAGAGCAGGAAGGGAACATTCTAAAAACACTTTTATAGATATATTATTATTTATAATATTTTTATATAAATTTTATTTTATTTTATTTTTTAAAATATAGAGATGTTATAATTTTAGTTTTTCAATTAATTTTAAAGTATTGTAATTTTTTATTTATAGATAAATTATTTTCATTATTTTTTCAATTATTATATTTTTTTAAATATTCTATTATTAATTTTCTATTATATCTGAAAATATATTTAATTAAGTTTTTTTTTTAAAAAAAAAAAATATATATATATACACTTAAGTTGACATTATTCTTTTATTATGTAATTAATGTAATAGTTAAAATAAATTATTTAATATAAAATTATTTAAATGATAATAAATAAAATAAATCTAATCTTTATCTTTATCAAATTCGGGAAATATAATATTGAAATAATAAATTAAATATTATAAATAGTATAAAGATTAAAATAGTATAATATAAAAAATTATGGAAATTAATAGTACAATGATTTAAATAATAAAACACGGTTTTATTTTAAAATAATAACAAGATAATTAATAAATATTTTAAAGATATAAAAATATATTAAAAAACTACAAATTACATTTAAAAAAAATAAGTTTAAGTAACATTTCAAAAAATTATTAAAATCTCCTAAAAAAATATTTTCTAAATATTTAAACAACTTTTGAGTTTAAAAACTAACTTAAATGTTTAAAAAATTAAATAAGAATTATATTCTAATAATCATTATGGACTCATTCACTTAAAAAAAACTGTTTCAAAATAATAATAAATAGGTTTCTTATCACGTCTCAAGTTTTTGAGAAAATTAATTTAAAAGAAAAATAACATCCATTTTCTATCACCCCTCTGCCTTATAATGAGAATCCTCTGCAAATTTAGACGCAAAGATTCAATTGAAGAAACTGTTTATAAAATATAAAGCAATTGCATTGGTTCCATTTTAAACAAGACTAATTAAACCTAAATCACTAGGTTAATCAAGGGACGTGATAATTCGCAAACTTCACTGTATTAACGCTTTTTACTAATAATCGTTGCTATGTTAAAATACGAGCGCCACTTGCCCGTGCATAACATACATAGCAAAACAGCAACTGGTAAAAAGCACTATAGGCGCGAGATCATATTCATCTGCATAACACCCACACCGGGGGAGAGTGAGAATGAGAATGAGCGAACTCCGTCGGATTCAAAATGGAATTCCAAAATAACTATCAACTTTTCAGTTTTCTGAATATAAGCACAGTGACAATGACATGACCTCTATTCTTGAATATAAAGCAAATTAGCCTCTAAAAAGTAAAAACACAATCCGAATCAGATCTACACCTCAAATTTCAAAGGTGGGCACCAGCACTAACCAAAACACAGCCACCACCTGTAAGTGAACCCTAAATTTGAGAATTATAAGGAAAATGAATCATAAAAAAATATTTTATATATGTTACAAATGCTATGGAAGGATTAAGCTACCTGCTAACTAACGCTGAGATGTGGGCCAGGCACAATGACAAAACCCAAGCATACAACACTCAAGAAGATTTATTCAATGTTATTCCACTAGGAAGGAACCTAATACGGCTACAACGTTTTAATTTGGTCAGAGCTTCCTGTGGCTTACCGAGCAAGAGATCCAAATAGACTGCAGTAAGAGTGGCTTCTGGACTGTTAGGTAATAAGGACAATGCCTGCGCAACCAGCACATTGGATTTCTCAAATTCACCCTGCATCGCCGACATTACAGCAAAATTTGCATAAATTGTTGCTCGTGCCTCCTCTGGCTTGAGGAAAACAATGCTCTGAGTGCCTTCAAGAGAAGAATTCTTAGCAGCTGTTGATCCTCCATTCACCTCTTCAAAATTGGCAGTCCTCTCCGGTTGCCATTTCTCACAGTCCTCTAGGCTGAAAGGCAAGTCAACATTGTTTCCCCCAGACAAATAAAATGACAAGTGCTCAGCAGCTTCCTTTGGTCTGTTCAGCAAGCATAGAGCCTCTGCTGCATAAACATGGCCTAGAAAGATGTAAATTCTGGAACATTCCGGAAGTTCTAAGAGAGATTTTGCTACTGATAGTGCCTTCACAGGATTGTCCAATTCCAGCTCCACATATGCTAAATTAGCAAGAACAGCTTGCTTAACTAATTGATTTTCTATATTACGGACATTTTCATAACAGGAGAGGGAGTTCTGAACAAGTTCTTGACTATTTCCTCCCTTTTGTTCTTTAGTGTCCCCATTTGCATTGACCTGACCTAACCCTATCGCTACTGAAAATGCCTTCGAATCAATGCCACGTGAGTTTCTAATATTTGAATTTTTTGAAGGCGACACTTCACTTCCATCGTTATCCTCCACAGAAGAGTTAGAGGGTAAACCAGACTTCAAACAATTTGCACTGTTGGAGTCCAGCAAGTGTAGAGCATTCAAGAGGCACTGCCGGGCAAGGGACATCGATAACTTTAGTCGCCCATCTTCACTTGGACAATCATCCCCTTCAGATGAGTCCACAAGTCCATTTCCTGAAATCTGATCTTCAACCACAAGTTGCCTCCATTTTCCTATCCCAACAACACAAACTCCTACCCCCAACTTCTCTGATGGGACCCGACTTGATTTGATTAGGCCCTTTTCTAAAGCCATCAAACAGCATTCGGAGAGTCGGAGCCACAAGAGAGGTTGTTTGTAAAAGACCAGACTTGCCTTCTGGAAACATCGAGCAGCAAGTATTGGCTTCCCACAAGCCAAGTACTGCACACCACAATTATAAATTATAAGGAGAGAATTATCCTGTGAGAAAGTGGCTAGCTTTAACGACTGGTCCTTCCGCAGTGATGAACAATTGGTTAATGCCTTTGAGAAGAATAATGAAGACGTCTGATATTTCCCAAGCTGATAGTAAATGCACCCAAGATTGTTGTTGAAAATGCTTGAAAATGCCGTGTCTGTCCGATTATTTGATGCCATCAATAGCTTCACAGCTTTGCGGTGGTTACCACGAGCATATTCAAGCTGGGATTTCAAAAGAAGAGCCATTGATGAATCTCTTCCACGTGCGATGTTCATGGCCAGCTTGACTTCTCGTTTTGCTAGCTTCAAGTTCCTAGTAAGAAGCAGAAACCTAACCTTGTACAGTTGCAATTTAAGCTTCAAATCAACAGTAGAAAACCTGTCAACCAAAGCCCTTGAAAGATCATTTGAAGATGGGCACATTGGCCTCACTAAATTTTGTCCACCCATATCCAAAATCATGGCTTCATAATCAAGTGTATCTTCAGATAAAGCTCTGGATAGATGATTTTCAGATGCATTTGCACTTGGCCCAAAGTCAGAACTGGATGCATCAGCAGCTAATACATTAATGGCAACAGGTGCAGACTTTGTAATTAGATTTGCAGCTTGCTGCTGTGCTGTGTGCCCGCTATCACCTTGACTCACACTACTAACACCAAATGCTTTTTCCAGATAAGTCAACACATCCTAAACAAACAGATTCCAGCTCAGAATAGTGCACTGGTACAATTAGTGAAACTAAACAACTGCTTACAGTGGAATTTTAAAGCCACTCACTCAACAAATTATTCAAGATAAACAGATACTACAACTAGGAGGGTAAGAATTTATGCCAAGAAAGTTTAACATTGTATATTATCAGAGAAAATAATCAAAAGCAAGTAAACTATACGCATTAAATTTTCAGTTTGACTGACTTAATATAGATACAGGGTTAGTGTTTTCAAAATGAAATTGGATTGTGTCAGTTTAGCTCCCAATACAACCTCCTTGTTGAGAGTACACCCACATTTCCTGCATATGAACCCAGTGCCATGCCCAACCCCGGTTGCCTAAAGTGTTAGGGGTTTTATGTTATGGCTAATATCAATATCCTAATAAATAATGTTATGGCTTATTTATAATCTGCAAAGTCATTTTCTAGCTCTGATGAGTGAGCATTATGTGTTTAAGTACATGATTATGCACAATAAAGAAAACTTCCAGATAGCTAAAGATGAAGGATGGAAACAGATAAGTTGGACAAATTACCATTGAAAACATTCAGCTGGCATGCCCAATATTAGCTTGGGAAGAAAGATTTTTTCCTATTTTATTCCTAATAGACCGTTAATGCCACATCTAATCTCCCGAAATCGAATTTTATTATCAACAGACTGACAGAGAAATGAGAGGCACATGGTTGAACTGGTCAAGGTAAATAAATTATGTATTAACATTGATATTGAACGCATAACTAGCCACCACACACTAAGAAGGAAATTAAAAAATAAAAATAACACATTTATGAGATATGAATATCATGGTAGAGAGCAATGCATTAAGCTACAAAACTTGCAATTGTTAAAAAGTAAACCAACTAATCACATTATGAAATACAACTTACAGCTGATTTTGATGCATCATGGCAAGCAAGGCTAGCATCAAGCAGCAGAAGGCAAATATGTAGAGCTGTTGTCTGCTTTAGAAAAGAGAACACAAAATAAAGGAGCAAAACAAAGCCATCAACATATCAGTGTAATTTTAAAAACAAAATAACATCAAATAATATATGACATACCTCATCTATGGGTTCAATATTTTGAAAGAGAGGTTCCAAAACTGACAATGTCTTTGCATAGTCATGAAGATGGAACCAAATGATTGCCTAAAGAGATTGAAATAACAAAAGCTATATCAACAAATATAATTAAATCACATAAATTCAAAGCAACAAGAGAGATATAAATGAAATTAATATAAGGAGCAAAATGAACATACAATATTTAGCATTGCCACAGAAGAGTCAAATTCATCTGTATACATGGTGCTGTTGCTGTTTGCACCTGAAAACTGATGTGCCAAAGCATTACTTCCTTTGGACCCCAAAATTTTATTTCCAACATTGTTAACTGACTCTCCTTGTTCTTCCAAAGCCAGAGCAAGCTCATCATGTTTTCTCTGAATCAACTCCAAGCAACAAAAGGGATAAGTACAAAATTACAAATAAATAGAGGATAAGGGCCTTAAGATGCAATTTAAACGGTCCAAAACAGAATAAATCAATTTTAAAAGTTAAAACCTTTTCAATGTAATCCCCACTTGACCACTTCATTAGGGGCAAAATATGAGAGAAATGAGAACTTAAAGCCAACATACTGAAAGCTTAAACAAGACTTCCTAATTTCTGCACTGAATTTTATTTGATACTTGTTCAATGAGGAAAAGCTATCCAGCTCTTCTTCACCACTGTTTCCTAACTTGTAATATTATCATGGAGGTGGTGATGTGTATATAAACCTCTTTTAAGAATATCATAAATTTGAGACCCAAAAGAAGGAATTTGGAAAACAAAATTGAGATCAACTATAGTATACCAGGTCCAACAGGTAATTAAATCTTATCTGCATCCTTATTCCAAGGAAAGAAACTAAATATAGCCTTTTACTATCTTAAACACTCATTCCACTGGCTCAAGCCACATGCCAACATAGCATTTCATTGACCCCAAAATACTTGCATGAACCACTATAAAGGCCCAGAAATTCAATTTTAAAAAGGCCACATTATGACCTAGGTCTAACTTCATTTTAATTTTGTCATCTTATTCTCAATTGGTGCCAATGGCATGCAGTTCCAGTTTCTTAATCCATAAAGGTAATACAAGTGAAAATGGTTTCCTTCAAATACCATCCATGAAAAATAAAACCCGCTGGCCATCACAAAACTGTCACTTTGCAGAAATCCAAAACAAGATGAAATTTAAAATAGCATACCTTAATGCCATTAATTACTTCAAGCAACTTCTTGGGATCTGAAGAACCATCTCGGAAGAATTCCGCAATTGCAATATTATGAAGGACCTGAAATATTCAGATTTAAAAACCATAAACACTAAGATCCCCGAGGGGGGATAACATAAAGATAACGCAACACTTGGTGGATTATATTAACTCATGACTAAAACCATTGTCCTCACTTGCTCATAACAGGCCTCCATGCGAATGGCAGAGAATTTGATCGTTCTAAAAACATAATTGCCATCTCAAATGCAATGCACAAAATCACAAATTGAATGTTCAGAATTTTTAGTTGTATATTTGTACAAGATTCTTGTTATGTAGAGAGCAGAAACACCACACCCATGCTCTATAAAACACACACACAGTGACGATAAAAGTCATCACGTTCACCCGCAAAGGTCACTTCAGTTATTCATACATAGCATACCTCAGCAGTTCTGAGAACGCATAAGGAATATAAATTCAGGACCAAAACATTTGAAATTCCATGAAAGGAAAAAAACAGAGATAAACAATTGACTCAGAAAATATACTTGCACAATGAATGTGAGTTACGTGGCGTGATTGTGAACCATTCAGTAAACTGTTACAGAGCAACAAGCTATTATCCAATGACTTGCATGGAAGTATGCAAGTGCAAGTATATACGTTAGTGTTGCATGTTTGACCGGTAACTATCCCCTGAATCAGGTTAGCATCAAGAACAAAAATTAACAAAGCAACATGTTAACTTAAACTTATTAGTGTTGCACGTGCGACCAGTAACTAACCCACAAATCAAGCTAGCATCAAGAACCAAAATTAAAAACACGACAAACGAACTGAATCAAACATAGAAAGATTTCCTTATCCAGAAAAATGAGCTGAAAATCCCTTTTGTCAGTCAAACTTTCCAAATTGGATCCACAGCAGCAGTTTCTTCTACAAGTCCAATAAATTTCTCCTTACGTCCAACATTCCTACTAGTTCCACACATCACACTGCTCCAATGCCTTCTCATAGACATCCACTAAAAGAAGTTCGTAACACAACTTAAACAGCTCATTCACTTTCTACCCGAGGAAATTCATACAAACCAGCTGAACAACCGATGCACATTCACATCTATAGCCGCAGACGCTACCCTGCATCTGCAAGTGCTCACTAGCTACAGTTCCAGCAAGGTACCAAAATTTAAATTCATCTCATAAAATTAAAAACCGAACAAACAGATCAATCCCTCGAAGCATAGCAGTTAGTATAAAAATTAGCACAGAGCGAAGCAGCATGAAAAAAATAAACGCAAGAACGATCGTCCATCGGGAACTATAAGCATGGAGCAACAGATACAGAACTAAAACGACGTCGCTTAGATCAGTATCGACGGAAAATGGTGAAGCAAATTAAACTACCTTTGGATCGTCTTGCTTCTTCTGCAAGAGCTGGTTCAAGACCTCGACGCACTCGGCGAACTTGCCTGACTGGAAATGCAACGCGGCGTCTTTGGCGAGAGCGACGGCGACGGTGAAAACGCCGTCCTCGGCATCGGTGGCGGAGGAGGCGTCGCGGTTGGCGGTGGACGACGGGGACGACGACGCTAAATCTCTGGATTCCATGGCGAGATCGAGTGATCGAATTGCAAATCGTCTTGGGAGAGGGTTTTGGAGAAGAGAGAGAGGAAAAGCCGTAAAGTTTGATGAGTGAGGAGATGCGAAGTGAGATGAATCTGAATTACATTTAAAATCGAAGTGAAGAGAGAGCTATGGCTAACAAATTTTTGAAAGGAGAAACCCTAGGATTTGCTTGCTTCGAAGGTATCTGGTTCTGCTGAGATAAGAGAAAGAGAGAGAGGGGAAAGAGTGCGAGGAGGAAATGAAAACCTATTCGCCGAATCGGGGGAGGTTCAGATAGAAAGAGAGTGGGAGGTTTTTTATCATTTTTTTTTTCTCAGTAACTCATAAATCGGTTATATAAAAATGAGAGCATATCATATCCGTTTTATTTTATATATATATATATATATATATATAATGTTGTTTTATACAATGGTGGCAATAAGATTATAGTTAGGATTGATACCGGAATGATCCAAAATGAATTTTCATTTTTTTCATAGGTGTGATTCAAATTTGTTAAAGTTACTTTTCTCACTAGGTGGGTAACTTATCTTTAGAAGGACATCTAAGGATTAATTAAGTAAATGCAATTGAGTGGAATTATTCATGATTAAGATTTGTGCGATAATTTTTTAGATGAGTCTTTGTTGATCGTTCTAGTATGTGATTGTCGTCCTATTGGATGCCTCTCCGTTCTATACTTTTATCATTTTTTTTAAAGAAAAAAAAGTTAGGACAAGTGGACTTCAATAGTTTTGAATTAGGGATGAAAATAAGTAAGCCATGATATAATATTATGGTATTTCTCATCCTTATACTTGCATTTTTAAAAAATACTCATACATGTCTCATATTCATGCAAATAACAACTTTAATCTCCATCATGGTATTCGTTGGTATTTTAATCCCTATACGAGTGACAAAAACAATAAAGATAACGAGAAGTAGATATTGAATGGGAGAATGACGATGGAGATCATATGGGTGATAGTAGTATAAATAACAATGATGATAAAATTGGGGAGAGAAGTTACAAGTGTAATTTGGTAAGTTTTTTTTATCCTTTATCTATGATATACTAGTGAAAGATTTATTACATAAAAATACAAAGAACCACACATTTAAGAGAGATTAAATAGTTTTGGTTAGTTTAAGTGGATAGGACATGAAATATAACAAATTGCGAGGATAGAAATAAAGTGATGTCCAAATGAAAATGTGTTGTTTGGATTGATGAAATTAAGGGGGGAAATTATATTATTACTAGTGAATCACTTTAAGAGTTCCAATGTGTTTTCAAAATAAAGTTTTTTTTTTGTATGTCTCGTGTTTTCAAAGTTCATAAACAATATAAAAAAAATGTTATATTGTGTTTTTGCAATAATGAGGGGTGTGTTTAAGTTTTTTAGTATACTTGTGTAATGTTTGTTTGCACAATTTTTCTTTTGGAAGTTTTTTCAATGATATTTAAAGGTCTAAAACAAAATAATGAATACATATAGTTTTACAAAATTGGTGGAATTGTGGGGCTTTACAAATTGTCGGTTGAGGTGTTGACAACAAAGGAGTTGCAAGTTGTAGGTGGTGGTGAAGAAGACTTTTTTATCAACAAATATTAATTATTAGTTTGTTAGCAAGATAGATAGAATCTGTGACATTTTCCTTATTTCTTTATTTCTTTTTTAACTACTTAATCAACCTTATATCTTTGGTGTCGAAGAAGACTATAAATGGCATAATTGGCTACCTGACTTATTGAAGGTTGTAAGCTATAGTAGGTCAAGAACAAAAAAAAACATATTCAATTAAGGTTTAAAAAATGAGGCTTAAGTTAGGTGAAAACTTGGTTTTGTAAGCTAAGTCCAACCAGGCCATGATCAAACTTAGTAAAAACAATTTAGATTTAACTTCTCAATATTTAAAGTCCAAGTCGTATTATTGAACAAGTTAAGGGGTGATTGTGAATTTGATATGGGTTAGGGGTTGTAACGTTGAACCCAAAAACCTATATTCAATTTTGGTTTCTAAAACGAGACTAAGTATACTAAAAGTCCAATTTGCATGGGCTTTTGTTGATTAAGCCCAAATCGATCCATGATCATATTTTGCCAAAGGAACTTAAATTCAATCATTACTTAAAATTTAAAGTTCAAGTCCTACATTTCACCATACATGTTCAGGTTGGGCGGGTTGCAATTTTGATGCACATGATAAGCTATAATAACTCGAGGCAAAAAGCCTTTATTCAACTTGTCAACTTTAGCTTTTAAACTAAGGCCCATATTTAGTGAAAAATCATTTAAATATTGTAAAAAGTATTGACATTTTGGTAAGAGTACAATGATAAGTAAGTATCCTTTCTACATGAACTTGTGCAAAAAAATTGACGATTAATTGTAAACTAAATTGACCATGAAGATTAAAAATTGAAGTAACCAAAATTAAAAGACAATTGAATAAAGTAAAAGAGTAAAGAAAAAGAAAATATATTTTTTGGATTTTTGTTAATCGTGCACAAAAAATTGGTCTAAATAAATGGAAGAAATATGTAAGAGTTTAACTTCATCAAATCATCCTATCATGCAATAACTACTTTCTTATTCAAATAGATATTTGTTATTATTAACCCACAAATTCATTAAAACTTTAATATCTTAAGTCAAAAAACATAAGTCATTTGATTCCACTATCAATCCATTGAACTAGTGTAACCAAATTACTTGCATTAAGAATAACAATTTTAACAATAGCCAATACTTTTTACCCTATCCCTAAGCATTAAAACTTTGGGTGCTTCTATCATATCACAATCCAATCAAATTTTTAAATTACAATTAAATAAAGAGAATCATGCAATCAAGTGATCAAGTAAAAACAAGCATTAAACATAGAAGATAACCAATAACAATTCTTTTCTAAATAATAAAAAGAGTAATTACATGAAAATATATTTGATTACATTAAACCTCAATGAAGAATAAAATTAGCTATTCATATCCATGGAGGAAGAAGGCAAATATGATAAAGTACAATATGAAAAAGAATATTTAAGTATAGGCACTACCACAAGTTTTTCTATGATCTTTCTTTCTTTTTAATTACCAAGATAATCCCCCATTTTAATTAGGAATCACCTTTTATATCAATTGGTATTTTTCTTCTAAATGAGATTTTAATTTCAGCAAGTGTGCTTAAGGCACCACACTAAAGTGACACAGGCTTAAGCTTAAGCAAATACAAGTGTTTTTCAGGAGCGCACTCAAGTTGTTTCCAAAATATGGACTGCTTAAGCGAAGTCAACAACTCACAATTCTCAACTCCAAGATCTCATTTAAGCAATCCCCAAAATGTTACCCACTTTAAGTGAAATCAATAGCTTCCACTACCCAACTTTAGGGTCGCACTTAAGTGGTCCTCAAAATGTGACTTGCTTAAGCGAAGTAAATAGCTTCCCTTGTGTTAACTTAAGTTGTCCCCAAATGGGGGCTGTTTAAGCTTGGTCAAAAAAATCTCAAATATCTTATTTTCTTTTCCAAAATGGCGATGATGTTTTTTAACCTTTCAAATCAAATCATTCAACAATTTTCTTACAAAACACAAACGACAGCCCCAAATCAAGATCAAGCATAAAAATAGCTAAATAAACTAAAATTTTATTGAAAACTTAATTAAAATGAACACGGACAAAAAATTATAAAGCATAAGAATTATCAAATAATTATCCCAAAACAACTACAAATTATAAGAATATATGATAGTAATCAAAAACCCATTTTTACATGCCAAAGTGGATTTAACAAATCTACTTTTTATTGCTCAAAATTTAATGTGTAAGCCTTATATTTCATCATTTGGGTTCAGGTAGGGTTAATTGTAAGCTATAACAAATTGAGAAAAAAAATGCCAAATTCAATATGGGTTTCTAAATTAGGCCGAAACTAAATGAAAGCCCGATTTGCGTGGGCACTTTGTGGGCTAAGGACAGATCAAACCATTTTGACTTTCTCAAGGGAACGAAAAGGCAACAAATAAGATTAAACGTTAAATAGAAAAAATGTGTGGAAAGTGAAAGAAAATATAGATAAAGACATGACCACTTCTATTTCTTTTTTGGTATTTTTTTTCCTGGTGATTCAACTTCTAGAAATTTAAATTAGAACTAGTTTTTTTTTCTTCTGTTTACTAAAATGAGCTAAAATAATTTTAATTTTTATATTTAAAAATTAATTAAACTCGTTTTATTCATTCGATTTTAATATCAAATCTAAGTTAAAAAAAAAACTTTCTCCAACCAAAAGAGACTTTTTTTTATGCGACCAAAACGAGACTTTAAAAGCGACAAACCCACCAAAGTTCAAATTTAAGTTTAAGAGTTTAAATTAAATATAAATTAATACTCATAAATTTTGTTATATATATCTTTTCATCTATGAGGAACCCACTGAGTTAAATATAAATGTGATCCATGAGATAACCATACTAATTTATAATCATACTAAGAATAAAGAGACAACATTAAATTTACATTATTTTATTTTCCAACTTTTACACATTGAGAGTCTTTTTTTATTTATGATTATTACAATTATAAAATTTCATTTCACCCTGTTGTATTGATGGCCAAAATCACTGCATTTAACATAGATCTTCAAAGATATCAATAATAAAGAAAATACACTCATTTTATAAATTATAAACGACAACGATGACAACTGATAACTTTAAAACACCTACTTTAAAAGTAATTTTATTAATTAATTGCATATTTATTTAATTCAATATATTCATAATTAAAGAAATACAAACATCAAGCATTCATTTAAAAATATTGATTACTAAGAAATATAAACTCTCAATTTTTTTTTTTGAGAGTAGAAATATAAGCTCTCCTTATAATAATTTTTGTACAGTATTTCAATTATAATTCAATATATATGATAAATTTATTAATCTTTAGAATAATTATCTTAATAATGATTTGAGATTTGAAAAAACTTAAAAACAAATGTTTTGAAGTAAGGCTTTACGGCGAAACTGGGTTTTGGCGCGAAGAATTGGTTCTTGCTGCGTCTTTCCCCGGTGATGCTGATGAGGTAGTGCGAGTGAGGGAAGGGTTTCCTTTCTTCATTCAGAAAGCCTCTACAAGAAAGACAATGTCAGAAGAGATCCAAGAAATCTGTACTTTAATTTCTTCAGATGACAAGTTGAACAAATCCTCGGGCTATTCAACACTCTTTCAATTTCTGCAACATTGTTGCGCCAACCCTTCTTCGCTTCAATCCCTCGCTCACTCTTCCTAATCGATAATCTCTTCCATTGTCTCCGACATTTCTCACGACCACGATGAACAAATGTGAGTATCAACTTCCAAGTTCTCACCGTTCAATCGTTTTACTAACTTTTAACCTTTTTTCTTCTTCTGTATCATTATAATTTTCATTAATTTATTAAACTTTCTGTTAGATCCGCACAAGCCTTGAAGTGTTTGGGCTTCATGCTTTATCATCCCTCCGTCGTTTCCGTCTTTGGAGGTATTTTTTTCACTGTTATGTTATTCAACGTATCCATTTGTTTTTGGTGCGAAGCTGATTTTGATTTTCGCTTGGTTTTGCAGTGGATGATGCTAATTTGGTATTGGGCGTTTTGTCCAAACTTATTACCACCACACAATTAAAGGCTAGTGTGATATTATTTTTACTCTTGTTTAGTGTTTTTACTTGTTCTAGAGTTTTTATGTGTGGTATTCACATTAACTTTGTTAACTATTGCTGAAGTCTACTTGAAATTTAGGCGTATGGTGCTTGTCTGTCCAACAGTTAGGTGCATCGTTTCTTGTTATTCACTTCCCTTCTTTGTTACGGGCAATTGTTCATGCCCTAGACAATCCTATGGGTTCTTTGTCCCCAACATTTGAAGCTACCCAGGTACAGTTCCCTTTCCTTAGTGTTTAGGTGCTATACGAGGTCAAATAATATTGGACAAACTTATATGCAGTTCCTTATATGTTTTTGGTGTTGTTCTTCAATTAGAATTGGCATTAAACATCAATAATCTTTGTAATAAAAGTTTACATCAAAGGTTAGCATAGTTGCACAAGTCACCGAGATGAAACTTCAATTATGTTAGGAAGATAGCACTAAAAACACCTAAATAATTGCATAAATTTTGTCAAATATAATTAAGAAAAAAGAAAAAGAACTCCATACTGCTAGTAATTTTTAAAATGGTTTAGACTTTATAGAGTAGTCAATTGCCCCTGTAGTTCTTTTGAGTAGATTGTATTTGCTTACCAAGTTGATGGTTGTATTGGTATGGATCTTCTTGCATATTTATTCTTGAAATTCATTTATAGGTGTGCAGTTTTCTTTTGATTCTCATATTTTAACCTTTTCATGACAGGCTGAGCCTTTCTGGTCAATTAAGGGAGCAAATGAAAGGCTCATCCCATATATGGGCCCTCCAATATACATAGTACAGGAGACTAATCAGCTATGTAGCACCGACACTGACACGCGACACGATACGACTCGACTCTTCGACACGACAATCTTAAAAATTATGGATTTCGACACGTTAGGACACGTTTTAATATTAAATTATATTTTTAATTTATATAGTGTATATTTCATTTAGTATTCAATAATTTAACAAAAAAAAATTAAACTAAACTAATAATACCCATCAATGTAACAAAAAAAATTCAAAGAGGTTGCATTTCAATCTTCAAATCAGAATATTCAATTATCCATAGACAAACATAAAATATGAAGATTATTGTCATGGAACATTTTCATCAATAACATTTGACTCCATCTCTGGCTCATCAAGTGAAAGAGTAGCAACTTCAAGCATTCCAACATCTTCAAATGTATCAAATGTATCTCCAGCAATGTCCCACATTTTACTCTCCCCTTGTGTATATTGTGGACTCTTTCTTGATAAGAGCCGAAGGTTGCTATGTATATAAACCAAGTCTTCAGCACGTTTTGGAGTCATCTTATTCCTCCTTACAGAATGCACAAAAGAATAAGTACTCCAATTGCGTTCAGCACACGATGAAGAAGAAGGTTGTGCAACAAGTCTCAATGCTATCTTTTGAAGCATAGGTGCACAAGCACCATGAAGCACCCACCAAGCTTTGGGCTCCATAGAATATCGATTTTGGATGACATCATAATCTCTAAAACCCCCACTTGCACTAGCAAAGTCCACATACTCCAAATTTATTTTATTTCGGTCCTCCAAGTTAGGAAAATATATCTTTAAGCATTTTTGTCTTTCTTGATTAATCTCTTGATCCTTGTGTGGAAGAACTCGACTAGAATCTTCATCAAGCCATTGTTGACTATAGTATCTAAAAGAAAAAAAAAAAGAAAAACAATTAACAAATTATATCAAATAAGAGAAGTATTAAGTCCATTCATATTTAAAAGCTTACTTGGGATTCAAAGCATGTGCCAAACAATGAAGTGGAGTTGAATTTTTGGTCCAACGATCCACAAGAATGCCATGGACCACGTCATAAAAAGTTGAGGTCTCATCCATCCTCTTCAATTCATGCAAGTATATAGCTTTCTTCACTTTCTCAATCATCTCATCCCACATATCATAAATCAAATGAAGACAAGGTTTATCAGTGTCACAAATCCTAATCATATTATAAATCGGAGCAGTGAAAGCAAGTATGTAATCAATTGAATCCCACCAAAGATCTTCCAATATCTTTTCTTTAACAAATTTTGCCCTCCCTAGATTATTATCTTCATACACACTCCATTTTTCACTGATTACCATATTTTGAAGATCACCTTTTATCAATTTGAACCTCTTCAGCATCACAATCATGGAAGCAAAGCGGGTTTCAGCTATAGAAAGCAACTTCAATCCCACAAACTCATTAAACATTGACAGTCTCATAGAGTGATTCATTATGAAATGCTTTATTGCAGAAACATCTCCAACAATATCAGAAATCCAACTAAATTCCTCATATGTTATTTGATTATTCTCCACATTTTTAGCAGCACAAATATTTTTCACAGCTAAATTCAGTGTATGAACAACACATGGTGTCCAAGTAATAAATGTAAATTCTTGCTCAATAAGATGACCTGCTCCCTTACAATTTGCAGCATTATCTGTGATTACTTGAACCACTTTTTCATGCCCAACTTCTTGAATTACTTCTTATAACAACCTAGCAATAAAATGTCTATCCTTAGTCTCTCCTGAACAATCAACTGATTTAAAAAACATAGCTTCACCATCAGATACTGCCATGAAATTAATAAGTGGTCTTCTTTGTGAATCACTCCATCCATCACTCACAATACTAACACCCTTCTCATTCCACCCAACTCGAATAGGTGCACATAACCTAGCAATATTTTCCTTCTCTTTCTGCAAAGTGGTTCGCAAGGAGTTATATCCTGGTGGCAAATAACCTCCAATATTATTATCTGCGGCATAAGTGAAGGCGGCTTGAAAGTATGGGTTCCTTGCTAAAGTGAATGGCAATCCTGCTGAATAAAACATCCTAGCAATCAAATGGTTCAATTCTTCCTGTGCCCCAACATTGAATGCCCTCTCAATAGGATTTCTATATGAACTT
>CM023947.1:8074458-8134477 GCA_013407115.1 Glycine latifolia
GGGGCGCTACCCCCTAGCCCCTGCCAAGGTGACTCCCCCGTACATATCTTCTGAAGGCACAATATGAGTCATACCCAACAGAATAGACATTTAGTTAATAATATGCTAAAAATTCCTGAACGTACATTTATAGATCTTGACCCTCAAGTTCAAATTGCTACATAGGTACTATATATGAGTTAGTGTATTGTCTCATCCAGGATGCACAAGGATGTCATGCTTGGAATGTAATTGTTCAATATTTAAAGTGACATTACACAGTAGCTTAAAGAAATTGATTGACATTAAAAGACTAATACAGAGAAAACTCACTATTTGTTAAAACATTTACTGATTACTGCTCATGTGCCTTTTTCATGTGTTGTATATGTAGGTTGCTTGGGAAGGTCTTATTGATGCTCTTGTTCACTGTCCAATATTAGTTTCTGAGAAAAATGCATCAACATGAGAGAGTTTACTGGAGAAACAACATTCATTAGGAAGGAAAAATAGTGATGATCAGACAAATGGATTTTCTAAAAGCATAATGCAAATAATGACTCCACTGATCGGCATCATGTCTAGTAAATGTGATATATCAGTTCATTCTTCCTGCTTCAACACTTGGTGTTATTTGCTACATAAGCGTGATATCGATTTTTTGAACAGGAGGGGGTTAAATTTTTTTTAATTCCCATACAAGGTTCTGCCATCTTTATTTACCGTTTACAGATAAGTTGTGTCACTTGGTACGACTTCTAAATCAAAAGTCGTGTCACGTGTCACGACTTCTATTTATTTAATTTAATTTAAGTAAAGTCATAAATTATTTACGACTTCACTGTTTTTTTTTTCACCTTTTGAATTAATTTTTTTTCAAAAGTTTACTTAGAAGTCTACCAACACTATTTTAAATTATTATTTACAAATTTTTTTTATAAAAAAATCAATTCAAAAGTCGTAAATACCTTTATGACTTTAGAATCATGCAGTAGGTGTTCTTTAATTAGAATAGGATTTAGGATTTAGTTTTATATTTAGGATTTAGAGTCGTAAATAGATCTTCTTTATATTTAAAAGAATAATAAAAACTTGTGCTGAGGGACTTATTGATATATTAAACTTATAAAATATATTTACTTTTAAATAAGGTATTCTAAACATGTATTAAGTTCTAATGAAATTTAATCTTGTAAAGAATCAAATTTAATCTAATTAGAATGTGTCTGCTATTATTAAAATTGGGCCATTTTTTATATAAAAAATTCAATTAAAAGATGTTTAAAAAATTATACTAATTATGTACCTATTTTTATAAAAATCGGTAGGAAAATTATTTTGCTTTTAATTTGGTTAATTAATTTGTTATGGTTTGTATTTATTTATATATATTATGGGTTACTACTTGTATGATTATATCTTTTAATTTCGTGTTTGATTTTGTGAAAATTTTAAAATTGTTTAATTTAATTAATTGTATGTATTTTTTAGATAATCTTATTAAATATTTTAGTTATTAATGTTACAAGTACTTTGTATTTTGTAAAATTTGTTAATAAATTTTGTATTGTTTGTTTGAAATTTTTAATTTTAAAATTAAAAATACTTATTGTTTAAATTAAAATATTTTGCTAATAATATTTTCATGTTATATATGAAAAAAAATATTTATGTTGATTTTGTTAATTAGTTAGTACAAAAATAAATATTTTAATTAATCATTTGACACAGTAATGGTAATTAAATTTTGCAACAAAATTTGAAATATGAACACGAGATATAATTTGAAAGACTTAGGATTATGAAATAAAATTTGCAAGAAACCTTTTTCCAGTTCCATTTGCAATTGTTGAAAGTGAGAGCAAAGAAGTTTGGATGTGGTTATTTCATTATTTAAGGAAACATGTTACACCTTAACCAAATTTGTGCATTATATCACGGAAATCGATTTGCTAACAGATTTGCGATCAGAACGAATTGGATGGATGTATCTTTTGTTTATTGCATTCGCCACATTACATCAAAATTTAACAAGAAGTTCAAAAATGTAGATTTAAAAAAATTTATTACAATGATTTATAAATATATACAAAATATTAAACCAAATTAAAAAATTTAAATTATTAATAATTAAATAATAAAATTAAACTACTTTTTTCCATTTTAAAAATTAATTACACGAAAAATTAACTCAAAACCATTTACAATTTTTTAAAACACAACAAATTAAATTAACAAATAAAAGTAATTAAAAAATTCATATATATACGGGTTTACACTTGTAATCCATATATTTATATAAAATTAAAATTTCCAAAAAAATTAATAACAAAACTAATATTAAATAAATAAATAAAATAAATCAAATATATATATATATATATGATTTATGGCATTGCTACAATGCCACCGCTCCAAAAGTATACGGTCGTTAATATAAAAATGATTTTAAAGTCATTTTTATATTTACAACTTTCAAATGTACATTTCTAATAAATATAAAAAAAAATTAAAAAAATATATGATTTTTGAATTAAAAGTATGGGACAAATCTGAATTAAAAGTCATGTCACGTCACACGACTTATTCTTAAATGGTAAATAAAAAAAACACAACCCCTGAATGGTCTGAAAATAATTATTCCCTTATGGGAAAAAAGCCCTTGATATCTCTATCAATGAAACATCGATGATAAAAACAGTTTTTGAGCCTTTACTTAAAGCAATATTTCAGAATGGACCTGATAGCAAGAACATCTGCTTATGGAACCTGGGCCTTGATCTGCTTAGTGATTGTATTTCACATAAGCGTGGGGACGTCCTTTACCAGTCAACTGGCCCAGTAAGCCACAGAATCTGATAATGCACCTTCTCTATCTGGAAAAAATGCTCTTGGAAGCAACACTCAATCAGATGGATGCCTTGGAATATCAATCAATTGGACTTTTATACTGGAGGACATGGCCCAGGAATTAGAACTTACACTAGTGCAGATTTTATACAAGGGCGTGATGATTCTTAAGAAAGCCAGGAGGAGATAAGAGATCCTGAAGCTATATTGCTGATGTTGAGAAAAACTATCTCACTGGTTTTGAATGCTACTTATAGATGGCATTACACTCATGACTGCCTGAATTATAATCGGGAGAAATCTATTTTAACTTGTCTTAACATAATTTTTAATCGTAAAAAATTAACTAATTATTAAAGTCTATAACTAATGCGATTGCTTAATGCCCGTTGATATGCCTAGTGACGATGTCCAGCGATACGTTGCCAACTCCAAAATAAGAAAGAAGAGAAAACACAATAACGTAACTGCCATTTGGTCAGTTATCACGATATATAGTATTTAGAGAGAGTTTGGCTATTAACTACTGTTTTTATGCTATTAATAAGCTGAACCTTGTTGCCAGCGAGAGTGGTAGTGTATGCATCTCAGAATAGGTTGATACATACATTTTATACACTATGTTTTGTATTAAAGTTATATATCTCTAAATTATGTCTTTTTCTTCTTGTACTTTTACTTAGTATGTTGCAAAGTTGTTAAAAAATATTAAAATTTTCCAACAGTTACAAAATAACTATATTGTGTGCGGATGGTATATAAAATTTGAAAAAAAAAATAACAGTGGATTAGTGAATGAAAAATTTAAGTACTCTGCATCTAGTTATTTTCCCATTGCATCTGACATCAATTGGATCCTTAAAGTAGAAATATCCGCAGATTGCTTGAACCTACTTTCATCCACAAGCCTCTGAATCTTATCCTCTCTGGTGAATGATCCGACATGCATGAATCATTTATTCCACTGATTGAGCTAAAAATTTATAAGAAAATTGAAAACCCATTTTAAATAATAAATCACCATAAAATAATCAAATACGTGTGCCACCGTCCTAAAAAGACAATCAAATGGTTCAATCAGTCTCGAACTTGTACCCGTATTCAGTAATCAACCACAAGCCAATTTGGCCAAGTGGATGGACCAATTTACATCTTCCCAAGATATTTTGTTACTTATGTTCTGCAAAATCACTTTAGCTCCAGCTCACTCCGCTAAACCCTGATAATACCCTTTTTTAATCCAAAATATGTACCTATCAATGAACAATCAATGGGCCATTCCATTTCAGCAGCATTCGTGGCATACTCCAATTATAGGTAATGGGCCAATAAGAATTCGTCACTTGCAATTATTACTTCCAAAATTTCAACAAGCCACGAAATTAAGTAGTATTAAATTAAACCTAATAGCTTGACTACCACGACAAGTCTCAAAACTCAAAAGCTAATCCTAATACTAATTCGTATACTTAACCCGCACATTAACCACTAACATACCAGGCCAAGTAATGCGGTTGTGTATTTGAGCTTCACAAGCCCATACTCTAACGGGGCCATCAAAACGAAAACATTTTTTTTTTGTTGGAAGTTTTAATTTCACCCAATCGAAATTGCACAGGTGTGCAATAATGAATGAGCTGAAGTCGATAGAAAAGCTCCGTGAAACGACGTGTCGTACCACGTTTTCCACTTTTTTAATAGTACTCCATATAAAGTGAAATTGCGCGGGCGTGGATCCAACGTGGCGACCCCATCCAATGTCAAAAAAGAGCGAGTTGGACCAATCACAGATATTTTACTATTATTTAAAGACAGTTAACAACATCGTAAACAGAAGATGATGGTTTGATGAGAGTGATAAGGAAGAAGATGTTAACAATGGTTTCAATTTCAAATCTACGCCAAAGTTCTTCTCTTCCTATAAATACCAAATCCCAATTTCTTTCTCCACATCCACACACTTTTCTTTCAGGCACCCATCTAAGACTACCCAATAAGAAGCAACTCTCAATTTCTGGTACATATTTATTATCCATCCTTCTTCTTATATGCATTTTCACTTATCTTTTCGATCCTTTATTTTTTGCTAACGGCAATGGTTTCCTTCTGCATATTTTCGAATTCGCAGACATTTCTTTAATCGAGTGTTTCCGGTGGTATCATTCAAGGTATAAATTAAAATTTAAATCAAAATCCCTAAATTCCTCATTTTATTTCCGGTGAATTAATGAAAAATTAATTTGTGCAGAGAAGCGTAGAGGAAGATAAAGAGATGACGATAAAACCTGTTGTTCGTGTTTCGGAGGGGAAGCTGGTGGTGAAGGAGCGAACGATTCTGACCGGATTGCCGGAGAACGTGGTTGAAAAATCAACAGTGGAAGGAATGTTTATCGGAGTAGATTTGGAGAAGGAAGACAGCAGACACGTGGTTTCGTTAGGAAAGTTGAAGGATGTCCGGTTCATGGCGAGCTTCCGGTTCAAGCTGTGGTGGATGGCCCAGAAAATGGGAGATCGAGGGAGAGAAATTCCGCTGGAGACGCAATTTCTGTTGGTGGAAACCAAAGATGGGTCCCACCTCGAGTCAGATAACGACAAAAACAAGAACCAGATCGTGTACACAGTTTTTCTTCCTCTGGTAGAAGGCTCATTCAGAGCGTGCCTCCAGGGTGACTCCGACGACCAGCTCCAGCTCTGTCTCGAGAGTGGAGACGCCGAAACCAAAACGTCGTCGTTCACCCACGCTCTCTTTGTCAGCGCCGGCACTGACCCCTTCGCCACCATTCACCACGCCTTCCGTGCAGTTAGGAACCACCTCAACACGTTCCGCCTCCGCCACGAGAAGAAACTCCCTGGCATCGTTGACTGCTTCGGCTGGTGCACCTGGGATGCCTTCTACCAGGAAGTTACTCAGGAAGGAGTCGAGGCCGGAATCAAATCCCTCGCCGGCGGCGGCACGCCGCCGAAGTTCGTCATCATCGACGACGGCTGGCAGTCCGTCGGCGGTGACGACGACAAACAAAACTCAAACTCGTTGCAGAGGCTGACGGGAATAAAAGAGAACGCCAAGTTCCGGAAGAAGGAGGAACCGGAATTGGGGATAAAGAATATCGTGGAGATAGCGAAGAAGAAGCATTCAGTGAAACACGTGTACGTGTGGCACGCGATCACGGGCTATTGGGGCGGGGTTCGTACAGGGGTGAAGGAAATGGAAGAGTACGGCTCCGTAATGAAGTACCCAAACGTGTCGAGTGGAGTAACAGAGAACGAGCCCACGTGGAAAGTGGACCCATTAGCGGTTCAAGGGTTGGGCCTAGTAAACCCAAAGAATGTGTTGGCGTTTTACGACCAATTACACAGTTATCTGGCGTCCGCGGGCGTAGACGGCGTTAAGGTGGACGTGCAGTGCATTCTAGAGACTCTCGGCGCGGGACTCGGCGGAAGGGTGGAGCTCACAGGAAATTACCATCAGGCCCTTGACGCTTCGATTTCTAGAAACTTCCCTGACAACGGTTGCATCGCCTGCATGAGCCACAACACGGAATCGCTCTACTGCTCCAAACAGACGGCGGTGGTGAGGGCTTCCGATGATTTCTACCCGCGTGATCCGGTGTCGCACACTATCCATATTGCGTCCGTGGCGTACAATAGCGTTTTCCTTGGGGAGATTATGTTGCCGGATTGGGATATGTTTCACTCCCTTCACCCAGCCGCGGAGTACCACGCTTCCGCTAGGGCCATCAGCGGTGGGCCCCTCTACGTGAGCGACGCGCCCGGGAAGCATGACTTTGATCTCCTCAAGAAACTGGTTTTGCCCGATGGGTCGGTGTTGCGGGCCCGGCTCCCGGGTAGGCCCACTAAGGATTGCTTGTTCACCGACCCGGCCCGCGACGGGGTTAGTCTGCTGAAAATATGGAACATGAATAAGTTCGGTGGGGTGTTGGGGGTTTATAACTGTCAAGGTGCTGCGTGGAGTGCTACCGAAAGGAAGAATGCGTTTCATGATAGTACGGATTCTGGTGGTGCTGCTGTCATCACAGGGTATGTGAGGGGTTCTGATGTTCACCTCATAGCGGATGCTGCTGATGATGATTGGAACGGTGATTGCGCGCTCTACTCTCACCACTCCGGGCAGCTCATTGTTCTTCCGCACAATGTAGCACTTCCGGTGTCCCTTAAGGTGCTGGAGCACGAGGTGTATGCTGTTGCGCCCATTAAGAAGGTTTTGGGTGGTGGTGCTGGGTGCAGCTTTGCGCCTCTTGGACTTGTGAACATGTTCAATGCTGGTGGTGCCGTTGAAGGGCTGGTTTACGAGCAGGGGTTTGTTCGTGTGGAGGTGAAGGGGTGTGGTAAGTTTGGGGCTTATTCCTCGGCTAAACCAACAAGGTGTATGCTGGGAAACAATGAGGTGGTGGATTTCGATTACGACGCTGATTCCGGCTTGCTCATCTTCAACATAGATCATTTGCCGCAAGAGGGACACATGGTTCACTTAGTTGAGTTAGTTTATAGTCTATCTTAATTAGTTAGTTACGATATTGTTGAATCAGAGAGGGAGAGGCTATTGGTATGGCGGTGTGGTATTTTTTTTCTTTTACTGGATAGGATATAGGAGAGGGTTTTCAACAATTTCCACTTTGTAAGATTTCACCAGGCATCTGTGTTTTGGAATTTGGATAGAAATTGAATACATGTTTCTTACTATAGTTATTTTTTAAGGTTCTCTTTTTGCTTAAAATTGGCAGATCCTTATATTCTTGCTACTACTAGTGCTCATTTCAGAGTTTTCGCTGACGCAATCATGAATGGCTGTCTTGCCTCATACATTAACACAAACAATGATAATAATATTATTGATTCATGATATTGAGTTGCAATGATACAATGTGTTTAACATTACTCCTAAAACAAATTTATTCAAGTCCGTGTGTATTTTTTGTTCAAAGTTTTGGCGAGCCAGAATTCAATACACCTCTTCTCGAGATTGAATTTTGCTTTGCGTTTGCAGATTGTTTTTAAAATTTTACACATATAATGATGTAGCAAAATTTTCTTACCACCACTTTATTACCAGCAATCTAGCAACATCGGATATAACAACACTAATCCCCATGCTAAAACTCCACTACCGACCACTTACAGCATGTAACATTTTCCAACAGGATACCACTTGGTACATCCCACCAATACAAACTCTAACACTGCATAAATAACAGCAAATGACTCCCACCACCAAATCCAAAACATTTCAAATGTTGAATAAAATAAAACATGATACATTCTACTATCATTATTTGTTTCATTGTGTTGTTTTAAAAAAACAACTGCAAAAGGAAAAACACATTACTTCTTTTAATCGCCCAACTATCCAAACAGGGATATTAATTATGAATTCCCTATGCAAGAGAAAAAGCACGTGTATGGCATTCTACCACCCTAACTACAGAAAGCAGATTAAACCCATGAAAGCAGACTTATGTTCGTTGTATGATAATGACACTATGGATTGCTAGTACTGAATCACAAATTAGTGAGGTGATCCTATGAAAGCACACGCTCAAACAGAAAGATACAGGTATAGGATTAAAAGGCTAAATTGAATTGATGAAAAACCAAAATTAAAGCAAATACGTACAAATCAAATAAACTCCTCCACTCCATACACACCCAAAACTGTTTATATACAAAGTAAGCATGACAACACTGATTTATCCAATAATTGTATAATTAACATAGTTTTTTCAAGTGGAAAATCATCATGCCAAGGGATAGATAAAGAAGCAATACAAACCATGTAACCTGCATAGGAACATAAAGGAGTTTCTACTGAAATATAAAATATGAAGGTAACAACCAGAGAAAAACTACAGGTCACGTACTCTCTAATCTCTAAAACTATCCCATTATATCAGCTTACAGGTCACATTGTTTAAGCCATCTTATAACTGTTCAGAAATGGCTTGGAGGAACACCGACACATTTATGGGGGGGAAAAGAGCAGTGGATTCCACGTACAGCAGCAGACAGTGGGAATCATATCCAATACGGTAGCAATAGACTCCTAACTATAAGCAACATGCATCAAAATTACGTGGATTTCTAATGCTCCTGAATCCTGGTGATTGAATATTGAGGACATAAATTATTACATAGGACGTATAACCTTAAGGAGAGGATCTGTTCTAGTAGCATCTAATCCAGAAAAGTAAACTAGAATTTAGGAATTCAGGTCCAAATCTACACACTATATGTCACCAAGATGGTCTAACAGAGAACTAAGAACTACAAGTAAAATACAAGCACCTACCATCATACATAAAGAGTACAACCACCTAAACGATAACTTGCAGGTTTATAAAATATCGCAATGCATGCTGTGGTCTTTCTTTTACCCTTCACTTCGCAAGGTCCTACCGGGGGCTTTCCAACCCTCTCCTAAACCAAAATTACATGAAAATAAAATCTAGAACTCCATTTTCACAAGCGCATTGGAAGCTTCGGCTGCTCCATACTGCATCCAGTCTTTCGCACATACAAGGGCCTCCACTGTCTCTGGCCGCAACGAACTTCTATACTGATCCATCTCTTTGACTTTTGTATCAAAAACAGATTCAGGAGGTAAACTCGAAACTGGAACAGACAATATATCCCGAGCCATCTTGGAAAGAGTAGGGTACTTGAGTTTGTTTAGCTTCCACCAACCCAATGCATCAAAGTCCGGAACACGTGGCAACAGTGATTCTTCGAGATACTGGTCCAGTTCAGACTTCATTTGATGGTTGGACGTTTCCATGATGTAGACATCAAAATCTGTTAGTCCATTATCTGACATCAGAGTTCCTCCTGGAGATCCCCCTGTCTTCGGGTGATTTCCAGCATTTCCTTCTTCTGCATAAGCCGGGGTTAGTGGCAGGGGAAGGGTCACATACTCGTGAAACAGCTCATGAATTCCATCATCAACAACCTTAACATATTCATGGGCATCCTCGCCATAGATTTTAGTGAAACTAAACTCAACAAGCTTCATCTTGAAACGAGGATCCATAACAACTGCAATTGCCAAAACCAGACTACAATCTTTCCAGTACTTATCAATCTTTTGTTGCATGGGTTTAGTAAGGTTGCTGATGAAAGGATCCTCATTCACAATGGCACGAGACAGATCCAACTGCAATTTCCAAACTTCATGGAAGAAGGTAATAACAGTGGGATGAGTTGTTGTGGTAAGAATGTTTGCTGCATCAAATAGGGGCTTCAAGTATGTGCAGAGGGTCTCAACCAGCTTCCAATCCTGCATAGACGGGGCACCCTTGTAATCAGGATCAGAAGTGTCCAAACAAGAAAACACTTCCTGTAGTTCAGAAGCTGCCACCAGCATCTGATATGTTGTATTCCACTTGGCTTGGTCGTCAATAAAAAGGTTCCGTTCACTGGGCACCTGAAGTTGCTGCTTGAGGTCCAGGAATTTCTCCTCATGTGACTCTGAAGTCTTCACATATTTTACACTATCCCGGATTTTTTTTACTGTGAGATGCACCGAGCTCAACAAATCATCTGCAACATTGCTTAAAGTTCGGGCAATGCAATTTCCAATTAGCAACTGACCATTGAGGATAAGTGGATTCTTCACAAAGAGGAACGGTCTGAGATTCCCAAGGGCAACTTCACTCAGTGACTGACCACAAGTGATAGAAAACAGCTTGCCCTCCAAATTCCAATCAGAAATGCAAACAGCTACAGCATGGCTGAGAGCAGAGTCAGAATTAGGGTATGGTTCCATCACAACATTCAGAATTCTCCTCTGCAACTTCCAATCACTATCGACAAAATGTCCAGTAATAAACACATACCCCACAGATTGGCTTGAGGTCCAAACGTCCAGTGTGAGACACACACGTCCAGGTAATCCATCAATATACTTCATTACACATTGCTTTTCCATCAGGTATGTTGCAACACAGTCTCCTTGAATTGTGTTAAATGTCACCATATTGAACTGGGGCTGCAGATTTTGGACAAATGCAACAAATCCCGGATGCTCAACCATGTGAAGGGGGTAATCATGCATAATGATCATTCTAGCAATCTCATGGCGGCAACGATCTTGATCAAAAATAATGTAAGGAGTATTAGGGGATCTATAACGTCGCTTTGGTGCACTGCTAGCATTGCCAGCAGCATCACTTCCCCTTGAACGTGGAGTATATGGGCTGAACTGATTCTGATCTTGACCACGCAGAAGAGCTGGGCATGTCCCCTTGGCGATGTGGCGTTTAAGGTGGCTAGTACCAGCAACTTTTGAACCAGTGCTGTAGGCAAAACTTTGCTTGCATTGCTTGCAGCATGCTCTTCTACATCCAGGACTAACTGTTTCTATGGTGAAGTGTTCCCAGACTATAGACTTCTTTTTCCTCCTCTTGCTAGGCTGAGTCTCTGGAGTAGGTTCCTCATTGTTCAATGGAGTTTCAGCATTTACTATCTCATAGCTGGGTATGTTGCTAGCATTGACTATCTCATAGTGTGGTTGAGAATTGACTAACTGATTGTCGTGCAGTGTTTCACTATTTTGCAGCCCGTACTGAGGCAACAATTCAGAATTGGCTAGCTGTTCATGGGACAGTGTCTCAGAGTGAGTTAGTTGATGGTTGGACACTGCCTCAGAATGGTCCATATGATTGTTGGACAGTGTATCATAGTGGGCCAGATGATTATGAGGTAACGGTTTGATGTCTGTGAGATGAATGTCTGGCATTGGTTCAGAATTCGGCACTGGATCAGAATTGGGCAGTGATTCAGGTTGGGGCAGCTGATCTTCAGGTATCATGTGTAAATTAGTAAACTGGTGATTCTGAGAAAGAGATTCAGGATGAGAGAGCTGATGGTTGGGATCTGCTTCAGAATTTACCAACTCATTTTCAGGCAGAGCTTCAGACATGACCACATCATGGATGTTCTGTGCTTCATGTATGACCGCTTCATTGCTGGGCTGTGTCTCAGGCGTCACTATCTCACTGCTGGGTTGTGCATCTGACATGACTACATCATTGTTGGGCTGAGTTTCATATGTAATCAGCTCATCACTTTGCTGTGTTTCAGATAAACCTGCCTCATCGCTTTGCTGTGTTTCAGATAAAACCGCCTCATTTGTTTGCTGTGTTTCAGGTAAAAGCACCCCATTGCTTTGTTGTGTTTCTGGTAAAACCACCTCATTGCTTTGTTGTGTTTCAGATAAAACCACCTCGTTGCTCTGTTGTGTTTCAGATAAAACCACCTCATTGCTTTGCTGTGTTTCAGATAAAACCTCCTCATTGCTTTCTTGTGTTTCAGATAAAACCGCCTCATTGTTTTGCTGTGTTTCAGATACAACCGCCTCATTACTAGTCTGATGTTCAGAATGTAGCACACCATTATTCGGAGGTGTCTCAGAATTGACCAACTGGTTGCTTGGTGGTGCCTCAGACTTAGGCTTCTGGTCAAGAGTAGCTTCAGAACTAACAAGATTATCATCAGCTCGAGCTTCAGAGCTCGTTGATGGATTCTTGAGTGGTGCCTCAGATGCAGGCTTCTGGTCAAGGGTAGCGTCAGAACTAACAAGATTATCATCAGCTGGAGCTTGAGAGCTTGCTGATAGATTGTTGAGTCGTGCCTTAGACTCAACATGCTGATTGCTGTGTGGGCCCTCATCATTGCTTGATTGGTTGTCGGGCAGTAACTTGGGATTATCTGACTCACTGTTAGGAAGTTCTTCTGTGTTGTCTAATTCACGGTTGGGCAATGTCCCTTCATTTGCATCGGCACTAGAAGCCTGGGTTTCAGATGCAAGAAGTACTTCTGCTTTGGAACTGGAGAGATCCTTGTCAGTCTGAGACTCAGAATTTTCCATATTATGGTCAGACTGATTTTCCGAATTAGCCAGATCATTGCTAGGTTGAAAATCAGTACTGACTGGAGCATTTTTCACATCAGGGGTCGCAACCACTTTATCTTCTTCAACAGTAACCATCTTGATTTTGATGTGTATCTTCCTGCTTCACCTACAAATAAAATTTGTTAGTTAATGGTGAATTTCAACCAGGAAATATTTTCCACACAGATACATTAACACGATACTACAAATATTCGGCAAACATGAAATCACTGGCCAATCACATACCAAAACTCCCATGCAAACTATAAAGGATTTAAACTAACACAGTGAACAAAACTCGTCAGTGGAAGTTGTTCACAGCAGATTCTCGATCAACCGCTGCTCACAGAACCCACATAAAACATGGACATGGTCAAATTCAAAAGTCAAAACTGGAACATCAGATCTTCAATTGGTCTACCACTGCAAAAACAGTTAAAAATAGCAAACAATACCAAACAAAAAAAAACGCAGTCCAGATCAAGCATTTCATCACATGAATAACCAAATCCAATGACAGGAAACTGAAGAACAACCGCATCACTTTACGATCCGACAAATCAAAGCATAAAACACTAGATTGAAAACCTAATTAGAAGAAAAAACAATTCATTCACAAAAGAAAAAAAAAAGATTAAAAGGCTTCAGCCAGAAAATTATCAGAAAAATCTCGAAATCGAAAAGTTAGGGTTTGGGAGCTGCGAGGTATATATATGTGAACAGGATCTACTGGTGAAAACGAGGATCCGAAGCGAAACGAAGCCTGAGGCCTCACCGGAATGAGATCTAAGGCTTTTCAGTGAGGAGAGAGAAAGAAGGAGGCTCACCGGAGAGAAATCGAGATTGGGCCTGGAAATGAACCCGAGAAGCTAATTGGACCTTCCAGTTCGATGCCTTCTTTCTGGTAGGTATTTGGTACCTGCTTCATCCAGGTTCGGTTAGGTTCGGGAGATAAGGTTTTGCGAAAAGAATTAAAATAGGGCAAATATTTTGGATTTCAAATTTGGACTCTTGAGGTCCATTATTATTATTTATTCAATTCATTTCATTTTATTGGCTTTTTCTTTCTTTCTCTCTGTTACTTTCTCTCACCCCTTTTGTCATAAAACTTTCCCAATGGAAATGGACCACTAAAGCCTTGGCTAACGTCGTACAGCCCACCCCCTAAAGAAGAATAGAAAAAGTGGTTTTTATTTACTTTAGTCGTTGCATTAGGGTTGGGGATGGGACGTACGTGTGGGGCGTGCGAGTGAATAGCCCACCGAATGAAATGAAGTGGACTATTAATCAAGTGAAGGGGCCCCCTTGGTTTGGTTCCTTTCTTAGAGAAATTTTTAGCCCAATCATCTATCTACATGTTCATCACAAACATCTTTGGAATTCAATCGGATCCAACTACCACCTACTGAATCTGAATAGGATTGCATTCTTATTTTCAGCCTTCACCAACATGATCTCTTTTTCCCTAAATTTTGAATTGTAATATTATTCGGATTCAAAAACGAATGACTAATTCCAGTGTGTGTGTGATTTTTCTTCAATCAAATTTTAAGTTTAAATTTCTACAATGTATTTAACATACACCAAAAGCGATTTGATTCAAGTTCGTGGACTTATTGATATTTAAAGTTGTAGCGAGCCATAATTCAATACACCTCTTCTCGAGATTGAATTTCGCTTTGCGTTTGCAGAGTATTTTTATATTTTACACATGATTTATAATGTAGCAAAATTTTCTTACCACCACTTTATTACCAGCAATTAACATGGTTTTCTGAATCTTCATAGATTCTATCAATTAACCTTTTACGTGTGTTTGCCTATAACGTGCACTTTTAAAAGGTCATTATGCCGAAACCAATGCCAACGCATATACTAGTTTACTCGAAGGATCATATTTTGCACAACTCTGTATGTTAAATACATTGTGAAATATTGCTACTGTTTGGACATTATTGAAGTATTTTTTTGTGAAATTATTTGAAAAGTGTGCGGATGAAAAGGAAATATGTGGTCAAAAACATAGAAGAAAAATAGAAATATTGAATAAAATGAAACATAATACATTTTATCATTTTTTTTTTGTTTCATTGTCTTGTTTATAGCAGCAATAACTGGAAAAGGAACACATTTCCTCCTACTATCTAAACAGGGATATTAATTATGAATTCCCCATGCATAAGTAACCACGACGACCCAGATGTCCATCTTCAATCTTGGTTAAGAGTTTCCATCATGTGGTTGCTGCTCTAGAAGTAATTGCTCCAGCTCCTTCTCATATGCATCGTCCCCCAATCCTGTCTGTTTATAAAATGTTTGTTTCTGAACATGCCAGTCATTAGCAACCTTCTCCACAACATCTCCTATCAGTTCCTTATCTTTTTGCAAGTGCTTTATGTTTTCAACGTCTAAAATATTGCTCGCCTCTTTAAGGAAAAAAGAAGACAAACCGATTTAGATAGGCAAATTGCAACAGCCAGACAGTAACATAAAAAAACATCCCCCCAAAGGTCGTCAAGAATTCCAAAAGTCGTGAGGACAAAAAATTGTTGTTCTTTTACTAAAAAGAAAATGCAGCATTTGGAGAACCATGAAGTTGATGATATAAGTTGAGTCATTCTTCAAAAAAAAAAAAAGACATGATCAAAATATGCATTCCCGCACTTACAACAGGAAGACAATTTCTTTCTAGTTATGAAAGTCATAAAATCAACTTTAGTTTGGGACTAAACAAATCGAGAAAAATAGTGATCTGTAGAGATATGACTAGCAAGAATTGAACACTACTTACATAAAGCAGCTTCCCATGGATAAGATCAAAAAAAGAAAAGGAGAAGAAAAAACTCAGGATATGTGTATGTTCTAGCCTGCATTGGCCTTTTAGGATGACAGAAAAAAGGAAAAAAAAAAAAAAAACTTGCCTTCAACACCAGCAACCACTTGAAATATAGAAAAATATTTTAACTCCCTTGTGATGTAGAATAGGAAAGGAATAAATACCTTGAATAGCCACATTCTTGGCCGCGGCATATCCAGATGACTTTTTCTTCAGCAAATCGAGGTCAACTTCCAAGCCCTGGCATGTGGAAAGGAGAAAGGAAGTTAAATGAAACGAAATCACAAACTATTGAAAATACAATCTATAGTAGGAGATTGCTTGAAATGCATCATCTCACAACAGATTCATAGTTACTGAAAAAATATAGATCAAAATCTACCCAGACCCAGATGAAAGCAAGGATTGAGTTGCATTTTGAACAAGTCTTGTTCACAATTTTTATCATAATTACATCATCTTCTTGCCCAACTACCCCTGAATATAATCACATTGTGCTGTAGGAATAAAGGTGTGGAAGCCCTTGAGTAACAGGTAAGATTTTCTTTTGGAGCCATTAGTTGGTTTGATCATGAGAACGAACCCTATCACAACAGTAAAGTTGTGTCTTGGTGACTTGTTGGTTATGAGTTCGAATCCAGAAACAACCTCTTTGCATATGTAAGGATAAGGCTGCATATAATATCCCTCCCCCTAACCTTCGCATAGGAGGAGCCTCTGGGCAATGGGGGTACGTAGTTGGTTTGATCATAATTACATCAGTTAGATTGGAGCCATTAGTTGGTTCAGAATTACACAATTCATGTTGTATAATACCATCAGAGGCCTTGTAAATGATTAAGATTAATAACTTAATATACGTTTCACACAAACTTATCATTAAGAAATCTGACAGCAAATCAGTATAATTAAAAAATAAACCACTCATTTTGTTAGTCACAGAGCATTGAGATGCTTACAAGGTCCATCTGGATGTAGTTGTCAATTGAAGTGCTATCAAATAACCTGTCATCCACATTGAACAGATGAAAACAATAAGTTGTTGAGCTAATTACATTATCATGGTAACATGAAAAGGAAAGAAGGATCTTGGATATAAGTGTAATGTGGTGGTTTACTTTTCATATGCAACTTGAATACGGGCATTCTGTAATTGTTGGAGTTCATTTACTGTCTCTGTGACACAACCTTCCATCAAGTCAACAGAGCCAAAAAGGAATGTGTTTCTTTCAAGCATTCTTTTTACTAAAGCAAGTGCCACTTTAATATCATTCGCTTTGGCATCAGCAACAAGGATTCTAAGTTTCTTTAATTCTCCTGTACAAACACATAAATTTAGGTTTTTCATGTCAACCGACATTTGGACAAATATGAAGCATCAAAGCTGGGAAAACATAGAAACTATCTTCCAGAAGGCCAGTATTCCTATAATCCTATGATATGCATGTCTGGTGTCAAACACTACTAATAAATGTGAAGACAATTGACCAATATATAATTTCATTTCACCAGACACCCACATCAGGAAGCATCAGCACATGCCAAACACATCTTTGCTGAACAAAATTAAACACAGAAAAAGAAATGTGTCCATCACTAAAGCATAACATTGTTGAGGCACGAATGCTCTAAATTGGAATGGCTAGGTTCAGCATGATGCAGGATGTTTTCCTTCGGAGAAGGAGATGCAAGAGAAAAAGCATGTGTACGACATTCTACCACTCTAACTATAAAAAGTAGATTAAACAAATGAAAGCAAACTTGTGTTGCAAGGAATGAATAAAAAATTAGTGAGGTGAGCCCTATGAAAGCACATGCTCAAACAGAAAGATACAGGTATAGGATGAAAAGGCTAAATTGAAGTGTGACAATACAAAAATTATCCAATAACTGTATAATTAAACATAGTTTTTTTTTCAAGTGGAAAATTGTCATACCAAGGGATAGATAGACCTTAAAAGAAGGATTAAATGGTTGAGTCTCATAAAGACAGTAGAGGCAATAAAGGCCACCTAATCTGTGAGATAAAGATGCAGTACCAACCATGTAACCTGGATAGGAACATAAAGGAGTTACTATACTGAAATGAAAATACAAAGGCTAAAGTAAAACTTCTATGCCTAAATGGCATATCACATAATCATCAGATACTGTTAAATTTTCACAAATATATTATGGATTTTACACTACCTATACAATGAGCATACAGTGATTGCATAAAGAAGGCCAGGTTGGCAGAAGGACGAGCTTCATAAATGTAGGAGAACTTCCTAGAAAGCCACACTCTTTTTATATCAGCCAAAGTTGTTGACTCATCCTGTCACTCACCAAAATTAAACAGCAAATGTGGATTGTTAACATCCAAACGATGGGAAGCAAGCTCCTTGATTTTTTTTATAAAAAAAAAAAAAACAGAATGAGGAAAATCACTGTCTAGATGTTATTACTTATTAATACCTGGGTGAATTCACCGATAAGTTCATCAATGTCCTGCTTGAAATAATCAATACTCATGGTTAAGATACCTAATTTGCGCCTGAGAACTCTACCGGCAAGTTGTCAAAAAAGATCAATATTAACTTTGCATCATTAAAAAAAACAAGAAAAAGAACATTAATCTAAATAGGGATAATTCAAGATTCGTCAAACTAATGAAAATAGTGGAGAAAATAAAACCCGTTTTTTATTGGCTACACCCACACCACAATCTCATTGAATAAATAAGACCTGTACAAATTTATATTCTTTGTTTCTGTATATGATTCACAGTACCAAAATCATGGAACGTTCATCCACGAATGAAAATCACAGGGCAAAGAGATAGATGGTTGAAATATTTCAGAGATGAATAGCAAAACTAAAGTTGACATTTAATCAAATAACTTATGGGCAACACACCGACATACCTTTTCCCAATCCCTTTCTTATTACATGGGAGAATTTGGGTATGCCACAAAGAGATATAAGTGATAGCTAGAATGGACAAAAACAAACAAACAACGTAGCACTAAATGTCCTGCTCCTATCATGTAATTGTAGAACTTTCTTGTTATACTATAATAAATTCATATATTGGTTCAATCATTTTGCTGAACACCTAGCAGTCTAGCACTCAAGTATAATCAACAAACCTGAATCTTGACTAAGTGAACCATCCCATTATTTGAACTCATCTAAATACTAGCAATTGATCTCAACCATTCCAATGAGTTCTTCTTCTTTGATTTTTATACCCCAAGATAACTGATGAAGCATTCGAAGAAAACAAGAACGAAACGACACCCACAAACGTTTTGTTGTAAAGTTAAGTTTTTGAATAGGAAAACGACATTCACCTGAAAGCAAAACAGCTACTGAACTCGTCAACGTCCTCTGAAAGCTTGTGAAAATGTTCAGTTTCGAACTTTTGGGTCTCCTGCAATAAACCTCACATAATAGAATCATTAAAAGGAATATTACGCAAATTTGCACAGTAAAATACATGTACTCACTGGTTCTGCAAATTCAGGAATTGGGTCAAGTGTAAAGTGTGAAAAATGAACTCATGAAACTGTCTAAGCTTGAAGTGGTGTTAAGGTCCAGTTAGTGGCTAATGGACTTTTTAGAGGCCAGATTCTAAGAATCAAATGAGACACCTTTATTTTTTTTTAATTCTAAGAGCAACTCCAATGGAGCAACTCTCCTTGGATGCTTAAAATGAAGCTCGCCAGGGGCGGATCCAGAAAATAAATCAAGGTGGGGAACTCAATTCGAATTTGTTTATCCTAAAGTTCCCACCTAATTCGAATTTGTTTATCCTAAAATTCCGCCCCTGACTATCAATATATCACAATTCACAATATTAATAGAGACACCAAAAAGCAGTTTGTTTGTGCTTCTAATTTTTAGGCAATAATGGAATATCATAACCCCAAATCAATTAGTAACACACTAACACTGTAACAGGCTAACTGCACCACCTCTTAATTGCTATATTTTTTTATTAAAAAAAAGCCTCAATTGTTGATTGTTGATAACACAGCACATTCAAACCCATTAGCCATATATAGCAACGTGTAATCAAAAACAACAATAATAATAACCAGTTAACCACCAGCTTTTCAGGAAAATCAAAATCAAAATCAAAATCAAAATTGGATTGGGGAAAACTAAAAAATAAACAAAGTGAACCTGGAAGGGGAACTGTGGAAGGCCCGAGCTGAGGAGGCGCGGGCGAGGAGCCGAGGAGCTAACTGCTGGGCACTGCCGCACTGGCCGTGACTCCAGTGAGCAGAGGCGGAGCGGAGCCGCCGAGGAGGAGCGGAGTCGCAGTCGCAGGCGTGGTCCGTGGAGCCTCAGCCGTGGAGGACGCTGTCGCGGGACGCGAGAAGAGAAGGGCTGCAAATGCAACAGGGGCCAGGGGGAGCGTGAAGGTGAAAACGAATGAGAGAAGAGAAAGGGAAATTAAAAAGCTGCTCTAAAATTTTAAGACCTAGGATAATAATAAAAATAAAGGGCATATGAGTAATTTCATGGGCAAATTCAAAGGGGACACTTGCCCCTTCTCCTCTACTTCCGTCCGCCCTGAAACTCGCTAAATAACATTGACTCAGTCGGATACTGAGTCAATGGATCAAGGATCGAACCGATGAGTCTCTGACTCATCCACATGACCCAGTCTAAATTAAATAAAATGTAACATGTAAATTTTTATACTTAAAATATTATTAAAAAAATAGTCACACCATATCTTAAAAAATTTCAAAAAATAATCAATGATTCAGAGATTTCCTTTTAACATGAAATTCTACTCGCAGTCAACATGTTGCAATAAGAAAATAAATAAACAAAAAATTGCTTGGAAGATTTCTCGCAGGTTCGACGCTATTAAGAAAATGACATCAACAAGACAGAAAAAAGCATCGAAACAAGTAATTGAATTCTCGAACAACAACGCTCGAAGTCTCGAATCAAGCACATACCATAGTCATCAACTAGTTCATAACCAAGTAATTGCATATTTGCAATAAGAAATTTTTAATAAGGAAATAAGTATTAACAAACAGAAATAAGAAATAGTGAGAAAGCATGGTGCAAAAACTGAGAAAAGGAAAGTAAGCAGTAAGCACACCACATTTTTCAATATCAACTTGAACGTTCTGTTCTTCCTCATCGGCACTCGGGCTATCAGTCGTCCTTGCTTCTCCTTCAATAAAAGAACTCGGTCTGTCATAATAACCGAGTAACCTTTCTCCATCAATTGTCCCACGCTCAGAACATTACTCTTGAGTTCTGGCACGTAATACACATCTTGTATACGTCCAACTCGTCCATCTTTCTGCAAGAAACTAATCGTACCTAGGCCTTTTATGCCGACCTTTGAAGCGTCTGCAAAAGATACATGTCCGGCTTCTGTTTCTCTCAAGCTACTGAACAAATGCTTGTATCCACACATATGATTGCTTGCACCAGTGTCTATGAACCACTTCATCTCGGTTGTCTGGTTAGTTACACCTCCAGCCATCATCAAAAATCCTTCATCTTTTACTTCTGCAGTATAATTTGCAGTCTCATTCATTCTTCTCTCGGCTTGATATTACAAATTCACTCGTTGTGATATTTCAGACTCACTCTCACATACTCACTGTGCACTCACACAAACACAAACACACACAAATTTACTGGGAGCGGAAACTCTCTAATATTATTAATAATAGTCTGCCAAAGCTACACTGAGCTCTTTACATAATGTGCTATTTATAAGCACCAAAACCCTAAAACAATTCAAATTTAAATCTAAACAATATCTTCTCTAATATCTTTTTATATTATCTTTCTCTATATCTTATCTTTCCTCGTATCTTTATCTACTCATATCTTCTCATATATCTTTCTCATATTTAAAATTCAAAGTACATATCTAACTATCTATTTAAACGTTTATCCTAACAAGGAACGCGTGAGTTCAAAGGAAGTGTTGGCTTTGTGCGAGTGCAGTGCGCTAAGTGCCACCAGAAGCCGGTCACGTTGACATCGGTGAGGGAGGGCGCCGTGCGATCCGTGCCTGTGAGGAAGTCAGTCAAAGGTATGCGTTTTCGAGACAAAGCGCGGGTGAAGGATTTCGTCACCGCCGTGCGATATGTGAATAAACACTGGTGACGTTGCACTGTTTGGAGGCCGCGCCGATGAGAGCAAGAGGGGAGTCAGAGTTTGTGAGGCAAGAAGGCGTCCTACATGATTATATTTAATTATTGACAAATCTAAGAAAGTTTTATTCATGACACTTATTCATTTCCTTCGAATTAAATATTAAGGATTATATTTATTCTATTGATGACACCTATCCCTATAAATTGAATATTCAGATTATATTTATTTTATTTTTTCAAATTTTATACATTAGATATAGAAATTGTGTAAAAAATTTAAATCAGTATTAATTTATTCTAAGAATATTATATATTATATATTTATTTATAATTTTATGAGTTTTAAATTCAAATAATATAAAAATATCACTCTTATAAATTATAAAATATGCATTAAAAATTAAACTTATATATATATATATATATATATATATATATAAAATAAGGTTTTGTATTATGGGGTCGTAATAATTTCATATTTATTTTGTTCATATAAATATAATCAATTAAATTTTATTTTATTTATTCAAAATCATAAATCACAATTAGAATTATAGTAATATTTTTTTAATAATTTATGGTAACAAATCATAATAACATATTTTCGTATTAAATGCAATCAATTAAAATATTCATTATATGTTGTTTTATATATTTGGTTTGGACGTTTGGTTACACTATTTTTTTTTGGTAATTTGATTATGCTAATTTAAAATGAGAATAATCATAATTGAGTTGAAATTAAATACAATACAAAATATTCATTTTAAATACAATACAAAATATTCATTTTTGCCATGCAGAAAAAAGAAAGAGATTAATTTTTAATGAAAGATTACTCAATTAATATTTTTCACTAAGTGTATGCATATAATACAAAATGTTACTTGTTTAACTTATATAAATTTTTTTTTTCCATTATTTGGAACAATAGAGCAAAAATAAATTCAACATTGTTAAGTCAAAAGACATTTATGTCTTAAAGAATCATGATCATTAATTATTTTAATTAGATGTAAACAAATATAAGATTAAAAGTTGAGTCTTAAGTGTCATCAAAACATATCTGGCAAAATTCATACATAATGTTTCAGATAGTCATGATCTTATACAACATTTAAAACTATATTTAATATTGTGTGTGTGATAGTTGTTTTGTATAAACTTTCTTCTAGAATCTATTGAATTCTATAAATAATCAATGAAGTCAAGATCTTAAAATTTCAATCATCATCAAAAGAAAAGCTTTGTTGCTCTAACAAAACATGAAGAAGTGATTTTCTGTTGTAATGTTTGACACGCCAACAACAAAGAGTGAACTTCCTCCTTGAAGAAAAGACATGCATTTAATACAAACAATAAATGCTCCAATGACCATATTCATCATACAGAGAACAAGTGAAGAATTCTATTATTTTTCTCATAACAGACACTTGAAAATGAGGCATATGTATACCAAAATATTTGAAGATATGAAAAATAACTTATGCATGAAAACACTCATTATCTATTATGTGATAAGCATTATGTGTATTATTGTAAAGTTAGAAAAAGCTCTCAAAACATCTTTGACAAATTGAGAGAAAATACTAAGTGTTGATATTAAATCCATCTTTAAGACAATCATGGATTTAGTCATTGTGCAAACATAACCAACAAATATCTTATTATGATTTGTTTAGAGCTAATAATGATTTGATATAGACAAAGAATAATGGTGTTGATCAATCTTGGGGTAGAGCTTGTTTTACAGAGTCAGAAGTGATCGTGACATAATATTTGTAACTTGTGAAATTAGTGAAACTTGGTGATTTGCTAAAAATTGAACGTAGTTTCAATAGTAGAGATGAACCAGTATAACTCTATGCATCTTATCTTTATTTGCCTTCTTTATGCTTTAACTCACTTAGAATTTGTTGTTTTTTAAACATTTGAAAATATCTTTTACTTGGCAAACTTGTTTTTCATTGTCTGACTATGTTTTCCAAATTTGTTATCTATTTTACAAAGTTTTTCTTTCAAATGACAACTTTGTTTGATTGCAAAAAGGCTTTAAATTTTTTTAAATCACAATTCAACCCCTCATTTTTGTGATATTTGTCTTTACAAACATTAAGATGGGTTGTCCTATTGTTCACTTTAAATTTGACCATTTTGAATTGTATTTTTTTACAAAATTAAGTGAAAAGGTTTACACATAACATCTAAATTATTTGTATTTTTTTATATAAATCCTACCTAGGATGACACTTTCAATAATAATAATTTTATAAAGTATGTATATATACAAAAATATATTTAAATATTTTTGGCATGACTAACACATTTATTAAATTTTAATCCAAATAATCGATAATATATTAAAATTTAAAATAATATAAAAAATTACTCCTATAAAATATAAAATATGAATTTAATATCCGTGTAAGGTATGAGATACTAAAGCTAGTTATTTTAAAAAATATTGAAATTCATGTTAGAATTTAAGATAAGAATATAACCTGAAAGAGATAGAAAATTAAGAAAATTAAATAAAGTCACACAATTTCAACATATTTTTAATGTCATTAGAGTTAATAAAAATTACATAATTAAAGCCTAAATAATTAATGAAAATTACATGACAGTAACTAACATAATCATTCAAGTTTATATTTCTCTTTAATTTTGTTACACTAGTTTTGATGAAGTTGTAGTTGTATATTCGTCATGCCAACACTATCCTTGAAGAGGATGCAGTAGTCAATATCTTTTTCCATTAATCTGTTGCATTCATGCTTGACATGTGTCAAATCTTCTAATGTTGAAACTTTTAACTTGATTATCTCTTCCATAAATTAGAAGATTCTTCTTTTCCTTTCATTTTTGTCTTTCTCTTTGTTGTTTTTGTCCCCATTAAACGAACCATGATAGGTGAAGTTCACTTGTAACATTGATATTGTCTTTCCGTCACCAATCTCATGTATTGTTCTTCGTAGTCATCATTTATCAAAAATTTGATGAATTTATCTTTAAGAGATGAATCATGAGAGTGCATTTGAAGTAACACTCTAGAGTTATAGTTTTATGAAAACTTGATACTTATTTGCATAATCGATATGTGTGAAAATCTTCCTACAAGCAAACAATATATAAAGAGTTGAAACATAACAACTAGTTTAAATAATGGCTAATATTTTTGGAAAAATGAAATAATGACTAGGTTGATATTACAAAAAAAAAAGATAATAAATCATAACTAAATTAAATTTTAAAGGAGTGCCAAGAAGACACTCTCTTTAGCATATTCCTTCAAACACATTCTTCTTAATTAGTTAAAATTTATTGAAAACTAAACAATCAAGAGAGGGAGACATTAAATATGACATAAGATCCATCAAATTTTATTATTTTCAATAAATTTCAACCAATGAGAGAATATATAATTAAAAGAATGTGTTACTAGTATTTATCTAATTTATTTTTAAAACCATGAACAACTAAAGTCACACAATTATCACAACATATTTTATTGGCATTGGAATTAATAAAAGTTACATAACTAAAACCTAAATAATTACATAATAAAAACTTCATTGCAATAACTAGAATAACTAAAGCCTAAATAATTAGCATAATTACAATAATTAGCATCAAGGGGGGAGGTTTGAAACAAAATAAAAATAAAAGACTAATTATTCCAAATTTTTAAGCTAATAGAACCACTAACATTAGTAACAAAAATTAGAAAAATTGGCCAAAAGGAAACCTTTAAAAACATAAAAGGATTAAAATAAAACTTTTAAAATTTAATATATTAAAATAAAACAACGGTAAAACATAATAGATTAAAAGTGATATTTAACTTTAATTTTTTTAATATAAATCAACAAGTTTATAATTTTTTTATATTAATTTTAGGAAAATTCAATCTACAAAGTGACACTAGTTTAATTGGAACAAACTTTCTTTTAACTCAACAAAAAAAAGTATCGTACATAAAAGAAAGGTACAAGTAGTACCAAATTACAGAAAAAAGTAAAAAGATCAGGTTAGGATGTATTTACACAACATATAAATACTGCACAATCCAAATGCTAGAAGTTTTTTTATTTTTATATTTGGAGCAAAAGTGCGGAAATCCCAGCTAAGAACCCCTACAAAACGAGACTCCCCAGTAGTCTGCTAACACAAAAGGGAAATACAATTGGGAATAACAAAAGAGAGAAAAATCTTCAGACATCCCATACGCTTCCTTCGCTAAAGCATCTGTCACCTGATTGACTTCCCGAAAGATGTGAGAAAACGAAACTTCATGCCTAGAGCCAGCCAAAGTTTTGATCTCCTTCACCAAGTTATGGCAGGGTGCAATTGGCTGCAACCAGAATGAAACCTTGTTCATTATTCCTTATCACCCCCCAAGGCTCTGAGCAGCAGCATCAAATGCTACAACTTTAAACAAGAAAAGCACCCTTCCACAAAAATAAAGCCCACCCCGATAGCAACATATTCCACCAGACAATATAACCTCACCACGTGAGAAGATGTACAAGTGAGTAATTGAACCCCGCCTGTTTGAAGAGAGGACTGCACACCAGATGCCCTGCCACACAGTGCTCTCGCATAACCACTTTCCACACACCAAATTCTGCACTAATTTGAAGAACCTTAAAAAATTATTCTAATTTAAATAAATTTTTCAATAAATATTTATAGAAAAATAAAAAATACAATTAATTGCATTTTCATAAATCAAATCAAATTACACATTTCAACTTTTGAAGAAATTAAATAAACATACTCAATAATATAAAGTTTAAAAGTTAATTTTAACTCATGAAAAAAAATCAATTTATCTTCTTATTTTCTTTTCTTTTGTTATAAATATCTGTTACTAAATTTATCTAAATGACTAAAAAATGTTTTTAATCTTTAATAAATACTTAAATTTTGTTTATACTCTTTAATTATTTTTTTATTGAGTTTCCAATAAAATAATAATTTTATTTTTGATCCTTATTATTTTTTTCCATAATAAATTAGTGAATTTTATTTCTAATTTTGATAATAAAAAATTATTTGTTATTAGTCTTTTTTCTGATAATTTTTTTTTGTTATTAATTTTTTTGAAAAGTCAGACATAAAATTCACTAATTTATTAAGAATAAAAACAAAATTATTATTTTATTATACACTCAATGCAATAATTTTTTATGAAGAAACAAACATAATTTGCTAATTTATTAGGATCTAAAAGACTAAAACATATTTTAGATTATCTAAATTAGACCTAATTCAAAAAATCATTAAGTTAAAATTATTATTTAGTTTTATTTTTTCTTTGGGGTCTGTAACTATGTAGTGTTTTAATTAATTAGAAAAAAAAATTATTTTCTGCATAAATTATTAAATAAAACAAATGTTAGTCGTCAGATGCAAAAGATGTTACTTCTTTTAATTGTTAATGCAAAACAAAAATTGTACACGCAAAAACACTATCTTGATCCAAATGTTACCTGGTGACCTGGTTCCTAAGTCCTAGCGAGTAAATCAATAGCCAGAGAAGAACTAATACAGGTCACCAATTCTCTAATACCATCCCATATCAGCTTATGGTCACAAGCATCTTTTTTAAATTTTAATAAATGTTCAGACGAACACTGCCACATTTTCAGAAAAATAAAATAAACAGCGGTATATTCTACATGCAGCAAATATCCAATACGGTAGGAACAGAATCCTAAGTCCTAACTATAGTCTATAAGCGAAATGCATCAAAAACTTTGGAAGCTTTGGAAGTAACATGAAAATAAAATCTAGAACTCCATCTTCACGAGCGCATTGGAAGCTTCGGCTGCTCCATACTGCATCCAGTCTTTCGCACATACAAGGGCCTCCACTGTCTCTGGCCGCAAGGAACTTCTATACTGATCCATCTCTTTGACTTTTGTATCAAAAACAGATTCAGGAGGTACACTCGAAACCGGAACAGACAATATATCCCGAGCCATCTTGGAAAGAGTAGGGTACTTGAGTTTGTTTAGCTTCCACCAACCCAATGCATCAAAGTCCGGAACACGTGGCAACAGTGATTCTTCGAGATACTGGTCCAGTTCAGACTTCATTTGATGGTTGGATGTTTCCATGATGTAGACATCAAAATCTGTTAGTCCATTATCTGACATCAGAGTTCCTCCTGGAGATCCCCCCGTCTTCGGGTGATTTCCAGCATTTCCTCCTTCTGCATAAGCCGGGGTTAGTGGCAGGGGAAGGGTCACATACTCGTGAAACAGCTCATGAATTCCATCATCAACAACCTTAACATATTCATGGGCCTCCTCGCCATAGATTTTAGTGAAACTAAACTCAACAAGCTTCATCTTGAAACGAGGATCCATAACAACTGCAATTGCCAAAACCAGACTACAATCTTTCCAGTACTTATCAATCTTTTGTTGCATGGGTTTAGTAAGGTTGCTGATGAAAGGATCCTCATTCACAATGGCACGAGACAGATCCAACTGCAATTTCCAAACTTCATGGAAGAAGGTAATAACAGTGGGATGAGTTGTTGTGGTAAGAATGTTTGCTGCATCAAATAGGGGCTTCAAGTATGTGCAGAGGGTCTCAACCAGCTTCCAATCCTGCATAGACGGGGCACCCTTGTAATCAGGATCAGAAGTGTCCAAACAAGAAAACACTTCCTGTAGTTCAGAAGCTGCCACCAGCATCTGATATGTTGTATTCCACTTGGCTTGGTCGTCAATAAAAAGGTTCCGTTCACTGGGCACCTGAAGTTGCTGCTTGAGGTCCAGGAATTTTTCCTCATGTGACTCTGAAGTCTTCACATATTTTACACTATCCCGGATTTTTTTTACTGTGAGATGCACCGAGCTCAACAAATCATCTGCAACATTGCTTAAAGTTCGGGCAATGCAATTTCCAATTAGCAACTGACCATTGAGGATAAGTGGATTCTTCACAAAGAGGAACGGTCTGAGATTCCCAAGGGCAACTTCACTCAGTGACTGACCACAAGTGATAGAAAACAGCTTGCCCTCCAAATTCCAATCAGAAATGCAAACAGCTACAGCATGGCTGAGAGCAGAGTCAGAATTAGGGTATGGTTCCATCACAACATTCAGAATTCTCCTCTGCAACTTCCAATCACTATCGACAAAATGTCCAGTAATAAACACATACCCCACAGATTGGCTTGAGGTCCAAACGTCCAGTGTGAGACACACACGTCCAGGTAATCCATCAATATACTTCATAACACATTGCTTTTCCATCAGGTAAGTTGCAACACAGTCTCCTTGAATTGTGTTAAATGTCACCATATTGAACTGGGGCTGCAGATTTTGGACAAATGCAACAAATCCCGGATGCTCAACCATGTGAAGGGGGTAATCATGCATAATGATCATTCTAGCAATCTCATGGCGGCAACGATCTTGATCAAAAATAATGTAAGGAGTATTAGGGGATCTATAACGTCGCTTTGGTGCACTGCTAGCATTGCCAGCAGCATCACTTCCCCTTGAACGTGGAGTATATGGGCTGAACTGATTCTGATCTTGACCACGCAGAAGAGCTGGGCATGTCCCCTTGGCGATGTGGCGTTTAAGGTGGCTAGTACCAGCAACTTTTGAACCAGTGCTGTAGGCAAAACTTTGCTTGCATTGCTTGCAGCATGCTCTTCTACATCCAGGACTGACTGTTTCTATGGTGAAGTGTTCCCAGACTATAGACTTCTTTTTCCTCCTCTTGCTAGGCTGAGTTTCTGGAGTAGGTTCCTCACTGTTCAATGGAGTTTCAGCATTTACTATCTCATAGCTGGGTATGTTGCTAGCATTGACTATCTCATAGTGTGGTTGAGAATTGACTAACTGATTGCCGTGCAGTGTTTCACTATTTTGCAGCCCGTACTGAGGCAACAATTCAGAATTGGCTAGCTGTTCATGGGACAGTGTCTCAGAGTGAGTTAGTTGATGGTTGGACACTGCCTCAGAATGGTCCATATGATTGTTGGACAGTGTATCATAGTGGGCCAGATGATTATGAGGTAACAGTTTGATGTCTGTGAGATGAATGTCGGGCATTGGTTCAGAACTTGGCACTGGATCAGAATTGGGCAGCGATTCAAGTTCAGGAATCATGTGTAAATTAGTAAACTGATGATTCTGAGAAAGAGATTCTGGATGAGACAGATGATTCTTGGGATCAGTATCAAAATTTACCAACTCATTTTCAGGCAGAGCTTCTGACATGACCACATCATTGCTATTCTGTGCTTCATGTATATTGCTGGGCTGTGTCTCCGGGGTGACTATGTCACTGCCGGGCTGTGTGTCCGACATGATTGGCTCACTGTTGGGCTGTGCATCTGACATGACTACATCATTGCTGGGTTGAGTTTCAGATGTAATCACTTCATGACTTTGCTGTGTTTCAGATAACACTGCCTCATTGCTTTGCTGCCTTTCAGATAAAACCACCTCATTGCGTTGCTGTGTTTCAGGTAAAACCTCCTCGTTGCTTTGCTGTGTTTCGGGTAAAACCTTTTCGTTGCTTTGCTGTGGTTCAGATACAACCACATCATTACTAGTCTGATGTTCAGAATGTACCACACCATTATCTGCAAGTGTCTCAGAATTGACCAGCTGGTTGCTTGGTGGTGCCTCAGACGCAGGCTTCTGGTCAAGGGTAGCTTCAGAATTAACAAGATTATCATCAGCTGGAGCTTCAGCACTCACTAATAGATTGTTGAGTCTTGCCTCAGACTCAACATGCTGATTACTGTGTGGGCCCTCGTCATTGCTTGATTGGTTGTCGGGCAGTAACTTGGGATTCTCTGACTCACTATTAGGAAGTTCTTCTGTGTTGTCTAATTCACGGTTGGGCAATGTCCCTTCATTTGCATCGGCATTAGAAGCCTGGGTTTCAGATGCAGGAAGACCTTCAGCTTTGGAACTGGATAGATCCTTGTCAGGGTGAGACTCAGAATTTTCTACATTATGGTCAGACTGATCATTGCTAGGTTGAAAATCAGTACTGACTGGAGCATTTTTCACATCAGGGGTCGCTGCCACATTATCTTCTTCAACAGTAACCATCTTGATTTTGATGTGTATCTTCCTGCTTCACCTGCAAATAATTAATGGTGAATTTCAACCATGAAATGTGTGTTCCAAACAGAGACATTAATATTAATACGATACTAATGATATGAAGAAAACATGAGATCACTAACCTATCACATATCAAAACTCCCATGCAAAATATATATGATTTAGCCTAACATAAACAAACATAGCTTGGAGAGCCAAAGTCATTGGTTGTGAATCATGAAGCAAGCAAAGGAATTAAAAAACAACAAAAGAATGACAAAACAATAAAGTAATTGAACCATTTACACAGCAGTCATGAAAGTGATAAATGAAGGCCAATAACATAAATATGTGTGTATAACATTGAATTAAGAATACAAGACATAATATAAAGAACCAAATTTCAAAGTCATGTTAGCAGACAACATCAGGTGAAGTTTGAAAAGGAGATTATCCACTAGCATGGTGATGGTTAAAGAGTTTAAAGATGACCCCTCATCTTACAGGCCCAAAGGGCTGTGACTACAACCATCCTACTCCTACATACAATACAAGTCTATGTAACATATTAAGACAGTGAGCTTTTAGGCCTTGCATACGATTAAACCCAAAGAAGGCATGGGCCCAGCTCATTCATATACAAGACTCAATAACAACAGCAAGTGAATAAAACTCATCACAGCAGATTCTCGCTCGATCTACCACTACTCATAGAACATCTGATCTATCTCCAATGGTTTACCACTACAAAAAACTGTTAAAAAAAAAAACAAAAAACGAAGTCCAGATCAAGTATTTGATTTCATCACATAATAATAAAAAATAAAAAATAAACAGGATCTAACGGTGAAAACGCAGATCCGAATCGGAAACCGAGGCCCAGGGCTCACAGGACAGAAGTGAGATCTAGGGCTTTGCAGTGAGGAGAGAGAAAGAAAGAGGGAGGGCTCACCGGAGAGAGAGATCCAGATTGGGCCTGGGAACGAACCCGAGAAGCTAATTGGACCTTCCAGTTCGATGCCTCATTTCTGGTAAGTATTTGGAACCTGCTTCGGGAGATAAGATTTTCCGGAAAGAATTAAAATAGGGGAAATATTTTGGATTTCGAATTTGGACCCTTGAGGTCCATTGTTATTATTTATTCAATTCATTTCATTTTATTGGTTTTTTCTTTCTATTTCTCTGTTACTTTCTCTCACCCCTTTTGTCTTGAAATTTTCCCAATGGGAACGGACCAATAGAGCCTTGGCGAATGCCGTAGCCCAACTAAAGTGTTGGAAAATCTTTTTCTATAATTTAAAATTTAAAGTAAAAATTAACATTTTACCTATTATATATTTACTAATTAGTTAACTCCTATCTTTTAGGAAGATTTATTTGGTCAATATCTTTTTATCCGTTGGGAGTTGTTGTAGCACGTTGAAGATTTTCAGTTTCAATTCTTTTCTTAACGTTGCATGCTATTTATTGGCACGTTAGTGGTGCTTCAGGTTCGATTTTTCTCAATATTACTGTTCCTTATATATATATATATAATATGTATGTATATATGCGTGTGTGTTTTTCATGAGTAACAAGGGAGATGGAAATAACACTCTTGCTGGACACACTTATAGAAAAATATCATTTGTCTAATTTTCTTTTTTATAATATTATTATTTATTATTATAAGTATAAGTTTTGGAGCATTACATTTTTTGTTTGTGCTCAATTGGATAGAGTTATTGTATATTGAAGAGAAACTTATGTATATTTATCAATACCACGAGAATTTTCTGTATGTTTTATCTATGAAGATAGTGCATAGCACATAACCTTCTTAACCTAAACTCTTTTTAACTCTTTTACTATTAAATTTCATTATTTGTATTAATTGATTATTATAAACTTTGAATGTGTTATGATTCTATTTGAACTTATTCTCATGCTATATTTATTGTTTATGATTTCCTAATTAGTTATCTACCAATCTTAGAGAGAAAAATTTATCTTTCGAATTTGAGTTTCCAAGCAACGCAACTCATGTATAAGTAGTCTTTTCTTTTTCCTTTTTATAAAAAAAATGTTGCATTTTTCTATGTTGTATATATTATTACTTTGGCTAAAAGAGTTCTCATTAAAGAGAGTAAATTACATATGTATCCCTTATATTTTTTTAAAATTGCACTCAATACACCTCATTTTTTACACCCTACAAAAAAACTCCTTAATTGTTTAGTATACATTACATTCAGACCCCATCTTCCCTCCTAAACATCATTTAATAATTTAACAGAAAACAGCATGCACATGCTGATCACATGACTTTTAATGAAAATTTATGTTTAAAATACTTTTATCTTCTTCCTCAAAATCACATCTTGAGTTTTACAAACCTTCATCTTCTTCAACAACCCATCTTTACTTACCACCATCACTTCCTTCTCCTCTTCCTCCCTTTCTCACGACTTTATCATTTCTTCCTCCTCATCATCATCCTTGTCCACCAACATGACATCCGAGCACACCACTCCTGTTGGAGCAATCACCACCACCATAGCCATCGCCTCCACCGTAGCCATCTTTACACTGTAGTCCACTACTAGAAAAATAGGTTTTAACATCGCCAGTTTAACATCGGTTATTGGGAAAACCGATGTTAACGAAAACGCGGTGGCAATTTTGTAAATAAATGGACTTTGTTAACATCGGTTTCGTTAAAAACCTCAACAACCGATGTTAAGTTGTTGCCATTAACATCGGTTTTCCAGGTTTTTAAGAAAAACCGATGTTAACAGGAAGAGTTTAACATCGGTTTTTAGATGAAAACCGATGTTGTTGTTATTATAAGATACCCAAAAATTAAAATTAAAATCATTCTTCAGTCTCGCGCGCGCCTATCTTCTCTGTATCGCCCTTCACTGCGCCGCTGGTGTGCCTCCATTCTTCAGTTTCACGAAGCTTCCATTGTCGGTTTTGGTGACGACGACGCTTCCATTGTCCGTGTTGCCTCACTTTCACGAAGCTTGCATTGTCGGCCTGGGGTTCCATTGTCGCCGCCTCCATTGTCAGTGTCGCGGCTCCCACTAGGTCTGTGCCCTTCCATTATTTTTCTTTTATTTCTTCTGCATTTGTCTTCTTCTTCTTCTGTAACTTTTGTGACTGCTCCTGCCACTCTTAGACTCTTCTTCCATGATTGCTTTGTGAGGGTGTGTTCACTCTTCTTCATCACTTTCATGGTTTTCTTATATACATAATAACATTAGTTAGCATGGTTTGAGTTCACCTATGTTTGTTTATCATTATTTTGTTAATTAAAACGAAAATTATGTGTACGTAGTTTTGCATTCAGGAACATGCACAAAACTAAATTGGTGCTATATACAATTATTACTCTAAATTATCAGCTTACAAAAATTTAGTGAAATCAGACTATATATAATTAGTCAATAACCTAGACTTAGACTTGATGGTGGGTTGTTGGTGTTGAGTTTCCATAAGAGCTAGAGAGTTGAGTTGAATTGAGGAATTGAATTGAAAGGAAGAGAGAGTAAGTAGCTAGGATAGGAGAATAGATATAGGCGAAGGTGTATGTGGTGTTGTGTTGTGTTGTGCAAAGGCTAGGAGAGGCGGAACAAAGAAATAAGGAGTCAGCAATCACTTTGAACCCAAAAGTGAGGGGGAATTATGAGAATTGCTGTGCATTGCTTCTCTTTATATATATTGAGTGTATGGAGAGGACAAAGGGTTTTGTATTTCCTTTTCCTAGTATAAGATGCATATCATTGTATACGCTGTCGTGGTGCTGCCATATAGTATATAGAAATTGCTTCTTGATTGTTGGTACTCTCTATATATAAATTATTACTTTGTTGACTGGGCCTCACGAAAATATCTGCCTTATTTGTTGAATTTAAAGAAATAGGGAAGGTGTTGGGCTCTATAATTCATTATTTGCTTATTCTTGACTTCTTCAGCAATGTTCTGAACTTTTCATTTATTTCCTCCTCTCCGTATATTCCTCTTTCACATGTATATATTTTAGTGATTAGATTAGAGATGTGGTGTAAATTCATTCTAGCTAGCTAGATTTATCAAATTGTATAATGAATGCGTCTAGACCCTAAGCACACTATTCCTCAATTTGATGTCAGCATGTACACCACTGGATTGTTTTAGTGTATGTTTTTATGGATTAAAACATGGAAGAGCATGAAAATAAGCCAGCTGAGTTCTAACTTAAGACTAGGGCAAAAACAAAGAAATACATCTTAAACCAGCCCCCCCCCGGAGTGTAAAAGCCCTCCCTAAATTGGTAGACCAGAAATGGAAAGGAACTATAAAACCAGTCTCCAGATTCTTTAGCCAAGACCAACATAGAAATAGCGCATCCTCCATCAATCTCTGTCTATTGAAGCTCTCATTTTGAAAAATAATCTTATTCCTATGGCCCCAGATGGTCCAAGTTAAAGCCACCCACCAAATCTGCCATCTCTTCATGCAAACGCCGTTATCGCTGTAGAACAAATGTTGATTGAAATGTTCTTTCGGGGTTGCTGAAAATACGCTTACAATATTGATCCATAGCATAGACTCCCACCAAAGTGGCAGAATTCTATCGCAGCTGAAGAATAAGTGTGACGCCTGCTCATCCTTATTTCTGCAGAAAGGACAAAGAGTGTCGATGAGCTCTACGTTTCTCCTGCTCAAATTCATCTTACATGGCAGTCTGTCCCTGCACAGCCTCCACGCGAAACATAAAGCTTTACTAGGTATTTTCAGTTTCCACAAGTCCTTGAACATATCATCATGGTGTGTAACATTTAATGTACTGTCAATAAGGCTGTAAGCACTCCCAACTGTGTATAATCCACTCAAATCAGCCACCCACACCCAAGTATCTTGTTGTTGTGATTGAATAACCGTATCTTGAATGTCTTTCATAAAATTTACTGCTGATTCCACCTCCCCTTCCATAAAATTCCTTCTCCACCTAAGATTCCATTCCCAGCCAGATTGTGATAATATACCCATGTGATGGATATAATGCTGCTGCTGGTGGGAAAGCTGGTATAGTCTTGGATACCTCTCCATCAAAGACATCCCATCGTTTTTCCACGCATTCTCCCAAAATAATATCTTAGAACCACATCCCACTTTCCATTTTACACCATCTTTAAGCCATTGTTCCATCTCACTGGGATTAGCTAGCAAACTGAGATCCCTCCACCAAATAGAATCATTGCCCGTTCTTCTAGACTCAAATAAACTCCTCCATCCACCATATTTTGAATCAATCACTTGTGCCCATAAAGCATCCTGCTGGTGGAACATGTTCCAATACCATTTTCCAAGTAAAGCAAGATTAAACTTAGTTAAATCTTTAATACCCAGACCTCCAAGCTCCTTGGGCTTGCAAATCAAATCCCATCTTACCCAAGCAATCTTTTTTTGTTCAGCATTTCCGCCCCACAGAAATCTCCTCTGGGATACCTCGTTAGGTCATTTCAGTTAGCATGTTGCTTTCTATTTTCTTTAAGAAAACATCATCTTCAGCAGACTCATCCTGAATGTTGCCCTTGGGTGCTTCATCATTCATAATACGGATACGAAGTATAAGTTTTTCAGCATTGTCATCATTAAATATACAAGTCAAATCATCATCAAATTCAATGTTAATGTTCTCTGCAATGTCAGCGATACTCAACTTCTTATCCACCATCATTTCACGATTCAGCTCTATGCGAAGCAACCAAGGTGAAATTTTTTCACAAGCAACTTCTTCATCAACCATTTCACAGTAGGACTTCACAAAATGAACGTCCTCTTCAATTATTGTACTCATCGGGTCTGGATCATACCACACCTCTGTAGCTTCAGTCACACTCCTGAGAGTGGTATATTCTAAAGCACAGACAAATAAGGCGTTTTAATTCTCTTTGCCACATTAATGATTTCCCTTAACCTACGAACACCAAGAGTAACATTCTTTGCACTGACACCAGCATAGTGGAAAGTGTTGAGAGTCATCTGAGTAACAGGTTCTCCAATTGATTGTGCTGCCATACAACCAATCATTTTTCCATATGCTACAAGGGACTGCAAGAACCTTGATTCTATTTCTCCCACTACCCACTCAAATGGCTGACGATAAAGTCTGTATTCCTCCAATACCCTTTTACTGCCAAAAGGGCTACGGAGCAGAATATTGAACAGGAGAGTAGCATTCTTCTGAGCTTCTTGACTCAAGAGATCTTAAGCAGGAACAACCTTAAGTCGCTCATGTAGCTTTTCAATGGCTTCCACAATCTCCATTGGATGCATATCAGAAGGCCTTCGGAAGTCAACCTTAAATGTCTTCTGAGCATTCCAGATTAGTCTCTTCAGGTGAACAGGCAGTGGCAGAGAACTGTCACCAGTAGTGGCTATCTCAGTTGCAAGTTGAAATCTATCAGCTTCAAGCTTTTGAACTTCAGCCTCAAACACATTATGAAACTCTCTGATGGTTTTTAAGTCTTCTACAGCCTCATCAAGCATGTAAGTAGGCTTCCAGTTTTCAGCATCGAATTCATACCTAAACACCCTGTCAAATTCTATTTTTTCCATTTTAAGGGAATCCAGCTTCTATGTTTCAATCCAAACAGCATCCATACCATCTTCTCCGTAGAGAAATTGTATGACGTCTCCGAAAGAGTTTCTAACTGTCCCATCATATTTAACCATGATGTCCTCCATTGCCTTCACAAGTCGCATCTGGATGTACGCAGTTTCAGAGGTCTTCACTGCAGTATCAATAAGACCTTCCCTACCACTCATGGCATGGCAAAAAAAAACCCTTCAGGGGTCAGTCCCTGTAGATATGAGTTCTCCACAAAGCCACGACTTGCAGGCCCGTAATCATCTTTTTGTGAAGTGGGGCAATGTACGGTCTACGAAACCATATGGAATTCGCTTACCCTCAACGTTTTGTTGGCCCACACAAGCAGTCATTTGACATATGTTGATAAAACTTCCTTTGGAACCAGCTGTCACCATTGCTTTCACATTGTTGCTCTCAGATAAACTTTTTTTAGCACTTTTTCCAGCACCATCACGAAACTATCTAATGCTTTTTAGGTCTTATACAGGGTCTTTAAGCATGTAAGTAGGCTTCCAGTTTTCATCATCAAATTCAGACAAACACCCATGGGAAATTCTAATTTTTTTGTCATGATCTTAAGGGAATACTGCTTCTGTGTTTGTTGTCATTTTAATATGAATACTCCCCTAAATATTGTCATCATGTTCTTTGCAGGTTTACAAAAAGATTCTCGGTGACGTCATTCAGCATTACATTCATTGATCCTCTGCATCTCTTCCCTGCGTAAGAACAAAGACATTTTATTATAACATATTCACTACATTGACTAACTTTCTACTTCTAATGCTTGTATTTTGATTTGGCTCAGTCGCTTGATAGGTTCCCATTGTTTGCTTCTCATTCCCAGACTTTGATTTGGCGCAGCCGTGTCAGGTACTATGATTTTAATTGTCTAGTGCAATAGTAGTAATGAAAGGTATTATTGTGTATGAACCATTATTATTTATGCACAAATCAATGCAATAGGGTTGATGACTGTTCACCATCATTTGTATGTAGTTGTCCGTTGCCTCTGTGTACCATCGTCACCATATTCATTGTTGGACATTAGCATTCACCATCATCTCAGGTACTTACCAAAGCCTTTCATCTTTTTTTATCTTATGTATGTAAATTGTTTTATGCCATTAATTAGTATGTCTATATACAAATAATGTTCATTATGAGTGAACCGTAGTTTCCCGTTTGAGATTCATTACAGTGATTCTTCCGGACAGTTTGGATTAATCATTGTATTGAATCTTGAATTGTCCGTTTGGACAGTTTGGGAGGGCTTATATTTTTTTAGTATATTCATGTTTATACGTTGTCATTCTTGTCTTAAATATGATAAGTATTTCGGTCCAATGCATTTCACTTTGTTCTCCGGGTGCATACTTGATTGTGGTGGAACTCATGCCACCGCTTTCATTTCGTGTACTTGGAGACCAAAGCGAAATGCTGCCGAAATTTTGTCATATTTAGGATAAAGACTCAACGTATAGATATGAATATACTTTAAAAATATGTCTTCCTGAATGGGATAGGGCCACACCTTGAATAAAAAAAGTGAGGTTTTCATGCATGGATGAACTTTGTCAGTATCTCAGACTTGGTTAGCACATGGATCGATCTTGGATGAATGCAAGTCGCATCACTGTTGAGTACGAACAAGGAGTTGAAAATTTCGTACAATTTGCCTTCGAAAGAGGTCCATCTGATGGGGATGGAAAATATTTATGCCCCTGTATCAATTGTTTGAATGGTCGACGGCAAACACTAGAAGACATACGGGAGCATCTTTTGTGCGATGGAATTAAGAAGACTTATACGACATGGATATGGCATGGTGAGTTGACAGACACGCAGAGGGTCTCGCATACTGAAAGGGTTGATGTTGACATTGGCGATCGACTAGAGGATATGATCCGTGATCTGGGGCATGAGTCTTTTCAGCAAGCACATGCCCCTATGTATGACACGTTGGAGAGTGATTCGAAAAAGCCGTTGTATCCGGGGTGCAAGGAGTCATTGACACTGTTGTCCGCGGTGTTAAATCTAGTGAATGTGAAGGCCAAATATGGGTGGAGTGACAAAAGCTTCAGCTCACTGCTTGAGGTAGTTAAGGACATGCTTCCAGAGGAAAACACCCTGCCTAGCAGTTACTATAAGGCGAAGAAGATACTTTGTCCGATGGGTATGGAGTATAAGAAAATTCATGCCTGTCCTAATGACTGCATTTTGTACCGAAATGAATTTGAACAAATGCATAAATGCCCCACGTGTGGGGTATCACGATACAAAGTGAAGGATGTTGACGAATGTGGCAGTGATGACAGTTTAGCGAAAGGCCCTCCCGCGAAGGTGTTGTGGTATCTTCCGATCATTCCAAGGTTTAAGCGTCTGTTTGCTAATGAAGATGACGCAAAAGACCTTACATGGCATGCGGAGGTAAGAAACTCTGATGGGATGCTCCGACATCCGGCAGATTCAGTTCAGTGGAAAAAGTTTGATCGTTTGTATCCGGAGTTCGGCAACGAGCCAAGAAATCTAAGGCTTGCACTTGCTAGTGATGGAATGAATCCGTACGGTAGTTTAAGTACTCAGCACAGTTCGTGGCCTGTTTTGCTTGTCATATACAACCTGCCTCCTTGGTTGTGCATGAAGCGAAAATACATAATGTTGTCTATGATGATATCAGGCCCAAAACAGCCTGGAAATGACATTGATGTTTATCTCAGTCCCTTGATTGAAGACTTGACAAAATTGTGGGATGAGGGGGTTGCCGTGTTTGATGGGTATCGAAAGGAGACATTCAACTTGCGTGCAATGGTATTTTGTACCATTAATGATTTTCCTGCCTACGGCAATTTGAGTGGATACAGTGTTAAGGGTCATCATGCATGTCCTATCTGTGAGCAAGACACGAGTTACTTGCAACTAAAACATGGAAGAAAAACAGTTTACACTCGCCATCGACGTTTTTTGAGACCTTATCATCCTTATCGGCGATTGAAAAAGGCATTTGATGGAAGTCAAGAGCATGAACTTGCACCGATTCCGTTAACCGGTGAGCAGGTTCTTGAGCGGGTTGATGCCATCCATACTGTATTTGGAAAAAGGCAAAAGAAGCAGAAAGGTAATACATGGTTATGGAAGAAGAGGTCCATATTGTTTGAGCTTCCATACTGGTCTGATCTAGAAGTTAGACATTGCCTCGATGTTATGCATGTGGAGAAAAATGTGTGTGACAGTGTCATCGGCACGTTGCTTAACATTCAAGGGAAGACAAAGGATGGTTTGAACACTCGTCAAGATCTTGCTGAGATGGGTATACGTCAACAGTTACATCCTAGGTCCGATGGTAAAAAAAATTTACTTGCCTCCAGCATGCCACACATTGTCAAGAAAGGAGAAGATCAGTTTTTGTCAGTGTCTACGGCGAGTTAAAGTGCCACAAGGATACTCTTCAAATATTAAGAGCCTTGTACAGATGACGGATTTAAAACTAGTTGGATTGAAGTCTCATGATTGCCACGTCTTGATGCAACAACTGTTAGCCGTGGCGATTCGAGACATTTTGCCTAAGAATATCAGGCATGCTATCATTCGCCTGTGCTTTTTCTTCAATGCCATTACTTCAAAAGTCGTTGATCCTGTAACGTTAGATGACTTGGAGGAAGAGGCGGCAATTATCTTGTGTCAGTTGGAGATGTACTTTCCTCCCTCATTTTTTGACATAATGGTTCACTTAGTTGTTCATCTGGTGAGGGAAATTAAAATATGTGGACCAGTTTATTTACGGTGGATGTACCCGATCGAGCGATACATGAAGATCTTGAAAGGGTATACAAAAAACCTACACCGTCCTGAAGCATCCATAGTTGAAAGGTACATAGCAGAAGAAGCGGTTGAATTTTGTTCAGAATACCTGCAGAAAGCACAGCCTATTGGTCTTCCTGAGTTGCGACATGACGACAGAGTGGGAGGAAAGGGTACACGAGGGCTACATGTTATTACGCCTTCGTTGCAGGACTTGAATCAAGCTCATTTGTATGTCCTGAATAACAGTAATGAAGTGCTGCCATATATTGTTCGTCATGAAGCACTACTTCATCAAAGTAATCCAAGAATGACGAAGAATAGGCTGTTGAAAGCGCATAACAAGACTTTCTTAAATTGGTTTAAAAATACAATATTTCGTGATGAATCTGCATCTCAAACGCTGAGGAAGTTAGCTGATGGCCCAAAAAAGAAATGTGAGAAGTTGGCAAGGGTACGATATCAACAACTACTCCTTCTATACCAAACAACAAGATGAAAAGTCCACCATGCAGAACAGTGGGGTTAGCCTAAGAGCTGAGTCACAACACTTTGCTACTGTCCATGACAACAATCCACGTTTGGCGTGCTTGCCTTACTTCGGAGTCATTAATGATATATGGGAGCTTAATTATGTTAGTTTCTCTGTTTGTGTTTTCAAATGCATGTGGGTTGATGTCAACAGTGGCGTGCGAACCGAGGATTTAGGATTTACTTTGGTAGATCTTAACAAGCTAGCTTATCAAGATGAACCTTTCATCATGGCTGAACAAGCTAAACAAGTCTTTTATGTACAAGATCCATGTGACGAAAGGTGGTCAGTGGTCCTGAATGGAAAAAACCATTGGCATTAATGTTGAGGACGACGAGTCAACCCCCGAGACAAGTGTCACACATTTCGCCACACAAACACCTGACGTCAACAGAGAATACGAGGTTGACGATGTGCATGCAAATCGTTATGATCATGATGAAGGAGAAATAATTAACATCAGCTCATGTAATTTGTTTTGCTTAAGTATTTTGGACTTTAACATACTATTTGTTATTTAACATAACTTGTCATTTAACTTTACTTATATGTATACTTGTTTATTATTTCAGGATCATGACCACACCATCCAGCTCCGCTGAGGCACCACATCGTCCTCCTGAGGCAGCAGCGGTTCACTCACCACCTCCACCTCCAGTTGACTCAGCACCTCCACCTCCTCCACCAGTGGCTCAGGCTGAGACTACACCTCCAGTTCACTCAGCACCTCCACCTCCTACATCAAAGAAGACGAGAAAAGCAACACGGCTGAGATCACTGGCTACTAGAGGTCCTGGTGTGGAGAGGCCCGTTGTCCATGTTGATCCTAGCACAGGGAAGGCTAATGGGCCTCAGGCTAAGAGATTGAGGACATATCTTGGGGTCGTGGCCAGAGACAAGGTAGATATCACCCTTCCTAATTGGAAGGAAGTGCCTTCAGTGCAGAAGGACTTGATTTGGGAGGACATTCAGGTATGACAATTTAAAGTATTACACAAATAAATTGTTATTCATGTAAGTTGGAAACTAACTTCTTTGTAATGCAGGCTGAGTTTGATATACCTGAAGCCTCAGACGAAAGGACAAAGAGGAAGATACTTCAGACAGTGGGTGAGCGGTGGAGGCAGTTCAAATCCGACTTGACAAGGAAGTGGGTCCTCGTAGAAGGGAACGCGGACGTTGCCGACGCTGTATGCGAGAAATACGGCATCAGTCACGAACAGTGGACCCAATTCTGTCAGAGTAGGCGAGCAGCTTCCTGGGAGGTTAGTGGTTTTACCCCTTTTGAGTGGATATGTGTTAACCAAACAATTGTCCATAACTATCTCTATATAACCGTGTATTTTTTCATAACCCTGTTTTTTTTTCATTTATGTTGTCATACACTCTTTTATTTGCTAACTTTACGCGTCAACTTGTTACAGGATGTGAGAAAGAGGGCCCAGGCAATCCAGAGGCAAAACACCGCCCCTCACGTATTGTCACGCGGGGGTTACGAGTTGCTCGAGAAGAGATTAATGGAGGAAAAGCAAAAGAAGCAACTAGAGGAAGCAACTCGTGATGACAGCACGGAGACGATCATTCATCCTCCGTCCCCCGTGCGACGACACGTGAAGTGGAAGCTGGCTCGCACGAAGAAGAGCGGCGACATGACTTCGGAGGCGGCACGCGAGATTGCTGAGAGGATTGTAAGTAAAACAATACAAATGACATACACATTTATTTATTTTTCGTATCACAACTAACAAAACTAATGATCTACTTTACGAATTGCAGGATTCCCTGGAAGAGCAGTCCACCCAGGGTTCTTTTGTCGCCAGTGGTCGTCAGGATGTCCTGACTGCTGCCATTGGACGACCGGAGCACCCTGGACGTGTCCGTGGTGCTGGAGTTGGTGTGACCATCACCCAGTACTTCGGACCCGCTGCATCATCCTCTCGGAAGTCGAGGTCTTCATCCATGGCGCCTGAGGACTTGGATCGCCTGAAAGACAACATCAGGGTCGAGCTGGAGCAGTCCATCACTGATCGACTTACACAGTCGATCACCGAGAGAGTTACCCAGCAGGTGATGATGAGCTTCAGCCAGCTGCAGTCCCAGATGCAGTCTCACGGTGCCATGCAGCCTCCGGAGGTTGAGTCATGTCCCCTTGGTGCCCGTGTCAGCACCAAGGGAAGCTGTGTCGATCCCTCGGGCAATGACCCTGACACGGGTGCATCTGACAGGCGTGGGTTGTATGTGGATGGCAATCCTCCCCGCCTTGTTGCCCTTGGTAGAGTTCATGAGGGATTGACGACTGTGCACAGCGTCCCTCTTGCGGATGGTCAGGTAAAGGTAAGTGTTGAGGAGGTTCGCGATCCAGACGCTCCCGTCCCTGTTCCCACTGACGAGGTTGTGTTAGTGGGGCAGGCACTTAACACTTTCCTTGCCTGGCCGACACATCTTGTACAGACCATTTTGACTCAGGTTTGGTTATTTTTCCCTAATGTCTTCTAATTTACGAATGATTTGTCACATATGAACTTAACATGATCGCTCACCCTTGGTTGTTAATTGTGTAGGATAAGCAAGAAGGCAAGGGACGGGCGAAACCTGTAGATAAGGCGGAACATGCTTCTGATCCCTTGTACCTTCTGGCCCTGACCATCCCTGATCTTTTTCTCAGACCCTTCCAGGTGCCATGGGACCCGCAGATGTTCGGGGTAGTTAATGAAAACTTCCCCTTGTACATCAAGCACGAGGATATTTCGGAGATCATCCATGGTGGTCAGTGTCTCAACATCTCCGTTTTACAGTTGTGGATGTTGTAAGTCTCTTGCAATTGACTAGCATTATTTGGTGAATTGTTTTATCTTCTACCATAACTTACTTTATTTTCACTGCATAATAGCCATATCAATCATTTAAGTCTGCAATCCGATCACCCTGATCTCTATGGATTCCTCGAGCCACAGTCGATACAGAGATCTGGCCAATCTCAATTTCTGATCGAGGACTATATGAAGAAATGGATGCAGACTTCACAGAAAAAACTCTACCTTGCACCATATTTGAATGGGTAACCATAAATAAGAATCACAATTTATTAATGTATGCAGTATAATAACCTTGTTTTTTACAATGCAGTTCACATTGGCAACTGGTTGTTATATGTCCGAAAGCCAATGTAGTCGTCTGGTTCTGTTCGTTGCATAACAGGCCCGACAACTACCTTAAAGGAATTATTAACAGGTAGGTTCTAATTTCTGACACATTTACGTTTTTTCTTGACTTGACATCTAACTTGAACAGTTTGCATACTTGTTTGTCTTAAATAGTGCTTTGAAGGGTCTGGATGACTCTCCAGCAAGTAAATCAAAGGCCACAACAAAATGGATTGCGCTTAAAGTAAGTCCTATCCTAAATCATGGTTTAAGTATTCAATTAATTTTTATTCATGTTCACGGCATTTGGCATTTAATTATGACTTTGTTTTTCAATTTAGTGTAATAAGCAAACAGGAAGCACTGAGTGTGGCTATTATGTCATGCATTGGATGCAGACAATAGTCCAGGGAGCCTTCACTGATAGCTGGGACATGGTAATTACTTGTCTAATTCAAATTGTTTTGGTTTACTTGTTTTTGTTTTGTACTTATTATTACATGTTTTGTTATGTCATGTCATGCATGCAGTTTTTCAATGATCAAAGACCATTGGAAGCGGACACCATGAAGGCAATCAGACTCGAATGGGCGAAATTTTTTCTTAAAGTTAGACAAGATGTATTAGTTGATTAGGGGGTTCATTTGTATTTTTGAAAACAATTGTATATATATTAAATTGACACATTTTGCATTGGATTTGTTATTGGAATATTATTAAATTGTGCACTGCTGGTTCTGGATATTTAAATTCTGCATTGCTGGTTCTGGATTTTTAAATTTGCAGGTTGAAGAACTGCTAAAATTAAAAAAATAAATAAAATATTTTAAAAAAAAATTTTAAAAACAACATCGGTTGCCAATAAAACCGATGTTAACATGTAAATCGACATCGGTTTTCAACGAAAACCGATGTTGTTTGTTGATAACAACATCGGTTTTGTAAAGTAAACCGATGTTGTTTATTAATAACAACATCGGTTTACATTACAAAACCGATGTTGTTATCAACAAACAACATCGGTTTACTTTACAAAAACCGATGTTGTTATCAACAAACAACATCGGTTTACTTTACAAAACCGATGTTGTTATCAACAAACAACATCGGTTTTCGTTGAAAACCGATGTCGATTTACATGTTAACATCGGTTATATGACAAAACCGATGTTGTCAAACCATCATTTCTTCTTTTCAGCGTTTTTATGTACGCCATGTCCACATCGGTTATTGATGGCAACCCGATGTGCTTAACGTTTGTTAACATCGGTTGGAAGAACCGATGTTAAATTCTCAACTTTCAACGTCGGCTGATTCAACATCGGGCAATAACCGATGTTAAATGTCTCAAATAACCGATGTTGAAAGCTGCTTTTCTAGTAGTGGTCGTTGCCGCCATATCCACCTCCACCACCTCTTTGTTCCCCACTGTAGCATTGATCACAATCACCACTACGTCTGGTTTCCTAGATATTGGCGTTAGTTAACACCGTTAACAAAATGTGGTAAAAGTAATATATAAAAATGAAGGGGTATCGAATGCATTTTGAGAAAAACATAAGGGGCGCGAGTGTAATTTATTCTAACTGCAATTTCATCTTCTTAGATGTTTCAATTGAATTTAGTTAATGACGTTAACAAAAAGGGTAAAAGTAACGTATAAAAAGGGAGAGTTGTTAGGTGCAATTTGAGAAAAATAAGGAGGTACGAGTATAAATGCTTAAAAGGAAGGGAAAATGCTAGTTTAATCCCAATTATAAAGTGAAGTTCAAGAAGAACTATCCAAAGGACAACGAGAAGGAAGGGAAAATGCTAGTTTAACCCCAATTATAAAGGGAAGTTCAAGAATTATCCAAAGGACAACAAGATTGGCATTGTTTGCTTTGAATGTAAAAAGCCTCAACACAAGAAAGTTGAATGTACACAGTTGAAATATATAGTTCTGTATGATGGATGATGACACAAACAACAAATAGTATGTGATACACTTTATCTTTGAGTCAAACAAGGAGTTAGATATGTCATACAACATTTTTCTTGAAAACTTGCACAACTTTTATTTTAATAGGTTAAAATCTATATTTAAATTGATTAGTATAAAAATATTCATCACACACACTACAAAAGGATAAATATCTTGTAGGAAACTACATTATTGTATGAATTGTTATACTTTAATCCATACTAACATCTAAAATAACCAAGTGATTGAGTTCAAGTAATTAATGTGTTGAAGTTAACTTCGGGTATTATCCAAGTTTGATCTTTGGCATAAACAATTTTCGATCAGGTTTTACTTATTTCTCAGACGAACTCTGTATTAGTCAAGATATTTTTTCCTGATGAATAAGAGAGTCAAGACAAAAAAATACTAACATCTAAAATATAAATTAAAAAACATTAATTTTTAGTAAACATTAACTAAATAATCATATTAATAGAAAATTAACAAATAGATAAACCAAAAAAAAATTAAAATAACAAGAAAAATAAATTAACTAAAAATATTAATAACAAATAAGGGGAGGAAAATGAAGCAGGAGGCAAGGGTGTGAATTAAAAAAAACGAAGAGGAAGTGGATTGTAAGAGAAAGGGGACGGGAAGTGGGGGTGTGGAGAAAGGATGCCAGGGATAGATAGGTCTTGTCAAAAGTTTTTGAAAAAATAGGGGTGAGAATACCAATTAGAGGGATAAGAATAACAATTATCTAATTTGGACTGGGATTTGCATTATATTGTCAATCCGGGCTTTCTTGCTTTCTTGCCTATTGATTTGAAATCGGTGTAGATAACGGAATGTCCAGTATAGGTTGTTGCTTTATGCACTTTCACTACTGCTTCCTACACTTTCCATTGCATTATGAAAATCCATTCCATAATGCAACAATAGTGAGAAGGCAAGAAGTTTTAGTGTTTTACCCCTCCAATATGTATGCACTGTCAGGAGAAACGTGCCAACATGTTAAATTTTGAAAACTTATGACTCATTTAACAAGAAATTTTTTTGCCAATAAAGTGGGCCAATGACTCAAAAAAAGAACTAAGTTGCCTAAACAAATTCTAACTCGATATTAAATGAGTATGAGGGAATTGCTTCATTAACTTTTTTCTTACTTAATTCCAAAACTATCACACAGTGCATAATTATTCCTTGGAATAGCGAATTTGGAACACAAAAAATTGACGAGCCTCCAAAAAACATATATTACTTTTCTTTTCGGATTGCTTAATCCAAAATAATCAAAAAATAATTTTGGAATTGTTTTTCCAGAAGACTCCTCAACTTTTATGTATTTCTAATGGTTTAATTTAGAAGCTATATTTTTTAACTTCACTTTTCAATTCGGATGGTTCAATTTGGAAGACTAAATATCAAAAGAACCCGATTCTATGGATCCATATCATATAGACACCATCATCCAAAAAGCAGTGTTACCTTTAGCACTTGCGAGTCTAATCCAACCAGGTGATCTGCAATATGTATACTTGCTTCATCGTGATTAATCTCGCTGGAAAGTTTTAGCTCCAGTGTGTTAATGGCTGAATTATGGGGAATATTAACAACCCTTCAATTAGCGTGGGAAAATAGGTTCAACAGATTTTGGAATGTGATTCAGCTATAGAAGTGAACAATTCTCACTTACATTTCCATATGGCTCATACCATCAGACTTCTGCTAGCCCTTGATTGGCTAGTCAGTTAAACATGTCTTCAGGGCATCTAACTCGGTGGCATCATTGTTGACATGGTCGCCATTAATGATATCTCTGACAGTGACACAAAAGGCAACCATGTCGTCGTGAAGTACGTTAAAGTTGTCGAGCTGCTAGAGAAAGCAAATTGTGTCGTGAGGACGGAGCGAGGATAAGTACCTATTGGGTAAAATCGGCGCAACAGTCTTACCCTCAAATAAACTCAAAGGTAGGTCATCAATCCTCAATCAAATGCAGAAACGTCAACTATCAAAATCACAAAGGGAGAGAGAGAGACAATCAATATGTTTTACGTGAGAAAACCTTCCTTTAATTTGGAGAGGAAAAACTCACGGGACACTGGTCCAGATCAAATATCCACTATAACTGAGAATTGTTACAATGAATCAGAAACACCAAGTTGGTTGTACACTCAACCTCTCCAATAATGGTGATATCAAATATGCAGACACGCAGACTTGCTCAAATGTGCGAAATTTCTCACGCACTCAAATGTCAAACGGCAGAGTATCTCACGCTCTCTCAATTCTCAAAATCTGAGTCTAGGTCTAACCTAATTCCACCCTCAACTAATGTATTTATAATAATAAATTAGGTCTGAGATATTAAACCCCTTAAATGGGCTTGGCCCAACATTGAATGAGTAAAGTCCAACAATTCCCCCCTACAACTTCAATGCGGTAAATCAAATACAACCCGACATCTTCAATGCCACAGGTTCAACTCGACATCTTCAAAACCTCAAAACATCCCGGCTTTTCAACACGCGGGTCAAGAGTATCAATACTTCGATGTCGTCAGCTTCAAACATAACCCGACATCTCTATCGCTCGGGTTTAATACAATCTGTCAAATTGTGACAGTTGTCATCATTCCAACCTCTTCAATGAGACAGGTTCACCAACCCGGCACCTTCATAGCAATCTTCAAATTTTCTTGCTGATACCGTCTTGGTCATCATATCGGACCAATTCTGGTCAGTGTGCACTTTGGCAAGTCCGAGCTCTCCATCTTCCACCACATCCCGGATCCAATGATATCTCACATCAATATACTTGGAGCGGGAGTGGTAAGTCGAGTTATTCGCCAAATGAATGGCGCTTTGATTGTCACATTTCAACTCGTACTTGTCCTGTTCATGGCCGAGTTCTATGAGAAACTTCTTCATCCACAACATCTCTTTGCTTGCCTCGGTCACGACAATGTACTCAGCCTCGATCGTCGAAAGTGCCACACACTTCTGCAATCTTGATTGCCAAGAGATTGCTCCTCTAGCAAATCTCATCAGATATCCGGTCGTCGACTTCCTCGAGTCGAAATCTCCCCTTAAATCAGCATCCGAGTAGCCTTGTAACTCGGCTTCACCATCTCCAAAACGGAGGCATAAATCGGATGTACCTTTCAAGTACCTGAAGATCCACTTCACTGCTTCCCAGTGCTCTCTGTCGGGGTCCGAAAGAAATCGGCCATTCCAACTGCAAACGCCAAGTTTGGTTTAGTGCAAACCATTGCATACATCAAACTTCCGATTGCGGATTGATACGGGATCTTCAGCATCTCGTCTCTATCTTCATTAGATCTCGGACACTGCTTCTTATTCAGCTTCAAGTGCCCAGCTAAGGGGGTGCTGACTGTTTTGGCCTTGTCCATGTTGAATCTCTTCAGAATCTTCTCAACATATTTCTCTTGACTTGGTCACAGTAGCTTCTTCTTTCTATCCCGGATGATCTTGATTCTGAGAATCTGCTTTGCAGAGCCGAGGTCCTTCATCATGAAGGCCGAACTCAACGCCTTCTTCAGGGCGGAGATCTTCAACTTGTCTTACCCTACAATCAGCATATCATCAACATAAACTAGCAGAGTCAAGGAATCACCAATCTCATACCTTTTTACAAATACGCAGTGGTTGACTTTAGTCTTCACAAACTTGTGCTCGCTCATGAAAGATTCAAATTTCTTGTACCACTGCCAAGGTGCTTGTTTCAAGCCATAGAGACTCTTCTTCAGCCGACATACCATGCCGTCGCATCCCGAAGCTCGGAACCCTTCTGGTTGCTCCATATATATCTCCTCATCCAGCTCATCGTGAAGGAATGCGATCTTCACGTCCATCTGTTCTACCTCGAGGTCCATTGAAGCCGCCATAGCTAACACGGTCTGGACCGAGGTCATCTTCACGACAGGAGAGAAGATCTCTTCAAAATCAACACCTTTCTTCTGGTTGCAGCCTTTCATCACAATCCAGACTTTGTATCTCGGCTTCTGCCCGTTCTCTTCAGGTTTGATCTTGTACACCCACTTGTTCTTCAGAGCTCGTCTTCCTCTAGGCAGCTTGGTCAACTCATAAGTCATGTTCTCGTGCAAGGACTTCATCTCGTCCTGCATTGCCTTCAACCATTCTTCTTTATCTGAGATCGTCATGGCCTCATCATAACTCTGAGGCTCACCATCTTCAGCAATGATGGCGTATTCATCAGAAGAGTACCTTGTAGAAGGTCTTCTGTCTCTAGTGGGGTATCTCGACTGTTCTTTTTCAGCCGTTTGAGAATCCGATGCATCCCGGTTCTCATCAGCAGGTTGCTGGTCAACATTTCTTTCATCGGGCTCTCCCCCTACTTCAACTCGGACAGGAGGGACGGGTTCTTCACGTCGAACAGGAACCCGGACTTCGGGCTTCGAGATGTCATGAATTGTCTCATCTTCATGAAATACTACATCTCGGCTTCTCACTATCTTCTTATTGATCGGATCCCAAAGCCTGAACCCAAACTCAGTTTTCGATGAACCGAGGTAAATACATTCCTTAGTCTTTGCATCGAGCTTTGCCCTTTCATCTTTAGCGACATGCACAAAAGCTCAGCATCCAAACACCTTCAGGTGGTCATAGGTCACTTTCCGACCTGTCCAGACTTCTTCAGGAATGTCTCCTTCAAGTGGTCTTGATGGTGAGAGGTTAATCAAGTCAACAGTTGTTCTGACGACTTCTCCCCAGTATACTTTCGACAATCTGGCATTGGATAGCATACTCCGGACCTTCTCTTCAATAGTCCAGTTCATCCTCTCAGCAAGTCCATTCAACTGCGGAGTTTTGGGAGGTGTCATCTCAAGTCAAATCCCAACTTCTCTACAGTAAGTTTCAAAGGGACCTCGGTACTCACCACCATTATCAGATCGAACCACTTTCAACTTCTTGCCAGTCTCCCTTTCCACCATAGCATGAAATTCTTTAAAACATTAGAGTACCTGGTCTTTATTCTTTATCAAATAAACCCACACCTTGCAGGAATGATCATCAATGAAAGAAAAAAAGTACTGAGCTCCTCCAAGCGATCTCTTTGACATGGAGCAAACGTCAGTATGGACGAGGTCTAGGATCTGCCTTCGTCGCCTGGGTTGATCCGGTCTCACAAACGAAACCCGATGCTGCTTTCTAGCTAGGCAATGTGTGCATCTCTCCAACACTTGGCCCCCAACCCGGTCAATAGTTATTTCTTCTCCAAAATCTGGAATCTTTTCTCGCTCATGTGGCCGAGGCGCTTGTGCCATAGCTCCAGGTTCAGTCCATCCCGGATGGCATTGGTTTCTCCACCAATCGTCCTTCCTTGCATCACATACAAGGAGCCTTCTTTCTTACCTCGGGCCACAACCAAGCTTCCCTTGGTCATCTTCCATCTACTTTCTCCAAAGTAGTTCACTAACTCGGCGTCATCTAGCTTTGCAACCGAGATCAAATTCAAGCGCATGTCAGGTACATGCCTCACATCTTTCAGCGTAACCCAACACCCTGTATCTGTGGTCAGGGTTACATCACCAATACCAACAATCTGGCTGGTCACCTAATTTCCCATCTTCACGACACCAAAATCTCCCTTCCCGTAAGCAGAGAAGAATCCTTCATGTGGGGTGACGTGGAACGAGGCACCGAAATCAACAATCTAGGTGCAATCATCATGGCCAATGTTCAACATTTCCTCACTAAGGAGAAATATCTCGGCATTCGGGTTAGCAGCCATAGCCGTGGTGCTTTTATCATTTCTTTTTCTGAGAACAATCTGATCCGACTTCACACAGCCGTTCTGCTCATCATTCTGCAGAGCTCTGTAGTCCGGTCTCTTGTGTCCTACCTTCCCATAGTAGAAGCACTTCAAGTCATGCTTTGGCCTTGACCGGCCTCTGGACCTATCTCGTCCACCTCGATCTCGGCTCTTGCTACGATCCTGAGAATCAGAATTTCTTCTATTCTCAGCAACGTTAGCCTCAGACGTGCTGGTTACACCTCGTTCTCTTCTCCTGGCTTCTTCATTCAGGAGGCTGTCTGTCACAACATCCATCTTCAATTTTCCATCAGGAGCCGAGTTACTCAATGTCACTACCAGAGTATCCCAGCTTTCCGGCAACAAACTCAATAACAGCAAAGCCTGCAACTCGTCATCAATCTTCATCTTGGCTTTGGTCCACTGATTCACAATCCCTTTGTAGGTGCTGAGGTGTTCAATCATGCTCATCCCGTCCTTGTATTTTATCTTCACAAGTCGGCGAATCAGGTGTGCTTTGTTCCTGGGAGTCTTCTTCTGAATCATGGACTCTAGCTTGTTCCACAATTTGTATGCGTTCGTGAACTCGGACACGTGCTCAAAGAAGCTTTTATCAATATATTTCCTGATCGTGGCCACCGCCTTTCAACTCAGGATCTCTCATTCCTTATCGCTTTTGCCAGTCGGCTTCTCAGCAGGGGTAATGGGCTCAAATAGATCTTTGCAGTAGAGGTGATCCTCCATCATCGGTCTCCATACGCAAGTTGTTTGCGGTCAACCTGAACATATCTCCGTCGTGGGTGATACCGCTGGTCTCCATCTCGTCTCCTTCAGAACCTGTCGAACCTTGCTTTGATACCACTATTGGGTAGAATCGGCGTAACAGTCTTACCCTCAAATAAACTCAAAGGTGGGTCGTCAACCCTCAATCAAATGCGAAAACGTAAACTATTAAAATCACAAAGGGAGAAAGAGAGACAATCAATGTGTTTTGCGTGAGAAAACATTCCTTTAATCTGGAGAGGAATCCATTTTGCTGGAAATTTGTTCACTTCCTTATTGGAAGATCTAATGAACACAATATTGAACTTAAAATTTTTGCTCAAATGACATTAAAGAAATTTTTATAGCATTAAGAATTTAAAACAATGTTCTTCTTTTGGAATTTGCATATCTGGAACAATTGGGGCAGATCTGGATAAATTGAGCCTAATCTTGTATGAAACTTGTAGATATTAAAAAAGGAATTAATAAGGAAAATAAATAAAAAAAAGGATAGGCAAAATATAGTCGTCAGAAATGTCGGTGGACATAAGAAGGAGGGAGGTAAGAGACAAAGTAAGGAGAAAGAAAGGGTAAAATGGGAAAAAGAGAATAAAAAAATCTCGACCATTTGTTTAAATAAAAAAGGATATACCGCGGTGAAAAAAAAGTGCTTCCCATGGTGGTAGACTTTGACTTATATCTCCCACCCTAATTGTGCCCTTTAAACTAAAAGGCTTGTGTTTATGTATTGACACGTATGTTTTTCAAGGTTAATCATTAGACAATTGAAATTTAATTCAACAAAAATGATAAAATAAAAGATTGGTTAGGAGGAATACCCATATTTTTAACGAAAGCCAGACCAGTAAGCTGCTTCTTGCAGATTCGTCTTCCAATTCTCCATGTTATGCATAACATATATTTGGATATTTATTCTTTCGGATTGAACCATCCGGATTGAAAAGTGAAGTTAAGAAATATAACTTCTGGATTGAACCATTCAGAACATGTAAAAATTGAGGAGCTTTCCAGAAAAGCAAATCCAGTTTTTTTTAAAAAAAAAATTATGGATTAAGCAATCCAAAAATAATATTTGTTTTCCTAATAGCTTAATCCAAAATTATCAAAAAGTAATTCTGGATTTTCTTTTCTGGAAGGCTCCACAATTTTTATATGTTCTGGTTTTGTTGTTATGGAAAATAACTAAATAATAATTATGCGTCATAGGGTAATTTTGGGATTTTGTAAAAAAAAAAAAAAGTTAAATAGAGGTGCATGAAGCATTTTAAAAGTGCAAAAAGCAATTGCCTGAGTATGACCTAATTTAACTTGAAAACGTATTGGCCTTGCCCATAAAAATGATATCCAAGTGTAAGTTTACTTCCTATTCCAAAGTTGTTTCCTGCACTTTTTTCGAAATATTCTCTTGATTTTTGGATTGGTTATTTTAGAATCCAAAAAAGAAGTGCAGGAAGCAAGTGTGAGTGCAAGAAGCAATAACCCCATACGTATTGTAAACGAGCATAAATTATTATTTTTTCATTAAAAATCTGTTTTTTAAATAATAAAAATTTACCAAATCATTTTATATTAGTTTTTTTATTTGTAATAAAATGTTACATATCTTTAACATATAATCAATTTTGAAATATTTTCAACATAAATTTAAACATGTGAAATTTTATTTGGAATCAATTCTAAATTTAAAATCAATTTTCAAACTTAAAAACCAAAACATACATTCATTGTGTAATCTCGTCTACTCCTTTCTGTTATACTTCTCTTTTTTCAAAATCTTTCATCATCCACACAAAACACAAACGTTCATATCTAAATATGAATACTAATGTCAATTTTAAAATATTTGAATCGAATCAAGAATTAGAATCTACCCAAATTTTTTATCTTCACTTTGTTCAAATTTATCGGATCGACCCAGATCCATTTTCGCTTAAAAAAGTATGGATATATCGTCTACTTTACTTAAGTGTGCCAGCTCTTCCTACACACGCGTAAGCATGCTTTTATTTATAAAATTGAAAAAAAAAATATGAATGGCAATGATTGGAAAATTGTTTCCAACCTTATTCTGCGGTCAATGCATAACACAAGTTTGAGCAAGGACTTAACGTGGTACTACTGCTGATCTACTAATGAAAATTCACCAACACGTGTTGGACTCAATATTTTTATTTTGATTCTGACAGTTATGCCATTAAGTGAACACTTTTTAGCTTGGAATTATGATTTATATTTTACATCCCATTCTTTGTACTAATGCATTTCTTTTTTGTACATAATTAACTTTCTTTTTACTCAGCAAATAAGTATATATTTATATATATGAGGCACAAATAGGGCTTAAACATTTACAAGAATGCTCAAGGTACATAATTAACTAATGATCTGCATGTATAATTCTCCATAATTTTTTTTATCGATTTTCCTGCATAATTGTGATTGTATATAACGTAATGTAACTATATACGTAGATTTGTACTTTTTTCATAATTATAGTGATTTGTTCCCCTCCTCTATTTCTCGGAGAAAATTTTATATAACTCTTGAATTATAAGGGAGAATGGGGTGATAAACTTAAAGATTAGAATTAAACATATACTAAGTCTGTATGGCAGTGTAACTCTCCCAAGCCACATATTTTATGTTTTGTTCATGATTTCTAACAAGATGCGTTATCTTTCTTTTAAAGGAGATATTTTGTTCCAATCAATAAATTATTGCTTTAAATGATACAAGACTCAATTTTCTTTAGGTCTTAGATTTAAATTTTATGAATAAAAAATATGATGGAAAAGAATAACTTTACAAAGATTAGTGAACAACAAAATTTTTTCTAATAAATAGTCTATAACAATATCATGATAATAATAATAAAAAAAATTGTTCCATTTCTCTGTTTCTCAATGGCTAACCTCGTTTTTTTACAATGACAATATACGGATGTTAATTAGAAGATAATTTTTTGTTGTGAATTACATAAATCCTTCACTATTATGTGGATTATAGTAGTCTATGCTCATTTGTTTAGTCACGTGCCATTGATAAAAAAAAAGCTAAATTAAACACAATATTAATACATTTAATTTCTTAGACGTACTCCACAAAAATTTCAATTTGAGAATTTCCTAGAGAGCTTTCTAGGCACAATATTCAAGAAGCTAGCATTTATTTTAAAGATAATAGACATCTTTTATATATAGAAAACAATCTTGTTAAAGATAAGTAGGATCGCAAGAATAATAATACTAAATGTTTTTTATATTTTAGTTCCACTTTTATTTTTATTAAACGGATGCTCACAGCTAGAACTATAGAGAAATTCTTAGGGGATAACAAACACTCCAAGAGTCAACTAACAACAAATTATAACAAAAGAAAGGAATAAAATCAAACCAGTGAACCCTAAAAGAAAAACCATGACCCTTTCCAACTAGCGCATCAGCAAATGAATTTAGCTTCGCTTCTTTAACCTGGCTAAATATATTAATAAGTTATCATTTGCAGACAAAAAACACAAATAAATCATTCTTTCATTTAAAAAGAGAAGAAAAGAATAGGAATCTTAATAGAAAGTATTTTTTATATTTGATTTATAAGATAAAGTGAAAATATAATTTACTACCGTAATATTAATTATCCCGTAGTAGATAAATAAATTTATTAAAGTAAGAATATATTTTTTATTATTTACAAACTTCAACTATTTTTAATTTTGTAAAACTCTCAATATTAAAAGAAGACAAAAGGAAATTTTTTTAACTTTTAGAATAAAATTAGTTATTTTTATTAAATTTTCTCTGCTGGTATCGATCCTCAGTGAGCTTCTAAGTTGTAACCATTTATGATTGTGAACAGCAGCAGCTCCAGTTATGCGCATGTATTGGTTGAGAGAGGATAGGCTGCTCTACTTGAATTATTTCAAATTTTCTCTACCAAACAAATACACAATATTGGATTTGAAATTGTTCCGTGCATTCAGGAAAAAAAAAATCATTCAAGTGTAAAACCTAATCTATCTTTTTAGGTTAAACATTAGGATTTTATATAGGATTGTATCATATCCGACCAATCCGATATTATTGCGAGAATCTCATTATACAACGGGTTTGTTGCTCCGAGATCCTTGAGCTAGTATAAGATTACTTACTAGTTAAAATTTGGCGGACGTGCGTAGCAGAATGTTATAATTGACATCGGAGGACATCCAAGTCCGTTAAGTAAGAGACGATCGATTGAGGAGAGATCAAAGGAATACATAGTCCTGCAGACTCAAGTGCAGAAACATGAAGACATTAAATCAGAAACAGAGGTCGTCTTCCGTACGATCGGAGAAATCGAGAGAGTACAAAAATGTATATGAAATGTCATTAGATGTATATTAGTATTTGATTTGAATTTTACATGTTTGACTTTTTTTTAAAAGTGAATTTGTTATAAAATTTTGTGTGTAATTTTTCAAATAATTCTTATTCGAATTAAACATTGAAGAGTCATAAACAATAAAAGGGATTTAGAATAAAAATGGGTACAGTAATCGACAGTAGTAGTGGTAGAATACTGTAAGGTGTAGGAAGAAAGAAGGGTTGATTGGATAATGGGAATATGGGAAAGACAAAGTCGTGGGTTAAATCAAATTGGCAAACTTTCTTTCATCGTGTCGGGCATGTGTGTTTGGTAGATGGTGTCAGTGATACACTGACAAAAGAGTACATGCATTTCCATGCAATTGTCGCCAAACCTGTACACGTGCATTACACGCCTCCTGAGTCCTGACGCTTCTTCTTTGCTGGACAAAACAAAACCCACAAATGCTGTTGCCAAATTCCAACCAAGAACAACTAATTATGTTTTGTCTTCGTATTCTTGTTCACATTACTGCTACTATGTCTTTCACTTCTATACTGAATGTGTCAGTACTTATGCTTAATTAATTACTACTACTACTATACTGCACTTGCTTTCGATCGAGTTTCCAATCACCACGGCAACGTAAATTTGACACATGTTGGTAATTCATTGCTTACTAGTACCTCGTAGTATACGCTAAAGAAAAGTGCAAAAAGCCAAAAACGATTAAACTGGGAACTTGACTATTTATTGGAAAATGTTTATTGGACATTTAATATGTTATTTAACTCCTAAAAAAAATATAGAAATAATTATGGTGTGATAGGAGTACAGATAAAAAAATTAAGAGATGTTCATAAATATAAATTATTGTTTTTTTTTCATAGTATGTTGTTTAAAATTTTATTTATTTGTTTTTATTGAAACTATTTATAATTTTTAACATTTTTTTATTTACAGTATTTATTATTTAGATATTTAATACATTACTGTATTTTATATGGATATAATAGATAAAATTATATTTAATGTTATCTTAAAATTTTAAAACAATACATAAATAGATACGATTTTTTTTCATAATAATAATAATAAAAAGAGAAACACTAATACAATGCAAGTTGTGTTGAGGACTTGAGGTGGACTTGGGGTGGCTCGCTAGACAGTGCATTTGACATGGATTTTTCATGGCGTACAACGAGTGAGATGAAAATGTCTTCCTACTTTGAGTCGTAGATAGAGGTACCGGTGTGTGCCTGCATGGACTCCAAATTAAAGTCTAAAGTAAGAATCTAACATAGTAATAAGACCATGTGTTAAAATTCATACCTTATCTCAATCTTTCTCTATAATTCTTGAGAAGAGAGAAGTCCTGATAGTCTCCCAAATTGTCTAGATTCCATAAGTTGAATAGAAAGTTGGATCTAGATTGAATATTACCTAAATCATTTCATTTATGAATAAATTTGATTTTAAATCCGATTTGATCACTTAACTTTATAATAACAGTTAAATTTAACAAACTTAATGTTCCTAAATATATTTAATAAAGAATTAAGTTTTTGACATTAATGTTATTTATATGTATAATTTTAATAATTAAATATCATTTTTGATGATTTTAATATTAGGTACGTAGTAAAATTCTATTTATGATACAAAATTATTTTCAAGTAATAATTAAGGATAGAAATTAAATAATTATTATTATATAAATTTTCTCAAATCTTAAATACCATACTAATACTTTTATTATTATTAAAATAGTAATAATAATGTACTATTAATTTGTTTCTTACCTATAATTAGTTTTCAAATGAAATTATATTTAATTTTTATTATATAATTTTATTAAAATCCTAAATATTTTATAGATATATAAATATTATAATAATATTTTTGAATATTATATTAATACATATTCAAATTGATTATATTTTTTAAAAATAGTTACTTCAAAATATATTTTATGAAAAATAACAATTAAAAGTACTAATTTTACAAAAACTATATTAAATTTAAATAATTCATAACATTTTATTTTATTTAATAACTGAGGATATATATTAAGAAATAAATTATATAAAAAAGTATAATATTTTTCAATTTAATTAATAAAATATATTTTATGAACAATTAAAATTTATTTTTATATATTTAAATAATTTAAAATAATATTCAAAAATAGAAGTAATAGAAATTATATATATATATATATATATATATATATATATATATATATATATATATATAAC
>CM023947.1:8134577-8187885 GCA_013407115.1 Glycine latifolia
TATATATATATATATATATATATATATATATATATATATATAACTTCACTTTAAAATATATTTATTTTTTATTGAGATTGCATCAACTACATTAATAACATCACAATTGACTTTTATATTTACTAAATGTTTTAAACAATGCATGTAATATTTGTAAGAAAAAATTAAATCTCATTATTTTATTCCTTTTATAAAATAATGTTGCTTTATTGATTTAATATGAAAATATACTTTAACTTCATGGTTTTAATTATGATTTGTATATGCATAAAATAAAAATATAATAAGTAAAATAATGATTAGATAGATTAAATTAATTGTTAAAATATAATAAATTTACAATAATTTTGAAATAAAGTTAATGTGTTTTTTTTTTCTAGTTGCTTTAAAATAAGGATATACATGATTCATGCATATATCAAACCTACAACATTTTTACTATTAACAAAATACTCTAACCAACTAACTAATAAGTCACATAAGTTTTACTTTTGCTAAATATGATATATTTAATGTTTAATTATAATTTTTAATATAAATGTTTATAAAATAGAATAATGTGTACTATATAAAAATATGTATATTTATAATTTTACATAAATAACACAATAATAAATTAAATATATTGTTACACTCAAATTTATTTTATACTTTAAAGTAGTTACTTTAAAATATATTTAATGAATAATAAAACTAATAACAATATTTTCATAAATTCGTAGGTAACTTTAAAGTAATAAATTAAATAATAATTTATATAAATAAATTATCAATTGCATAATTTAAAAATAAAGTTATATGTATATATAACTCTATTTTCTTTTTAATTTGGTTACTTTTAAAATATTTTTATAAAAATAGTAATTAAAATAAAAATTTGTAAATTTTAGTTAAATTAAAATGGTTTATTAAAATATTAATTAAGGATATAAATGAAAAGATTAATTATTCTCTATATGTATGTCGTTTATGAGTTTATGTATATAATATATGTATATATTCACATTTTTCTGTTTTAATTATGGTTTATAAATTAATTTTTAAAAAAATAAAGAATCATTTTTAAGGTATATTTTAATATGTGTGTAAATCAAATTGGGCAATAACTTTTTTTAATTTAATAAAAATTTTAAACTTAAGAAATAATAACATCAAATATCGCATTACCAATTAGTTGAAATTACTTTACTAAGAATATTATAATTATATATAAGAATTTTTGTACAAAGCTATTACTTTTTAGTAATATATGTTCTTATTTTCTAGGAAATAAATAAATAATATATCTTCTAATCAAATACATTTTAAGTTTATCAAAGATTGATAAGAAACAGACTTCTAAAAGGATGTTGGTTAGATTCCTGTTATTGATATGAGAACATTGTTCCAAAAGGTTTGTATCCTAAATTGTAGCAGTTTCAGTAAAAATTAAAATTTATAATATAACATAAGGATGGATATATATAATTAAAACTCTCTTCAATAAATTTATAATTAGCAAAGTTCTTTACCATGAACAAATAATTCAGGAAAAACTAGGTAATGAAGTAGCGTGAAGTAATAATAAGCTAGAAGAAATAAGTGGCACAATAATGAGATGGTGTTATATCAAATCAAAACTATAAATAATAAAAAAAAAATCAAAACTATATGGATGGCATAATAATGACATTTATTAGTGTTATATCAAATCAAATGGTATGGTATCATATGTGATCAAAGGAAGGGAAAGGAAAAGTGAGTGAAAGTAAGATTGGGCAAAAGGAGTGAGTGCCAGCTAATTACATGTACTTAAGCAAACAAGCAGAACCCCACCACGCTAACCACTCTCTCATTTTGAAACCTGCAATAATCCAATCGCAATTCTTCCCTCACTGTCGTTGTTGCCAACCACAGTAGGCTGAAGGAACTCGAAATTGCAACATGGAAATAGGAGATAGGACACCACTAACATGCACTTGTTCTCCTTAATAGTGTTCGTTTTGGTATGTTTTGCTACTTTGTTCCCAATAGACTAATGCATGTATATTTTTTTATTATGTTATTCGAATTATTTGTTATTTTGATTGATAATTAATCTTTATTAGAAAATTTAATTGATTTTTTTAATGAAATTCTCTTCTTTGAATTATATATTTTTTATTTATAAAAATCAAATTCAAAATTTTATATAAAAAATTTAATCCAATAGTATTTATATCAACGACTTATTAATTCCAATGTATGTATATAAACAATATATTAGCTAGTAATATACTGATTATCGCTTTCATTTTAATACATTCTTTATTATTATTTGAGATTTATTAAAAATTATAAAATTGTGTGTCTTACTCTTTATTTAATAAATTCCGTTTATGATTTTGTAGATTTTAATCAATAAGAATTATTTGTTTAAAAAAATATATTAAATAATATTGCTAGCAGAGAATTTAGAGCACACTACAAATGAAAATTCAAATATACTCTAACGGGCTTGAAATTCAATTGGCTCTCAAAAGTTATTTTTCAGTGTGATGTTGACGACAAAGTTATTTAATAGGCTAATGACAGATAAATAAATATTGGATAATACAGTAATAAAAGTCAATATGTTTTTTTCACCTAAAATAATTATTGTATTATATACTTATTCATCCACGTCATATGAGCAAAGTTTGACGGGCAATTATGGGGTTTAAGCATGAAAAATTACCATCATAATAGTATAATTTTTTTCGGGATTAAGTGGGCCCGTACCTACCTTCATGTGTAGGTCCACATTATCGTGGTAGTTTACCTTTCCACTTGCTAGCAAGATATTAAAAAATATAAGAATTTAATTAATAAGCATGTATTATTAGTGTAAATTTGTTATATTATTAATTAATTAAAAACTATCATTAATATGACTTTAATTTTATATAATTATTACAAAATTAATAAATCTGTCATAGATAATAATTTACAATTAAATAATAATAAAATATATAATGTGACACCCACATATGTACTTCTATTTTATAAATATAATTGCATAATTGTGAGAGGGTGTGAATGCAGTAGGATAACTCCAAACAATTAAGTAGCCGAGACATACATAAGTATCTCCACCAAATGCCTGTAGCATTTAGGCAAATAAGGTCCATATACAAAAACTAAGTGAAGGTTTTGTTCGCATGGAGAATGATACAAACTTTGCTACCAATGTTAGCGATAATATCCAACACATATTAAATGAGTTTTATTAAAATTGAAGCTTTCACAAAATAGTTATTTGGTGTCATGTATCCACAACAAGTTGTTACCTAAAATACAAGAAAAATCAAGGGTGATTAATTGTTTTTTGATTTCTTTTCTACAAAACTTTTATAAACACACTTAAAAGGACAAACTAGCTAATGCTTCATTTTTTCCTGGAAATAACATCCTTATAAAAATGTTGAGTTGTAAAATGGAAGACTTTTAGCTACAATACATATCAACCTCCTTAGTTAGTAAATAATAAAGAATAAGAGACAGAGATATATGTACATAAAAAAATATATTGGTTTGTCTCGTCGAAAGATTACGTCTAGTCCGTTGCACACAACCAAGAATTCCACTAAAATATATTACAAGGAACAAAGTTGCAAATTATAAATGTAGTATTTCATTTTTGCCTCTTAAACAACTGCAACAAATATTCATCCTTAATTAAATCTCTTAATGCTCTAAGCAAATCATAAAGAAATGTGTATAATACAGGATAGTCATTGACTATATATGATAGACCATAATTACATATAATATTACATGTAGTATTACATATAGCCTATGATAGACCATAATTTCATATAATATTATGGTCTGTGGTATAGCCTATCAATCATTCTAAGTGTTCATCATCCTCAAAGACCATAAAAAACCTAAGGGTATTCATAGGTCATCGATCGTCCTATGAAATTACATATAATATTATTGTCTTGTATTATATGCTCAATTAAGATATAAAAACCAGTCACATTTTTTTATATAGAAATTGATTATAAAAAAATTAAATGATATATTTGATTTGTGCAACATACTGACTAATTATAGTCAACATAGGAACTAATAGCAAGAATTGATAAATTAGAACATAATTTCCGGTCAATGACAAATAATTTAGAACTGGTTTTTATATTTTCTTATAGGATGGTATTTAATTTGTAAAAATCGCATTGAGTCTTGAATAATTTGAATTGAATGGAATGATTTTCTTTAAGGAGATAAAACTTTTTCAACACACAGATATATATATATATATATGATTTTTTCGAGTCTACCAAAACTTGGGCCGGCCGGCAAAGCTAAGATTAAAATATTCGGGTATGTTTTATTTTTGTTTTTCTTTTAAAAAAATCTGAACCCACACATTAATTGGGTCAACTCGTTTGACAATTCTACAATTTGCCAGCCGAGTCAGACATCATGATTATACAATTGTATAAATGGCAAACATTCATTTTTAATCTTCCAAAATTAATACATGTGACGACAATGATTTGTCCTCTTATAAAACTTGACATAAATATATCATCTAAAGATACAAGAATTATGAAATGAATTTAGTGACCAAATTACAAAAAAATAATATCAATTTCGTAAATCTGAAGAAAGTTGATGTCGATGCTACTTTATCAATAATAAAAAATAATTAACTTAATTTCTAAACAAAAAATTCCACTGATGATATTCTCATTCTATATAGTATTGATTAAAAAAACTCTATAAAGTAATTAAATGGAATATTTAATTCTAAAAAGTGACATAAATCGAATTTAAAGTTGTATAAATAGAGTTAGGTTCAGTGAAACAAGATTTAGTTAAAAATGTTGTGACTTGTGAGTCATCTAGTGATGAATTGTTACAAATAATAAGTTTCTTAATTTTTATCATAACTATCCTATAAATCATATTCAATATGATTTTTTTATTGATTAATACCTGATAATATATAATTATTATTTATATTATTAATAAAGAAAATATAATATTTTGATGTACACATTTCTTTTCTCATTTTGTCCTTAAAACTACCTTTTCAATTTTTTTTATAATTACTCTTTTCAACGAACTCACACTCAACTCATTGTAAAAATTATTCAATACTATTGTTATTTTTCAAAAAATCTAAAAAGACACGAAGGGCCTTTTTGCCTTGTTATTACAAAGGAAACAGTCCATTTTAGTGTTATATTTCTTTTGAATATTTTTATCTTAAACTATTATAAATTATTAAATTTAGAATATTATATTTTAACATCCAATAATAATTACATCTTTCAAAAAATACGTTACATTAATTTATATATACCTAACTTTCACAATTCTGTTAAATTGAATAGTAATTCTCAATTATTGGATTTATTAGAGTCGAGATACAAAGTTTTTTTTTTACTGGTAAAATATAAAATAGAAAGGAGAGAGAATAGAATAGAGTAGGTTTCCACGTGACGTATGTTGTAATGTAAGTAGTATGTAACCGCTTAAGAGGAGGGTGTGGGAAACAAAGAGACCTCAGGGCCGGGAAAAGTGGAGAGCAGTAGGATATGAGAAAGGGATGAAATAAAACGTTGATTTTGGTCCCAACATGCAACGCACTCCTTGTCTTCTATTTTCCCCTTTCGGTTCGGTAGTTGTTTTGAGTTGAGACTCAGACACGAGTCAAGACTCATTCATGGAATTGGAAATGCAGTAGCAACACCAACACACACACACGCAGTGCAGTGGGGTTGTATCCCATGTGCCGCCATGTGATCCCGAAATTTCTGTTCCTCGTTTCGGGGCTTATTTCCTCTCCTTTCCATTTCTTTATAACCGCCTGTCCCCTTCCACACCCGCATCCACTTTACATGTTTTCCACGCGCCTAATTATATATCAATTTTCTTAAATAATATTACAACAACCAATTTTTTTTAGTACAATATTTTCGTTTTGGAGTTACAAAAACGCCAACATTTATTTAAGGAAGAAAAAAATTAACAAATCTCAGCTAGCCTTCTGTTTTCCATATATGAGGCGTGTGTCACGGACTCCACGGCAATCAAAATCTTAAACAATAACTGCACTGATATTTGATTACCTTTCATCATTAACTAATACACTAACGAAAAAAAAAACAAAATTAACTCTAGATATGACCTTTTTAGACTTTTTGGTAGGCTTTTTTTTTATGTTTAGAAATTAGAATTGAAGATAAATTCTGACAAAAACATTTTATTTCTAATCAATACTTTTAATCTAATAGTTTTTAAAATAAAAAGATTAACATGTAAATCGATATTTTAATATTTTATTCATTTCATAAATAGTATTTAATAATTTAATTCAACACTAATAAATAATTCATTCTCTCTTCTTCAAATCACATATTGATTTCTTTCAAACATATTTCATTCAGAAAAACAAATTCAAAACATATTTATATAAACATTTCATTACTTTTGGATACTTGAGTTCAGACTCCTTATTTAAACAATATATTTCCATCAATTTTATTTATGAATAGAATCGAAGAAAATATCATGTTTGAGTCTCTTAAATGAAAAAAAAATGATTGAAAAAAGATAGTTTACAAAATATTTTTAGTTAGGTTCTCTAATGAATATAAATCATCAATAAAACTTAATGATACTTCACAACAATGTCATGATAACAAAAATAATAATAAGATATAAAGTGAATTTCTTTATTTCGAGGAAATATATTGAAAAATTTATAGTGTCTCTAATAAATGATTTTAATACATTATCCAATAATTAAATGTCCTTTTAAATTTAATTTTTAAATCAATTATCGTAAAAATAATTTTTTAATGATACAACAATTCATAATTGGTGATTATGTAAAAAAAATTTACACTATCAATATATTTTAATTATCTTCTTAAATTATTATTTATGTTAATTTATGACAATTGGAATTAACATGTTCAAAATTTAAGCAATTTGTGTATAAATAATGTAATCATATAAGAGTTTAATATATATCTATTATTAGTGTAAAATTTGTATGCTATCATCAATCAATGCTGCCTAAGAGTGATGAGATGAATATGTACTTTAAAAATTAACAATCTTTTTTTTTAGAGGGACAATCATTAATTAGAAAACCAACAAATGAGAATTGTTATAAAATCAAAACATATATAACAAGATATAAATCAATAATAATTTGATTTTCTAATTAAGGATTGTTATCACACTTTATTCATAAAGTATATTATTTTTACTTTAGAGGAGTTAAATCCTTATTATAGTTACCAATTAATTGTTGATTTAAGTAAAATTATATGTAAAATTTGGACTTTAAGTCTTGTGAATAAAAAAAACATAAAATTGATATAAAACAAAGTGTTATCAGTAAGGAAAATGAAAGTAATTGAAAGAAAAAAAGTTCTGTTTATTTTCCAATAAGAAAAATTTAAATTTTAAGTTTATTTTAATTTCAATAAGAAAATTTCAAATTTAAGTTTATTTTTTTTGTGTTAGCTGAAAATGAATTAGCCAAGTGCCCAAGTTAATTTGTTGTCACTTTTTTTTGGGTGGGCATTTGATGTTTGGAAATCGTTTCGAGTAAAATTTTCCAAACGCTTGTTTGATTTTATACGTTCTTTTGTCCATTAATCACTAATTAATTTGCTTTAATCAACTGGTATTTATTTGGCCGGCTGATGTAACTGAACAGTGAACGGAACATAGCGAGAAGCGCGTGGAGTTCGGAAAAACTGGACAGATCTGGAGGTGGGCCCATGGTGTGCTCCCCACAAATGTAACAACCACCGTTAGATCTGGAAAGGGGCATCATAGCCGCACAATATTAAAAGACATTTTGCACCAATAAAAAGAAAACTTTACATAGGTATGTTGATTATAATTATATTTTAGGGGTCTAATCTAATCTCTAATGGGATCAAACTAGTCAGCTTTTTAATTAGGGTTCGAGAAAGGCGGGTTCAGTAATATGTAGTCTCTTGGGCCAGATATTCTTCTAGGGATTGATGGAAAAAGAAAATTAAATTAAAATAAAAAAGTTTATAAAAACGCCTAAATTCTCCTATAAATACCCACCATCTCCTCCCCTACACCTACATCCTTTCTCTCTCTTAGCTTAGCCTTCTCCTATTCTGGACCTCTCTCCCTTTCTCTTGATTAGGGTTCTGATTATGTTATGAACCTTCCATGCTTTTTTTTTTTCTTTGAAAAAACAGAAGAAAGAAAACCCTATATATGGGCTTGTGGGGTATATTCAGTCTTCAATATCATGACTCTCTTAGTATTCTTCCACAGCTTTCTTGAACTGCATCCAAAGAGTTCCTTTGCATGCATGCCATGGCACTCTTGCTCCCACACCTTGTTTTGCGGTTCAATAAAGCTGTGGGAAGATACTGATAGAGTCAACAACGGACTAGCTTATCTCAAACTCCAGATTCTTCTCTAAATGTTCCTATCCAATTATATATAGGGATAAAATTATTGCAATGCATTCTTTATACGTTTTTCTTTTTTGATTTGACATAATTTAAATCATTTTCAGATTTAAAGCATTGACTTTTCAGATATATCTCTATTATGTGATCAGAATTCTCAGATGCAGTATTATGAGAGAATAAACTTGTACCAATTGGGAAGATTTGTGACGATGATGAGGAAGAGGATGATAATTCCCCAACAATTTGGCTTCTTTCTGGAATTAAACCGATCAGGTACCGCTTCGATCTATGCAAAATCAAGGGAATTTCGGCTCACGATTTTGGTAGATGCGGAATCACTATGCAAACTTTATTTTCAGATCTAATAATAATTAATTTGTTCGAAATCCGTTTTATGTGTTTGCCTTAAATTTTATACCCTTATTTAATTTCCTCTTAATTAACTTTATCCAGCAATTCCAGGCTTAAACGAGAGGGGGACATATGGTGGTGGTTAATGTGCACATGAACATTGTTGGTTTGTGATAATGCACCGTTTAGGCGTAGCCGTTTGATTTGAAAACACTTTTCCTTTTTCGTGTTCTAGCTAGCTAGTCCTGTCTGTGCTGAATATAATAATTATAATTTTAATAATTTCTGTGTTAGCTGCTTCTGCTCTTTTTCTCGTCTTTCTGCTCAGTCACCATATTAGCCTTTTTCTTTTGTTTTGAAATGGTCTATTGTGTAGCCTCCAATGCTGCCAAAATTACAACTTACAGTGGATCAAAATGGTCACATTGAGATTTCCCCATATAACATGTCTCACTCAATTCATTAAACCTTTGATCTGTACTTGTACTGTTTTAGTCGGCAAAGTCACAGATGGTTCAGTAATTTAATATACCTTCCAGGCTGCAGATTCAGCATAACCACAAGTTAGTATCTATTAATTAATCACGATTTGTTGTTGTTTTTATTTTATTAGCAAGCTAGGAACAATTATACGGTTCTTATCTTGACTAACAAAAATAAAAAAGGAGAGTATATATCTAGATATATTCATCCTAGCTAGCTTGCTAGATCAAGATATTCTTTGAAAAAAAAATATCTCCAAGAGACAACAAACAATTTTTGTTTTGGGTGGTGCACGGGACTAACTAGAAGGAACATTTTCAGTTACAGATTGTTAGACAATGGACCACAGAGAGATGACCATACTTCCTTTATCTCTCGTATGGAACTTCCAACAACTTATGAATACTTTAAAGCCATTGGTTGGTGACCCTAGCAAGGGGTTAGGTGATGCTTTTATAGAAAAGATTAACCATAATTAGGATCCTCTCTAAAATTAACCTCCAGGACTGTATTATGGTGATTCTTGCTTGCTATGCAACAAAGAAACCTACCTAATACCAATGCAGAACCAGCTTGTGAAGGAAACTAGGGTTTTCTTTTTCCCAATTAAGCTAGAGACAACCATAATGCGGGAAATGGGAATTTTTAGACCACCTGCGAGTACTTGCTTCCTAGTGCTGAGAATCAGTTCAAAATGAGATTCTCCCTTTTGTTTCTCCCAAAAGATTTTGAAATTAGAAACGGTAAAAGCATTTTGAAGTTATGGAAAAAGCAATCGATCTTGCATGGCCTTGAAAAAGAAATGCCCGATCCCGATATTAATAACATTAATATATCCCACAAGGCTTTTTTTTTTCCCCTTCATTTTGTGTATGACTACTAAATCCGACAAAATGGTGAGCTTCAGCGCCATCAACTTTACTAGGACTTTTTAGTTGGTGCATTCACGAGCACTATGAGTCCATCCAATAAACAAGTTTACCTCTTTTTTTTTTTTTTTCCTTTTTCAAAAGACAATATAAAAGTCATATGAGCATGCCACTTTATTTGCAAGATCAATATCCTAATCCTACTGTAACCCACTAATCTAACATACATATTCTTACTTGTTCCTCATTCTATGGCTTTGTTTGTTTGTTTTGTATTTTTTTCTTCCTATGTGAATGATAAATAACTTTAAACTGATTGAACATGATGTCCTGCTTTTGCTTGTTTGGATCTATACTGTTCTTAAAATATGCTTTTTCACTCATGGTTATCCTTGCTATTAAATTATTTCCTTTAATTTAATAAATTGTGATGGACCTGATGCGTTGTAGTCAAATGATGTGCATTGTGGGATTTGTAATTGTCTGATTTAATTATACTTCTTCCCTAGTTTATTACTTTGGAGAAAGATTAAACTGAAAAAGTTAGATTTCATTGTGCTCCGTGATGTGCAAGAGTGGAAGATCGGTGTAAAGAGTTAAACGACAGAGAGGCAATAAATAAATAGACAATCCTCTTGATCTTGCTGTCTTAGCAGTGCCACTTTTGTCTTGTGGCTAACAACTATCACATTTTAAAATTATTAAAAATTTGTAGCCCTTGATGAGCTTTAAGCTTATGACGCCGTATTGCCATTGATCGATCTAGCTATCTAGAACAAGTGTTCAATATTAATTGGATTATAAGCAACAGCCCCCCAAATAATGCTATGATGAATTCATTGATCTTCTGGCCAAGATTTCCTTTTCAGGGATATGAAAACCAGATGCAAGCATGTCTATATGTTTCCACCATTTATTGAGTGTGTATATATATACTTTTCTGCTTTTGTATATATTCAGTCACAGTTAATTAATAATTAATCTCTCTGAATTAATTAATTCCACACACTCATTAAATTTTTTCTTTTGGTAATATTTTCAATCGTTATGCTATTATCCCTTCGCAAACAAAATCAAAGAAAGAATATAAGAAATTAATGGCCATATGGTTTCTTGGTATGCCAGGTTAAATGCACATACAGCCTGAGGCATAATACACAAGTTGAAACTTATACTTGAATATAATCATCATGATTGTTCTGTCCATGGTACGATTTCTAATTTCCCATCATGGGTCAACATAGTTTCCTTTTATTGTTATTTTGGCACTTTCACATCAGAAAGGGGGAAGGTGTTATTATTTTCATTGGGCGTCCTCTATTTGTTTGGGTGGCTCCTCACCGAGTTACTTACGTCAATAGCATACCCTACCATTGATGGTGGGCATGTATGTATTGTTATTGTTGTCATTTCATTAATCATTTATTCATGTCACTGTAAAATTGGTCTTTTTTTTTTTTTTTTTTTTGAATCATCTTTCACGGGGCGTGTAATGTGAATACAGAGCCAATCCAATTCTAACGGATCCTGCCGACATTATGCTTAATATATATGACAATTCTACACACTTGATTGGAACTTGTTTTATCTTCTAATGAATATGAGGCTCACAATTGATCATCATCATCAACAACAGAAAAATATCCAATACACGATGCCCTTTATTGGTTGTATATATATATATATATATATATATATATATAGTGTTACTTATCAAAGGATTCTGACTTGTCAAATGGATGTCAATTTCCTCAAGCAGCTCTTGTTCGAATTAGTAGAAAGGCCACTGGTTTAAGCTCACACTTTACCCTTGCTTGGTACTACCTACTTTTGCACTTGAAATTCAACCATGTAAACATCTTACCTGCCTCTCCCATTATAAGCTCCTTGATGTTGATTGGAGTACAAAATACGTACAAAAATGATTTTGGTTGATGAAGAGAAAATTGTTCAGGTACAAACATTTTGGTTGAAAAGTTATGCAAGTGAGAGAGAGGAAGATAAGAAAGGAGAATGGAAAAAGATGGTTGATGTGATGGAAAATGATAAAAAGAATTATAAAAAAATATTGTACAAGTTTGTTGTATGAATAATAAGTGATCTCATCTATATATAACCCTACCATTTTTCCTAAAATTCCATTTCAAAATATGTACGGATCCTCAAGGGGTGCTTTGCCTTTTGTATGCTCAATCCATGTATTAATGAATATTTCTATTTCAAACTATTTTATTTATTAAAAATTGATGGAACCGTTTGAATTTGCTCCCCAAGATTTTCTTTTGATTCTGTACGTTACTCCAGGTAAGATGAAAGCATCTTTGAAGAGAAAATATAAGGAATCATTTTATTTTTACGATATACTTTCATGACTGTTTTTTTCTGCCTACTTTTTCTAATCACATCACTTAATTTCATACTTTTCTCTCGTATCTCCAACTCTAAGTAATTATAAAAAAACATGAAAATGAATAGAATTTATAACATAAAATTAAACGTAGAGATTGTATAGATGGGCCATTAATAATGACTAGTATTTTAGCCTATACCACAGGATAAATATTTGTAATAAATAAATATTTTTGAATCTATAAATTTACCCTTATATAAAAAAACTTTTATCGCATGCAATGCACAAATTTAAATGCCAGTTATATTTTCAAATTTAAGTTAAATAATTTATATTGTGCTGTAAAGTTAGCTTTTATCGATTGATATTTTCTTACAAAAATATTAAAAATCAATTTTAAAATAAAAGTAGAAAAGTAGATTTTAAAATTAATAATTTAAAAAATTAAGTATGAGAAAAAGGATAAGAGAGTGATTTGAGAAAGAAAGTTTTGGTCTACTTTTAAATCAAATTAAATTAAAAAATAAAAATAAAAAAATGCAATTGAAAGAAATAAAAATAAAGGTTCAATGATATAAGAATAACTTCTAAAGTCGTCTCCTTTAAAAATGACTTCTAAAAATGTTCTTATTTAAGAATAAAAATTCAAATTTATAATATAGAAATAGATAAATAGTTTTCAGTACATAAACTGAATATGTAATCAATTTCTTAGTTAGTTTAGCGATGCATTATTTTTTCTTTAACTGTACGTGATTAACTTGTTGAAAGTGATAATTAGGTTTTTTTTATTCAAAATTCCTATCACTATAATAGAATTCATCTTAAGACTGCAAATGTCACAGTTTATATGCTTTGTTTAGATTGGAAATGAAATAGAAAGAAAAAATAAGTGACCAAAAAATAAAAAAGAAGGAAATAAATAAAAGAGAAATAGAGTAGAAAGAAAATGTTATTTGAATAAATTGAAATAAGAAGAATAGAAATGAAGAAATTTCTCTTTACTTATTTGATAAAGTAGAAGACAGAATATAAATGAATAAACAAATTGTGTGTAAAATATTCTGAAATTAATTATAAATAAATAAATTTAATCCAAAAAATTAAACTTTCTACTCTATTATTTTTTGAAAATGATTTATTATCTTTTTAAATATTCTGTTATAAAAATATTTAATTTTTAAGAAGCTCCCCCATTTCTTGCCAATTTGAGGGGATGGGTAGCTTCTTTTTTTTCTCTCTCTCTCGTGAGTTCCATTGAAAAAAATTTCTCTAAATATTTAGTATTTCTATCTTATCTTTCTGTATTCTTCTTTTTTTCAATTCGTATTTTTCCTAAAATAAATAATGGGTTAGTACCTAGCCAATAGGTTTTAGATAGTAGGTAGGTTGGACTTTTAGATATACGAAAAATAATTAGAATTCTTTCAAAGTTTGAGTCATCTCATATTTTTACAATATAAAAGAGGTTGGAACCTAGTTGTCTTTGTTAAATTATATAAAAGGTTCTGGCTCAAACAGTTAATTAAGATACAAATAATTTGTTTCTATCTTTTTCCCAGCATATTTGGTCATGTGACAAGAGGGCACTCAAATCCCAAATCTTACACTGTGATTGTTCTTTCTCTATGTGAGTGGAATAAGATAACCTATATATGCAAGCTTTTAGTGACTCAAGACAATGAATACGCATGTATACTTCTTTATTGTTGAAAAAATAAAAGGAATCTGTGCTCTTTTTAAATTGTTTTGTGCCTTGCAGAATGTCTTTCTAATTTCTCATAAACGACAAATCATTGGGCAAACATTTTTTTTATATAAAAAAGGCAAAACCAAATTTTTGGGCTTTTAATTACAATGAATTTTTTGTTAGGTGCATGAATCCGAACATTCCCATATATATACCTTTGTTGAGGTGGGAGGTGGTGGGGAAGTCTTGCCATCAAAGCTAGAGGCCCGTTGGCAATAATTATATATAATTTTCTTAAGTGGAGTTTAGGTTAACATATTAAGAGCGGGACACAGAAACAACGAGTAGCAAGTTACACTGCATGGCAACTGACACGTTCCTGTTTAGCCTCAGATATTAGAAAAATATACTACCACATTTATTTTCTTCCCTCTAAAAAAAAAATATAAAAGTAATAGGCCACATATATTAAACAGTGGTGTCAAAAGCACGAATAATTCCGTACTAGGAAATTTAACCGAGGATTCAGTTCATGTCATTGAAGGCTTCACTGTGTATCCATGATCAGTTATAATTAACTCTGTCTCTCTGGTAACTCACACGATGTCGTGTCACAATTCACAAATCTGTTTCATGGTATACTCAATGGGGTTTCGTGTGCCCGTGTTCAAAATTTGCACTATTTCCCTGAACGCTGTAAAATAAATAAAAAATTGGACAAATATATATGGATAGAGATATATATTGGTGCATTGTTACCGAATTATGTTTAGTACCATCACACTAGCTCTTCATCATGAATATACTAATCATATCCATTTTATACGAAGATGCACAGAAATGCCATGCTTCCGTGTCTCCCTGATTAGTCTGATTTTTTTGGGGTCCTACTTCTCTGCACAACTTGTGGGCATTCCCTTAAGCTAAAACGTTCCAAGTGTATGAACACATGTGTGCTTTATATTTGGTAAAGGTTCTCCGTTTTATCTTATACAATAGAAATACTATAATTAATAATCCCCATTATTCCCTCTCTCTACGTACTGATCTAGGCTATCAATTACAAAGCTCGATTCTGCCATACCCCAGATGCTTATTCGGGTGAAAATTCAATTGATTTTCAGATTGGTATGCTAAATTGGGTCTATTTAGCTCTTCGCAAAAATGCAGTCTGCAACATAGACAGTGATCTAGACAAAGTTCGTGACCATGTGAGCGTGTAAAACTGTAAGTGTGATAAATTAAATTACCAAAGATTTCAGCACCAACTTGGGTTTCTAGAGAGAAAGAGACAGGCAGCCAGAGGAGAGGGTGAAAGAGAGAGAGAGAAGAGGGGATTGAAAATCAATACGCCAAATGATGTCAGGAGAGAGGAGTGGTTAAAAAAATGATGTCACGTAGTGACAAAGGTTAACCTTTTTCACAGAAATGTAGGAGAAGATGTGGATTCACTAAACTAAAAGGGCAACAGGAAGAACTATCATCATTAATGATAAAAAGGAAAGGCAGGGGAATCTTCTCTGCAAGCACTGCCTTTTTTTTTTTCACAATTTGATTGAATGAATCAGATTCAGTTAATGGGAAAGTTCACCTAATTCTACAGGCAACTAGGAAACATTAAATTTTTTCTTCGTTAATTTATCTCAAAAATAAAAATTCAATTGTTTACTGCCGCTCACCTTGCATGGCTCAAACGTGTAGCATCATCAGATTCAATATATTTTTCTTTTGTGTGTGTTTTTTCTTTTCAACCCTATTACCGGAGGGTAACTAAAAACCCGCATTGTCATTGTTCATCCAAGACTCAAGAGAAAAAGAACCTACCCATTTTCTCACAGACTGGTAAATTCGGATAATAATTAAAGTGGATATTTTCCAATTCTTCCCTTAAATGAAATTAAACAGAAAGGAAACAATTTGACCGGATCAAATTAAAGAATTGTGCATCAGCAAAGCTATAAATTCATCAGGTAAAGTGAATCTTATATATACAAAGCCATAAAATCTCAAGATTAAGAGATTATTATGTATATCACACTGAAAATTCTTCCAGAGAAAGAGATCACATATATTTAATTTACACACATCAACATCACACCCCCGGTATAACTTATAAGATGAAAGAGGGTAGTGAGAGTTACCGTGAATGAAAAGATAAGGATGAGACTAGAGAATTGATGAAAAGGAAGATGTGTGTGTTCACCTTGTACTCTGAAATCTTGCAAGTGATGGTACCAAATGAAAGCAATTCAAAGCCTGAATTGCCATATTCTCCCACAGCTTTCTTGAGCTTCTAGGGCTTAAAATCCTGGAGGTGGAGAGATATAAGATGCATAAGAAGTTCAAGAAAGCTGTGGAAAAGCATGACCAGGACTTGAGAGAGGAAAATTGAGCTCAGATCTCTCTCTCTCTCACACACACCCCATCTAGGCACCAAAAGTTATAATGAGAAAAAGGGGTTGAGGGTGGAGATATAGGGGAAGGAGGATTTAGCATAAGAAAGTAAAGGAGGGTGAGAAGTGAGAAATAACCATGCCCATACAAAGTTTCTCGTGGACCACTCTACCATTTATAATATCAATCTACCAGCTTTATAGAGAGGAGGGGTATGAAAGAGAGAGAGGGGAGGAGGGGTGAGAGTAGGGTTCACTTCACTTACAAAGGTGCAATTTACCCACAAAATGGCTTACTTTCCCGGTGAGTGCGCAGTGGGTCACATACAAACACGCCAGATGGGTAAAGAACAATAATCTTTCCAAAAAAGACAAATCAAGAAAAGAAATGTAATTGACAGGCAAATGAGATTTTAAGCAACAAAAAGAAACCAAAGAAAAAGAAAAAAATGAATATACATATAGAGAGCTTTTGTAATTTGAATAAACCTTCCCATTCCCCTCACATGCCACCATGTGAGCAGGATCTCTTTTTAATTTTGTGTAGATTTAAAGTATGGGTTGTTTATGGTCCCCGATCTTTGTATACGTATTAATTTGTTTTTCTTTCATTTGTAAATAAATAAATAAAACAACCACACACACACTTACAATTGTAGTTGCTAATCAATCATTTTGCTTGCTGTAATGCAGATGTTTGTTTTATAATTGAGAGAATAATTAATTTGTGTAGAGCTGTTATGACAATGCACAATATGGTGGCATATGAGGCTGCCCAACGAAGAGACTATTGTTGCGCGCGCGCGCGCGTACATATATATATATATATATTAACTCTTAACTATAGAAAAGGGATAAAAAGAAGAGCTAAAGATTGTTTCCATATAGAGGGCCTTTCTATTTTTACACTTCTATTGAGTATATATCCTGGAGCTATTCCAGCTATGCGCTACGCATCTACAACTAGCTACTTACACAAATCAAGGTGTACTACGCTACAAAGTGGTTGAGTTTTTAATGCCAAATGTTGGCTCAAATTTAAAAATGCGCCCACTTTTATCTGCAATTTTGCTACTTGAGATGTATAAAAAAATTAATATGTCTAAAGTGTGTCCACCATTAATTCAACTATTTAATAACGTTCATATTTTTGGCATTTTATTATGTTATAACATTTTCTTTTAGTTTAATTTCTTGAATACAAGAAACAAAACCATTGACATATTTTTACATTACTCTTCTAAGATTTCGGTTTCGTAATTTCAATTATTCAATTAATTAAGTTTTTTGTTCATTTTTTAAAACATGGATCCTATAGTTTTCTATTGTTAATTTATTTTTAATCCCCAGTGACCAATATTCTTCTGTTAAAAGCATTGAATACCTTAGTAAATAAAAACTATGAGGATTACATGCAACTTAAATAAATGAAAATATAAATATAGTACTTGGAAAGGACAAAATTATAAATGGGAATTAATATTTAGGGGTGGAAATAAGTCCGATTAGATCAGACTTTGGCGGGTCTAAGTCTAACATGCATCACTATCATTAAATTTAAGTCTGATATGTTACATGTTAAAAATAATTTAATAAGGTCTAAACCTGGCTTACATAAAGGCCTGATATGATCTGACCTGAAAGCCTATATACAAAACCTGATTAATATAAAATAAATAATTAAAAGTAAAGTCACAAATTAACAAATATAATCTTATAAGTTATAATTTAAACAGACACATTATTCAAGTTTAATGGACTTTTTTTAAAACTTACGGATGATCTTTTTATTTAAAAAGACTTTTTAAAAAGTTTAAATTTAATCTTTTTAATAAATAACATGTCAGACCTTAACCAGATCAAACCATTAGCCCTTGACAGATTATCTGCTCTATTTCTAGCCGTACAGTCATACTTAAAATTGAACTTGCAAGAACTAAAATTCAAATGAACGAAACCTACAAGCACTAAATTAAAGGCTTGTTCAAATATTTTATTTACTTTTCAAACAATCAACTTTATAAATAATAATACACAAAGTGAAAATAAGCAAGAGCTTAATACGGTAACATGAGCGGAAGAAGGCAATAAGGGCGTGTTTCAATAATTATCACACTAAAAGTTCCTATAAATTAAACTCTTAATTTGTCTTAAAAATCTACCCTAACATATTCCCTGATTATTTAATATCATTTACTACCTCTCTTCCTTTTTTCACTGTTTTTTAATGGTGTAATATTGAAAATAAATTAATGTAAGAAATTAAATTCCGTTTTGAAAAAAATTTAAATTTAGAATAATATGTATTATTATTTAAGGTAGACTGAGCTAAATAACCAAGTCACTTTGGGGAAAGTATATATTAATTTAATGTACATAAGGTTGTAGAAGTTAAAGTTTGACAGAGGAAAAATAAATTTTAAAGAAAAACTATAAAATTATAATAAATTTTAAAAGGAACTAATTTTATAAGCTATGATTTAGCTAGGTAAAAGAAAAAAATTGTAATATTAAAAAATGTGCAAAAAGAATATGAAAAAGAATATTCGAGAGTAACTACATTTTGAGAAGTGATATTTAGCTAAGACTTTTAAAAAAGGATTTTTAATATAAAACGTTAAAAGTATTAAATAATTTTAAAGGTCTAGAACAACATTAAAATAAATAAATAATCGATTCTCTTGTAAATAAAAAATCATCTTATCTCTTAGAGTAATTATTATGTTTTATTATATAAAAGTACACATAAAGATAAAACCCAGTCAAGAAAAAATTAGATATTTAAAATTAAGAAAACTGGTTTTAATAATTTCTATATTTATTATTTTAACCTTTTAAAAGATTTTTTTCTTTTCTAAATCTAATTTAATTATTATAACCTTAAACACCCCCCCCCCCTCCAAATTAAAATTATCTTTTAGCATGACAAAAAAGGTTATACATTTGAGAATATAAAATAATATTACATTATCAATTAATCAAAAATTATAATTTATTGTAAGTTTATTAATTTTAACAATAAGCACTTTAAAAATCATATCAACTAATGATTTTTAATTGATTGATAGTGTAAATTTTTTACAATAACAATAAAAATTACATAGACATTAAACTCAAAAATAAAAACATTTCTTTGTTAAATGATTGCAAACTATCAAGTTCCTATTATAAGCTTGAATGTAGAAAAATGTGTAGAAGAAAAAAGTACCATAGAAAGAAATAAGGGAGAAGAGAAAATAAGTCAAAGGTAAATAATTGTTTCTCTTTTTACTTTTTTCTTTATAAACTTTTTTTTAAAATAATTTTACATTTTAGTACACAAATAAATTTTCATCCAAAAATATAATTTTGAAAATTATTTTTGAACACAAGAATTAAAAAAAACAACTGGGGAATATTTTCTCATATTCTTCAAGCATTTTGATGAACTATTATAGGATAATCTTTTTTTATCAAAAAAACAGAAATATATTTCAAATGTATTCAAAACACAAAACACTTTTTTCAAAGAACTGAAAATTATTTATAAAACAATAAACAAACATGGCCTAAAGTTGTAGGTTCTTTTTATTAATGTGTAAATAAAAAAAAGTTAATTTCTTTCTCTAATTATTTAGTTAGGTAACAACTAAAAGAAAAATAAATTATGTTGATCATCATGTTTATACATGGTTAAACTAAACTAGAATTCGGTCACCTTCCCGAGTTAAAAGATATATAGTACTGACAAAGATTATTAAAAAAAAAAATTTGATCCGCAAAATCAAACATAAATATTAAAATAATATATACTTTAGACTAATAATATGATAATAAAAAAATAGGGTATGTAGAGGTGTTCATGAATCAGATTTGGTTAAATTTGTTATCCAATTTGATCAAAATTTTACCAGTTGGATTGTATAAATTTTTTTATAGACTTAATTCAACCCAATCTTATCATAAATGAGCCATGACAGGTCGACTTAGTTGTGTTTGAATATTTAGAAAATATATTTTTTAGAAATCTTAAAATAATAATTTGTTTTTGTCTAAAATTTATTTTAAGTATATAATTACTAAATACATTCAAAAGAGATTAAATTATGAAAATACTAAAATAATAGAATTAATAATTTCAATGTTAATATATATATTTTTTAATTTTTGATAGAAATAAAGTATGATATTAGCATATAAAAATATAAACAAAATCAAGACAGAAATAAAAACAACTTAAAAAAGATAAAAAAAATTATGAGTGATTTTATTTAATAAAATATGTGAGCTGAAAATTATTAATGTGTTTTGTATTTAATAATATATATATATATATATATATATATATATATATATATATATAATAAATTAAATTATATGATAAGTGTTTGAATTGGGTTAAAAAAAAGAATCTGTTACACAATTTGTCCCTGATCATGTCTTAATGTCTTAATCGGCTTGACTTAAATTTGACCCACACACTTTAGAAACTACATCTAATATAATTGATTCAGGTTGAATTATCAGTTGAATTGAAATTGTGAATAATTATAAATGTATAGTGTGAAAGATAACGAGTGTATAAAAGAAATGAAGAAATCTTTCTAATTTTTCTCTTTCTTACTTTCGTTGAACATAACATAGCATAAAGTGTTTTAAAAAATTAATCCCACACGTAAAAAATTGAAAATAAATGAAAAAATGTAATTGCTAAATTATTGAGCTAAATATGCATTTCTTTTAAGAAAAACCACTTATAACTAAAAGTATGACAAATTAAAAAAAAAAATTTGATAAGTAGAAATTGAAAGTTTATCAACAGAAAATTGGTTTGACTAATATTGAATTTGATCTTTTTAAATAAAGTCTAGAGTTTAAATTTGTAAATGAAAAAATATAATTGTGAGAAGAAATCAACTAAAAATTATTTAGTTATCTTCAAAAGAGATTAATTATCATTAAAATTAAAAGAATATTTTATACCAATAAAAAATAAAAATCATTTTATTTTTTTTGTTGATATGATTGAATTTTGAATCTCGGGACTTCAGAACTACATCGGTAAATCTTTACTCGTGGACCTCTATAAGCATTCCATCTAGGATTAGTATGTCTATTTTGACCTGGCTCACTGTCAGTTGGGCCGAATGTAAAACGGCCTATTATAAGTTAAGTTAAAATTACATCGATAATTTTTTAGTTTAATCGAACTATTGATATATATAGGTAGCAGGTATGCATTCGGATTAATAATTTTGATGTGGTGCATTCGAATTAATATGATAGTTCATATTATTTATTTATTTATATAATTAAAGCTTAAAATATTTCTTTAAATAATTTATTAAATCAAACTGTATTTTATTTAGCTAACATTAAATCAAATTGTATTGAAAATTACACTAATTTAGGTTTTTTGTATTTTAAATTTTTATTTAAATTGTAAAAATACTTGTAAAATGCACTGTAACTTGTTTCTTATAAATAGAATCAGAGGTAATATTTGAGAAATTTTAATTTTTTATAATTGCATTAAATAATCACAATACTTTTAACATTTTAATTTTTATATTAATCTAACGCAGTTCACTAATTAAATTATTTAAGTTGGTCAGTGATGCTCTACGTATTTTTCACACCTGTGTACAGAAGCGTAAAATGTACTGTGACGGTGATGAATGAATGAATGGGGATAGGATGACATACGATAGGACATACAGGCATACAGCCACTCACACGAAGTTTGTAGGCGATGAGCAGCCGATAACATAAGATATTATCATCACATCCTGATCATGTGCGTGCTTCTATCTTAATGTGGTGGGTTGTGGCGTATTGTGGGTCACTATCCCGCGCTCAAGTGGGTCCTCTATATTCACTTCACTTCTTACAAAAAATGTTTAATTATTTCAGTTTCAGGACGTAATTCTATATTTTAATTATTTTACTTGAAAAAAATTAAAAAAACTACCTTCAAATGTAAAGTATAAAGAAAAGAATCGAGAAAAAAAATAAAATACATGAGAGGTGTTATTGTAAGGTCCACCACATGAGCAGCAGACACCAGTTATATCAGTTTGATATTCAGTTTGTTTTTCTTTTGTAGCGTACGGAGCAAGAGGGTTGTTTTGTTTCCGTTCGCATGGAAGTGAAAGATTTTACCGTGTGGTGTGAGTGAGCGTGTGGTTCTAGTTATGACTCATGAGTATTCTATACTGCTGCTCAGGAATTATTCCACTAAAACTATTACAAAATTTAATGTTACTTATATTTGACTTTATGTACTAGTATTTGTTTTTTATTTCATCAATGGTCCCCGTTACTTTTTTATGGATCTCTATATATTTTGTATTATTGATTTCTGTATAAGTAGCATCTTTATCTTACTCACATTAATTTGAGTAAAAATGAACTCTGATTTCTTAAGGAAATTTTGTAAATAAAATAATTATATTTAAGAAAAGAGATTTTACTATACTTGATCATTTAAGTTGGTAGATATTTTGTATTTATAATATGCTAAAATTAAATATTTATTATTATAATTTAAAAAATTACTAAAATTCAGATTTATAAAAGATAATTATTGAATACAAGATAGTAAGCGAAAATGATAAAAAAAATACACAAAATTTGATACCAAATACTTTTCCATTTAATTTTTAAATAACTAAATATGATAGTAGTATTTAGGTACGTTTTATATTCTTCGGCCTCGCCAATGCTCTCTTCTGCACTCACTGCCGCCACATGTCATACTGTTTGTTGCTAGCAGGTAGCAGCTGGCTGATAATTTCATCTGCACTCACCAATCATAGGGTTAGGATATCTGATAACTTTAATCCAAATTTGTTGATTATTTCTTAATTCATTCTCTATTATTGGTATTATTTTATTTCAATTCCAAATTTAATTCGAATAATGTGTATTGTATATATTTAAATAATAAGTTTTAAGTTTTTTATTTATTTATAAAACTACCAAATAATAACCAAACATATCTGTATGAAAATAACATTTTGGGTATACATTTTAGGCATAACATTCTTGGGATTGCAAAATTATACTGTGAAATAAACGTCTCTTAATAATAACTTTTAAAAGATGGGCTCAAATTTTATTATTTGTAATATGTAATTATCTTATTAAAAGTTATTATCTTATTCAATAACACAATTTAAAATATAAAAAAAATATAAAAAATATTATCTTTTACACTTTGTTTTTTTAACTTATTATTTGGAATATATTTGTAAAAATTTTAATGCAAATTACACTATTCGTATTAGTATCAATAGAATTAAAATACTTTTTAACTGAACATATAAAATTAAATAATATTCAAACATTTTTTTCTTAGAAATGTAATAATAAGGATCAATTAAAGTTTTCGTTAAAAAAATGAAAGATGACATGGTGAATATTGAATTTGATTGACTTAATGAACGGACAATGTTTTTGGTCTAAACTAAAAACTCCACGTCAATTAATTCAGGTGTGATGATAATGAACTGACAATCTAAACTAATTAAATTAATCAAATTGATTAAATTAATTGGTTATTTTTGCTTCAATTTCCAACAGGTCGTAGGCTTTATTTGATACTAGATTGTTGGGAACTTTGATGTGATGTGAAACTAGGAACAATGAACACAACAAGCTTGACTGAATGACTCAGTTGTATATATTAACGATAGCTTTGGTATAAATAGCCTTTCTACACATATTTACATATACAATAAAGCAGCCAATTTAGCCATAGTTAATGCCAATGGTAACAGAAAACTAAAACAATTAATATCTTTAAAGAATAGAACTTTTCTGATAAATTGAGCAATTTTTTTGTTGTTTCGTCATAAACTGAGCAATTATTCTAAAAAAAATGCAATAAAGTCTTTCACCAACCAATCGATTATTATATTTAATTTGAGCTAGTGTTTCAAAATTAGCCTTGATATATATGCATATTGCAACTTATGTACTAAATATTCTATTTACATCTTAAGTAATTACAGCTTTATATGCCTAACTATATTGCTATTCAAATTGAATAAAATTTGGTTCAAATATTAAATTAAAAAAATTAAAAAATAAGTTTTGATGCAAAATTAATGTGATGCTCTGATTAGCATTTTTCTATGTAATAAACGTTAAACACAAATAAACGTCAAAATTTTGAATATATATGTAATATGAAAAAAATTGGATATATAATTTTAGTTTTCCTATATTTTTGAAACTTTGATTCCCTTTTTTTCCCTATAATTTTAGTCTTCACATTTTTAAAAATTCATAAATAATTTCAATCTAATTCTTAATTTCACCTACATTTTATTTATTTTATTTTAATCTAAGTGAACGATAGACCTAACATATTGTTTTAAGATACCCTCAAGAAAAAATAATTAAAATATAAAATAGTTTAACATATTCTCAATTAGTGTGACTAATTGTCCTATTAGACTACATAATACTAATAATGGGTAAAATGGTAACTTCATGAGTGATGGAGGGGTACACAGTGTGTCTTGGTTTTAGAACTGTTCATTGTAGAATGTGCATTGAATGTCGAACAAAATTATACTATTTTATCTTAGAAAATTCTAAATTTTTTAGAAGGTTAATTGTTATTAATTTCACTAATCATATTAATTTCCATGAAAAGTTTGATTGACTTCTTGCATAAATTAGTATAATCTTTTACTATTTGTTTTGTCACACAATGTAAACATTTGAATTAATAGTTGAATTTTCCCAGAAAACCATAGAAAATCTAATTAATTAAATTTTACAATAATTTAATTAACATTTCACTTATAAATGATGCAAATAAAGTTAATCATGAAGGTAGAAAAACTAGGTGTTAGACAGGATAGATAGATGGAGATCCATGATTTTCATTTTCATGTATTCATGATATTTTTACTAAAAATTGTGTTTCATTAGTTGTCAAAATGTGTATGAAAATCACTAACTGAATTGAGTAATAACATGCTTGGATAGCCACCAGAATTAATTTTAGGACTCAAAATCATGATAAAAAATTAAAAAATAAAAGTAATTATTTGTTATTTTGACTTTCAACGTGATTTTGGAATTGATATAAAAAAATTAAATCTAATCCAAACATGTTATAAATTCTTTATAGATTTTTGTTGCAATACACTAAGGATGAAAGACTTGGTTAGGTTAGAGCAAAACATTCTCATTATCATATGCAAGTTTGATAATATTTTTTTACCAAATTTCTTTGACTCAGTGGAACATCACCAATTTACCTACCCAACGAAACAATACTAGGCGAGGTTTGATTCGATATCGACAAACATATACATTTGAAAAATAATTTAGTTATCCCTTTTGACTCTTAATTGCATTATAATTTTTGAACTAAAACTCTGAGTTGTATGATCATTTTGCCTACAAATTTATGGGAGACTCAACGTGTACAATGAAGAATAAGGTTTATGTTGGTCCCAGATGAACTCAAGAGGGGGGGTGAATTGAGTTTTATAAAATAATTCACAATTTAAAATCAAACTCAAAGCAATAATATAGAGATAAGAGATAAAGAAGACACAATCAATTTTAACGTGGAAAACCCAATTGGGAAAAAAACCACGACATCCAAATTGGATAATCAATCCAATGGACAATTTCACTATGATAATTTTGTGTACAAGAGTTCCTAGTATCCTAGTTTCCTAGCCTACCCTTACACAACAATTATCCCAGCTGGTATCCTTGTTTCCCAGCAAAAAGCTATCGTCTCAATTCACCAAGAATAGAGACGGACTAGTATCCTTGTTTCCCAGCCAGACTGGTATCCTAGTTTCCCAGCCAAAAGTCGCACGTCTCAATTCACCAAGAACAAAGACAGAACTGGTATCCTAGTTTCCCAGCTGCGACCTTTTCCAAAGTTAAGAAGAAGAATACAATAAAATAGTTACCTTTACGCTTCTATACCTTAAGCAAATAGGTACCTTTAAATCCTGGTTGAAGAATCAGACTTGCTAAATGCTTCTATATGATCTCACAACAATTCTCTCAATGATGCAAATATAAACTCTCTAAACTCTGATGGAATGCATACCGTAAACCCAAGAGTATGTTTCTATTTATACTAAATTAGAGATATGATTTTATCCAATACAATCCTAAAAGATATTCTATCTTATCTTAAAATATTTTATCTTCTATGCAATGCAAACTTAAAAATATCCTATCCTATTTTTGAATGCAATATTAAAAAATATTCTATCCTATTTTTGAATGCAATCTTAAAAATAAATATATTGGCAAGATCAATCTTCTAATCTCCTTACATAAAATCTAAAACATAAATAAAAATAAATCTTCTTAATTCCATGTCATCTTGAATGATATCAATCTTCAGGATTCTTCAAATAATCTTATCAATTATGTTGATCTTCATAAATCCAAAATATCAGTAACTTCAAAATATTAAATCCAAAATATTAGTAACTTCAAAATATCAAATAGTTATCATCAGTGCAATAAATCTAATAATGTGACATTCATTGTTTGTTATCATCAAAACTTTATAAATTTTTTTAAGCATAAAAGGTTTAACAAATATCCAACAGTTTACATTGTGAAACAACGCCTTTCTTGCCCTCATTAATTATTTCAAGAACTTCTGCTATTACCAACCATAAAATTTAAGAACTGTCTTAATCGAAGCATCAAGACTTCCAATTGTGAAAGTGTAACTAATGAATAACTTATTTGACGAAACAATGAATGCGTGGGAATAAACAATTTATCCTTATAACTATTCAATAGAGAAAGATGGTCTATCAAAAGATGACCAATGTTTCAAAATAATATAGTACTGATGAAGTTGATGAAGATAACAATAAAAATTTATGCTTAAAAACATCCCATAAACTAAAAATTAATCCAAATTGTACCTGACAAGGTATGGATATGAATTAAAGACCTCACAAAAAAAAAAGAGATCTGAATTAAAGAAAATACAGAAACATGGTAAAACTCAAAACGAGTCGCACAATTGCATGTGAGATGTAAATGAGTATAATTCCGCCTCGTACTAATTTGTTCGCTATATATTCTTGCTGACTGAAATTTAATTTCCCTTTTGAACTGTTGGATATATAATAGCGATTCCTATTTTACTTGTTTTAACTAATATACATTAACAAACTTCATTTGTCTTATATCAGGATTAATTAAGAAGAGATTGCTCACGAGTCACGACTGACGAGCCTCTATCATTTCTTAATTATTCTGGTTTTAGGCGTGCAAACTTAGAATGATTAGAAAAATTACCATCCCAGGCAAAAAATTCAAAAATAGAATGGGAAGAGGAAAGAGCACAAACACACTCAGAGGTAAAAAGAAAATGATTGCTACAAGACGCGTCCATTAGAATAATCCAAGCCACTAGTTAACAATTTTTTTCGAAGTCATATCTTTCACTTCTTGATTCCCACAAGTATGAATCTTTCCAGATTTCCACCCTCTGTTGTGGTTATTTGCATTTATTTATTAATTAGCCAGACTTCCGTATTAATTAGGTGTCAGTTTCTTATTCCAATATTCTACCACACACAGGCACACCCCCTAATGATTTACACTCCAAAAAAAAAAAATTTATATATAAAATATGTACACACACTAACTGGATCTCTAATTAAGTGTTGCTGCTGTATATATATAGACTACAAAAAAGTTGGTGATTAGTGACGATTTATTCCTAGCGATTACTATATATCGTTGGAAATATTTTAATTTTTATCCCCGATATTAGATATACAACAATATTTTTAATATTTAATTAATGTCTTCAAAACTTTCTTATTTTTCACATCCTCTCCCTCTAAGGTTTCTTTTTCCCATTTTTTCATATGAGTCTCGCACTATCTCTTATGTTAGTCACAACATTGACATTCATAAAATTTGGTTTTTCAACTTTCATGCTCTCACTCCCTTTGTCTCTTCCTAACCCTAAGCAATGATTTCCATTTCTTAGTGAGTGATTTGTTTCATTTCTTTGGGTTTGTGAATTTTACTTTGAGTTTCATTAATCGCTCAAGATTTTGATTGAAGATCATCGAATTTTTAGGGTTCTTAAAAAACAAACGAAACTCTTCTCCTAAGTTTCACAAACTCAGAGAAGCGACGACAAAGTGGCAAAGCGGTTGTTCTACGATTCAAAGAGGCTTCGATTTTCACTTTTCCTCATCAGAGACTCAACAATTTTCTGATATGCACTCTATTGATTGTAGCTTTTCTCTTATCACCACCAAAAGCCCTAACTCTTCCGATTTGCATTTTATTGAACGTGCAAATTGTTCGATCTGCATCTAACGATTTAAAATTGTTGTAGTATGAGTGAGTGCATGGATGGAAAAAATAGGGAATTTGAGTCGCTCTTTGTTCTCCCTTACGCCATCGTTGTGGCTAATCGCTATCAATTCACGTTTGTTCGCAACTTGGCCATAACGATGTTGTACCCTATTCCACATGTGAATTAGGGTTTCATTCATTTCTCTTTTTTCCTTATTATTATTTTTACTGTGACGAAGAAAAGAGAGTTCTAATTGGTTGGCAAGTAAGGCAACATAGCATGATTGCATTTCCAGAAATGGTTTTGGAGGAGTTAGGTGTAGCTAAGATTGAAAGTGGCACCAAACTCTATTTATTTAACTTGGATCGTGAAGTTGTCAACGATAATATCAAGGTATCATCATCATCTACAATAGAAAATCTGTTTTGCTTTATTTTTTTCTCTACTTTTTTTATTGTTTTCTTTTAATATGTTATGATCCATTTTTCTTTGTACATCTCGTGATAATACTAGTAAATGTTGTTTTGTAATGGTGATATAAATGTAGTTTAGTTTTCAGTCAAAATTAAAGAGAGAAGAAATTCACATATTATCAAAAATATGAGAATCAAAGTCATTGTCTTTATAGTATTGAAAACAAGATCAATTTGGATTGAAAATTAAAGGTCCTGAAACACGTTTTACCCTATAATTTTTTTATCATTTTTATTCTTAGTAGTATTTATGTTTACTTTGTGATTTTTTTTCAACTTTTGTTCTTATTCATGTCATATTTTGCTCCTAACTTCAACTGTGTAGCATGCTTGAATCTTTGTATTTAGAAAGTTTGTGTCTTTGGAGATATGTAGAAAATTTCACTACTTGCTATTGTTTGCTACGTATTCAATTAGTTTATATATATTTGTTAATGTTAAATTGGATGTCATTCTTGATGACAACCCTTTCATTCTTTTGGTTAGTCAAATAATGCAAAGAATTGATAAATTGTGTTAGACTTTCATAGTTGCTATTCTTGAAGGAGGGTGAATTTAAAAGGTGCACCATTCATTATGACCAAATTGGGAGATCAAAGTGAATAACATAAGTTATGTTCATGAGGCACTCTGATGCTTTAGCAGCCATCAAGAAATACAACAATGTGAGGCTTGATGGAAAACCATTACAAATTGAGTTTGTTGGAAGCTGTTCGGCTACTCCAGTTGTCACGCCTCTTTGTCAAATTAACTTGGGAATACCAAATGATTTCCATTTAACTGAAATTCTTATTCTTGATCGTTTGAGCTTCTTAGTTGTATATATTTCTTCATCTTTCTAGTCTAAATTGTAACTTAATAGTATCCTTTATCCTTTGAAATACTCAATAGCCTTGATTTGAAATTTGTAGTTGCTCACTTATGTTACATGAAATCACATATTATGTTCATTTAAGATTATGAGTAAAATTTAGAAATTTAGATCGAAAAAATGGTTAAGAATTGATTCCTTTTAACACTAACCATTTCCTTTGGCCTAAAAATATTTAATTTTAAATTTCAAGACAGACAACCAAGCTTGATATATGATATAGTTCTAATTGTTAGGTAAGAGCTGCACTTTCAATGGTTTAATGTTTGACATTTAACTTGGTTTCAAATTTCACTCTAGTAGCACCATTCTTAGTTGTATCTTGCATTCAACTTTATTGTCAACTCAATTGTATCTAGATACATTAGAATATGCAAACACAAAATCTCAACCTAATGTCTAGATACTCAACTGTGGTTGGATAATAAATTATGTAAACAAAAGTTATGTATGATTGCTGCTAGAGAGTTGTTATAATAAGAGAGGCTAAAGGAAAAAGGTAGTTATCAAATCATTAAAAGTAATGTGAACCATAAATTAATTTTGATTTGTATCTAATGGAAGATCATGATCTCTAAGTAATAACCATTTTCTCTTATTATTATTTTACAGTTTCATTGTTCAATCGTTGCTCCATCAGTCTTTTTTGTATGGAAGCTTCTGGTGTGTTGATGGTGCAATATTATTGTGTTCAATGAATTTTAGCTTCATCTAATATAATTAGACAATGTTTCGTTTAAATAAAATTTTGTTTTTATTTTATTCTACTATTGTGAATCTATTTTTCATTAATGTTCTCAGTTAGGGAAAATGTATTATGACAATTTGATGTGAAAGTGAAACTAGTTTGCCAAGTTTAGTCATAATTAATATTGTGGAGCTTTTTGTAGAATTATATTAGGTAAACCACTAACATATATGATACTTGATATTGTGGCATGTATATTTTAGATATTTTGACAAGTAATAAGTACACAATTGCTTCCCCTAATTTCTATTCCTCAAATTATACCCTTCATTTTCATGAAATTCAAACAAGGTGTATTAGAGTATAGTTTTACTCTACTATTTTTTGTTATTTTTATACTCTATACAACAATAGTTAGTAGGTTATTGTTGACTATAGGCCTTACTACATGCTTTTGTCGATTTCCAAAATAAGCTTTTTGTGGACTAGATTTTAGCTAGCAAACTTGAAAATGCAACCCAAAAAAAGTAACATATTTTTGCTATTTGATTAAATTCTTAGTAGCAAGTGTATGTTTTTACTTGATTACATCCAATCAAAACTTGTTTAATAATTTATGTTCTAAGAAGTGATCATGTGTCGAGTAGCTGGCAAAATCCAAAGCAATCATTAGTTCGTGTTATTTCTTATTCTATTTTTACTGCTTACATTTACTGGGGTTTGTTTTTTTAAGTAGAATTACAGTATGCTATTTGAAAAGAAGTCTTTGCTAATATCTCATGGTGTTAAAATCTCCCATAATCTTTAGCTTCATCGATTTTTAATATTTTCTTTCTTTTTGTTTGCTCATTTCTTGACATTCTTATGGATCAATGCAGTTTATGCAATTATTTGATGGTGGCTTTGGTAGAGAATCTATTTCAACTTGGTATGTACAACCTTATCTTCCTTCTTGAGAGTTGAGACTCATCTCTAATTTCAAATTCTATATATATTTTTCCATATTTCAGAGGAGAAGAAAAAAAAGGAACTTTCCAAAATCAATATAAAGTGAGGCCTTTGGAGCTTCTGATTCCAAGAAAGGTAATATTACTATTGACCTTAATGAAATACAAAAAATATCCTTCTTCGAAAGATGGTTTTGAGTTTCTAGTGCCTACAAAAAAAAGCAAGAAAGTTAGGAAACAATTGAAATTCGGTCCAATTTCTAATAAAGCTTATATTGATTGGTTTGGAAATAAAACCCGAAACATCTATTATAAAGTTGTCAGATTTCACTATAAAGTCTTACTTGTTAGATGGTGTCATCATGACTTTGAATAAAAATTCCTGAAGAAATTGTTTGCTTGCAACTCTTTGTTAGTAAATTATTTGCTTGTTCTCATGAACTCTACTCTTTTCTTGTATATAGTGGTTTCCTTTGTCTCCAAAAATTCCTTTTCCAATATTAATTGTTGCCAAATTTATTCTGATTTTCCTATTATCTCTAGGAACTAAAACTATGTTTGTAGACCATGGGTACCACAAATAAATGTCCATAAGGGTATGTATGGCTAATAAGTATTTAATTGGATTTTGATTTCATGGTTATGATATCTTTATCCTAATTAATTATGTACATTCCATTCAAAAGGTCATGTTGCCAATAACTATGCAGATTTTTATTCCTAAAAGATCATGGAAGATGTGCAACTCATGTTTTAGAAGAGTTTTTCATATTCCAAAAATATGCATCAAGCTTTTCTTTTGATGCTCTAAGTCTCTCTGGTTTATTTTTTCTATGCGGGTGAGGTCTCCAATTGTGGACATCACATATGGAAGGTTTCACAAAGTTGAAACTAACTTGGAAGGATATTATAAATGGGAGGTTGAAAAGAATTAAGGAACACACTCAACCTAACTTGTAGTTTTTTATTTGGTTCATTTTTCCCCATAGACTAGATGTTGGTAAATAGGACATATAATGCAACCAGAACTTAGTTAGAATGTAAAGTTAGAGAAAACAATATCATCAGTTGTTATGGAAACTTTTCAGAATTATATTAATTTCAACATTTTTAAAGTTAGAGAAAAAAATATCATCAGTTGTTATGGAAACTTTTCAGATTTATATTAATTTCAACACTTGAAGGTGCTAGTTTTTTACTGTTAAAAAATGTGTCTCTTATTAGCTTTTCCCTTTGGCTCTGATACATAGACAATATGTAATTACGTTAGTACATGATTTCTTCATTATTCATGAACTATTTTTCTGAACATTGCAAGAACAGTGACAATATTTATGATGGGGGGAAGCCCCCAAATAGCTCATGTTGGGAAAGCCATTGTTGTTCTGATTCAATTGATAGTGCTCAAACAATGTAACTGTGTTTTTTATCTTATTTCTTCTTTTCTTTAGTTTGAGCACTTCATCTTATTTTAATTTCACCATTGATTCTACTCTGAATTTTGAATGGTAAGGTGCAACCCAATAACTTGTTGCCTTGTTTCCATACTTATAGAACTAACCGCATACCACACAAAAAGTTTTTCCTAATGTTGTAAGTTTAAATTTTCCACCTTTATTCTGACATTGATCAAATATCAATTGTTGTTGATTTTGTTTCTAAACTTATTTTGTTGATTTTGGTTTGGTGTTGTAGGAGAATGAACGAACTATCTGCAATTACTTTAGGAGGCCAAGTTCTATAATATTCTTCAAGGAGGAAGTATGTAGTTTTCTTTTCCTTAATAATAACTTTAAGCAATTTGCCTTGTTGTTTTTTTTTATTAATAATTATTATTAGTGTTGTGTATGTGTGTGTTTGAATGGATGAATGAGTTGGTGTGTAGAGATGGAAGGTTTACCTGTAAGGAAGTTGCTGAGGTTTCAAATATTTTTAATTTCTTATTTTCTTTAATCCAGGTGGCATCCCAAGCATAAAATATAAAGATTGAGATGCTTCTGGATATGACCTAGCCTGATGAGACCAAGACATCCACACTTGGATCAGGCCATTCCTAATGCACAATTCCAAGACTTCATTGATTGTTTTCTTAGAACTCAAAACAAAAAATGGAGAAGATGGGAAAAAATGACTCCACGATCCTTAGAGGAATGATAAGCCGAAGGAGGATTCGCCATAAAGGAATAGCTTACTTGATAAGAATCAATTTGGTTTTAGTGAAGAACCAAGAAGAGACTATTATATCAAATTAAGCAAAAACATAATTCATTCACAATTTGTTATCCAAAATTAGGAGTTTTTGAGTATTTATAGAGTTAGACATAAGAAGATAACTAAGCTTGTAATAACTCCTTAAATGCATAGTTTAAGGCCTATTGACATCAAGTTTGAAGCCCATTACACAAGTAAATAAAAATTTGCAAAATTGTCACAGAAGGTTTCCGCTAAGCGAGACATTCGCACTAAGTATAATTTCTCCTCTGGCTGGAATTGGGCTTAGCGAGCTAGTGTTGCTATGTAAGTTGTTCAACCAATCTTCAAAGTGCTCTAATTTAGGTCCTTGTGGCTTCCTCCTTCCTTGCCTTTGATAAGTAGTTCATCCTTGATTCTTTTGGTCATCTTTTCTTGTAGAAACTTGGGTTTGGACCTTGTCATTAGCCCTTCAATTCATGTAGTGGTTCTAGGTCCTTATGCTCTTTGGATAGTCCTCCATTAGAACCTTTGCTCACAAGTTTCATTTTTCTTCTCTATTTGGTTGACATAGCACATGATTCAACTTTGTTTGATAAATAGAGTTTGCTAATAATTTTTATTAATCATATTTGATTTGAAGTTGCCTTTTACATTCACACACTATCTTTGTAATATGCCATTATGCAAACAAAAATGATTAAAATTCTAAACAATGAAATTACTTGTCTCCTTTTTCTTTAGAGAATGATATGATAAGGTTTTCGAAATATTGACCATATGAATGACAATTCAATGGTATATTGAATATATTTTTATTCCTTTCTCTCCTTTTAGATGCTTGATGATTAGTTTTCCTCATAATAATTTTCTGGCATATTCCTTGACGGTTCAATGTTTGACTAATCAAAGTATGAAAATTCTATCTCAGAAGTATCCTGAAATCACATTCTCTCTCTCTCTCTCTCTCTTTCTTTCTCTCTCAACTTTTGAGATTTTTATCTCTTGAATTCAGGGCTTAAACCTATGATTTCAATTCATATTCTGATTTAGGGGGTCTTTGTTTGTATCATTATTAAGTTTTTCAATATCATCATTATTTTTCCTTTTAAGTTTTTGCTTCTTTTTATTATTTCTTGTTTTTCCTTTTTTATTTATTTCCCAAGCTCTTGCTAATCGTTGTATCATTATTTCTATCTCGTTATCATTTAGGATTTGTCAAGGCCTGAAATAGTCTTGAATTATTGGATTTCCCTTTCTATAGTAATACCTAGCTTAAATTTTTCTTTCTACATGTGAAATAATTCATGCTTGTTTTTTCACTGCAATACCATTTGTCAATACCAGACAATGTGATTAGGCACTACATGAATGAAAATATACTAATTTGTCTAGGTGACTGTTAACGGTTCGGCAAGCGCATCGATTGTCTAAGTAATAAATAAACAGTAAGTCCGAGTTTCGAATTTCACAGGGACTTTGCTTGTACCTAGAGTTAATATATTTCTAATTTTAAGCGAATAATGATTTAAATTTGATAGTTTCTAATCCTAATGCAAAAATGTAAAATTTAACATAAATAAAGATAGTTGAGCAAAGCACTACAAAGAGATAGAATACAAACACTTGGGGTGAGTTTTCTGTTGATGCGGAGTTTTGTTACATGTATTGGACATAGCGGGAGCAATAAGAAGATGAAGCTTGTGCCTTAGAAGAAAGTTTTTAGCTTTTCACATGCCTTGAAGATTGTAATTTAAATTAAGTGTATGAGAGGCCAATCTTTTGATCCTTGCATTGCATGCACATAATCATTAACATGCTTACATGTTTTCATTAATGTATCAAAGCTATTCATGTTTTAAAATAAATCAAAAAGTCATGGCTAATGTTTTTGGAAAAATGTAATCTTACTGCTTTAATCGATTACATAGTGGTTTAATCGATTATTTGCTTCGTTTTAAATCTGGAAAAGCCATGAAGAACATATTAATCGATTACATGACTCTTGTAATCGATTACATAGTAAAAACAAAAGCATGCCTCACTGCTTTAATCGATTACCACAAATTGTAATTGATTACTCAAGCTTGCTTCACAATGAACTTCACTGCTTTAATTGATTACAGTTCGGTTTAATAGATTATTATGTTCGTTGTAAAACCCAAGATGAAGCTAGGAACACTTTAATCGATTAAATGATAATTTAATCGACATTTAATCGATTACATAAGCCATTTTAATCGATTATTTGGCGCGTTGTAATCGATTACAGGTTGTTACAAAAAGCTGTTATAAATAGAATGAAGACTTGTCTGTTTTTAAAATTTGAATACTTCAAATTTTCTGAATATACTCAAGCCTTCTCAAAGTTAGAAAGTGATTTTCTGGGTTAACTAAGTTCTTATCTCACTCTTTAATCTTCATGGGTATTGAATGATTTCTTGGGCAAGAGTTTTCAAAGAAGTTTTGGAGAGCATGTTCTGAAATCTATTTCTGCAATTTAACTCTGATTGGTAAATCATATGCATTCATATTCATTGGATCATCAGGTTGTTTCTCTTCATTATCTTTGGTTGTAAATTCGTTTTTGTATTTTTGGTTATTTGAAGCTATTGTAAAGAGTTCTTTGAAGTTTAAGCTAGAGTAGGGCTCTCTAAGGGAAGAGCAGAGTAGTGTTCTCTAGTTCTTGAGCACTAGGAGTCTAATAATGTTTTAGATTTTTATTCTTTATCTAGGTTTGATAAAGGGTGATTTTTGTAAAGCTTGTAAGAACTGAAATTTATAATAATGAAACTCTAATCTAGTGTTGATTAGAAGAAACTGGATGTAGCTTCTCTTGAGAAGTGAACCAGTATAAATTCTTGTGTTGATTTTCTTTTCCTTAATCTCTACTAGTTATCTTGTTCATTTGCTCTTGCTATTATTATCATTACTCAACAAATTCTGTTTTAAGCAATTGATTTCTTGGGTTGAGTGGTTTGATTGATTAGAAGCATGCTTGGTTTAAAAGTGATTAAGATCCTTTAACTCTGATTTTACAAATAAATTTCAAAAGGTCAAGTTTAAACCAATTCACCCCCCCTCTTGGTTATTGAGGGTATTCCTATTGTTTTCAACATGTTGGGGCTTAACTCATTGAAACTACCCTTGATGCAACATTAAAGAGTTTTCACTATTCAACATTATTCTCACATTACCTTCGCCTTCTAACTTACTCTAACCATGATTCCTCATGCGCTAGACCTTAAATCACTTAATTTCACTCATGATCTCTCAGTAAGCTACGTTAATTGATTTGCATAAAGATTAGAGATGATAAACTAGGCTAAACAAAATCACTCTATCCCTAGACATGATATTATTTAGAAGTGTTTTTCAGTTCTAAGGAAATAACCATTTTTTCAATGTATTAAAACCTATAACAAAGCATGCAAATGGGAGATCAAACCACAAACATGAATAAAGCTCAGAAAAATAACAATAATACGAAGATAACATTAAATAGATAGTTAGAATCATTAGATCAAGAATGTTTGGTTGTTGAGCTCCCAACAATGAATAGTTTAGCCTCCCATTGTCATGAGAAACTTACAAATACAAAAAGGAAGCAAGAGGAGTGAAAGAAAATGGAAGAAGAATGGAGGAAGATGGAGGAATGGGACCTCAAGTGAGTGAGTTTTCCCTCATTTTTGTAGCTTGGCCCCTTTCTATCCCTGGCTGTCTCTTCCTGTGGATAAGTGTTTTTCCCTTTTTATACTTCAAAACGTGCACTTCAGGTTTTTCAGAATTAGTGGCCCACTGAGTCGTCCCTTTTTGCGCTAAGCTAGCCTGCATGTGCGAGCTGAGCCTGCATTTGCGCACTGAGCGAGCCACTTTGGATCTTCAATCCATCCTCCATGTCTCTGTTGTATCATTTTTTACAAAAAAAATACAACCAACACACTATCAATCAACTAATTTTAGCATTTACTGGATAAAAGTTCAGAAGAAGATAAATTTCTACTTTTTACTCACAAAAGAAACATTAAAAGAGGAATAATAAGATAATTGTTATGTGATTTACATGTAACATTTACGTATGCATAACAATTATCAATGACTAGGTTTATAAAATTTCCTTGTTTTAAGGTGCTATGTGGTTGATAAGTTCAAGCAATAGTCATAGTCTACATTTATTATGTTCTCATAATATTTTGCTTGGCTTTTCCTTGTTTTTTCTTACACCACTCACATTTTTGGGTTTAGTTAGATGAAACTAGATTAGGTATATATTTTGCTTTTATATATATTTTATTTTAGTGATTTTAATGATTATATTATATTCTTGATGTTATTTGTGGAAGATTTAATCTCATATCTTGTTATCACCCTTTAACTCCAAGAGGATATTATTCTTTAAGGTTTGCTAGTTCAGTGCAAGTTAATTCTTTCTATCTCAAAGTGATCTAGAGTTCCAATTTCGATAACTCAAACAAAGTAAATCTCAAACACAAATTCATTTTGCTTCCTACAAAAATATCTCATTTCTATCAAGTCAAACATCGACGAAAAATGTTTGGGATACCAAGAGTTATTTCAAACTTTGCTTGCCATTTTCTAATGCGTCTTTTGGAACAGTTCTTTTGTTTTAAATTTAAGAATCTATATTAGAGATATTAAAGTTGTACTTTGAGCTATTATCTTAATTATATCTTATTTAAACCAGTTCATGAAAGTTAGTTAAGATATGTTTTTGAAGAAAATGGAACAAATAAATATCTAATTAATCTATATATACAGGATGTCTTTCAACAATGTACTCTATTTATTTTACTTATTTTTTCCTCTAAAAAATATTTATTACTAGTGCACTGTATGTCTTTCTACTGGCTTATTAATCTAGAGTTGCAAATCATAAGGTATCCTTGAGTTTATTATATACTCTTCTTTTCTCTTTAAATCATATCTTAATAATAGAGTATGAAGTTTTAAATTAGTGAAGTGTTTTATTATTTACGCCTTCAGTGATATGTTTTATTATTTGTAACTAGTGAAGTGAGGTAATTGCAATCATCCGAAAACTGGTGCTTTTGCATAAGGCTATGTGAAAGAGACGTGGTTACTTGATATCTTATTTTGAGTGTTATGATGGCCAGTGATTTTGCTGTTTTTTTGCACAAGGATGTTGATTTTCTATGTGATTTAGTGTAACTTGATTAATTCATTGTAAATAAATTCTTTACCTTGACTAATATGCAATTTGTTTATTAAGAGTTTGATCGGTGAACTATATGATTTTTAAATCAAGATTTCTTACATTTAATTGTTTAATTTGATAAGATACCATTTTTGGTTGAGAAAACTCTTTTGTCTTATTTTTCTTTTTAATTGATTAAGAATTAAGAAAACTCATTTAATTATTCGTTAATTAAGTTAAATGTTAAGAATGGTTTGTTGTGGTATGTATCATTTTTGAGCTTTTGTTAAAAAAATCTAGTATTCGAGTAAAATTTAATAGGTCATATAATGTATAGTAAAATATATAATATTGGTTATAAAAAAATAAAGATAATTAATGAATAAATATTAGATATACAGAGAATTTTTAAATAATTAAAATTAAAAACATTTTTTTATTATTTATGGCAGTTTTCAAATTGTCAAAAATGAATGAAGGCTGATATTAAAAATGTAAAAACAACATATATTTTGTGGGGTTAAAAATCACCAAAATTTTTTTAGTAAATTTATCAATATTTAACTAAAAACTATCATATATTTTCGACGATGCATCCTAACCATCGAAAATATAATTTCTGACGATTTTTAATAGTCAAAACAATTTTTTCAACTGCTACAAAATATATCACCGAAACATGACTTTCTAACTGTCATGTTTTTTATATACCAAAACTCTAGGTAGATATGATAAAAGATAATATATGTCTCACGTGGTGGAGGATGCAATTTAACATGATAGAATGCGGCAGTAGTCAGAAGAATTTCTGTCATGCCACCACCGCAGCCCTCAGGATCACCGCATGTTCTTCGAATGTGTTTAAATTTTTTTTTCTTTCTCCATTAAAATTAGAAGTGATCATTCGAATTTAAAATCTTATTTAAAAAGATAAAATTTAATACCTCTCAAACCAATCACTTGTGTATATTTTGAGTGGTTCCGTACAGTAGGTGCATGTTTTACATCATGTACTTATGTTTGGAAAGCCACAAAAATTCGAGGTCCTTATGCTACCTTAATAAATTGTAAACGACTAGAAATTTTATGACAGCAACAGAAAGTGTGTTTGGATATGCATTTACAAGCTTTACAAGCTTAATTCTGGTGATTTTGTAAAGTAAATTCTAATTAAAAGTGAATTTGAAGTGAAACAGTTTAGGTTTGAATCTTTTATTTCAAAAAGCAAGTTTCAAGTAAAAGTACAAAATTTTCAGGTACGCATGTTTAATTAGGAGCAAAATCAATTCTAACTCAAAAACAAAACTATAATTGTTTTTACCAAAAATCCCATTCCTCCCATCCAAACAACAATATTCTCCAAAGCAAAATAACATTAGTCTTCCACAATTTTTTTTTCTATTAATTAAAGATTAAAATTGAGTGTGCGGATATATGTCTATGAACTGCAAGGATCAAGTATTCGAGTATCATCAATAAAAAGTTACTTGGTTAGATTTTTACCAACGATATGTAATTAGTAGGCGGCTTATATATATTGCGGTAAATTTTTGTTAAGACTCGTGGTTTATATCCAGACCTGGAAATGTGCAACCTCCCTACCCTCAAACTTTAAGTTCATAAAAAATAAAAAAAATAAACAAAAAAGAAAATCATGCAAAACACTCTACACACATTCATTCATTTGCCCACATCACGAATTTGGAGAAGGATATATTCAACCTCGGGGGGGCCTGCCATAGTCTCAATTATGGATGTCAATGACATCAGATCAGAGAGAGTAAAAAGAAAGAAAAGGGTGATTATGGATTGAGGAAAAAAAAAACAACTTTGGGACAGTAAATATTCAATATAAGTATATAGTTTGATCTTAGTGGGGACATGGTTGGACTCAGCAGTCAGCTGGAGCTTTGTCCTATTGTTCATCTGCATGGAACCAAATTCTGCACTTGAAGCTTATCACTAAAAGTAGGGAGAGTTCTTAGGCTTTTAGGGTTGCACTGAGACTAAGACTGGGGACAAAGCTAGCTAGGGTTGAATTTAAATTGATTTGAATGACCTTATTTGCAGTGGCAGTCTCCCACGGGTCACACTCTCAATCAGCACCATTTGCTTTTTCTGCATAATGGACATCTTTTTTCTAAACTAAGTTCAAGATTGAAGGAAATATATACAGCCAATGGAAAACGTCATGTTATGTAAAAGCCACATAAAATAATAATGGGTACATGATGGATCTCATAATATTTTCAGTGTATGATGATGGTTTATATCATTGCTTCTCTCTCCTATTTTTGCTTTGTTTATATACATATGTATGTAGTTTGTAATTATTTAACGATGATGACGATGTCATTGTAATATGAAAAAAATGATGACTCTTGTTGCTTGCACATGTATAAAGCAGAGACAGCCTTGAGCTATGTAAGGTCTATTCAACTACTCATCATATTTGGTACTTCTGTAAATGTTATCGGCTGAAGACAATTAGAGAGGCCCAAGAGCCACAGCAATACTATAATCTGCATGGAAACTTAATGTTTGGACATGCTTGGCATTTTGGATTATAAATAAAGATGCTTAGTATTTCAAGTTTTGATGTTATAGTTCAGGGCTAAGGCCAGAGAAATCATTCAGCAGGGGTACCATATATATGCAATGTCCCTATTGTTATACTATTCATCTAATTCTCTTTCGTCACTAAGTCGTACCATCTTCCTCTCTATAGCATGCCAAGGGGTCCATACGCCACAACACATCTAATTGGTTCATCTTAGATCTGCAGAGATGCCACAGATATACAGATGTGGTAAAGTCAGATATACGATAATATACTCAGAACTCGGAATCTATTGTGCTCAGAAATGGAAGTGGAATTGATGTATTTTGGAAGGTAAATTTTTTCTTCTTTTTGATGATGCTAGAATTGTTGTTCTTAAAATAATCGAGTAAAACTTAAAACAAATTTGTCTAATTAAATTTGAGGCAGAATCATGTATGCCCGTGGGCTAACACAATGTTTCTGCATTTTGATGCAACAGCTAGGTTCAGAAATTCTGATGACTAGACGTGCCTAGGTCATAGTTATCTTACAGGCACAAACCAATTTTATGTGTATAATATAATTGTATTTTCAATAAAATCCTTTTAACCATATGTAGTACGAAACGACGTACTCATGTTTTATTATACAAGTATTATATAAAAAAAGTGTTTGACGAACATTAGGTAGGTTTATATATGTTATTGTCTAAAATTCCGTACCCTAAATTCATATGAAGGAGCATTTCTTTATTTGAACTTATTTTTGTTTTTTCCATTTTTCGTGTTATAACTGTTAAATATTTATAAATTTTATTAATAATTAATATCTATTTAAAAATTTAATTATTTTTTTTATTGAAATCTCTTATCAATTATATTTTTTTATTCATAAAGTTGAATTCAATAAAATCTCTCTTGTAAATTATATATTTTTTCATCCACAAATTTTGAATTAGAGGTTAATTAGTTTAGTTAAATAATGCAATTATTATCTTTATATACTCTAGTCGGCAAAATTATTCTCATGATTTTTCACTTATGAATTACAGTTTCCTCTTTTCTTTTCCCTTCAGAAGTTAGATCTTGCTATTCTATGTATAATCTAGCTAGTCCTAGATTTTAAGTGACGCATTTTTAAATTTAATTAGAAAGGCAGCTCTACCGATGGATTGCTTTATGGGCAGCATATATAAATCTTTATAGGTTTATGCTGTTAGCCTACACTTACCTAAAACATAATAATTATGATGATAAAATTATGTAAAATACTAAACTCGAACCTCAATCAACAAAAATACTAAATATGCTATATCTCAATTTTTATTATAATATTATATCAAATATTATAACCTCGGGGTGGGCAGAAACCTAAAAGGAAGAAGGTGAAAACTACAACTTCTCGGGTACCAGAACCACAGAAACATTAGCGAGAATCAAAGGCGACAAGAAGTGGAGCATCTACTAGCACATGGGAATCTCCAAATGCAGAGTATGATTGGCTAAACAGTCAGCACAGACATTCTCCATTGAAATGTATGATGCACTCCCAACATCCAATCTTAATTCATCCAGCCATAGTTTCACCGGTTTCTGTAGCAGCACATAAGGGCTCAAAAAATCTTCTTTGGCAATGTCAAATACATATTCGGACTCATCATATTTGGAACTACTATAGAAGTCCGAGAGAGCACTCAGAATGAATAATACACTAATGATGATTAGGAGAATTAATAGAGACTAATTTTCATTAATATCGGGTATATGAGTTACATTTCTTATATATTTTTTATTGAGTGGTTTTCTTTAATATTACCATTAACAAGACACATTATCTAACCAACATTGCCATCAATATACAATACTTTTGATATAAGGATCTTGCTCCCCCCTCAGGTCTAACTAAACATCGATAATATTTGTTAGGGCATCCGAAAAAAAGTAGCAAGAAGACTTAATGGGCTAATGACTAGAACTATCAAGAGAATCGAAAATCATAACTCCATCTAAAACTTAAGGCATTAATTAAGTATATGGGTCATATATTTTCCTACTGTTCTTAATTATAAGACATTTTAAAAATAAATTATTGTTCTTTTTTAGAAAGTTTTTTTTTTCTAATTTCTATTTGCATTAATTATTTTTTCTTAAATACCCTTAATTATTCTCTCTCCAAATATTAATAAGAATCAATTAAGTGGATAGAAAGATAATTTTTTTAAGAATAATATTACAAATAATTGATAAATTTAATGCGATAAACTAAATTAATTATTTTTTAAAGGAGCACAAATTAATTGAAAGAGTTTTATAATTAAAGATAGAAGAAGTATAATTTATTGAACTATTTTCTAGCTATGTAATACTAATTCAAGTCTCCACTATTTTATGTTTTTTTACTACTCTTTTTATCCCTAATTATAAGAAGGGACAAACATTAAGAAGAGATAATGAGCTAATAACAAGGACTGCCAACAAAACCAAGCACATCCTCTCCACCAAAAATTTTAACGTGGGCATTAAATATATAGGTCATATTTTATATATAAGGAGGAACCCATTTACTTAAAGAGTAATTCTTTTCTCATTTTCACCATTCAATTTTTTTGAGATCTAATGAATAAGATTAGTTACTCATTAAAACTATTAGATATTAAAAAAATAAATGATAAAAGTGAAAAATAACTCTAAAAATGTTACTCTTGAACTAAATAGATCTCTCTTCATCTTATATAATTCATTAAGTTATTTTCTTTAGTATGATCGTTCACAAATGATAAAAGGACAAAATGTCCAACAAATCTTACCATTAGAAAGACTTTTAATACAATAATTTTTACTATAACTCTTCCTTTAGTTTGTTTAACCAAGCTCTAATTAGGGGCGCTAAAAATGAATTGGGGCATTTTGATCCAGATAATAAAAGTGGATCAAATGTTTCACCTCATCTTGTACTCGGGTCAATAGGGTTGTTAGGCTCCCAAAACAAAATGACTACATGTTACATGTTGGTGGGTCAATCTGTTGAAAAAATTTTAAAAAAAACTTTTTATTAGTTTTACCTATTATGATAGGTATTAAATAATAACTATTGAAAAAATTATGTATTATCTTAAATTCTGATTAATAATTTATTTAAAGGATTTTTTTAAAAAATAAACATAAATAATATATGCACATTATATAAAAGATATTAATAATAATTTTAAAAAAAGTTAGTAACAAATCAAGCAAGCTTGACTCGCTCGATCAATCCGTTTTTTGACTAATCAATGTGTTGAGTCATAAGCGTGTTGATGGGTTGAAAACTTCAACCTATCCCACCAAAAAAAGGACAAAAATGGTTTGGTCTGGTGTGTAACCCATTCTGTCACCTCAATAACTCTAATACCACTTATTTGAGAATCTAAAGGAACACTCACTTACAATTGTAAATATACAGAGTTGCACAAATGCAAACAATCCACTGATATCATACCAAACAATCCCTTGGATAAATCATATATGTTTTATAGGAATTTTTTCCATACTCATTTTACTTTTAATGGTACCAAAATTATTTAAAAAATACAGATACCTAAAGTAAATTGTTAATTATTTACTATTCGTTAATAGTATTAATATGTCTATAATTTATTTACAATAAAACTAACAGTTAATATAAATAATAAACAACAAACCCTTTGAATTAATTAGTACCAATGTACCATAGCTACTCCCATGTAGAAATGAGATTGGACAAACTGAGTTCTCGATGGATAGATATATTTTGTGGCAAAAGATAAATGAGATAATTGACCTAGTTATTGTACTTAGCAGACAAAATTGAGGGAGATGGACTCATGTGTAGTGGTGAAAATAGATCAAATCAGATCAGGTTTTGATGAATTTAAATCTGATCCACCTCATTATGATTAAATCTAAGTTTGATTTGTTAACTGTTAAAAATAATTTATTAAATTCTGAATACATATATAAAAACTTGATTAAGCCTGAAAGCCTATATAGAAGGCCTGATCAAACCAGAATAAATAATTAAAATATGCTTTTATACCAAGCACGCAACTTCAGTTCCATTATTCCACAACCAGCTCATTCACACTTTTTGCTTCTTTTTGGTTTTTTAGTGCCATTATTATTAAAAGTAAAGACTTTTAACTTAGAATGAACGAGATACAAATTAATCTAGAAAGCACAAAAATAGTAAGAATGGAAGTGACCCTCAAAGGAATTCCAATCTGGGGAGCAGCAAGACAAACACCAGGAGAAGCGCAAAAAGATTGAGTTTTTTTGGGAAACAGGAATGAGAAGCACGCGGTGCAAGTGCAGGGCCTCCATGGCCTTTTTTCTTTCTTTCTTGCTTTCTGCAAAAGATTATTACAAAGACGCACAGCAAATAAGTCTCAGGAACGATGACGGCACACGGGCTCCGGTAGCTGAGAAGATGGAGGTGAGGGATGAGGACTGTGTCGCTTTGTTAGGGTTTACAGTTTAAAAGAATGACGGCACACAGACTGTGGGCCTCCTGACAGATTATCTGGCATATTTTCGCCCCTACTCATGTGCTTACTCTTACTCTTAGAGAGAAAGAGAGAGAGTGGTGGAAATGAAACTATTGTGAGAGGGACATAGTAAATGCGGTGAGAATGTGAGGATAAAGGGAAGAGGAAAAAAGCAAAAGAGCTGGGGCTAATACGGCCAAATTAAGTGCGAAGGAGTGAGCGTTGCGTAATAATAAAGGACTGCTAAATAAGATGTGATTTTGGAAGTAAAGGCTGTGAATGAATCTGTGGGAGATGTGGATCTACTCCCAAGCGTGTGGGAGCAGTCTGAGCAGTGCTGAGTGCAGATAGACACTGAAGGAAATGAGGACATATGCAGCACTACTGGGAACGCACAGAACAGAACAAGAGGAGCTACCTAGCCTAGCTACATTCACATTCACATTTACATACTCATAATAATTTTATTATTAAATAAATGGCTTTTGTTATTAATTTATATTTACATTGTGCATTGATGATAATTGAATAATGCATTGCAAGTTTGGTCCCACGCGGGCTATCCTCCAAATCAAACACATGGTCATCATGGCCATGCCATTCTTTACAATAATATGAATATGAATAAATCACACTCACTGTCAATTTTTTGTGCTTGACAATTCAGGTGCACGAGCACCCGCGCGCGGTATCTAATGATATGTAGTGGTACGGATCCCTACCATCGTATCAATCTATTTAAATTGTTATTATATAAATTCATCATAATTTACATATATATACTTTTAGTCATTAAATGTTAACTAAGATTATATTTTTATACCTCCAACTGTTAAATTTTCTGATATTATCATAATAATTATATATATAAAGTTTTACATGATTTAAACATCTATCTATATATATATGTAACCAAATAGTAATTATTTATATTTTATATTATACATTAAATAAAATAAGCTGATGAAATATTTATTAATTTTTTAATTATATTAAATTTTATAATCTTAATATATTTATAAAAAAATTAGACTAACCGTTGAATTGATAATTCTTTTATAATTTAAATTATTGAAAGTGTCATGAATGTTTCTATAAAGTTAGCCCTTAATATCATTTAATTTGTACCTATTTAACTCTTGTACTTGTCACCGTTGCACTTTGAATATTGCTTGTAGAATTTTTATCCCTAACATTTGTTTGGTAGGCAATATTGATGTTCATGAAATTTTGGTACCTTTTTTTTTATCGATAAAAAATTATTTTTTATCAATAAATGTCAAGTGTTGTTGAAGTCTTTGTGTGATATATATTTCTCTTTATATCATATAATAAAATATTTTTTTATTTAACGGTTTTGTACGTAATGATTTTGTTATCCTTATTATATCCTGTTCAAAAGAAATAACAAATAATATTGTTATAACAAATCATTTTAAAAATAAACTAAATCATATAGTCAAGAAAAAATGTACTCGGATGGCCAATGAGACATGTAAGTCTTTTCATATATCATTAAGTACATGAATCAATTAACATGACACTTAATTTTTTTGTTGGTTCAAAATTATTCTAATTAATTTATTTCTCATCATCACATTAATATAAAATATTCATTAATTTTGATAATGATTAATGTTTGCTGGGAAATCTGAATAGTCATCTTTAATAGATTTTTCCTTCTCAATTGTATTTTTTTTATCTACAAGGCTCGAATATGAAATCTTGCTTAAGGGAGTTGAGTCCATAACCACTCATAGACCAACAACTTGTTAGTTGTTTCAATTATTTTAACTAATAATTTTGAATTTGATCAAGTTTTAAATATGTAACTACTTTGAATGCTAAAACATCAGTTAGATTGAACAAAATTATTTTATGTAGGAAATAGTAATGGTTTAGAAGGAAAAAAATCTTTTTATACATCACCTCAAATCTTATAATTACATATGATTGTTTTATTAAATTTCTTAGTGATATGACAAATTAATAAATTATTAATGTCATTAAAGAGTGCTAACAACACATAGTCTAACGTACTCCTTTTAATATACATTTATCTTAAAACATATTTGGCGAACACTCTAATGCCTTGTGCTTCTGTACGTGAATAAAAAAAACTTTCAAAATTAACATGATTAAATATCACTGTTTAAAAATACAACAATTAGTAAAATTTTGTTCTAAACATTGAGCTTCTAAAACACTTACATGCAGGCAGTCTCAACAGGCTATTGTATAGTTCCGGGCAGTAGTGTTGTGACATCTCTCTCTATACTACCATCTTTCGAAAAATAAAATAAAACACTTACATACATTATTAATTTATACATGTGCATGTCACATGCTTAAGACATCAATCCTCTATGCCAAATGATGCATCTCGTGTAAGTTTTTCTTATTAAGTTGAAAAGAAAATTATGGGTTCAAGAATTATATTGCTGTCGTAGTCACACAAGAAAGGATTTGTGGATTTTTACGTGCAGCAACGGATTGTATTGGTGAGGAAAATGAAATTAAAGGGAAAAGATTGAAATGAAAATCAAGCACGCGCAGACAGGCAGGGAGAGAGTTAATATCACGTGGGCTGAGTGAGGTCCAACAGGTTCATCACGTGGCAGACCTAATCTAGACCATAGTGGGGCTGAAGGAGGAGCGCGTGGTGATCATGAATTAATGGTGATGGGAGTGGGACCATGCTAAGGAGCGTGCAAGCAGGAGCATGTGATAATTTCCCAAAGGGAAAGAGGAATAAAGGTGTAGGGGTACGTTAGAACGGGACGGGGTTGATAGAGAGAGATGGAGAGGTGGGATTGTCTGTTTCCGTATTCGAGTCACCCTCATGGGGTCACTGCCTCAGTTTAACAGCCTGTTCGACTTCCTCTCCACATGCATCAACGTAATTATATTTCCATTTTCCCCCTTCTTTCAATTAAATAAAATAAAAACATTATGTAAGGTAAGGCCCGGCCGTTACTTATTATTAATTCATTAAGTTTCGATAAATAGAAATTTATGTCCATGAACAGTATCAACACGTGATTTAGACATTTAGTTTCATTGTTGTCTATTTATGCATATATTATTTTAACGGTGCAGGGGAGAAGAATATGAAATTAAATGTAATTTTGATCTTTTTATACTTTAAAATTTATAGGGGTGTTCAAATAGCCGTTGTTGGGATCTTATCCGCTGCTAGCTCTTCTTCTTACCAGGTTAGCTGCTTCTTCATACTTTGTTCATTTATTTTAAAATAGATTTATTAAGTTTTTTTATTTTTTAAAATTTAAAATTTTAGTTTTTTTAAAAAATAAACACATCTAATTTTATAAAATTTATAATTTTAATTCTTTTATTAAATTCAAAAAGCGACGATTAATTTAAAATTTAGTAATGTGACATAAATTATTTATCTAATCTATGTCATACTCAATATTAATTTCTTAAAGTCAATGTTTTTTATTTGACAAAATGACTAAAATTATAAATTTAACAAAAAAATGTAAATAATATTCATATTTTTATAAAGAGTGAGTATAATTGTAAAGTTTAAAAAATAAGAAAATTAAATATCTTTATTTTAAAATAAAAAATTATAATTTTAAAAAATATGAGGCATAAAATTGTATTTAGGCCTAGAATATTTAGTAGTTAGAATTTTCAAATGAAAATTTTAAGGTATCATTGGAGCAAAGTCGGTGGTCATTCTGAGCAAGTTAAGGTGGACGGCCGCTCAAGGTAATAATATATTTGAGTATCTACTTAATTTAATATTTTTTTATAGTTACTTACACTTTTATTTTATTTTATTGAAAAAAAATACATTTATGTTTTTATATTTTTAGTTGTTAATTTATTTTTAGCTCATGTACTTTTTTCTTTTATAGGTAAATGATTTTAATTACTTTTCCAGTTTTAATTGTTTCAATTATTTTTAATCACTTGATAAACCCATTGAAGTATTTGGGCAAGGTTTTCATGCATATATAAGAAGAAGAAAATGATAAAGATATTAAACAGATGGGTGATTTTCTTCATATTATCATTCTTTAAAATCATAAAATGTCAAAATAAAACAGGATAAATCATATTTATATTATAAAACTAACTCAAAAACAATAGTGCTACATTTTTCTTTTTTTCTTTTCTTTTCTGCTACGAAAATGGAAGATATACATTTTTGTTTCAAATATTTGATTTCAGTGTATTATAGTTATAGAACAAAGTAACATTATTATTTAATTATGTATTGTCATATTATTTAATAATTTAATCTAATTTTATGATTTTCATTATCATACTTATTATGAGTTATCAATAATATAAAATTAGAGATAATGGATAAAATTTAAGTTATTAATTTTATATAAACATACATTCTTTTTTTCACGAGATAAAGACATACATCATTTACAATATTAGTTAGTACATTGAAGAGAAAAAAAGCTTGCAATGCACTTGCAAACTTTTTTTCTTTGGCTATTGCTTTGGTGTAATTACCATTTCCTTAAGTGTATGGTTGGTGATTCGATTTCAAAATATATGTATATGAAAAAGTATTATTTGAAAGAGGACAAGTTCTTGAATAGATTTCATGTTTGGAGAAATTAGTCATTAAATCTCAACTGAGATATAAGTTTTTTTTTTTTTTTTAAATTGTTACTGTGGTCACCATTTGAAAAGTTAGATTCAAATCATAGCTCCTATTGAAGTGGAGCATAAGCAGAACAGTAATAAAGCCCCAACAACTGGTGTTCTTGGGTTCCTACCTCAAGTACCTCCTGGAGGGACTTCCTCCAACACTTCCCTGTGATAACGAATATATCGGAATTGTGGACCAACTTCATCTGTTTTCTTTCTTCTTCTTTCATTTTCAGTTCTCTCTGGCTTCAAACTCTATTGTTTTCCAAAAATAAAAAAAATCCTAATTTTCGTTGTGTGAAATTATAAATAATATTCTAGTGGGATGCTCTTATTTTGGTTTTAACAATTTGATACGTCCAAAAGTTGATAGTTATACTTATAAACTGAAGTCTCTCTTCCAATTTCTTTTCATCCCTGTCACATGTGGTAAATTTAGTAAGTAGCATTGCTGCCAAGTTTTAGGCATAAACTAGAAGAATTGAAAATGAAGATTGAGGCAGAACTCGGGCGTGATGGATGAAAATTTCTCTCATGAGGTTAGGCATCACAATGGATGATCCACTCGTTGTCTCATGCAAATTGCAGTTGAATGGGCCAACTAAAGTTCGAATATTTTTGGGCTTTGTAAAAGATTAATTTCAAATAACACTTCAAATAAGGTAAATTGTTAAATTAGTATTTAAATGAATCCAATAATAGATCAGAAATAAGACAAAAAGAAAGAGAGATGAAAAAAAGGAAAAAAAAAAGACAAAAGAAAGAAAAAATAAACTAAAATAAAAGAAGAGTGAAAAGAAGAGGAGAAAAATAAATTCTATTATGTCAAAATATAGTATTTAAATAATAAATAAATTCTATTATGTCAAAATATACCGAAAAGAAGTAACACACAATTTTAAAACGTAGAACTATTTTAATTATAGTTATTTATTTATTATTTTGGTTCCTTTTTTATGTGTTTTTAATCATAAAAAGGGATAAACTATGGATTTAGTTTTGTCTACTAACCAATGCAAATTTTTTTAAAGTATTATTCATCATGTTTTATCAAGTAATATTTTATCATTTTTCAAAAAATAATAGAATAATTTTGTAAAAAATTTACAATTATTGATGCTTATGATTGAAATATTTTGAACAAAAGTAAATAATTTTTAATAAAATAAACAAAACTAACAAATTTTTAATGATAAATTTAAAAAATTAATGGACGGTTTTTTTTATGAGGGATTGCACACAAAATGCATCAGGAATCGTTGAGATCTAAATATTTCATTTTTGGTCCGTCCATTAGACCTAAATAAATATTCGAAGCAAGGAACAGAAAATTGGGTTTAACAAAAAAGATGAGCCCAATATAAGAATGGCATAATACAGTTAAGTTAAGGAGTGTTTCTTCATGCACCCTTTGTTTTTTCTACTACACCATTATGAATGGTGCATTTCTAAAATTGTCCTTTGTGTTTTGAATCCGTAAGATTTTTTTTTTATATATAATCCGTACAGTTTTTTTTTGGTAAGTTAAAATATATTTTAGAAAATAATGGTGCATGCAAGTATCGAACTTGTAACCTTTAGGTTACTAACACGATGCTCCAACCAACTGAACTAATAGACCAATTATGTTAAAAATTAATTAATATTGATATATATATATATATATATATATATCACTTAATTTATTTAATTTAAAATAATTTATTATGTTAAAATTATATGTGTATTAAATATAAATTAAAAAATTTAGTGTTATATGTATCAACATTAATTATTTTTTAACATAATTGAACTATTAATTTATAGTTTAACTTAATATTTTTTAATTTAAAATAATTTATTATGTTAAATTTTATAATAACATTATATGTTAAAATTATATGTTGAATTAATGCATGCATACACATATGTAACAAAATTATATGCTAAAATTTTATAACAACATATAATTTTAACATAATAAATTATTTTAAATTAAAAAATATTAAATTAAACTATAAATTAATAGCTCAATTATGTTAAAAAAATAATTAATGTTGATACATATAACACTAAATTTATTTAATTTAAAATAATTTATTATGTTAAAATTATATGTTTATTAAATAAAAATTTATTAAATTAGATATATATATATAGATATATATATATATATATATATATATATCAATATTAACTAATTATTAACATAATTGGTCTATTAGCTCAGTTGGTTGGAGCATTGTGTTAGTAACCTGAAGGTCACAAGTTCGATACCTGCATGCACCATTATTTTCTAAAATATATTTTAATTTACCAAAAAAAAAAAACTGTACGGATTGGACTTACGGATTGCCCAATCCGTATATATAAAAAAACGTATGTATTGGGCTTACGGATTGCCCAATTCGTATAT
>CM023947.1:8187985-8229411 GCA_013407115.1 Glycine latifolia
AAAAAAACGTATGTATTGGGCTTACGGATTGCCCAATCCGTATATATAAAAAAAACGTATGTATTGGGCTTACGGATTGCCCAATTCGTATATATAAAAAAAAAATCTTACGGATTGACGAATCCGTAAGTGTGAATCATACAGATCCTTGTACAAAAGTAGCAAAAACGCAATAACCAAATATATATAGTTTAACACAATAATAATAATTCACTTTCAATTATTAAATATATAATTTAAATTATTAAAAGTAAACAAAAATATCATGCCCAAACAATGAAAAACAAAAATAACCAAAATGAGGAGTAAAAGAAAAAATGCAACAAAAACAACAGCATTTTTTATTTATTTTGAATGACATTAAGATAATAATTAATTTACATTTTTTGAAAAACAAAATTATAATACATGATATATTCAAAATTTATAATAAGTTTACTTTTAATAATTTAAATTATATATTTAATAATTGAAAGTGAATTATTATTATTGTGTTAAACTACTCAAACTTTCTACTACTAACTAAATTATTGAGTTGCGAAGTATTTATGTAATTTCAAGTAATTTTTCATAAAATGGCAGCATTGTTTGTATGTTTGTTTCTCACTATTTCTTTAGGATGAGTTTGGTAGAGTTAAAAACAAAGAAATAGAAAAAATTATTTGAGTAAATTACACTCGCACTCCCTGTCTTTTGTTCAAATTTCACTCGATACTCTTCTCTTTTTACATCCTACAAAAAACTCCTTAATTGTTTCGCTCATATTACACTCAGGCATCCTTTGTCTTAAACACTGTTTAATAATTTAACAGAGATTAGACATATGTTTGTCACATAACTTTTAATGAAATTTTATATCTAAAATACTCTCATCTTCCTCTCAACCTGAAAATATTTTAAGACTCTTGCTTCTTTTTTGTTTTTTCTATAATTTGATGTAAACTCAATTTTTTGTTGGATGTGAACCCACTTTGTTGGTACGCAGTGTTAACACTCTTCATCTCATCATTTGTTCTACTAACATATATATAAACTGAATTTTGATTCTCAGCAAACATTTTTCAGCACATCATGATTAGTCTTATGGGGAAGACTTGTGCCACTAGCACTAGAACAAAACCACAAAATAAAAGGGTAACATGGTGGCAAGTCTAAATCATTAGCAATGTTGTTTACACAGTTATGTGCGTTGAATATTTTTAAATTTATCAGGATCAACATTACATATCTCACTTGGTTCGTCACGTTGGTCCGTAAAGTGGATCCAAATATCCACGTTGCCTGGTTCAGGACTTATGTATTCCAATTCATCCATTGTGTCCCAAACATCAACACTTTTTTAATCAACAATAATAAATAAAAGATTTTAAAAATCATAAGTGGTCCCAAATTGGTCTCCATTGAAATCCCATTCAGAAATAGACAATAATAAACAATCAAAATTAAATAAATAATCTTAAAAAAATAACCTATATACAAGGTTCAGTGGTCAATTACAAGGATAACCCTAGCGTGAACATAAATAGTGGAACAGGAAGAGAAACAAAGCGCTCGTGGACCTCGAAGAGGAAGACAAACGGAGGCACTCACGAACATGAAGAGGAATAATGAGAACTTACGAACTGGAAGAGGAACAATGAAACTCGCGAATTGGAAGAGGAACAATGGAAAACTTGAGAACTGGAAAAGGAACGGTGAAGGACTTGTGAACGGTGAAGAGGAATGAAACGTGAACGTCATGAGAGAAAGATGAACTTGTATCCCCTGAGCTAAAGAAGAATTCGCCAACAAGAGGAAGATCAATCGTACTCGAAAATGGTGGAGATGAATGAAACGTTCATAAATTCTGAAACTAACTGGGGGATAACATGAATTTTACAATTAAAATATAAAGACAATTTTGTCTTCTCACATATTTCAATTGATGTTAGTTAACGACATTAATAAAGGGGGGTAAAAGTAATATGTGTAAAAGGAGAAGTATCGGGTGAAATTGGAACAAAACATAGGAAGTGCGAGCGTAATTTACTTGAACTATTTTAATTAAAGTAGAGTGATAGCAATATGGAACCTAAACACTAATTTTTAAAAATTTATCTTCCTTTTCATCCTATTTCTTCTTTATCAAACCCACGCTTAGTTTTCACTGTTTGATTTTTCACCGGAAATCGTGTAATGATCACATTCATCGCGTTAGTACTGAAACCTCCGCAGCTCCATCAACAGCTAGTAGAGATGAAATCCAGTGCGAGCACCCAATTAACTAGAATGAATGAATCGCTGCATCTCACACCAAGAGGTTGTTGTTGCAATCTCAGCTCTATAAAGACGGTTTTCTCTTCTTCAAATTGATGGTGGACGTCATTTTATAAAAACAAATGAAACAAATAGTGATAATTTTGCTTGCATTATTCTCTTAATGACAATTAAAGCTAAAAGAAACAAAAGTCAGAGGTGCTAGCTAGTGTGCTACCATGGTTATTCACTTTTATAGAGTCATTTATAATTTGCTCTTAATTACAATTGGTATATGAGTTCATGTTATACAGCAATAAACCTTTTGAATAAGTCTATCCCGTGAATGGAACGGTATTATCTCAATTTTTCTTGATCAACTCCAATTTTGAGAATAAAAACTAGGATTTAAAATGATAAAGAATGGTTCCTTATGTATTTCATTTCACCTTTGTGTTTTTTAAAAGAATGAAATTTAGGTCAAAATCTTTATATTTAAATTTTATTATTTAAATATCAACAATTGATATATTGCATGTGACACCATATGTAATTATTATTATTTTTATATATTTTTTTTGCATACATACCTGATAAAAATACTTCCCAAAAACTAAAGGAGACAACTTTTGTTTGTCTTATTTTGTTACACGCAAAATATTTGCTTCTATATATTATTATTAGGTTATTTAATTAAATACTAATATGAAGATATATATTTATAAAATTCTATAAGCCATATAAGGTGGATTGGATGATTAAAAAGGATGAAAAGGTTGCGAATTCAATCCCTCCTATTAGGATTGACAATGGACTAAATCAACTCAAACATAAATTGAAACTCGACTTGACAATTGATTTATTGAACTTGGTTTATGAATCAAATGAGTTGACTTTGAGTTCAAAGTTGAGCTCGTTAATTAAATGAGCTTGACTTGAGCTATATATAGCTAAATCAATTAATTTATAGACCAGTTCGATATATAAATTTATCTATCTATGTCTAGATCTATCTATATATAATTCTATGCATATATTAAATATTTTATATTTTTTTTATTAAAGCATGTTCAATAATTAAAATTTTAACATATACATACATACATATATATATATATATATTATTAAATTTATATAGTTATTTTTTATTAACATTGTATTGATTTTATTTCTGCATAAAATAAATAAATAAAAATATGTAAAATAATTAATTTTAAATTGAGTTGAGTTGAATAAAGTGGTTTGTGAGTTTAAATCAAGTAAAATTGAGCTGAAAATAGAAGATCATACATGTTAGACTTTTGACAAGCGTACCAATTATCGTTGCAGGTTATAGAATTTATAAAAGATCGTCTCCACAGGAACTTGAGTTACTCAGTTAATCTGAATAAAACTTAACAGTTTAATAGTTATGTACAACGAGTGTGAACGGAGTTTCATGTATTTGTGAAATAATAGAAATTACGAAATTTAAAGAAAAAGCAGAAATAATAGATTTAGTGCGTTGGAATTACAGAAAATTACGGAAGTTAATAAGATGAGTTTAATTAATTCAAGAAAAGCGTAGGATTGGATTTCATCATTCATACCCTTAGTATTCAATTAATTTTACCATGCATAAATTATTTTCTTTTATTATTGATGCACACATAAAATCACCCTAAATCGATCACTCCATTTGAGAATCCTAAGAATATTTATCAAATATCGATCCCTCGCATATGAAATAAATACTCAGCATTACAATCATAATCACGTGCTATTTGCAATCTAAACGTTATGCTCTATTCCTAGCAACGTAACGTAAAGAGTAAAATTATTCAGTTCAAGTTTTAAGAGTACTTTCTAGTTAAACTTAGAACCTTATTTCATGAAACTAGTGATCAAGTAGAATCAAACATTAAGTATGGAATGAAATTACCAATAATAAATAGAAAATATTCATGCATAAATAAATATTAAAAGATATACTTGAGGGTAGAAGATTACATCCAATCCTTAAAGAAGTTAGCCGATCATTGTAGAGAGCACAAGATCAACTGAATACATGATGAAGAGGCGATCTCTGAATCACTCCGGTGGAGTTTCCTCACCAATTTCTCACTTTCTCTCACTCTCTCTAGGCTCCTAAAGCTATCTGATTCGTGTTTCCCTCACTTTGGCTCTTTTAAGCATGCCTTTGGACTATCCTTTCATGGCTTTATATAGGATTTGGAAGCTGGTGATGTTCACTCGCATAGGCGAGTGTTTTGTACTTGTTTAACTTGTCTGGGTGAATTTAATGACATTTGCTGATGTTTCCACTCACCCAGATGACCATATTGTGCTATTTTCACTAGCCTGGACGAGTTAAACCATCTTTCCGGAAACCTCCACTCGCCTGGGCGACCACTTTGTGCATAAATCACTCGCCTGACGCGAGTTAAAGCCTAAATAAGTTGGCCTGAGCGAGTTCTGGGCCATTTTTGCTTCAGGAAATGTTTGTTTTGCCCCTTTTCGCCTTTTTGTTTGCTTTGGATGCCTTGATACACTTGATAACTATTAAAATACCAAATTTGATTGAATTAATCTTCCAAAATGTGAAAAACATCTTATATAAGTAACAAATACAAATCAACTAGATTTAGAGCAAGTTTACAAGAAAATCTTTTTAAAATCAAAAGATAAGTTTTAACATTAGAATTTCCAAATTAATTAAAATATGACAGTTATCAATACCAAATTAGAGTTGAGCTTTGAGCTAAATCATTTTTTATTGAGTCGAATCAAACTTGATCAAACTTGACTCAATTTTAACAAAAATTAATAAATTAATAATTAATATTTATTGATAAAAAATTATTTAATGTTAAAATTTTACTTATCATTATTTATTACTACTATAAGATTTTAAAAACTCTCAGAAGAAGTTGTTTCTCTTCCTTTATTTCCTTTCCATTTTCTTATTACCCGTTGTCCAAACACAGCCTTATGGCCCTTAACCACCATATTCCATGATCCACTCAACAGAAAGGCTTCAAGATCAAAGAGTTCCCATGTATTAAAGTTATCTACATCACCTGTCAAGCGGGACAAGTATATCTTCACCTTTGGGTAAGGTAGTGAATCAAATTCCTTATAGTTGTTACCTATATTCTTTTGTCGTGAAACAAATTTCTGACATGTTAGAATATATATGAATGGGTGAGTTGTTGTAAAAAATTTGACATTGTTTTTTATTTTTAGGATAAAAAAAGATTATATATGAACAAATTAATTAAATTTGATTTCTCGTACAGTTATGCGTTTCTTTATTTTAAAAGACCTATTCTGTGTTGTGGAACCATGATTGGAGTGTTTGGGGAAGCAGAGAAAGAGCAATAAATCGATTATTCTATCACATGATTGGGTGGGAGAAAGTAGACATCATATCCTTACATGAGAGCACTTGTGGCAACTGTTTCTGCACACATCTTATTACACTCACTACTGAATGGATAACTTAATGAAAAAGCAACCAAGACCATAACTTTAGCTTCTGATATGGAAAAGAATGACATTTGAATCGAATTTCACTTTGGAAAGAAAGACCATCTGATGTTATGACGTTGCTATATAGTATTTCTGTCCTTAGAAGATAAAATGTTCTTATTAGGGCGTGAGCCCCGTTTGTTAAAAAAAATGTTAATTAAGTGTTATAAATATTATAATGTGCCCCTCAAATGTCAATTACTGTTATACTATAAAATTGTTCACGCGGTTTGGGGAATCAAAAAGAGAATCACCACCTAACTAGCGTAACTAATTCTCTTGCACTTTGGAAATTGGAATCTCTATTTTTCTTCTATGCGTCCCACACGTATCTTTTATAGAATGAAATCTAGATTGGAAATTACTAATTGATTAAACTAATGGATGTTCATTCCACATTAACAATATGAGTGCTGCTATTTAGCACGAACAACCTCTACACGAATAGCATTCAATGGTTGCACTTTCTTAAAAAACAAATATTAATGAATAATTAAGAAAATAGTGACAAATAAAGTTCTGATCCAATCACAGATATTGGAGATAATTTTTTAATTATCTAATGTAATTATATTATAAAATTTGAACTTAATATCACTATTTAATTTGAAATAATCTATATGGTGAAACTTTTTAGTCTTATAATATTGGTCAGGTCACTTAAATTCTAACTTTCACAAAATTGTCATATTTTTGTTAAATTATAAAATTATCATTTTAATTCTTAATTTTATAAAATGACAATTAATAATATTTTTAAAAGTAAGAAATCAAGCAATAAAATATTTTATAAAACCAATACAAATTAGCTGATACGTATAAAATTTTAATAAATATGTACTGTTAGTGTAAAAAAAACTAATTTCAATTAATAACAAATATTATAAATATAAATTTTAAAATAACTAATTTAAAAAATAAACAAATGTATTATACATAGTGATTTGTAGTAGTTAGATGACAACATACTATTCATTTCACTTAAAATCAAGAGAACTTTAAAAAATTATTAAATACAAGTAATGCATTGAAATTAAGATTTTGGATAGTATTTAAATTTTATTCTTGATAGAAATAATTTTTGATCAGATTTTAGTTATTTTTTGTCTAATTTTAGATTAATCAAATCTCTTAATTTCATGTGATGAACCTGAGCGTGAAGAAGAAAAATTTTAAAAAAAATGTTTTGTTTTTTCTATAACTAACAAAAGCATCAAAAGCAGACAAAGTTTCTTATACTCTATGGCTCCTAGATTCTAACAAGGTTACTTGCTCCTAGCTCTTCCTGGTTCTCTTCTTCCTTATCCCTTATTATACCCTCTCTGTCGTTTGCAATATCCAATATTCCAACAAAACACATGGATCTAGCTACTCTGCTGCTAACTGTTCTCTTCATCGCAGGCCTCATAAATGTTTTCTTTTACATACCCACCACCAAGATCAGTGCGTGGCTTCAAACTTTCTTCCCCAACAACAATAATTGCAACAAAACCAAAACCAAAACCAACTTGGCTCCTTCTCCTTCTCCCTCTTCACCAACGACCAAAATGGTGGAGAATGGTTCCCTAAAGAAGAAGGAAGAGCTTAGAAAAGTGTTCTCCACATTCGACAAAAACGGCGACGGGTTCATAACGAAGCAGGAGCTGAGGGAGTCCCTGAGGAACATCGGAATCTTCATGGCAGATAAAGAGGTGGAGGATATTGTTGTCAAGTACGATTCCAACAGTGACGGCTTGATCGATTTTGAAGAGTTTTGCTTGTTGACAAGTGAGTGTGTAGGAGGGGATCATCATGAGAAAGAGGGTGGTGTTATGGGAAATGAAGAGGTTGATTTGAAGGAGGCTTTTGATGTGTTTGATAAAGACAACGATGGGCTTATTTCAGTGGAGGAGTTAGCTTTGGTGCTTACTTCGTTGGGGTTAAGGGAAGGGAGAAAGATTGAAGAATGCAAAGAGATGATTAAGAAGGTTGATATGGATGGAGATGGCATGGTCAATTTTAACGAGTTCAAGAGAATGATGATGAATGGAGGAAAGCTTGCCTTCAACGCATAGTGATCCTCTACAGGTTCTCTTTAATTTCTTCTTCAATTCAGATCCACCATCATTATTAACTCCAAATAACACCGAGAATTAAACACTTTACCATTGAAACTGTGTGTTGTATATATGTGAATATGATGGCTACATCATCATCATCATGTATGCGTTTCACACCACCACCACTTCGATCGTAGCTAGATACATGAAATGAAATACTGTTCTGATTTAGTAAGTGTAGATTCTTAGTTAATTTTCCATATTTCTGTGTAACATATGGCTATTGCTGTGTTGACCCATTCTTTTTCTTTGGCAAGGAATTTATTTTCTTTAATTGTGTATGTGTGTTATACTGGTGCCAATAACTAAAATTATACTTAGCCTACGGTTGCGCTTTGCAGCACAAGAAAGTCTTGAATTTCCAGCTTTGTTCACTTTTCTCCATGAAATTGGGAAAAGTAAATTATGGATGTATATATGGACTTTTATTTTATATAATAATGATGTTGTTTATGCTGCCTCACATGCTAGATAGGACGAAACTTACGAAGTTAATTATGAAGGTTAATTTCCACGAGACTATTTTAAGCAAAAACTAATATGCAATTGGATTCTGAAATCCATTCAAGAAAAATATTACTTCTTTCAAATCTTCAAGATCCCCCTTCAACGATACATGTGGACTTCTTCCGATGTCCTAATTTCTAATGATCTTCACCATACTAAAATTTAATTTGGTAAACTTGTAATCCTTGGTTTGTTTAAACTTTCAAATAAGCCTACTACGGTTTCTATTTAAATGCATTTCCCTTTTTTCGGGTAACTTTTTCATATATATACAGAGAAAAATGTTTGTTTCAATTCAACAAGTCCCACAGGTATCGTCGCGGACTCGTGGGAATATATCTCGTCATAGACAAAGATAGTACTAACAGTTTGTTCAAAATTCATTTTAAATCAAATTGATGTTGTAAGTTTAAAGTGAAAAGTAATTTATATTTTTTATTATATTATTAATACCGAGTATTTATCATTTTTATGAATTATTAATTTCTATTGAAAAATCTAATCACTTTTTAATAGAGTTTTTTGTCTCTCAGTCATATTTTTTTTCATCCACAAAACTTGAATCAAAGACCTTAAAGAAGAGATCAAGTACTTAGACCAACAACTTGTTGGTGAAGTAATTTATATTTAAATTTTTATTTTGAAACTAAGCTAGTAGTAAATTAAATTTCAAATTTTTATCTAATCTAAAAATTACTGTAATTTACTTTAACTAAACTCCAATTATGGACCTAGAATTAAAATCTGAAAATAAAATTAAACATATCAATATTTATCTAAAATTTCACTAACTAATATTTTAACAAGGTGGATCTAAAGATGGATTTAATTATGCTTTAAGTCCATGTCTTTTTAAAATGTTTTCTCATTTTTTAAATGATATATATTTTAGTCAATTTGAAATGATATTATATAAGTTGTTCTTGTTGTTGTTTATATTTGTGAAAATTGAAGATAGCGTTACAAAATTTATAATAACTTATTCATCTTACTCAATTAACTAAGCTAGCTAAGTCCCCTTGACATGTTGTTCTTCATGTTGTTGTTAATAGCAATTTTATCCTATTAAATTTAAAATCAGTACTTTAGTTGGTTTAATAATCGGCCTGATTTTAAAATTGTTTTAAGCATTACGTAAAACATGCTTTATAATTTAATTCAGTCCATGAAATACACCTTAAAAGATGAAATATGATTTTAATCATTAACTAATAATTTAACGGTTAAATTAATTTTATAGTTTGTTTATACAGGTCAATATAATTGATCTAATATCAACCATTTATTTTTTAATACCATTGATAATTATACTTTATTTTTTAAAAGTAGATCATTCACGTAATGTGTGGGGTTGCTTGTTTGTTTTTACAGCTCTTCAAAATGCGTCTAGAAAAAGCAAAAGCAAAAGTGTATAGTGTATTAACAAAGAATCACGCTTGTTTTTACATGCTCCATTATAAATAATATAATATTTTCTTTTATTATTTTGTTTTGTAGAAACAAAACAAGACAAAAGTTTGCTAATTTATTTGACCCTAAGAGACTTTGAATTCTTACCAAACTATATTCCGGCAGACTTTTACAGAAAATAACTTACAACTCCTTGACTGTTGGATAATTCCGTCATCAATGCTGGCCCAAATCCCCATGTGCTGAAAATGGGAATGTTTGACTTGGGCCCAATTCCCAAGGTCAAACCTCGGCCCATTTCGTTTAGGGAATGCAGAATCCCTAAACCTAGTTTTCCCTCTCTATAAATAAGCCATTTATAGATGGAGGAGGTAGACCTTGAATTGGCAGACCACAGAGAAGAAGAGTGCAGTTGAGAGTGTCTCCTGTGAGTGTCTCTGTGAGTGTTTCTCCGGCGTTAGGCTGTAGAGAGAGAGAGCTCCCTCCATTGTTGGTGAGGTTGAGTGTTTACTCCGGCGTGTGGCCGTGGAGTGCTTGTAACCATTATTGTGATAGTGGAGATTTCTGGACAAGGTCCCGTGGGTTTTCCTCTTTGAGGTTTTTCTCCCACGTAAAACCATTTGTGTGTGTGTTTATCTCTTGTTCTTCTCTTTCGCTTCAGATTTACGTTTCCGCATTTGTTACTGTTTAATTGATTCTGGGTGGAGTCTGTAACTCCCCAGACGAGAGCCGAGTTGGTGGAGAAGGTGACGCGCACCACCGAGTTCTCCCAACATTGACCCATGGACTAGAACAGGTATAGTGGATCCCTTGGCAAAGGTTTAGACTTTACAGGTAAACTTTATAACTCATTAGTCGATTTTGTTAGATGATTTTTTTATTTTTTTTTATGAATATGTTAGATGGGTTTATTTATGTCTTTATTTGATTTGATGTACTGATAATTTATTTATTTGAATTTGGATTTGATTCCATTAATGTTTACAAATATGAGATAATATTAAATTAATTTGATTTGTTGACATAATATACTAATTTTAATATTATATATAATTAAATGGTAATCTAAAAAAGTATATAATTAAAGTGTGTATATATATATATATATATATATATATATATTAACAATTTTTCTAATCAACAATTATAACTTTGTATTTTGTATTTTTTTTAACGTATAGGATATTTTTCGTTAAATTTAGAGATCAAACTCTAATCACCAATTTAAGAAATATGATTATATGTTAATCACATTACACTATTTTTATTTTATTTTCTAAAGTATAAATATCAATTGAAATGAATGATGATGGGAGATAATCATCACATATATTTAATTTCATCACTTGTTCACACCAAACATGTCATTTGGGTTTTTAAATAGGCAATTGGAATAGTCGAGGCTCTTACTGTTATTTCAAGTGGGAGGAATGTAATATACTACTTCATAACACATTTTTTTCATCACACTATTATATTATCTATTGAAATTTATCTGAAACGCATTATTTGGGGTCATGAGGTCAGACCCGCTCCCTGTTCATTGGAGTCACATTCCAATAATTTTGGGAGTTTTGATATTCTTAATTTTTAAACAAATCAAATTACATGCTATCTTCTTCTTATTATTTTTTTTTTGTTTTTTCAAATAAGTCATTGATTATTATCTTTTAAAATTTTAAAATTGCAACTTTTAAATTAAAAATATGATTAAAAATAACTTTAACGTCTGAATCCTAAAATCTTTTTAGTTACTTTTGATACTTTTTATTAAAAAAAATCTATTTCTTTTGTAAAATATTTAGATGAGTACTCTTCTTTGTTATTTTCTTTAACCTTAAAGATGTTTTTATTAATTTATACATAATTGACTATGCATTAATCACATTAAGGGGGAGAACGAAATTCAATGTTTTTCTAATTTCTCACTATGTATAAAAAATTTATTTAAAACCAATTTATTTATAATAACATAGTGTAGAAAGAAAACGAATGAAAAACAATAGAGAGACTTATTGAATAGTAATGCTGATTGGATCACCACACAAATGACAGATTCAATCTTCGCATCAGGTGACAACTCTTTTGTCTCATCACAAACATGATGGTTCGTTACGCATTTGAGTTGCTAGAAACTTGTCAAAAACGATGGTGGCAGCAGAAAACACCATCACTAGACAGTTAGACACAGTCCTAGATCATCCAGGGGCATACATGAAGCATGCCAAATCAAAATTCTAACACATCGAAAATATCACATGGGTATCTGCATCAAAAGCGCTCATAATCTATGGGCAGGACCAAATTTTTTGCCACATCCACGCATCATTAAATAGAATAAATCTTCAATATCCACCATTAATTAAAAATGTGGAGTAATATAAATTCATTAACTCGTTTCTTCTTCAATCATGATTATTTAAACTACAGAAACAGCCATGTTACCTAGAAAACATCGGGATGAAAACGGCCAGGGATGGAACTACTTTGTTCAGCCTGCTTTAGGTGCATTGTCAATCCATAATTGTTTACCTCTAAAGCTCTTACCTGTTCCTGGTACTGTGACACTAATTGCTTCAAATGCTTCAACTCTTGATTTCTGTCTTCATATTCTTTCTGGCGTTCGTGCTGAATACCGATAGCACGCTTCAGAATCAAGTTTTCTTGAATAAGGGCCTCCACATGTTCCTTCAGCACCATATTTTCCTGAATTCAGTAAACCAAACAATGAGTACATCATATCACACCCTATGACATTTATTAAAAGGAATTGAAAGTGCATATTTGCTTGGTATTTGGGTTGACAATGCAATGCTGAGAAACATATATACATAATAAATAACCTGCTGGATGTTTCGCTCTGTTTCAACACTTGCTCTTGCGCAAATGGACTTCTCCAATGCCTCTAGCATTCTTGAAGCTCGAGATTTGGCATCATCCATGTTTGAAGCATTCATCATTTCAATAACAAAAAGCTCTACCCATTCGGCCCCGCTTGTAGGATACTTTGGTCCAGCTGCTGGATCATCAGAACCTGAAACTTCTGCATCACATTTTGCTCCACCTACAAACAAAAATTGCCACTTATTCCCATCAATACCCCAAAATTTCAGTGGTATATATATAAATTCATACAGATTGCATACTTATCCACATTTCTACTTTATAGAATAAACATTATGTAAAGATGTTGTTTCCGGATTCGAACCTATGACCAATAGGTTACCAAGACACAACTTTATCTTTGTTTTCTTAATTATATTTAGAGAAAGAAATTATGCAAACGATCTTCCAAGTAATAAAAATAATGCAAAGTAGTCTCCATTGAAAAATTCTTCAAATTGGTTCTAAACCATCGTAAAATATATCAGTTTAAGGACTAAACTGATGAATACTTAATACAGGATAGATTATTTAGAAGTGAGGGTCTAAATTAGTAATTTCGCATTTGACATACTGAGTGGCAGCACTAGTAGGGTTTTGTTAGATATCCCGCGTATTGATGAAAAGTCAAAACAGTGTATATAGGGGAATCGACAAGTTAGTGGATTTTTGGAGACCAATTGGGAGAGCTCAAAACAAAACTATTACAATCGTCGTTGTAGCTTGGAATTCAAAGAATGTGCATTGGATTTCCCAAGCTAGCGCATGTTTTACAGTTGAGTTAGGGAAAAATTCAGAGTTTAAGAAGCTTAACAAATTCACCTTGCAAGTGAGGAGGAGCAGTATCAGATGCGATGGGAGTAGAATCAAGAGAAGGAGGCGGTGGTGCTCCTAGTCGGAGCTGGTTTAAGCTTCTGATAGCGGAGTCGATGTCGTTGCCGCAATCTTCGAGAGCTTTATCGAGGAGGTGGTGGTCCATGTCAGGGAAAAGGGCAGCGAGGTGGTGGAGGAGGGAAGAAGAAGGAGGAGAGAGGTGAACGGGAGAAGAAGAAGAAGAACAACGGATCCTCTTGGGAGGAAGGTCTTGGAACAGCGCTGATCTCTTCCCGCACACTATGATCGCAGACATGTTTCGATCCTCTGCTCACAACGCCTCCGATCCGCCGCTCATGCAATCCGCCGCTGCGATCTCCGATTAACAATAACAACAAACTGGATAAGTAAAGCCGTAAAGGGAACGGAATAAGGGATCCGAAGTAACGAGCTCCGTCACATACCTGGCACTCTCTTTGTTGCTCTTGTTATACTCACTCGTCCATTTACACGCGTCAACTAAAAACTACTAATTTACACGGATATTCACAGGTGGATTTAGATCGATTTTAATCATAATTTATGACCTAACCTAATTTTGTTGGTTCGATTTTCAGAATTTTTTTTTAAATTCATCTCAACTCAATTCATTCATGAACAATTTAGTTTGATTTATATCAACGGATTATTTATTAAATTTTTTTTCTTAAAATTATTATTTTATATTATAATTCTTTCAAATATCCAATATAATTAACAAAAATTATCAAATGTATGAAAGTAGTAAAATTAATTTATTTAATACCATCAACATAATATTCTAAAATAGACTTATAATATAAATTAAAACAAAAGATTATTGAACAAGATTTATTATAATAGTCTGAATCACAACTATTTCTTACAAACTAAACTTTGTTATAAACAAATTTTTTGCAACCAAATTTGTTGAAACAAACAAATGAACAAAATATAATTCATTAATATTATAAACATGATAAAAAAAATATAAAAAAAAGGTGAAACAAATAACAATATACCTGAAAGTAATACATTAAGAAGTTTCAATACTTACAGTTTCAACACTTGGAGACCCAATATTAATCGTATTTAAAGCCCAACCAAACACAATTTGAAAGTTGTTGAAAGTTGTTATAAGACGTGTATGTTAATTGATTATCTCCTCGTACATTATGATTATTGAAAGTTGTTATAAAAGTTTGATGTAACACAATTTGTGTCAGACACTGTTATATATACACGTATATCGAGAGCAACTACATTATATTTAAAATACTCAAGTATCCTTCATGTTTACACATATATTACATGTTATTATTCTCAACACAAGTGAAACCTAATGTGTTAGTCTTAACTTACATAATGTAAAAAATACTTTGTTGAAAAAGAAAAAGAAAGCACAGAGAAAAATTTGATGTTTGATCGATTTGAGATGAGAGAGAATAGAGAAGGAGCTGGTGCAGAAGCGCAGCAAAGGAGATGAGATGAAAGAGAACAAAAGCGCGGATGTGAGATGAGATGAGAGAGAACAAAGAAGCACATAAGAAAATGAAACCTAAACAGTTAAACCCACATTTACCGTACAACATGGTTCACACCTTCACAGCAAAAATGAGATGATTATGGGTTGACCTTCATTCGGTCCACACATTTATAGTCCCACACCTTTTTTATTGTCAAATTATTTTTTTAGTTTTTAAATTTTAATATATATATATATAATAAAATTAATATTTTTATTATGGATTCACGGATCGGATCAACGGATCTATAAATCTAAACTCGTGATCTAACCCGTACATGAACAATTTTGATCAGTTCAATTCGATTTTGACCAAAATACATAAATGACTCAACACAAACTATTCGAATCAATTCGTATAGGTTCGAATTCACAGATAACCCATACCCATAAATACCCTTAATACTGTATAAGAATCAGGACTGCTATTAATTACTAGTAACATTAGCTAAAAAGTAAAAACTATTAAGTTCCAATTTCCTAATGTCGGAGGAAACAGCATTCGTGGGTCAGGCGATAAAAATTATTTGATAAATTTAACAATTTATAAATTATTTAGGTAAATTCAACTTAAAAATACTTTTAAAAAATCAAGGTGAAATCAAATAGTTCATATTCTCGATCGCGTGAAAACCAAAAATACAATCTCATATCAAAGGAAGTTAGATTTAACGGAAAAAATTAGTCTCTCATGACATAATAAATTAAGGATCGAATCTCTTTAGGAAATGCATTTACATTTAGTGTGTGTCTCCAATAAAATTGCCTCCGAAAGAAGATATATGTGATTAAGGCATACTTTATTATTATTGGTTAGAATTTACTAATAAAAAAAGAAACTTGCTTTTAATAAATAATAAAGTACGGATTAATTTTATGATTTCATAAGTATTAAATATATCATGTTTTTATTAAACATTTTTTTGAAGATATGATATTTTAAATAATTTGAATAATAGAAAATATTAAATACTTTTAATTTAGTCAATATTCTTTTAACTCCTTTTTTTATTATGTATTCACATACAAGTATTTTTTTTTAGTTTTGTGCCACTTCATCATTTTATTCTAAAATTGCAATCTGAATCATATTTATAATTTCGCCCATTCTTTGTCGAATATAACTCTCTTATTTCTTAGCTTAACCATTTTTGTCTGTAAAAAAACATAGCTTAGCCATTTTTGTTTTGTTGTAAGTTTGGTGACTTGTTTTGAAGTGGACGGGGGCTCCCGTGAGGGTTATGGTCTAATTGTAGATACTCTCCTCTGTAGTATGTTGGGCCGAAGAAAGACATATTTTATTTTTTTTATAAAAAAAAAGAGAAAAAAGGATAGAGGGTTTTTTACAAAAATATTTTATTAGAAAAGGACTTTATGCAGATCAAATTTCGTTACTTTTTTTCTTATGTATGGTATTCTTAACAGTTAAATTGCTAATATAAAATATTTACAGCATGTTTTCTTATTTTTTTAAAGAAATGTTTGACTTAACTTAGTTTTAAAAAAATAGTTATGTTTTTTTTTCAATATAACTCATTCTCAAACAGATGTCTAACGCTATATTTCTATTTTTTTATGTCAACGCTATTTGTCGATTGTGGACATCTCTCGAATTCTATTTTGGAGATCATTAAAATTAGGATTAAACTAATTTATTTTATTTTAAAACTATTTGACAGAAAAAAATTGAACAATATATATTATCGAATTTAAATTATTCATCAGTACCAATTTAGATATTAATTTCCTGTCTGTGATAAATTTTACCCATAAATATTTATGGTATAGATTTTTTGGTTATCCCTACAAAATATAGATGCTTTTAGTTTAATTTAAAGTTATTTAGAGTGTGTTTGAAAACATGTTCAAACCACATTCCAAAAAAATTTGATTTTTCATGTGTTTACGTACGAAGAGAGTGTATGTGGTTATGGTATAATTTAAGTGATTTTTATAAAAAAAAATTGAATGATTGAAATACTAATGGAGAAGTCATTATGATTTATGTTTGTTGAGGTTCTTTTCAATGATGAGCGACATAATTTGAGGAATCGTGAAATCTAATAATTATGATCAGGGTTCTTATGAATAAGAGAGTACATAATTCTACATACTTTGAGTATTCTAAAATGACGAGTCTTGATAAAGTTGACTAAAATCCTTGGATTAGAAGAATATACAATCTTGTAAGTTACAAGTGTCGAATAGATTTAATAAAGTCGACCAAGCTATCTAAGACTTAGAGTATAATAAAGATGTAGAATTATTTGTGATATTCATTTATTAATTTTTCTTTTTAAGTTGATAGATTGAAAAGAAGAGTTAAATGATACAACATCTAGTATCATGTATAAGCAAAAATAATCAATTTCATATATTGATTAAGAAAGTTAGCACATATTATTTAATTTTACTAATTTCAAGTAAAAAATGTCATTTTTAAAATATCCTTCATTAAAACTTGTTATTATGAATAAAAAAGAGTTATTGAAAATAAAATTAAAATTAAATGAAAAGATATTTTGAAATAATAATATTAAATAAGATTAAATTATTATTTAAACTTCTTATACGAAACTCATTTAAAATGAGTTTTTAGGAGTTAAAAAAAAGTAATGTGTAATAATACAATTCATTTAACATGTGTAAAATTTTAAAATTAAAAATATTGTATGAGAGAGAGATGTTCTGATACTAATTTACTAGGCAATCCCATACTTAGTTTGCGCGTGTTGCCTAGAAGTGCCCGAATTGAATCGCCAGTTTGCCACCGGTACCTTTTGATGTGCCGACAATAGCGGGAACCTACAAAGTACAAACATTAACCACTTACATCTTTTGAGTAATTTATTAGCTTGTACTACTAACTTAGAAGAAAAAGAACACGATTTTTGGTCCATTAAGTTGTTCTACTTCTACTGCGGGAATCTTCACCTTTCTCTTCGGCAAATCTTACTCCAGATAACATAAACCGCTTACAATCGCGTGCTACTTTACATCAAGACATGATAAAAAAAAATACAAGAATAAGAAGCTCATTTAAAACTATTATTGGTCGATCTTATTTACTATAACTGAGAAAATGCTTTACTATTTTTTTTTTAAGAATTGAAAATAGTGTCTAAAGATTTAGAATTATTTATGCACTATTTTCAACTAACTAAGTTGAATCCCCTTAATCTTGGAGATACTTATAACTCCATGCTTGTCTTTTCCTTAAGTTTTCTACACATAATAAAAATGCTAGCTGTGAATGTGGCAAATTTTATTTTAAAATAAATAAATAAATGCTGAGAGAAGAGATTACATGAAAAGTAATCGGTCAGATTTTATTTTTCGACAAAACTTATTTACAAACAAAATTGATAAATATTTCGTAATTATAATATGATAAAATAAAACCGCCTGTAGAACTGATATTGCAACTGAACTTAAATTAGCAGGTAAAGAGTTGGTGCTGGTCTTGGCTTTCTATCTGGCTTGGGCTTAGGAACAATGGTTGGAAAAGTTGAGAAGCATGAAGCATCTGAACACAAATGACATTTTTTTAAGATATCTTATATATGTATGTGCCTTTACTACCAATGGCGCCCATCTATTACGTGCCTCCCTGACACTATTGGCTGAATGCATGATGTTGATGCTTGACTGGACGGAAGTCACGGAACCATGTTTTGTAACCTCAAGTGCTTCACCGTCTTTGCAATACTTTCATAAGCACACAATAAATTACTCATTTTATTATACTTTTTATGTATTTGATTGTGAATCCAATGAGAGATGTCAAGCTAATAGTTTTTATTGTAGGTATTTTTGGGCCCAGATAATAATGTCCCAATAGCTGTGGATTTAGCACTCAATCCAACTCGAAAGGTGAGGCACATTTAACCAACAAAAGTTGATTTAATGGGTAACGATTAAACTTATATTTCACAAAAATATGAATTTAAATGTGGCTGCGTATATAAAAATCTTGTTAGTAGGTAATTATAAATATTTTTGTTTATGTTTTATGAACATAAAACTTGTTCTGAAAAATTATAGTTTTGAGCGATTTTTTTCTTCTTTCATGCCAATTATTTGGCTTGCTAACTTTATCCCTCCAACAACAGGAATTGTTGTTTGCCCATATGATGACCTTGAGTGCCATACACTGGTCACTACTCCAAAACCTTCCTCCTTCCCTCGTCCCGTGTGTGTCTCTTCTATGTGTTAGGGAGTATATGATGGGGTCCAAAGATTAGGACCCACAAACTTAGTGGGGGCAATTGGCATCACTCCTTTCCAACAAGGTTTGTCAAGTTGCAAGAACAGTGTAGAACAAAAAAAGAATAGGATCTCAAATTGCTTTTCATCGCCCCAAGCATCATAGAATACAATTTTGTTTATAGTTGGTTGATGAAATGACCTCTCACCAAGCAACCTCTCCCTCCCTCTTTCCCCACTCGCTCTTTCTTTCTTTCCCTTCCCTTCTCCCCCCACTTTCTCTTTTCCTTCTCCCTTAAATATACCCCTTCAAGAGAAACCCACCAATACTAGACCCATGCTTATGCATCCATGTAGGAATCTATCCCACCCCAATGCCTAGAGAGAGAGAAAGAGTGATGGGATTGCACTCAAATATGCTCTTGACCATCTTTCTATTAGCTTTGACCCAACAATAATATGACCCTAAATTGTCTAATAAGTGTAACTTAATTGACGCCTAATTATAAGAGCTTTTGGTGGTGATGGCTTACATATCGCAAACTCTTTTCGCGGATCTTTTGTGCCAAGATGCTGCCTATACAACTAACATTAATCTTTCCGCAGATGAAGAAGGAAAGTGAAAGCAATGTAGAGAAGTTCCCTGTGTTTGTTCAATAACCAATAAGGAGTTGTATGTTGTATTGCAAGCCACAATAATGCACCTATCCTTTGTCTTTTACAGGAAAATTTTTCTATTTTCGTTTAATTTTTGCCCCTAGCTGATGAATTATAATAATAATAATATTAATAATTTATATCTGTAGTTATAATAATGACCATAATCCCATTTGATTTCCACATTATTATTTTTTTATCTATTTTACCCACAATAGTTGCACATACACTCAACTGTTTACACATGACCAAAAGAAAAATAGTTACCAAGTATATATATCCATGATTTTAAAAAAGCATATATGTGCATTTTAATTGTTATAAAGTTAATTGCACATTTTATTTCCCAATTAATAATAAAGAAAATAATCCCATTTAATTTTCATATTTTTGCATTTTATTCTCAATAACTGCACATGACTAAAATAATAATAAAATGCCTATAAATACAAACTAATACTAAAATTGCCTACATATATTAAATAAATAAAAAATTAATAAACTAAAACTGCCTTAGGTGGAGAGTGTCTTTCTTCCCCTGATAAGAAGAATAATAATAATCGATCTCTGTAAGGATTCTTCTAGAAACTATAGCTAGTGCAATATAATTGCTAAATACCCTAAACCCATTGTTTCAGTTTTTCTACTTACCACCCAATCAATAAGAATAATTAATGAATCAATGATGAAACCAAACAACAAAAATCTTTATACTCTGATCAGAAACCCCAAACAATGTTCTGAAATGCGTTATTTTCATTATTTTATTTTATTTTATTCAATCTTGAAAACGTCGGATCTAGATAATGGCTTTTGTAAAAATTATTTTCTCACCTTTTTAAGTCTATGTTTGAATGTGACATGTGGAAATTTAAAGACTTCTATTCTCAAAATAACATTTATTTTCATTTTCAGTTTTGAATTTCAGAAATATGTATTGAAATTTTCAAAAACACATTTCCAATTTTTATCCAAATACAACTTAATTCATATGATGGGAGATGTTAATTACCCCCATGCTTGTTATACATTTTCTGAAGAGTAATGTTATTTTCATATTTTTTTATCATAATTTTTATAATAAGACGAGGTAGAAAAAGAAGAAAAACATATGAGACAAGATAAATAATATGATAGAAAAGGATGCAAAAATAAATATTATAAGAATCGCATTCTTTTGTGAATTATTGCTTTTATGGTACTGTCAAAGGTTTTATGATAACACCAAATACTTACAAAACCAACGGGAGCAATATATATTAATTTTAAAGAATGATAAAAAATCAAGTCAATATAAAAATATATTCTCTTATATATATATATATATATATATATATATATATATATATAGGAAATGATACTTGTGAAAATACTATGTTAAGGTATGGAATTAGAACTATATGATGGCAACTTTTTTTATGTTAGAGTGGAAATAATAAATATTAACCAGTAGATTATATTATAAATAATCAAGCTTAAAATATACAAAGTAATCATGTCAGTTTCTATTTAAAAAAAATATTGCATGATTTAGTTAAGTGATCATGTAACTTTTTTAAAAAAAATTACCTATTTATATATAGTTGTATAACTTTGTTGTTCCTCTCTCTTTTATATAAAAAACTCTCCTCTCATTATATATAGAGAGAGGGAACAAGATATATTGTTATAAGTAACATAATCTATTATATGTTGATAATTTTATATAAAATGTAATTTTTATTAGTTTAATTATTGAATTATAATTATTTATTTCATAATTGTTTGTATCATTTTATAAAAATTGATAACTAATAAATATATAATTAGTAGATTTTTAGATAAAAATATTTAGTAAAAATATTCAATTATTGAAATTGAAATGGACAGACTGTTAAGAAAATCAAATACACAAATAAAAAGGATTAAAGTATAATAGTTTAAGATGATTGTGTGAAATATTTTTGCTAGTTATACAGAAAGTGTGTGAAATTGTTGTAGAGCTTTCTATTTTATCCATTTTTCTTTTTACTTCACATCTTTAAAGATTAAAAGAAAGTAAGAATATAATCAACAAAAAATAATTAACATGATTTTAATTTTTTTGTAAAACACAGATAAATATTTTTTTAAAACATTGACGGTTAAAAAAGAACTGAGATAGTAATATTTTAGTAAGTAGATAAATAGTAAAGAGGCTAAATTGTTAAAAAATGATAAAGTAATGAACTGTAAAATGCAAAAGTGAGAACTGAAGATAGACCGTAAAAAATGTCCATATCATAATCTTAAAGAAGCATAAAGTAAAATACTACTAGATGGTTTTTGTTATGAATAAAGTGTGCATCCTACTGGTGGTGGGTATAAAGGATTGATTAAATGAATGGCGGTGGTAGGCATGAAGGAAGGAGGCACTCCAAAAAATGCTAAAACTTTGTTGGACATGAGGTTTTATGTTGTTGTGTTTTGGTAATTTCAATTCAAGCAGCACAACACAAAGGTAAAAACAGAGAGAGAAAGAGAGTGTGTCCCATTCCCATCCCCCACACAAAAGGTGGTGGGAAAAAAGTTCTTTTTGTACACACTGCGATGATGGCGATGATGATGCCTGCAATCTCCAACACAAACACCATTTCCTCCTCCTCCTCTTCTCTCTCTCTTACCACTCCCTCTACTTCTTCTTTCTTAGCCAGCCATGGTTTGCTTCTTGTTATCACTCACTAGAAGGAACCCATGAATATGAAAGTTGTTGCGAGCATGGAGAACGAGAAGAAGTGCAGTTGCTGGGCTGTCCTCAAACGCGGCGTTAGAGGTGCGTGCAAACCTTCGGCTTCCAGAGACTCTCCTAACACTATCCCTCGTACTAGTCTCGTTTATGATGCAGGTACATATACTCTGTTTCCACGCTGGAAACGAAATTCACTCTGTTTTCTCCCTTCTTCATTGTGAATCTCAAAAACTAGCGTGGTGCCTCCCTCTCTCAAATGCCCCATTTGAGTCTTTTCCCGCCATATGAGTCTTCTCTGTTTCTCGAGCTTCCTTCTGAATCCGCAATAAGTTGCTGTGATTCTGGGTTTACTTCAAATCATGAAGTTTTCTGGGGGAAGCTTTTTATTTTTTTTGAAAAAATAAATGAACTTTTGTGGCAGGCATTTTTATGGATTTTAATTATGATGTGGGTAGTTAAAAAGATGGATCTTTTTCAGCTTCCTCTCTGTGCTTTCTCAGAACCCTTTTCTCCATCTTCCTGTTTCAGCACTATAAGCATAGCTAACTTCATCATTCCTTTGAAGGAACGTACAAAGAGGAGACTAAACTAGTTCCTCTTGTAAAATTCTACTTTTCAATCCCAAGGAATTTTCTGAAAATTTGAAGTTTCAAAGATTTTGTAGCTGAAATCATGGATTTTGTGTTATGATGGTGCTTCAATTGCATTGTCAGATCCAAAACCAAGCTAAATGCAATTATCATCTATTTTATTTATTTATGGAGTAGTTAGAATTTCAAGAAGGAAACCTTCACATTCTTTGTATTGCTGCAGCAACCGAGACAAGATACTTGAATGCTAGCAATCGAGAATTTTGTCCTCCAAATGAAGCTCGATTATCTTCTGATAATCCTGATCCTCCACCTCAAGAGCATAAGGTTCCTTGCCAGCTCCTTCAATTTACATTTCAAGAACTAAAGGCTGCAACTGGGAATTTCAGACCTGATAGCATTCTTGGGGAGGGTGGCTTTGGTTATGTTTTCAAAGGTTGGATTGAGGAAGATGGAACGGCGCCAGCGAAACCCGGGTCAGGGATTACAGTGGCTGTCAAAAGCTTGAAGCCAGATGGCCTTCAAGGCCATAGAGAATGGATGGTTAGTAAAATATCTTCTGCTTTGGGTTAGTAGATTGGTGTTGTAAAGAGTTGTTTAGGATATGCTGGAGATTAGATTGTAACATGGCATTTTGTTGATGCAGGCTGAAGTTGACTTTCTTGGACAGCTTCACCATCCTAACCTTGTGAAACTTATTGGTTACTGCATTGAAGATGATCAGCGGCTTCTTGTTTACGAGTTTATGACCCGTGGAAGTCTAGAAAATCATCTATTCAGAAGTGAGTTTCTGCCTTGCCTTGACTTTCTATATAGGAATTGTATGGATTGTTATATCTAGAGATTATACGGTAACAGTTTCTAGGTTTCTAGCACAAGTGAGTGCCTGCTGCTCGAATAATAAACCAAATCCAATGAATTGTTATGAAGTGATGTGGTTTGGTTAATCTGTGACTTTATGCAACATTGTAGAATACTTTCTTCACCAACGTATATTTTGCATTTCTTTTTCCCCATTTAGGAATATTTTTTGGAGCAATTAATGATGGCACAATTGATTACTGCCTTTTTTTAATACAAAATTATCATTATCCAGCAAATGTGATGTCATTTATCATAACGTATTTCTTGAGTAGTAGCCAATGACTGTTTAAAGTAAAAGAAAGAATTTATACACTCTATGGTTATTGGAAATAATCCATAGAATTACCGCATAAAATATCAAGTACTCTAAGGATATGAACAAGAAATTTCATGTATCTATTAAATTTCTGTATGCTTTGAGAAATTTGTAGAATTTGTTTTTCTTCTTTTCATGAGTTCATACTCTTTCCTGAATGTTTTCTGTATCACCTAATAACTTTTCCTTTTCACCCTTTATTTGCCTTCTCATTGCTTCCATATTCTTATTGATGATAATAGATCTGGAACACCTTACAACTTCCGGTCCCTTTCCTCTTAGTCATTATATCTAACAATAAAAGTGCTGATTTTGCCTATATTTGAAGGAACCGTACCTCTTCCGTGGTCCAACAGGATTAAGATTGCCCTTGGTGCAGCAAAAGGATTGGCCTTCCTCCATAATGGTCCCGAACCAGTCATTTATAGAGATTTTAAAACATCTAACATTTTGCTTGATACGGTATGTGGTTACTGGAATAAGGTTTTCAGAAGCTTTTGTTTGTTTTTTTTTTTTTTTGGATTACTTATTAACATGTAGTGTTTTTGGACACGAAATGGATATATCCATCCCATATATCTTGGACTTATATTTATGAAATAATTATAGGAGTATAATGCGAAGCTTTCAGATTTTGGTCTAGCAAAAGCAGGGCCTCAAGGAGACAAAACACATGTTTCTACCAGGGTAGTTGGAACTTATGGTTATGCTGCTCCAGAATATGTCATGACAGGTAAGAATGTAGCAGTAAGTAGCTTGAAAGGACAAGAAAACTCTTTAGCATCCAATACAACACAAGAGCTTCTGTATACACTATGCTAATATTTGTATCATGGACTACAATTTCTACTACGAAGCGGCACATTATGTAAAGGCAGCAGATGCCAATCATTCCAAAAAGGAATTTAAATCATGTGCTGAGCTGCAATGGATATCATCTCAAGATAATTGACCTGATGTGTTTACTAGTTTGCTTCTTTGTTTACATATCTCATTTTAACTTCAATACTCAACATTTGCAACACATACGCTTGACCTAGAATTCAGTGTGATCTTTGAGATAAGGTGCTTACAAGTAAGCAAGAATAGTTAACTCTGATGATACCTTTTGACTTATTTCTAGTGTCACGTACAAGTAAGAGCTTGCAAAGGGCATCAAACTGTTCAAATATGCTTAGACTTGTTAACATTCTGATGATTTCATCCCGTGCTCATCTATCCAGGCACCACAATATGGTGTAGATGGCTTTCTAAGACCTATGAGAACTAACCAATTGTGTTTCTTGTTTTTTTTAACCAGGACACTTGACAGCTAAAAGTGATGTTTATAGCTTTGGAGTTGTATTACTTGAGATATTAACAGGAAGAAGATCAATGGACAAGAAGCGCCCGAGTGGGGAACAAAATCTTGTTTCATGGGCAAGGCCATACTTAGCTGACAAGAGAAAACTGTACCAACTCGTGGATCCTCGCCTTGAACTAAATTATTCTCTAAAAGGAGTGCAGAAGATTTCCCAGTTAGCTTATAATTGCCTTAGTAGAGACCCCAAATCTCGTTCTAACATGGATGAAGTTGTGAAGGCTCTGACTCCATTGCAGAATTTTAATGACCTTGCAATTTTGTCTTATCACTCTCGCTTATCTCAACAAGGGAGGCGGAAGAAGAAAGATGGAACTCCACAGATCACATACACACAATCCAAGAGCATGAGGGCTTCTCCCTTGAATACCGGCAAGCAGCGTCAATGATGGGAAGTGATCCTCTTCTTTATTGCTGGCTCAATCATTGATTGAAACCAAGGTTGGAAATTGGAATGCCTCCTTTGTTGTTGTTGTTGTTGTTGTTGTGTGGAGAGAGATGGACATTTCAAGCTTACATAATTTTTGGGTGTTTAAAATATGTCAGGGCCAGAACAATGAGGGAAGAGTGATGATACATTGATTTTATTTGGACTCTTTTATTAGAGAGCTAACCATCAATATGAAAGAAACTTGCCCTTTGCATTTGCTAATGCTGTAATTGAGAATTCCCCTATATGTATATGAAAGGCCTCACATCTCAGAAAGTCTTTTGCAGCAACCTCAATCAATTGCGTTTGTCAGTGGCAATAACATTTTGCTACTTTAGTGGCCAGATTTTTAGGCTTTGTTTAATATATGTCGAACCAATCATACTTCTAGTGTACACAAAAATTTGCTTGCTACTATTAGTATTCTATATCTTCAGCAGCGTCTTTAATCGTATTACGTATTATGTTAGGAAACTAAGGCCACTTAGCAAGATAGTGTTAAGTTGTTCAATATCTTAATATCTTATATTGTTTGAACACATATATCCGATCCTATATTCTAATTGGGTAATGTTAAAAATAACCATCCACCCGAATCAGTATATATACTTGATACCAACATAGAGAGCATATGTCTTTATGCATAGCATAATTGTCTCTGGACTGTATTCTGTTAATATCTGTCTTGCTTGATAATTTAAATTGGAAAAAGGAATCTGAATTTGCTTTAATTTATTCGTTTATGTAAGAAAGGTAGTCACAAAGTTTCCTTTTGATATCAAAGCAGCAATTATACATGGTCTGCTTACCGTCAGTAATTGAAAGTTATGCCATTTCTAGCACCAATCATGCTGTAATCTTTCGTAAGCTCACACCATTCCTTTCCAAGATGCCTAGCATGAGAGAATAGGCTTCTGATTTATTTATTTTTCATGGGAACATGATTAGGCTTTTTTCTTTTCATTGATTTGACATATTATAGATAATAAAAGTGTCCCGACCAAATTGAAAATATTTTGATAGGCTATGTTGCCCCCATCTTTATAGTTTTGTCACATGCAAGTCATCCATTGCTCAAATTAGAAAATTCAAGTTAAAATGCCGAGGCTTATTAGTGAGGAATTCACCTTGGTAATGATATGGGATTTGAATATATGATTTTGCATCTAATACTAACCAGTAACCACACATGACTAAACTTCTCAAAGAACAAACAATTTAGCCATTCAAACTTTGTACCAAAAGTTCAATTTAACTAGAAGAATGGTGATAGCAACAATCAAACTTTTATTCTTTGCCCAAGAAGATTTTGAAACACAATGCTCTTGCAACTTCAAGTTGTTAAGTGCATACCCTTTAATACATATATATATTATTTTTATTTTTTATTTTTTATTTCTTTTGTTTCCACAGCTACCCTCTTTAATCAATATTTATTCTCAACAAAGGATCCACCACAAAGTGGATCATGGAGGTGTTTGTTTTTTGGTAAAAGAAATGGAGAAATCTCTGTACTCCTCATCCGTGTACTTGGTAGCAAAATTCTTTCGGTTACAACATACAATATTTACCTCAGCAAGATTAGAAATCTGGAACAGGACGCATGCTTTGTGAAAAACAAGTAAACATCCTCGTTAACTGGGGACAAATGAATAGTACAATGGCAACCCTATCACTGTTCTAGGCCCTGCCAAAAGTTTGTGTTATACATATTTATTATAGTTGTTAAAGCTACACTTACAAATCCAATTCATTTCCCTGCAAGAAAGAAACCCAGTGAGTGAATACCACCATATCGTGACAAGAAGCTAGAAAAGTAAAAGGCAGAAAACCAGCAATAATGCCTTCTCAGTGGTTACTTAGGTGGCGACGAAAACCTTTTTCTCTCCCCTTATTATACCAGCATGTGCATATCCAAGATAGTGGCAAGAAGAATCAGTGGGCAATTATTTAACATGTGGGTACTCAAATCAGAAGTAGGCATGGTTTAAGACCAAAACACATTACCTAATCAATATCAAAAAATGCATATTATGATTCAAATATTGGACAAAATATCTAGCTTATATGTTTGACCTTATCCTATCTTGTCACTATTAGGATAAAGCAAAATCCAATGTGCGTTCCATTTTTAACACCATGGTCCTTCAGGGTAATGAAAAATTAGGTATCAAATACAGTTAACTAGGGGGGTTTGGACCTGGAAGCAGTGAGAGAGACCTAACACAGCAATCAAACACACGATGGAAAAAGTGTAACATAATGATACCAGATTCCACCCCTTGCTTTTCTGAAACAATGAGCGTCTGGTTATATGGCTCAATTGGCAAAACTCCTTATCTATTATTACTGTTCTTTCTTTTTTTCCCATTTAAGATAAAAGTGTCAGAATAGTGCATCATTTCTTTGTTCTTGTAAGATAGTCAATATCCTCTAGTACGTACCAGTTTACCACAGATGAAATACGGTGCCAGTTTTTGAAAAAATAAAAGATCTATGTATATTGATGTTTTGTTCCCAGAAAGTTAATTGGAATCTTATCATTTTGAACTAAAATTAGACCATCTGTCATGCATGATTAAGACTTTCTGCAAGAACTTCCAAAGTAAATAGCAGCAACCTTAATGTTTTGGGTCAATATAGTTTATTTTCATGAGTAAAACTATGCTACACCATAATATATAATCAAATCATTTATTGGCTTCAATATGATCAGGTTAACTTTCAGGGTGATTAATCATTCGTAGGGTTTGAATTGAATTGGGTTTTAACAGCAGGAAGTATTATAAAATTCATTATATTTTGAGCCAAACTCTAGATATTCAACTATACGGTGATCATCTTTATATAAATTCCAAACTGATCAGAATTCTACCAGCCACATTCTGCTAAACCTAATTATAGCCAGTTACACCTAATTATAACTATGTAACCAGCTCCTAAGCACTAGCTAGGGGATTTCCGTGAAAAGGGTTGAGTTGTGTATCAATTGAAATAAGTGACGTAAGACAGATCCAAACCCACACCTAATTGAGAAGGTAGAAGTTTGTATATGATCCTTAACCACTTTGTGAGTTGTGTCAACCCGCATAAGCTATTGCAGGGAATTTAACTTACCTAATAACATCAACTTGTATTATGTATTCACTATATTGAGACTAAAATCATGTGTAAATTAAACAGTCGTTTTTGCTTATACGAGTCCGATTAAAGAGAAAAAAACAGTGTATGCATATGAGTAAACTCTGTTATGTATCCTGAGATTATATAAATTTATAAGAATGCAATAGTTAGCTTTAGATTAGACTGAGTACAACTTGGGATATTTCTTTTGTGAAGGAAATTGCACGTATGGTAGTTTGTGGTGATAAAAAAAAAAAGCAAAAAATAATACTTATCGGCATATCTACATATTTACACGTATTTAAAATGGATGAGTTTTGTTATCAATTTAAACATTGTTTTATGGAGAAAATTTTCGATTTCTAAATGATAATATTCCCCCAATTTATGATTTACAGAAAATATTAAAAAATCAATTTGTTAGCTCTCTCTAATTGTTTGAAGACATAATTTGACAATGGATCGTACTATCAATGATCAACAATGGTGTACAAAGTAGAATTATAGGTGAGACACAACTTTGTTTACTTATTATTTCTTTCCTTTCATTTTATTTATCGTTGAAGATTACAGTACATAGTATTAAAAATATAATTAATTTTATTATTTTTATTAAATTATTCATATTAAAAAAATAGTAATTAATATAACCTTTTTTTAATGCAGTTAGTTAATATCTTCTTAAAATTTTAAAATGAAAGATAAATAGAAAAAAATTCTTTATAACCGATGTTGAGGAAAATTTTTGCCGTCGCTGGCAAGGACTAGGTCTAATACTCTCCTCTGTTGGTGAAGAAGATGACTTTCGAGAAGAAGACACTGTCAAGGTTCGCCTCAGAGATTGACAGTGAGTGCATGCCGATCACCACGTCTAATGATGACAAGGTTTACACTTTACACCACCTTCCTCTTCAAACTCAGCTCCTCCATTGTCATGCCCTACCCTTTCCTCTCCTCTCCTCTTCCAATTCCAAACCATTTTATGGGTCGATTCTTGAGTTTGTAGTATGTTAAGAGAAGGCTATATTGTTATGTTTTATTTTAAAAAAGAAAAAACTATAGTTGGGATTTTTAGGAGGTCACCATTATTGGTAAATGAAATCGTTGGAATTTTCATGCTAACAACACTCATCAACGTCAATTTGACATAAATGATCTAATTGAGACATTTTATAAAAAAAATAGAGAACCTAATTAAAGTGTTTAGAAATTTAGAGACCAAATTGACAGTATTTTAATTTATTTAATTGATAATTAATTTTTTTTTATAAAAATATTTTTACTAAAAGTGTTAGAATGTAACTGTAAATCTATTCAAGTATTTAAATAAATCACCAACAAATAAGAATGCTGTAAAAAATTAACACTTTTTAATTTTTTTATATGACATTTTTTAAGATAAATTTAAATATCCAAATTCACACACACTAATACATATATATATATATATATAATATGAAACAAGTGGCATTTCTCAGTTAATTAATTAAAGGGACAAATTAAAAAAAAGAATGAGTGATTTGTTATTCGAACTAAAGGACTTCAAACTTTAACACGGCTCTTATTAGCATATGTTTTGCTTCTGTCTTTTCTAGATTGTAATTTTTTTTTTTTCTGTTTCCTTTCTTTCATTTACCAAAAAATAAACAAAAACTTCAAACTTGAAAGTGTAAACGCTGCGCTTAATGTGTGTCCAACTGTCGTTCATGTCCATGGTGTAGCGAGTCCATGAATGATTACTATTCTCCCCTAAAGCCAACATTCCCCCAGCCACACTTGAGGAACTCAATACATGGAGACTTCGCCATAATACCACTTAATTATAAGATCAATCATTTATCATTAGCTCCAAAGTAGGCTCCAGGAGATTCATTAATACCACTCAATATTGTGCAACGAATCTAATAAAGAGTAGTAATTGATTTTTGGTCTCCCAAAAAACCAACAGTTCTTTTCATTTTCAAATTAATTTGCCTAAACCAACTCTATTAAAACAAAACAATACTGTGCTTAGTTCAACTTAAACAGTAGCCCGAATCAATCATCAAACAGCAATGCTAGCTAAGAAACTGTTTTTCACACATGCGATTACAAACCCAGGTCTTTATAACAAATATTAAAATTAATAAAATAAAAAACAAGAACTTTTTGAATAAAATTGAAGACAATTGGTTTTGCATACAGTTTTTGTATCCCACTAATTCGTATTAACAAGCATTTCCCATCGTCAAATTACTATAAAAGGGTTTCCTTTGGAAGTTGATCAAACGATAGGGTCTCGTCCATATTCTTGCATTCCATGTTTCTCAATCTAACAACATTTTCTTCACAAATTGACACAAGCCTCTAAGTTGTCTACTTTGTAACTTGTTTAATATGTAAAAATACGACGATTACAAACGGTCCATTTCTTTGAGTACGTAAAAAAAACAAATGGAATTGAAAACGTATGTAAAAGTTCAAATGAAAGATGAGCGTGAAAAATAAAATTGCATATAGTAATTAATAATATATATTTTTCCAACTTTTGGTCTTTAATTAACCAAACATGCACATATAGCTTCAAACAAACTGTAATATGTTATTGAGAAGAAATTCAGAGAGTAGTGTCTAATTAAATACTAATTAAAACCTTCTTAACCCAAAAATAAGGAAGGAAAGAAAAACCGGGATCATGAATATCAGGACATGGTATATACACTATATACATATGTATGGCTACACTATACAGATCGAGATCACTTCCCCCATTTGACTTTTGTACGTCTCATACTTTATGTCAGATCACCTTGATATCAATGTAGATGAGAAGAGACTACGAGGGAGAACACACAAACACACACACACACACATATAGATGCAATAAATTTTGCTTTGTGATTTCATACTCAAAATCGAAGCATTATTACCAGAATCAAGTGAGAGAGAGAGAGAGCATATATGAAAGTGTATTACCTGTGTTCCATGAGAAAGAAAGTGATCTGTATACACGTATAGCAATTCTTATATTGCACTTGAGCTTGAGCTTCTCTGGATTTGCTGGTAGCACCAACTAAGATTGGTCCAAGAGGGAAATGTTTCTTATGACAAGATTATCAATATTATTGGAAACATTTTGAAAAGAGAATCTGATGAGTTGGGATGAGTTGGGATGAGTTGGAAAGCAACCAATTGAGGGGGGCTCATCAATGATAAAGTGATATTGGCGCGGCTCAATCTGAGATCGTATTTTACTGCTTCTACATGTAAATCCGTCTTCGGATTGAACCTCACCAACATCGCTTTCTCTGCTTCCCATATCCCAAACATTATCACCATCATCATCATCATATTCTCTCTTATATAAAAGATGAAAAACATATGCACAAAACACAAGTTGATCCGATCGAGCAATTATATTACTCCTCTATGGATATGATCTCACTTATTCAAGATCCATTTTAGAACTACATTAGAGGGGGTTAATGAAAATTTCAAGTTGTTTAGTTTTCATGGATAGCTCTCTCTAGCTAGCTAATGACCTATCTACCAAAAAGGAAGAAAAAGGCGTTTCAACATTAAACAATATCCCCTATGGTCCCATTATGCACCTAATCACAATTATTGAATGTCCTTGTTGTAAGTAAAGCATGAATATGAAATGCGACCATAATGGTGGAGCTGGAGGAAGAAGGAAGTGATATAAGGTTGGTTGATGTTTAGGAACATCACTATACTAACCACACAAATTTAAATTCTTGATGGGAGTCACTATCAATGCATTCAGGTGCAACTATATATGCGCTAGCAGCATGCCTAAATGAAAACTAATAAAGTGGAAAGCACAAAACCCATAAATAGATTTATATTCCTAGCAAACATAAGTGGGTTCTCCACATACTAAATCACGGGTAGATGTAGATCAAAAACTGGGAAGTATAATAGACAAAAGACAAAGGCATTTTTAAAAAAATTTTTTGTTTTTGGTAATTTGTCGATATATATATATATATATATATCCAACATACAGCTTGAACATTACTTGTAGTTGTAATCCACACTAACAACTCACGTTGATGACGATCAGGTGGAGGGTTTCTTTCTTTTCTAAGGATGAGTGCTACTCATTAACTAGGTTTAGAGATGCCTAAATAGACCATGTATACATAAAACATATATTCATGCATGGCTTCCAAAATAAATAAATAAATAAAAAGGAATGGTTTAGTAATGAATGATATATATGACTATATAACCAAATGAAATGTAGGAGGAATTCAAAGTAATACTCGAATTCTATGATCGAGAGAGGAAGAGAAGGATAGAAGATATGAGGTGAGGATAGAAGTGATGGAGAAGCAGAGAATGTATATACTGGTAGGTTTTGCCTCGGGATGGGAGGGTGAAGAAGGTGAGTGGAATGATGTCAAGGGGGAGCAACACTTACTTTAGGGTTTGTCATGCTTAGTTTGCACTCAATAAAATCAAGCTCTTCTGTCTTTGCGCATGCATCTGAAATATTCTTCACACACACACACACAAATGAAACACATCCCAAACAACTCTTTTAATTGTGCCCTTTCTTTCTAGCATTAATTATTGTTTTTAACTAGGATCCTTTTTAGATCATGCTCGCATTTGATTATGCTTTTAGCAAGAGAGAATAAGATAGTTGGCTTATATGTACCCTGGCTGGAGGAACAAATCATGGTTTCCTAAAAATATCCACCCACAAGACTACCATATTTAAATGAGTAATTATAAATCAAATTGAATTCCTTTTAATGATCTTTGATCAATGTTGTATGTATAAATCTAATAATCCCATGTGTTAATTAATTTCTTGCATGATCTTGAATCCCATAGGTACTAAAATGCGTTGCGTCTTGCATGGCACATCCCTTTGGACTTTTAATGACCAACCTCTCTCTGTCATACAATATCTACAACATGGTAATGAACATGGATTAATATAAGTAGTACATGTTATTAGAAATCTGAGCTAGTAGATATTGTAAGAGTTATTATGTGGTAAAATTGTGTTTTGTGATGGTGGGAAGAGAGAGAATTGAATATATATATATATATATATGTAGATTGGGAACAGAGTGCAGATTGTCAGCGAAGGGATTTTGTCTTGAAAGAAGTTTGGGAACGTATAGAGTTTGCAATCTTTGATACAAAGACACACAAGAAATAGGCAAAATAGGCAACAAGCAAAAAAGCGCGCGGGGACACCGGCGCCAAAGCGGGCCTGCCTTGAGCCTGCACTAGGAGACACTCTTCTTGGGTATTGCTTATAACTTTCTTTCTTTTTCTTCCATTTCTAATTGTCTTCCTTTCTTTCCATATATTCTTCCGTCCATTTGAAGGTTTTGGGAAGTGTAAAAGACCCTTTTGTAAAAGAAAATTCGCTAGCTAGTACACTCCGATTTTGTGTACGAGGTAAAAGAAGGATTAAGATAGAATTAACAAGAAGAATAAGTGGATGAGCAAGAAAGTGAAAAATATAATGTATGCATTAATAATGTAAGGTTACTGATTTTAACCATAATTACTTTAGAAGACATATAAAGAATTGTTCTTAATTTTCTTTTCTCATGTGCCGTGTATACATTTGAAGATGTTAAATGATCATTTCTTGAAAGAATCTCCTGTATATCTCTCTCTCTCATGATTTGTGGCGATAAGTTCGCGTGCCAAGTGCCCAAACATATTCCCCCACGCCTTAAACCATTGCCATTTCTCATTTCTTTCCTCACCAGATCCTAGGACTTTCCATTCCAACTCCTCTTTCTTTCTTTCTTGGGTTAATTAAAGGCTGAGGGGATGGTCAAAAGGTACCTAGCTAGCTCATGAACTCTTGGGGCTTTCGATATCATTTCTTTCTTATAAGTACACTTAAATTAAATTCTAGCCTCGTGCATGGTTGAAGTGTCAAAAGTGCAGGGGAAACATAAATTCCTCAATGGTCAGAGGTCAGAAAAGAATATGCTGCTCTTTTAAGTCTTTCAATTCTATTTGATCAAAAGGTGGACATTTGACAAGGACGCCACCCATTTTCTTATTATAGCGACTGAGATTTCTAAATGCTTCGCGGGGACGTGTTGGCCCTCCTCTAATGAGGAAAGCTAACATGCTTTCTCAAGTGTTACTGTTCAAAGGAATATTTCAATCACTATATATATGCTTTTGTATATTTAAAAAAATAATACTTTTTCTTGTGATGATGCTGTTCTCTTGAAACTTTGACTATTTCTGTTTGGTAAGTTTTTTCTTTTTCGTTTGGAGGGAAATTTTGGTTATTTAATAACAAATTCTTTATGCCTTTATCCTTCTTAATTCTCATTTCTAATATATTTTTAAAAGATTATTAAATGACAAAGTATAATATTTTGTTACTCGGCAAAAAATAATGTTATTTACACATACTTACCCTTTAATTATGCGTAATTTCATCTCATTTTTGATTTTTTTATCCTCGATAGTGGATGAATTATTTATTTTTTTATTTTAAACATTAAATTTTAAGAAAGTAAAAAGTTGAGTATGAGGGACAACCGTAACTAAGGAACTTTTTGATCTTCGTGGAAAACACTTAATTATAAGGACTAGGCAGTAGGAAGAGCAAGATATCGGAATCAAATATATATAGGTCTTACTGATCATCAGTATATTTAGAATATTAATTAAGAAACAAAAAAATAGTATTTATTTTGTAAAAATAGATGAATAAAAAATTTATAAATAACACAATTTTAAGTCTTTTATTAAAAATATCTATATGTAAGTTTCTTAACCTATATATATTATATATATATATATATATATATATATATATATATATATATATTTCATTAAATGAAGGAAGAGAATCAAATGAAGAGATTGCATCGAGAAAAGGTAAAAGAAGTTACCGGGCGTTAGGAATGTGACGGGTAAATGTTTCAGTTATGCATGGCAATCAAGTCAATATCTATTGTCTGTTTGCGAAGACAGTAAAGACACACGAACTCTAGTTGCTTCCCCTTCCTTGTCCCTCTCTCGGTTATCATGCATCATTTCATTTTCATGTGGTGTGTGAACTCTCTCTCTCTCTTTCTCTTCACTTCGCACATGAATTGAAGGGGGCATGCAGCCTTAACTCCCTCAAACGTTACTTAATTCCCATTATATAATACTAACACCACTTGCTCTTCCTCTCTTAATTAACCATGCATGGATATATTGTGACTGCCAGATATAAGTTTGAACACACACACACGTTCTTTAAAATAAATTTAAGATTTAAGCAGAGGCTAGCTGATGAATTCTAAATTTCTAATGCCAGAAGCTGGACTGAACCATCTTCAAATTTAGAAGAAAATGTTAGATTTTATATACTTAATGATCTAATCATTTTCACAAATAATATTAGATCAATGCGGAATAAGTTGGAATATAAATACCTCCCGCCATTGCTTCTTGAATTGGGTTGTAATACTGCAATGTGAATTGATTTCTTGAGTCTTCCAAACTATTCTCAATTTGCACTAGATGGTGTATATGCACTTATACGTGAGTGAGTTCAGGGACCCTAGAAACTGAAGTTACACACCTATATATAGACCTTTTCCATCAAAGGTGGTTTTGTGTGTATGGTTATGATGGAAAGTTAACAGCTGTTAACACCGGTTGTGATAAGGGTAGTTAACCATAGGAATAGTTATGACTACTCATAGAAATAGTTATGACTACTCATAGGAATAGTTAACCAATTAAGGTTGGTTACAAAATAAAACCAACAGAAAATGGATATGGATACGGTCGTAATATTTGAAGTTATTATCTTTTTTTTCTCCAATCTGTCAAGAGTGCTCTATACCTCATCCGAAGGCACTTTACAAGTTATGCTTTACAAATTAAATATATATTACCTGAAATTATACTTTTATGTAAAATAGGATGCCATTTTAAATAGTAATTTATTTTGAAATGCATTATATAAAACCTCTTTAGTACATCATATCAAAATATATACATTTTCTTTCAATTTTAAGTAAACTCAAATTTAACTTGGTGCTAGTGGGATCATGACTATCTTCACAAAATAAATTTAATAACAAAATAATAGCCCAGATATTGTAAATCATCAAATCCACCTAAACCCAATTTAACGCGATTTATCAGATCATTGTAATCTATTAACTAATTTTCATATGTTAATTCCATCAGTGTACTTGAAAGTTACATATAAATTATTTTCATAATTAAATAATAAATGTAGGTAAATTATTTCCATAAGTTATCCTAGAAATTATGGTCATATTATAAGTTTTTTTATGCATATATATGAGCAACTGTGTGATAAGATAAAGTTCAAATATGAGGAAATGTCATAATAAATGTTTTTTTCATATAATATTATGGTTATTGATGAGACTAAAGATGATGTTAATAGCAAATTTGAGTTGTGGAGAAATATTTTGGGATCTAAAGAATTTACATTAAGTCAAAGCAAGACTAAGTATATGAGTGAGTTTTCGTTGGGAAGAGATGATGATCAAGATTCTGTGCATCTATTTGGTTAAAAGATATCCAAGAAAGATGTTTTTAGATACTTGGAATCAATTTTGCAAAAAGGTAAAGAGATTGATGAGGATGTAAATCATAAAATCAGAGCAAGGTGGATGATGAAATGATAGAGTGCATCTGAGTTCTTGTATGACCGCAAAATTCTCCTAAAGTTAAAAGGAAAATTCTATAGAACAGTTGTAAGACCAACAATGTTATATGGAACTGAGTGTTGGTCAGCACATAGACAACATGAGCATAAAATAAAGGTAGCAGAAATGAGGATGTTAAAGTGAATGTGTGGTTATACGAAGATGAATAAGATAAGGAATGAAGATATTCGACGAAAAATAGCAATAGTACAGTGAGTGAAAAGATGAGAGATCATAGATTGAGATGATTTTGATACGTAATGAGACGACCCTTGAATGATATTGTAAGAACAAGAGTTTGTTACCAAGAACTCGTCACAAAGAGAGGTAGAGATAAACCGAAACTTATTTGGGAAAAAATAATTAAACAATACTTAATGGAGTGAGATATAGGTTGGCGGAGATGTGTCTTAAGACGGAATAGATAAAAACTATAAACTTGATGAAGGGTTAGACTTGATATTATCTTTATATTTCATATTGGTCCCTTTTTACTTCATTCCCTCTTAATTTTTTCCATCCTTCTTTCACTATTCTTTTCTTTTATCTTTTTTTTTCTTTTGTCTTATTTCTTCTTTTTTTAACTTTTTCGTATCTATTATTGGGTTCATCTATCTCGACCATAATTAAATTGGGTTAAAGGTGTTGTTGATGTTGATGTTGATGTTGATAAATTTACAAAAAAAAATGGAACTTCTTTAATAAAAATAAAAAGAACTTTTAGATATATATGTTTATTTAAGAGAACTTCAATTCTCTTTTTCTATCCCTAAATTCAAAAACATATTATTAAATAATTTTAAAATTTATATAATCATTAAATATTTTAAAGTTTAATTTAAAAATTCTCATGTTTAACTTTATCTTAAGCTTTTAATTTTACTTTGAACAAAAAAAGATGTCAAACTAATTAAACACTATGCTAACTACTTGATAGTCCATATCCTGCGAAAAAAATTCTATTGCATGGAAAGTCAACATGACCCAGAAATCAATTAATTCTTGTTTGTTTAAGGCCCATATGGCCTTATTGACCATAATTCAATGTGACCATAGTGCCAAAGTTCTGCACTTTCACTAGAACACATTTATATAAATAAAAAAATCACTAAAACAAGGGCGAAGAATTTCTTACCTCAATAATAAAAAAATTATCCAAATAATACAACATAAAAATTATTTACACAAATAATATAAATCACTATAAGATAAGCCAAACTGATTTTTCACTTTCATTTTTTTCTGTTTTCTATTGGGAAAACCAATTTTACAATGTATTTTTTTTCTTTCTAAAATGATTTTTTTTTCTTTCTAAAATGATTTTGTTACATCAGTGGAAACTAATGATGTAGGGCTTTGTTTATATAAAACAGTTATGAATTTGTTTTTTATTTTTTTAACTCATTTCAGTTTTTTTTAAATAGTTTTCTAATTTTTTGTTACATTTTTAAAAAAATCACTGTTTGTTTTTTTTTATATTTTGTTACAATTTTTTAAAAAAAAATAGTGTTTTTTGTTTTTATTTTTTAGTTTACTAATTTATATATATTAATTTACAAAAAATATTATTTATCTAGACTTATGTAAAAAATTGAATATAAAATACATCCTTAAATTGATTAATAGACCAACTTAAAATTTTAAATAAATTAAATCAACATTACAAATAAAATTTACAACCGATAATAGACCAAACTCAATCCTTATGTTTTTTTTACCTACTTATTAACATTTTTTTACATTTTTCTTTTGTTATCATATCATAAATCCTATAAAAGTTATAATTTTATAATTATTTTTCTCTCTCCCTAGATTTCTAGTAATATCATTATGAATATTTATGAAATATTTTTCCTATTAAATGATATCACTTATTATATTTATACATATCAAATATTTTGAATTACAGAGAAGAGACTAACATTGAAAAAAAAATAAAAGTCACTTTTTAAATTAGAAACATATTTAAGTTAATTATAAAATAAATTTTATTTTATTTTGGATTTTGAGTTTAATAAAAATATTTAGCTTATTAAAAATAAGTAAAAAAATGTAAATGATAATAAAATGAAACTGATTCCTTGGAAATCGATTTCAACGGAAAAATAGAACCAAGTTGAAAAATCAGGAAACCGATTTCTCACATAACAATTTGTATCATTTGTATAAATAAATTTTGGTTGTATTATTGGATTATTTTATTTTATTTTATGTTTTTGTGAAAAATTCGGTGGCTAAATCCTCTACAATTGCTGAAGCTAGTGCTATCAAAGGAACAGTCCTGCAGATTGCTTCTAATGAATCTAGTCTATCGTTCAAAACCCTTTGTTTGAATCTAACAATCTATTATTAATTGAAGTATTAGAAAGAGAGAAAATAAATGGGAATCCTACTAGACATTTGGGAGGTGGAGACAAAATTTGACCAGTTCGGATTTCTTTGAATTGGAAAGCAAGGGAACTAACTACTAAGTTGCCCATAATCTTGCTAATTAAGGGTGTTGGACTGGCTAGCTCGATTCATTTTGTCCTATCTCATTATTAGTCCACTGAAAATCGAGACAAGCACTGCTGGGCTGTAAGTTTGGATCCTTTAGGGGTGGGGCAGCGAGTCAATCTTAAAAACATTTAATTACATTAATTTTAATTGAAAAATAAATTCTTTTAAAATATTATTAATTAAAATTTGATATAAAAAAATAAAAAGTAATTGAAATTAAAACCTATATTAGATAAAAGACATTTTAGAGATGGCCTCATTAAATAAGATAAAATTAATTGAGATTTGCTTATATTAAAATCTAACACAAGTTTTCTTTTTGCTTGTATTCAAAATCGAAAGGAGTAAAATTCGAGCTTCTTAATTTTACAACGCTAAACTTGACGATAAACTTTCCTATAAGAGAAATTGATTTTATAAAGTAGACTAACAATAATAACAAACATGTACTTTGAAGAATACTAAAAATTTGAAAAAATAGATTGATGTCAACCATATGTACTCTATGGTTTTCCTAACATTAAACATTCTCCTTCTCAATAAGTGACATTTCAAATGACTTAAAATAATAACATATTCTTTTAAAATATATTGTTGGCTCGACGAGCAACCCGTCCTTACTTATCGACAACTATTCAGGTTGTCAAATTGGACGTTCAGTGGGGTCCAACTCACATTGTCATCCTTGGAATCTATCTATCTACTATCCTTTAATAAAAGAACATTGTCTCATACAGGTGTCGCATTCTCTTTCATCCTCAGCCTCTCTTTATGACGTGTTGCTTTCTCCTTTTTTTCAGCTTATTTTAAAAAAACTTTCACGTAAGTTTAGATCACCAAAAAGCAGCTTCAGCAGCACACTTCTTTAGCTTTGTTTAAAAATTTCAAATTTTGAAATTTGAAATCAGCCTCTTCTTGTGCAAAAAAACTTCCGCTTCCTTTCCTTTTCTTTTTTCTCTTCTCTTCTCTTTCTTCCTCACCGCACCATCG
>CM023947.1:8244411-8514441 GCA_013407115.1 Glycine latifolia
CCCCCCACGCTACCGGCGCGGCATTCCAGTGGAAAATGACTTTCTGGAGCACTTCCCACGCTACCGGCGTGGCTCCCACGCTACCGGCGTGGCTCCCACGCTACCGGCGTGACACTATTCACAGGCAAAAATTCTGTCGCTAACGCTTTTTCTGACGGAATTTAGAAAATTTTAAACTTTCTTTCTTTTTCTTTTATTTATTAAACCTAGGTTATTATAAGATATGTGTATCTAGTACTACAAAAGAGATACCATTTTTGCTTGAATGCTTCAAGAGAATACCATGAACACCAAATGTCAAAAGAGAAGAAGTGAGTTCTTTAGGGATTTTATACTTGGTTAATGTAGAAAAATAAAATAAAAGGTTAGGAAGGGGGGATATCTTGACCGGCTTGATAATTAAGGAATGGGGTTTGAAAGATTTTGGAAGGGAATAAGACAACCGGGGTTTTGCTAAAGTGAGTGGAGTGGAAGAGTGGTTGAGCATGAGTATTTATACTTAGGAGAGGATAACTAACTTTGGATTGATGCCAATTACTAACCAAAGTGGGCTTTTTCTAATAAGCAGTCGCTCTCATCTTGGCGTGGGATGTGGAGAGCCATTGAATATCTATAACCTCCTTGGAATAAATGATAAAGATTGATCCTCTCAAAGGCACAAGGTGATGCAATACACAAGATGTTTAAACACTTATAAGGGCATTACTTTCTGAATGTGATTACTGATTAGAATGTTCTTATAATGCGTGTTCACATACAAGACTTGATAAGTGAATTGAGGTCACATTGGGATGTATTGGTTAGGTCTCAGGATCACTTTAAGACATTCTATAAAAACATTTGGAGGTCTAATTAAGATGTCTTGATATAATTGCCTCATCACTATTTATTGAATACGTGCATATATGAATAACAGTATTGTGGCCTTAAAAAGTGGTCTTTAAGATTGGGTGAAATCCATTTAGGTACAATTATTATCTATATTACGGTACTATTTTTTTTATATTAACTTTGATATGGATTCAAATCTTAGGTGATGTAATTATTTTTCTTTTGATGAAAATACAATGTGTTTAGATTAAGTGATTTTCTGTCGTAAGAAGACAACCAAGCAGTTGATATATGTATGCTAACTAGTTATGCTCAATCCATTGAGGATAGGATACAAATTTTTTATGTCACTCATTTTTACTTGCTCTTGCGGTTATGGCTTACGTAACCTCTATTGCGTTTTATTGTGATTTTTAATAGTTATTGGGTTTTATCTCCATCCTTTAAAAAAAGAAGTTAAGTAACTTTGGAATAAACGTTACTTTTTTTTTTTGGAAGTTTTAAAAATTCTATTTCAATTGTAAAATATCTTCAACCAAAATAAAATAAATTTTTATGCGTGAATTAACTAAAAACTATGTAACAGAAGTTTCTTAGTAGGCGACAAGGCGGTGGTGAAGGGCGAAGGAGAAAAGAAAGTTCAAGAATTTTAGGTATCAAGAACGCTGGGCCGGTGGGCCCCAAAGGTAAAAAACATAGTATTGAAAGGAAATCCGTTCATCTCAGCCGTTTATTTCGGATGCTTTAACCATCCAATGGTGCACATTCCGAAAAGTGAATTTCGTACCCGCGTCGAAGACAAACGAGTAACAAACAAACAGCACAAGCGTCAAGTTCTCTCCACTCTGTTCGTTTTCCCGCACCACGGATTTTTTCCTTAGCTACGAAGATATCCCTCTCTTTCTTTCTCATAGTTTTCAATTTTCTGCGAAATCGCCGATGCTAGAATCGGAGCTCCACGATTTATCCGACGACGCCGATTACGCCGCGTCTCAGCAACAAGTAAGAGTGTCGCCCTTTCTCACTTCGTATTTTCCTGTTTCCTTTTGGTTCCTTCAAGCAAATTGCGTGTCAATTAGGGTTTCCTCGATTCAATTGAATACTCCAATATTGCACTGTTTTTTTTATATATTTAATTTAACCGACTTTGCGATTATTTTTATTTGATTGATTGGGATTAGGGATCTGCTAGCGTGATGCTGCGTAGTGACAGTGCCAAACAGAGCTCCCCTCGGGACGGTGCTGAAATTGTATTTTTGAAGGACAATGTCGCAATTCATCCCACTCAGTTTGCGTCTGAAAGAATCAGTGGAAGACTGAAATTGATTAAGCAAAGCTCGTCCTTGTTTATGGTAATCGTTGGTTGGTTTTTTCGTTACTCTTTGGTTGGCAGTGTTTTGTTATTTATTCTTTTTGCATGTAGACTTGGATACCTTACAAAGCGCATAGCTCAGAGGCCAGGCTGTCTGATAAAGGTAGTTTACATTCTGGACGACTTTGCTGCCTTGTGAAATATGTTCTATATGTTGAATTTTGTTCTATTTTCTTGTTTAGACAGAAACCTTTATACCATAAGGGCGGTGCCCTTCACTGACATCAGGTCCATCCGGAGGCATAATCCTGCTCTTGGGTGGCAATATGTCATTGTTGTTCTATCATCAGGTGAATTTCTGTTGATGAAATAGTGGGTTTTATATTTTTATGTTTTTTTTAAACCATTGTTTTGTTCTCTATCGGTCTATCCTGCTTTCTATAAACCAGGTAGTTTATTATTTTTGTGTATTTAAATCTCCATGTGATTTACTGCAATGTTATGAAAATCGGTATGGTCATTGACCCGATCAATCCGGTGGGTCAGTAATTGGTCCGGTTTGACCTGTATATATTAAAAAATTCAAAATTATATTTTATATATATATATATATATATATATAAGTATATAACTAATATTATTTAATTAAGAAAAGTTCATCCGTACTTCAAAATCCAAAATAACAATTGAAGTGTCATAGTTTATAACACAAGTCCACAAAAAATAATTCAATAACACAATTACACAAGTCCATAAATAAGTTTTAAAATGAAAACACAAATAGCATCAAAATGACAACATCCATAAATTATATCCAAGGAGCAGCCAATGTTAGATCAACTTCAGGTGATCTTCTCCTTCAAAAGAATGAGATTCTTCACCAATAATGCTTTCATTTGGATTAACATCTTCCATGGTGTTGTCTAGTGGTTTTGGCACATCATCATCCCATCTTCATCTAGATTTAATTTATCTATGGCAACATCATTATAGATGCAAATTAGCAATTAACATAAGTACATAAGTGGTACCTAATAAATACTAATGTTATAAAGAAACATATCAATATCATCTAAAGTTGATTGGATTGACATGTTTGCAAGATCATTACGTAAAGCTTTCACCTCTTCACGAGTTAAGAATGGTGGTGACTCCTCCAACACCCAATTAGAATGGTCATCAAGGGTTTCCAAATTGATTGGGTCATAATTTTGTTGTCTTAGTCGATTCCTAAATTCATCAAAATGCTCATATATCAACAATAAAAAAAATCCAAGCAAAATAGGTAAACAATCAAAGCATAATCAATATAATAGTACCTTTGTTGTAACCACAAGTTGTAATGAACATAAACAAGGTCATTAAGTTTTTGATGCTCTAGCCTATTCCTTTTTTTTCCGAATGGATGTGTTCAAATACACTCGAATTTCTTTGACAATCCAAAGCACTACAAGTTTGGCTTAAAACACGAATAGCCAATTTTTGCAATTGTGGAGCACTACATCCATAACAATCCCACCATTGATCTAGAATATAACATATAAAGAAATAAATCAATATAATGAATATATTATGACTCACTAAAATAAATCACAAATCAATAATGTTATCAGAGTATCAGAACTAAATTTACTTGGCATGACTGTGTTTTGTTTATGTATTGCAGCTCGTCTTGCAAAATTTCCTTCAGAATTTTTATATATCCTCATGCCTTTATTTAGTTTATCTTGCAACTCAAGATCTTCATGTGTATACCTATCAATGAGTTCCAAAATGTCAGATTGTGTGTTCCTATGCTTTTCAAATTCTTCAGCATTGAATCTACAAACTGGATTTAACCAATAACCAGTTGCATGTAGATCTTTGCAAAGCTGTGAATCCCAACACCTATCAAGGACCTCCAAGTAAGGCTCCACTTTCCTCTATGGCCTTATACATAGCTTGGTAAAGAAAACCCATGGCAGGTTTATCTTCACTGTCAAAAATACGTAACACACGAACCAATGGCTCTGTAAGCTTCACAATATCAGCACACTGTTTCCAAAAACCATTGTTTCTCAAATTTTGTAGCCTTGGAGTCTTTGACATAAGTTGAGCTTGTCCAGTCCCTAGATGTCACCATAGCTCTCAATGCATCCTTCTGGGCCAATATGTTTTGCAAGACAATGAGATTAGTTGCAAACCAAGTTGGAGTTGGACAGAGTATATCTCTTCCACTAGTATGTTGTCTCATCAAGTAATGCTTAACAATGATTATATATGTATTAGTAATTTTTGAGGCATGTGAAACAATCTCACTTCCTCAAATTTCCCAAAGTCTTGCAACATCAAATTAATACATTGAGCAACACAAGAAGACCAATATAACTTAGGAAACTCTTTTTCCAATAACCTACCAGCAATAACATAATTTGCAGCATTATTGGTCACAATGTAAACATCATTTACTACTCCAACATATAAAACCATCTCCTTGAAAAGCTTAAACAACATTTCAGCAGTTTTAAAAGCATAGGAAGCATCAACAGACCTTAAGAAAACAGTTCCTTTAGGACAATAAACAAGAAAATTAATAAGAGTTATCCTAGGTTAGTCCACCCATCAGCCATCAATGTACATCTAGTTTCCTTCCAAACTTCTTGGTAACTTTCAACAAGCTTCCTCACTTCATCAATCCATTTATTTAACAAAGGACCTCAAATTCTATAAAATGTTGGGGCTTTATACCCTGGACTCATGCTACTAATAGCATCAATCTAGGTTGATAATATGTCAAGTTAACTTCATTAAATGGAACTGAAGGATCTATCATCCATTTTGCAATGACTTTGACACACTTTTCTATAATTTGCTTTTTTTGCAAGACACTCTTCAAGCTAGGTTGAGCTCTAGGAGTTGTTCTAGGTATGAAATAGTCATCTACATGAGGAGTGTTCTTCCCCTTTTGAGACTTTGAAGAAATTGGTGGTTTTGGAGTTCCTCTTAATTCCTCAACTATTCTCAAAGGGTCTTCATGCATTTCAAATATATTACTTTTGTCAGATTGTTCCTGCACTTTTCTTTTCTTGTTTTTTTTCAAACTGTTCAAGTAGTTGCTTCATTTAATGTTGGACATCAGCAGGAACCTTCTTGCAGCCTCTACTTGGCCTTTTTGTCTAGTCAAGTGAGCCTTAAACCTATTAATACCACCTCCCTTAACCTGTTTATCACAATAAATAAACATCATTGTCACTTTTGTAGCACCCTCATTAATTTGTTTGCAATGTCCCCAAGCTGAATAATTTTTCCTTCTAACATTCTGAGAAGTATTTGGAGTGGATGCTTCTTCAGATGATGGGCCTTCATCAGATGAAATCTTCAAGTCTAATTGTAAACATTAACAATCATAGAAGTTCCAAATAACTAAAATTGTAAAAAGACTAACTTAATTAGTTAGTGATCATATATGGTATTTAATTCCAAATAAGTACATTAACTTTGATTCTCAGACCTCAATAACTATGCAAACTATTAAAGAACTGGATATTGGACATACAAAGATCATACACATTCTCAACACGTCAAACTTAATTGTTGAATTGAGACCCAAATTCCACACATGTGTCTCTCTAGCTTTTGTGCATTAAATTTATAGTGACCAAATCAGCAAACTATTAAAACTGAGCATTCTTGTACAAATAAAATCATTTTTGGAACACTTGAGTGGACACAGATAATGGCACCTGGAAATAATTAATGTGAACTAAGAGTGATATCATTCACAATTATCATTGTTAGTGAAAAAGGAATGGTGGCATTTCATCAAACATGGGTGCTGTAAAATAAAATGCAAGGAAACTTAGCATCATGAATAACAAACAAAGCATTAGAACAGCATATTAAAAAAAAACATTGAATCCACTTCATAATCAGCAGACAAACTCCAAAGCTGCAAATTTTTTATTTTACATTTTCAGTGAATCAAAGAAGAATTTTATAAGGAAACAATTCCAATGGTTTGCATTAGTAGTTTCTGATGAGCCACAACTTGGATTATAAGACTCAAGTATCTCAGCTAGCTTATTGTATAGAGTAAGTTCAATAATTGAGAGAATATCCAAGCAACAAATAAAGTTGGAGCTAGGTGAAGGAGAAGTGGAGAACTCACCACCAGAAATGAGACCAAGGTGCAGCGGCGAGTTGCAGAATGCAGACCCAGGTGTGCAGTGAGTTTGTGGCTTCATGGGGCGAGTTGCAGACCAGGTGCGGTGGTGAGTTCAAGCGTGAAGAATGAAGATGAAGAGAAGGGGGTCTTGGCTGCAACAACGAGATTTTTAGGGATAGTGCCAAGTGCCAAACACTCAATCTCAATCGCACTAAAGTTCTTTTTTGGGTTGATAATAATGAGATATCAAAACGATGTCATAGAGGTGGTCCAATTTTTTTTTGCCCAGTCCGGGTTCATTAAACCAATCGGAGCCGGGGTCCCTCAAAACCGGGCGGGTCATCTTGGGACACATGCATGAATGGTCCAATAGCGAAATCGGCCTGGTTACGTCACCAGATCCCTGTTTGACCGGTCGTGCCGAACGGGTTTTTATAACACTGATTTATTGTGATGCATGAACGTAGGAATAGAATAACTTTTGAATAGCTTAGGAAAAGGGTACTGCAAGATACTTGTAATATGATAGTTGAAAAATAAGATTTAGTGTATTTAAAAATTTGTTATATAAAATATTTTAAAAATGACATATCTTTCCTTTTTAGTCATAGTAGTCAATAGCGCTATATTCGAGATAGCCGAGCAAAGTCGCCCTGGGTTGCTTTGGGATTCAAATAGCGGAATCGCCAGAGCAGTTTTCAATAGCGAACATCGCCAGCCAAGATAGCAGCTTTTTGCATGCTATAGCAGCACTACCATGATATAGGCTTCAAACATAGCTGCTGCACTTGATTGCTGGCTGTATGGTTTCTCTTTGAAGATCTATTAACATTATGGCTCATTCATGATGTGATCTCTGTTAAATAAGTAGTATTTTAAAGTATTCTGGATACCAATGATTTGGTAAAGAAGATGTTTGTGTTTGTTTGGAGACACCATTTATATCTATGGCAGCTCTAGATATTTGACTCAGTCTATACCTTAAATTCCGTGTTCTACAATTCAATCGTGTGAATAAAATTTTGCAGGACTTGCTTATCCTCCATTATATTTTTATAGTGGAGGAGTCAAAGAATTCCTTGCTACAATAAAGCAACATGTTCTTCTTGTGAGGTTAGCCTCAGATTGCATGCCCTTACAATTATTTTTTAATTTTATTTTTTCATTTAATAATGCAATAACCAATCTTTTGTAGCTAGTTGTTGCCTTGTTTCTGTGGATTTATAACTGATGTTTTTGTTACACTGTGTTCTGTGTATGAAATTGATGAACCTACAATTGGGCATTATTTGATTGTCAGCAAAATGATTTTTATATGACATCACCATGTATTATGTGCACCATTCTTAGTTTTGAGCAAGTTATCAGGTGTGTGCCACACATTCATGACTTCCTTATAAGCACAGTGTTTTTGAAATGATGGAGAACCATCATCATGCCTATGTTTTATGCATGCAGACTGAGACTGTATTTACAGATACATACTAGCCTTTTCCTCTTTTATGTGCATCAAGATCACTCTTTATTGCTGGCATGATTCCAATAGAACATTTACACTTCGAGATTCTTGATCATGTTTATTGCATCAAGAATAATATTATATTTGCAGCACATTTCTATCATTTTTTTTCTTGTAAATTTTTTATTATAATCTTATTTGCATGCCAAATATATACATATTTTTAATGCTTTCATTTCTTCTTGTGCTGCATTTCAGATCTGAAGAAGATGCCAACATATTCCTTGTGAATGATTTTCAGAATACACTGCAGGTATGAGTGGTGTGATATTCAAGTGGATTTGTTTGTTTTTTTACTACCGAATCATAGATTCATGCTATCCTTTGTGGAGGAAAATATTTCCAAAGAAAAAGGAAAATTTACACCACTAGTGATAGAAGACCATCAGTAACTTGTTCCTCATTTGTTTTCATAGTCCAAATGTTATACTTGTTCTTCTAGCTAGAAAGATGATAAGAATGAAAATGCTTACATCTAGAATTCCCTTAGGTCTCTAAAGTCTCTCTTGTTATTATGCCATTTTAATTGCGCTGCTAAATTCTCTAAATGCTTGGATTGACTTCCAGAGGACTTTGTCTTCCTTGGAGATGCCCAGGGCTGTTCCCCTTACATGTGGACCTTCAAATACGTCAGTTGATGAATCCATTTTGATTGAGAACCAAGAAAGGGCTGATAATGGTGCCAATGATGGAAGATTTAGTGTTAATCAGTTCCACGGGAAACCAAGACATAAAGTAGATCCTGCTCGAGACCTCTCTATTCAAGTTTTAGAGAAGTTTTCTCTTGTCACAAGATTTGCTCGTGAAACAACTTCACAACTTTTTGGAGAAAACCAGAGTAATGGATTTAGTCCCATTGACAGGAGGACCCATATCCAGACTAACCTTGATCACCCTAAGAAGTCTTCCAGTGTTGAGGAAAATACCTCTGATGAAAGTCCTGTTGCCTTGGATTCTCAGGAGGTAACCTCTTTTTCTCTGGCCTTGCTATTGTAAATTTTCGCTTACTATCTGATAGTAAACTTGTGTTGTTAGGTGCAAAATTATTTTGATTAGATATGTTTAGTGCCTACTTTTGTTGATATCTTGTACCCTGAACATAATTAATTTCCAGTTAACCGTGAGATGGCATTGTATAATCATTAATCAACAACATGTATGTCCAAGGGTCCCCTGTTGTGTATAGTTTGGTGGAATGATGATATACATCTTCATTAACATAGGAATTCTTTATTTTATTTTCCTTGTATTTTTTGGAAACTGATGCCCTTATGAAGCTTCTGGGTTACTTTTACAGTTTTATTGGCTATTAGCAATATAGTCAAACAAAACAGAAGGTGATTTAACTTGTTGAGGCAATATGAATCGATAAGTGCTTCATTGAAGAAAGACATTAATATTTGAAAAGGAGAAAACTTTCATGGTAAAATTTGGAGTATTTTAATATTTTACAAAACCCAGTCCCAAAGACTAACAACTAGCTTTTCAAAATTTTACCATCTGTAGCATTTCAATCAACAAGTTGGTAACATGTGCACAACTTTGGAATTTAAAATGTGTGCATATTATTGTAAGGTGCTAGGATTTGTTCAAGGTCATGATGACTGTATTGAAATTGTCTGATATGTCAATTTGCTTATCCATGTGGTAACATTTTTTTTTTTTTTTTTGAAAGGCATTATCCATGTGGTAACTTGGTAGCATCTGTAAATTTGTATTGATCTAGCTGTAATGAATAATCTGATTATCATGGAGATAATATCTTATTTGGTGTCTATTGTTATGAAGATTTAGGATACTGCTCATATTTGAAAAAATTTATTGGACCTTTTTCCCCTTGTTCCCTTTTACATTGTATAACATTAATGACATTGTCTTTTGTTTCTCTTCTGCCAGTTTGATAATTTATCACTAGTATGGGGAAAACCAAGGCAACCCCCTTTGGGTTCTGAAGAGGTATGAGCTGTATATTTTATACAAGATATTATTTCTTATATAGGTTTTTAACATCATCATATTATATAGATGAATTTCTCTTGCAAATGTTCTTTTGTCATGATGATCATTGACATTGTAAATGTGCAACTTTTGCTTATTGTTGCTTTTGCAAATGATGCAATCTAGAAGGATTTTTCCTTCTTGTCAATGACTGAACCAAAAGTTAGATGGTCAGTATGATGGTTTTGGTTTAATTGTTTGCAAGCTTCAATTAACTTTGTTCTTTTTAACCCCCCCCCCCCCCCCAATACAGAGTAAAAAATGTTCTTTGATGTTTATTTTATCTTCATGATACAATTGGGTGTATATAAGGTAAAAATATTTATATATAAAGTTTTTTTTCTTTATATTAAATAACATGCCTTTAAAAAAAATCTTTAACATATTTGAGTTTGGGGAAACCGGTAAATTGCAAATAGTTGAGCCAGCCCACAAGGTACCCAACCTTCTGAGCAGTTGCTTCTCACATGATCTATGGGACATTAAAAACTAATATAATTTAACTTTTTCATTCTAACCCAAAGGAAATTGTGTTACAAAATAAGCTTTATAAATGAAAATTGAAAATGGCTGAACCATCAAGGGGGTTATTCATAGTTTACCCTAATAATTTAATTTTTACTGAGCTGTAGTAATAGCAGGCCAGAAGTGGGACCACTTTGTGTTTTAGAAGGGGAAAAAAAGGAACTTCAACAATTTAAACTGCATTACGAGGGAGTTTCTTATCCCTGTAAATGTGGACTTTGAAATGGAAAGAAAGCAGCTTTGACACATTTTTACATGTGCATAGATGGTTTGCTTGCATGTACTAGTGTCTTTGACAAGCATGGACGCCAAATTTTTACCATCACAATTTGTTCTGTATGAAAATTCAATCAATTTTTGTTCATGTTTTGATCTGATTTATATTTTTGTTTTCATTAATTTTGAAAACTTAAAGAGTGTCAGTATGGATAGACTTCTGGTCAATTCCTTTCTGTGCACTTTTGGATGGACAATTTTGAAGGGAAAAGGGTAGGTGGGTAAAGTTTTCAGTTTTGAATTGAGAATCATATGAAAGTGTTGGAAAGCTGCCGTAATTGTGTCACCCTTAGCTTCTTTGGGGGGTTGTCTTAATTGCAGCCTCAAGGTAGTGGTTTAATCCCACATTGACCAAAGATATGGCTTAAAAAGAGTTTATAATTATAAAGCTTGGGCAATCCTCGCCTTACAAGCTGATTTTGCGGGATTGCATTAGGCCCTAAGACCAATGTCTAAGATAAAATTTATATGAATGAGCAAGGGATTAGAAGATTTTATGATAATCTATAATTTTATCTTTCATTAATTCATTCTAAATAATTTTTAACTTAGATAATATTTACCTGAAATGAAACGTTTATAGTTTCTTCTCTTTCCCTTCAAAACCTTCTTCTCAAACACACCCTTGAATTATTTTTTACCATACTTTGCCAAAAAGGAGCATTCTGAAGCTGAGGTGACAGCATATGTGTTAGTTTTGGTGTGATTCACATGAAGCAATATTAAAATGAAAAATTTTCAAGCTACAATCATTCGACTGATGTATGTTTCTATAGCTATGCTAATTGCAAGAATTGTTGAGGGATACCAGTCATGTTATTACATAAAAGATTTATCCTGAAAGTTTTCAGATGCTTGCTAATTATTATTGGGGTTAAACATCTGCAGTGGATTACCTTCATGGATTCTGAAGGACGAGTCACAGATTCAGAAGCTTTGAGAAAAAGAGTATTTTATGGTGGACTTGACCACAAATTACGAAATGAGGTTTGTGTATGTAATGTGTTTTAGGCTTAAGCATTTTGATTATAAATTAAAACATGTTGTTCATCTGATAAAGCTTATATGTGAATGATAGGTTTGGGGTTTGCTTTTGGGATATTATCCATTTGAATCAACATATGCTGAGAGAGAATTCCTGAAGTCAGTTAAGAAGTCAGAATACGAGAATATAAAGAACCAGTGGCAGGTTTTCATTTGCTCCTACCATTCTTTTTCATTGACGTTCTTCTCTTTCTGCTTTCCAACAATTCTCTTGAAAAAAAATTTAAATCATAAGTTGGGTGCAATTATATGGACTGTGGAGGTCTGTGTCCCCTGTAATACTTTTTATCCCAATTTCATGAGATGATCTGCAATACCTTCAGTTTATAGTTTGCCAAATATGTAAATTAATTCCATGCTTGAGTTTACATTCATAAGCTGTTAAGTATATTGATGCCAAACTGATGATAAAATATCCAATAAGAGTGTGAACGAATTAGATTTCAGTTAGAGATAGCAAAACCATTTGTGACTGCATTGCACTTACATCAGGTGATTTTTTATTTCTCACATGGAACCAGGTTTGACTCAATGTTCCTTAGTTACTGCTACCCACATTGAAACCCTAAAGAAAATATGAAGCTGATAAATGATTAAATGCATACCCTAACCATGCCAGTTACTGAAATATGATGATCTGAAGTCTGAACCTGGATTTACTCATCTATTTGTTGATGCCAAAGTTTGTTTTCTTTTTCAATCAATACCCTTGTAATTATGAATTCTCGTAATGGATATTACCATCTTTTTCACATTGTTTTTCTGCTGTAATTCTATATGCTCTCAGCTAAGCCTTTTTTTCAAAATATAAATTTGTTATGTATTTTTCTCTGTAGAGTATATCCTCAGCACAGGCTAAAAGATTCACAAAATTCAGGGAAAGGAAAGGGCTTATTGAGAAAGATGTGGTAAGCTGGAAACTAGTGCAACATATTCCAAATTTAAATGACTACAAATGAAAGATAAATAATGCTTATTTAGTTTTAATTATCTTGTATTTTTGAAGGTGAGAACTGATAGATCGCTCGCTTTCTATGAAGGCGATGATAATCCAAATGTAAATGTTCTGCGAGATATCCTGTTGACATATTCATTCTACAACTTTGATCTTGGTTATTGCCAGGTAACTATGCACTGGATCTTGGACTTAATTTTATCTGTTGTTAATATCATATATCTTGAACACCAAAATTTTGATCTTATCTTTTTCGGAAGTTATGAGCTCTCTTGTTTGATTAAACAAAGAATATTTTATGTATTCACTACAGCAGGGCGGAGTTTCTTAATAGCTATTATCTTTTTGAACCAAGTGTATTTTGAAACCATGAATCATTATGCTTCTTTATTGTTTTTCTATGCTGTCTTCCTCCCTTCCTCTTGTTTGATTAAACTAAGAATTATATTGTATCCCTAAAGCAGGGAGGAGTATCTTATTATCTATTATCTTCTTCAACCAATTATATTTTGAAACCATGAATATTATGCCTCTTTGTTTTCATATGCGGTCTTCCCCCCTTCCTCCAATTCAAAAAACTGGTTATAGTTGAGGTCCTTGAGGATTATTATCTCATAAGGTTAGGAAATCTTGTATACATGCTGTTTTACAGGGAATGAGTGATCTGCTATCTCCAATATTGTTTGTGATGGATGATGAATCAGAGGCATTTTGGTGTTTTGTTGCTCTAATGGAACGTCTTGGACCCAATTTTAATCGTGATCAAAACGGCATGCACTCTCAACTTTTTGCGTTATCAAAGGTTTTTCTCTTCTTTCTCCCTTTACAAGCCACTCAAGTACACTGCACCATTAATTTTTAATGATTAGGTCGTCGTGTTTTTATTGATCAATTTTACACTATGCTTGCTTTTAGTGGCCTGATTATTTGAGAAATGATACTTGTACAACAAGTTGTACAATAAAATAAACAACTGAGATAGAGAAAGAGATAAAAGGGACAAAATTTGAGTTAAATTATAATAAATGATAGGATTGAGAGAGATACACACAAAACATGATGTTGTATAAATTATTGTACAACTTCTTATGTGTATCATATCTCATTATTTTAACACGTGTACATCTTAGCGGGCAAAGGCTTGGCTGTTGTTGTATATGCACACAAGCTTATTATGAATTCATCTTGCAAGGCATCTGCATGTCCAGAGGTGAGCTTAAATAATTTAGATTTAGACTTGAGAGATTAAAAAATGAGGATTTTGCGATGATTTTCCATAATTTTTTGGTAGTTATAAAGAGGTTATGCTGCTGGCTTTGACCTGCTTTGTTGATGTAACTAGCTTATGATGATTCCTAACTTTTAGTGTCCTTTACCATTCCGAACTAATACATTTATTTGTTGCAGTTGGTGGAGTTGCTGGATAGTCCATTGCATAACTATTTTAAGCAGCGTGACTGCTTGAATTATTTCTTTTGTTTCCGCTGGATTTTGATTCAATTTAAAAGGTTAGATTCCTTAAATTGCTACGTTTATTACCATTCAATAACTTTTGGTACTTACTATAATACGTTTGATGTTAATATTTTGCTGAGTTTGTGTTTCAAATGTAGTTATTTTCTGCTTACCTTTTGAAAATAGTTTGGCTATGCCATAACACAGAAGGCAGTTGACCATAATTAATAGAATTTTTTCTTGGATAGAATCCAAAGATCAAATATACCTCTGAAAACTACTTTCAATTGCAACTATTAATTAATCTGAGTTGCTTTCTTTTTGTGGCCAATGTTCTCTAGTTTGCTTACACTTCAAAATGTGCGACTGTTAATCAACGATAACAAAACTTCATAGGTTTAAGAAGTCTGGTCTCTTTTTCTCTTGATAGTAGTTTCCTCAACAGTTGGAGAATGTTAGAGATTACTAGTTAGGTGATTTTAATTGATGTTTATTCTGATGGAGATTAGTAATTACATACAGATCCACTTTATGTTAAGTCTTATTAGTTTCCGGTTTGCAAATTGCAAGTCTCTATGGAGTTATCTAAAACATTTATCTACAACACATACTTAGACAACTAAACAATATTGGTTGTGACATGTCAGGGAGTTTGAGTACGAGAAAACAATGCGCTTGTGGGAAGTTTTATGGACACATTATCCGTCTGAGCATCTGCATCTGTATGTATGTGTGGCAATCTTGAAACGATATCGTGGTAAAATAATTGGAGAGGAAATGGACTTCGACACCCTTTTGAAGTTTATTAATGAGCTAAGTGGTCACATCGACCTTGATGCGACCCTCAGAGATGCAGAGGCTCTATGTATATGTGCTGGTGAGAACGGTGCTGCTCGTATACCTCCTGGAACCCCACCATCGTTGCCTGTTGAAGATGGTTCTTTTTACGCTCAACAAGAACAAGATGAAATATTGTAAAGAAATTCACATTTATCATAATTTTTTTGGTGATACTTGAATATATCAACCTAATTGTGTATTTCCTGATTCCAGTTTAAATACGTTGTTAGCATATTAAATGCATTTCTTTAATCATATTTGTTATACCTTTGATTCTAAGCGCATCATTTCTCTTTCCTTCCAGTTTTGAATATAAAATTAACATCAACATCAATAACACTTTTAATCCAAGTTAAGTGGGATCAGTAGTAGATGAATCCAATGATAGATATGAGAAAGTTGGAAGAAAAAAAAGGGAAGGAAGAGGAGAAGAAAAAAAGAGAAGGAAGACAAAAGAAAAGAAAATGGTGAAAGTAGGAGGGATCAAAGAATAAGAAAAGAACTAAAAATGGATCGTCTAGAACATAGAGATAATAACGAGTTTAATCCTCTACCAAATTTATAACTTTTTTTCACTTCGTCCTAAGACACACCGTTGGTCAATCTACTCACTCTTAAATCTTGTTTAATTATCTTTTCCCAATTAAGTTTTGGTTTACCTTTACCTCTTTGTATCGGACTCTTGGTAATAAACTTTTGTTCTTACGAGAACATCTAGGAGTCGTCTCATTACATGTTCAAACCATCTCAATCTATGTTTCTTCATCTTTTCACTCACTAGTATTAGTGTTATCTTTCGTCAAATATCTTTATTTTTTATCTTATTCATCTTTGTATAATCATACATTCACCATAACATCCTCATTTCTGTTATCCCTATTTTATGCTCATGTTACCTATATATTAGTCAACATTCAACTTCATATAACATTATTAAGTCTTGAATATAAAATAAATTTTTTAAAAAAACTAATTCACATTAATTTAGAAAGTTAAAATTATTTAATTTTAATGATCTTATTTTAAAATAAATCTTCTGTTAAACTATCATTCAACCTGATCTTAAAGAATAAATAGTTGTTAGCCACTCATCTACCATTTTATCATGATTTAGGACACTTAACTATGAATTCATTTTTCAACTAACCACGAGAGTAACTAATGTCTAAAAATGAGTATTGTGTATGAATAATCTTTATTATATCTTTCTGATGCCAACCTTTTCGCACATCTTGTGCTATGTTGTACCATGTCATCGATAAAGTTTTGCTTGTTGAAAAAAAATGGATAACTCCACAATCATGTATAAAAAGAGAAAAGAACATGCATCCACTTCACGATCAAAGATGTGGTTGGATTATTGGACTCGTAGAGTGAAATATAAATTGATAGATTTGAAGAGTTACTGCAATGAGGTTATAGGATTCTTTTTTTTTGGGAAAATGTAAAATTATATTTACCCAAATAATATACACGATAGACGGGGCATTCCTCGCAGCTAAAAAATCAAAAAAACATATGCAAGAGGTGCAGTTGCCTATAACAAGTGCACCAAGAGCATGTGTCTGGTAAAGATGCAATAAATGAGTGTGCTTATAAACAAGAAATTTAATCTTGTCAATTACATCTTTTACAAAAAGAGGGAAATTCTCAAAAAGACGCAAATTCATGGCCATCCAAATACAATAAACAGAAGTGGCTAAAGCCAAGCAGCGAACTTTTCCCAGCTAGCTAGAGATTGCCTGACCATGAATAAGACTATTAATAGAACCATGCAGCGAGATATTCCACCTACGGAAGGAAATCCAGTCACAGATAGCGCCCCAAATTCTAAGAGAGATGCTACAAGAGAAAAATAAATGATCAATGGTCTGTACTTCCCTGTGGCAAAGAGGGCAAATGGAACCTTTGTTTAGGAATTCAACTTTATCAAGGGTGAACAATTTTTTCGTGGCAGCCAACCAAAAAATGAAAGAAACTTTCGGAGGAATAACTGAGTTCCAGACAACAGGAAACCAGTGAACAAATGGCCTATTGGATCGCAAGTATTCATACGCTTTTCCTGCAAGCAAATGATCATTGTGAATCCAGGAATTAAGCAGCTAAATTGTGTTGTCCTCATGCCCCTCTTTAGTGATGATTAAATCACGAATAGAAGCAATCTTCTTCAGGAGGACCAAATCAGAACCCCTACTCTGGAAATCCCAAATTGTGCCTCCTTTAAAATAAAAGTGTTGTACCCATCTGACCCAAAGGGAGTCCTTCTTAGAATGAAGGTCCTAGAGAACACGGGAAAGAAACGCCTGGTTCCAAGATTGAATGGAGAACAAGCCCAGACCCCCCTCTTTCTTAGGGAAACGCACGTCCTTCCAGGCAGCTAACAACTGCTTTTTTCCCAACTCAGATTTACCCCCATAAGAAGTTTCTGTAAAGGGAATTAATACGGTCCAGAGCTGAGTTTGGCAGAGGGAAAATAGCCATCCAAAAATTGACGGTGCCTTGTGTGACTGCACGGATAAGTTCCAGTTTGTCAGCATAAGACAAAGTCTTACGATTCCAGCCCTGTATAAACCTCAAGATTTGGGATAAAAGAGGAGCATAGTGGCAAACATGCAATCTGGAAGACACGAGAGGACACCCAAGTAGCAGAATGGAAATGTTCCAATGCCAAATCCAGTAAGGCTGATCATATGGCCGAGGACACAATTGTCAATACCTGCAGAATAAGTGACAGATTTCTCATTACTAATTGACAAGCCAGAAATAGCACAAAAGTTCTTCAGCTTCTCAAAGATGGCTGTCACTGATGGTAAATCTCCTTTGGAAAACAGCATAATATCATCAGCAAAAGCTAGATGAGTCAGATTAACAGAGGCACATGCTGGATGAAAATTGAAAGAATTGCAATCCTTGAGGCTCTTGAGATCTCGAGAAAGGTACTCCAAGCAGAGCACAAACAGGTAAGGGGAGAGGGAATCCCCTTGTCTCAAACCACGCTTCCCCTTGAAATGCATATGTATTGAGCCATTCCCCACACTAAAGGAAGTGGTCACGACACATTCCATAATCCAGGCGCAAAACTGAGAGGGAAAACCCACTGCTTTAAAAATCCACTCCAGAAAATCCCAAGAAATAGTCATAAGCTTTCTGAAGGTCAATCTTGAGCAGGCATCTGGGAGAAGTTCTTTTCCGAGAATACTTTCGGAGAAGCTCTTGGACCAAGAAGATGTTGTCAATCATGTTTCTGTTCTTTAAGAAGGCAGATTGTGAATCATAGACATTCTTCTCCAGGATGGAAGCAATACCATTAGCCAATAGCTTGGAGATGATTTTATATAAAATGTTGCAGCAAGCAATCGGTCTAAAATCCTTCACTTGAGATGCACTGTCAGATTTGGGAATGAGGGCAATCAAAGCATGATTCACTTGCCTAAGAAGCTTACTAGAGGAAAAGAATTCTTTGACAACTACAAATATGCCATCCCCTATGATATTCCAGGCCTTTTTGAAGAACAGAACACTTACACCATCCAGACCTTAGGATTTGTTGTTGTCCATCCCATAAATAATGTCCCAAACATCTTGCTTTGAAATTGGGCTCAGCAGAGACTCAAAGCAGATAGGGTCCACCTTTGGGCCAGAATCATAGATTGCTCGACAGATCCAAGTAGATTGGTGAAATGTCTAACAAATTCAATGGATATCTCCTCTTGGGATGTAGTAATCTGACCATTAGTATTCTGGATAGCTGCAATAAATCTTTTATTGCTGTTTATTTTTATCAAAGCATGAAAGAACTTGGTACACTTGTCAGCTTGCACAAGGTACTTGTTCTTCATAAGTTGGGCTAGATTTTTGCTCTTAGCTATTCAAAGTTGGAAAGCTAAGTTTCTCCTGCTATTCACCTGACTCAAAAGGTTAGCATCATTGGGATTTTGCTGCAAAAGCAAGAGGTGATTGTTGTAATTGGTCTCTGCTTGAGCAACACGATGAGAAACATTGCTAAATTCTTATTTATAAAGAGACTTGAAGAGGCCTTTAAGAACCTTTAGCTTTTTACAAACAAAGAACATTTTGTAGCCAGGGTAATGAGAATTCTAGATATGTGTCACAATTGCACTGAAAGAAGCATGATCAACCACAAAATTGCTAAATTTAAAGGGGACATTACCTCTGGAACAAACAAGATCTGTAGTCACAGCTAAAGCAGCATGGTCAAATATGGATACAATATGAGAAGTCTCTGAAGCGAAGATAGGGAAAAGATCCATCCATTGCTGATTGTGTAACATCCTAAAAAAAAAAATTACGTAAACTAGCCAACGGCAAGTCATACGTAAGATGAAATACACCTGGCAGAAAATTAACGAAAGGCCAAGAGATAATTTTCCAAAACATTAAATGAAGGAATCTTGCTTTATTTAGTACAGTTATATGGATATAGGCAATTAAAGTTCAAATATTTAGCCAACTTACACGTACCTTAAGCCATAAATGAAAGAATATTTGTTATAATTAACTTAGGATAAAAATCCTCAAGGATAGTTACCTTGTAACCAAACTAAAGCCTAACCCGGTTATAACTCAATTAAATCACTTAAAACCCAACTAAATAAACTAGTATAAATAGCATTGCATTCAGAAATCACTGCACGAAATTCTCAGTCTTCACTCTTTACGTTAAGTTCTTTATTTTCTACCACCTTTGTATACTTCCATTTCTTCTTTCCTTCACGTAAAATCTTTCTACTTCAGCATCCACTCTCTACTTAGTTTATCAGACTTATTGGAGGTAGGCTAGCCTTCAATCATTGATTTAGAATTTGTTAAGATTAAATTATGTGCTTAGTTGGCTAGACTTAGTCTTTATTTAAGATGAAAAATCTATGTTTTAAAGGTTATTTTATGATGAGGATATGGTGATTTTAAACCCAGGATAGGTAAGAATTCATAATTAGAGTTATTAGCGTTTTGGAAAGTTATCCGTGATGATTTATGCACGAAACTAGTGAATCACGGCCAACCCGGACATACCTCTCCTTGCTATAGCCATCCAGGTTATGTACATCCCGGCCAACCAGGACACCATCCTTGCTATAGCCATCCAGGTTGTGTACATCCCGGCCAACCTGGACTTACCCATCCTTGCTATAGCCATCCAGGTTATGTACATCCCGGCCAACCCGAACTCGGATATCATTACTTATATACACCCCCTTATGATAAACTTAACCCGGTCAACCCGGAACTCAGATATCATTACTTATATACACCCTCTTATCATAAACTTAACCCGGCCAACCTGGAACTCAGATATCGGTACTTATATACACCCATTTATGATAAACTTAACCCGGCCAACCCGGAACTCGAATATCGTTACTCATATACACCCCTTATGATAAACTTAACCTGGATACAAACCATCCAGGTTGTAATCCCCCGCTCATCTCGGACCTACCTTTCCAGGCTATAACCATCCCGAGTGTAGTCATCCCGGTCTATCCTGGATACTATTACTTATGACACACCCATCTATGTTAATCATACCCCTATCCATGCCAATCATACCGGATTGAATCCATTACAATCATTTTGGCTACACCAACCCGGTCTTTGCTACCACGTTAGATAATCTATATATTAATAAGTAAAAGAGAAAGTATTATGGTTTATTAGTTAAACCACTAACATGAACTTATGTAGCTTGAGGATATTCAATTATTTTGCCCAAGTTGGTAAAATTTTGCTTGAATAAGGTATGTATTTTAACCATCCTTCTGGTACGAATGATGAAATGATGAAAATATTTTCCATAAGATTATATGTGAATAATGGATTTGATGTGAAAATATGACTGATTCGAGTTTCCAAGTCCAGTACGAGATTTGTGAAACCGGACCTATGATACTACATCTATAATAAAGATGTAGAGAGATCAGGTGCTAATACATGGAAATTCATGCATGATTAGCGTAAGGCGGCTGCAGCATTCCTACATATTGTACATATGTAGAGGCCATGTGCACCTGTGACCATTTCATTTCATGCATTCATACAGTTGCATAATTATTTTATGGATTCATTTGAATATATTAATGATTTACTAACATACTAACATGTTTGATGGTTTAGATTTTGCCTACTGAGAAATTTATTTCTCACTAGATTTATCCCATGTTTCATGTTAGATGGCATCGATCATCTTGTTCCTTGATGCACTGGACATAACACGGTATATAGATGAAGATAGAAATTGCTACGTTATAACTATGCAGCTCGTCTTGCATGCCCACATCTACTTTGGAATTCACTTTCCTGTTTCTGTTTTTAGTGAAGCGTTTAATCCACACGACCCCTTCTTTCAATTTACCCCTGTGTATCTGAACCCAGCCACGGATCACATAATCGTGGTCAGCGAAGAGGATAGCACTGGAGAAAATGTTTGAAAAAGAATATGGGTTGCGGATTTTGTAAATAAATAACAATGTATGGAGAATTATGATATTATGATGTAATATAGAAAAATGTAATTAAATATGATATATCTATCTATCTATCTATCTATCTATCTATCTATATATATATATATATATATATATATATATATATATATATATATAATTTCTTTTTGTTCTTACCTCAAATACGTTTAAGAAATGTTATAGTACGCTACACACATTAGATTATTTAATAAATCTAAAGAATTTAACCTTAATAAGAAAATAAATAAATATAATATATAGAATAATTTTAGGTCGTTACAGATTGCAAAGTGATCGATCAAGTTTGCTCCAAACCTTCCCATTTGTCCAAGAGAAAAGAGCTTTGAAGCTATTTAGCCCCTCCAGAGTAAGCTCATTACAATAATTGGTCAAGTCTTGTAGTTTGTAGGTTGTGATAAAAGACCCATTAACACGGTCTTGTGGAGACAAAACGTTGTTGAAGTCTCCCATCAACAGCCAAGGAGCATCCAGAGATGTACCAAATGAGTAGAGAGACTCCCAAAGAAGACGTCTAGAAATTACAGAATGTAAGCCATAAACAAATGAAACAAGAAATTGTTTGTTAGAAATAGTACATCTGATAGAACAGTGGATATCTTGTACATTTGATTCTACTACATTACACTGAACACGGTCAGGTTTCCACATAACCAAAATCCAATCAGCATCATGAGAATCAAGATTATGACAAAAATTCCAGTCAGTAAACTTTCTCTGCATTATATCAAAAACAGATATATTATCAAGTTTAGTCTCCAATATGGCAATACATCCACTCCCTTACTATTAAGGAAGTGTTTCATCCCATGGTGTTTTAGAGGCAAATGGAAGCCTCTGATATTCCAGGAGGAAATAATCATTGTGCTAGACTGGAAGAGACCTTCCGGCATGTTTCTTGTGATTATGTGTGGTCCCTTTCTCTGGTTCAATTTGAACCACTTTGTTGATATCTTCAATATTTGGCATTGGTTTTTTCAAAGACACTTTCTTGCGAACTTTGGATTTCTGAAGCACAAACCCATCTTCATCAGTTGTGTTCTGGAAGGAAGAGTTTTTTGTTGCATCTGGAACAACACCTGTTTGCTGCAATTCATTGTGGGGGTTAAAGCTACCTTCAGCAGCCATTGGTTGCTTCATTGGAGGATTCGAAATTATGGTTGGGGCAACCACTGCAGAGGATTGACCAGCCTCTTTTATCACCAAAGGTTGGTTTTTCTAGATGGCCTGCTTTTCTACACTGGGGCTTTGCAAGATTTCACAGAATGCTCGATCATTTTGCAGATGTTGCAAAAAATAGGGACATTTTTATATTCAATCTTCTGTAAACAAGAATTACCATTGAGAAGTTTAAAGTGAACTTCCTTAATGAGTTCTTTAAAGGCGTCAACCTCTACAAGAGCTCTAGCGAATGATATAGAACCTAAAGAAGCTGTGAGCTAGTCAGTACGAATAGGAGTTCCAACTCGAGATAAAATTTTACGCAGAGCCTTAGAATTCCACAGTTCCAAAGGTAAATTCCTAAGTTTTATCCAAACTGGAATACGGCTAAGTTCCTCAGTACAAAAGTCAAAAAATGGTGGCATGACCTTTAGGAGTAAAGGTCTCTGAAATATAAAATAAGGGCCCTCAGCAAGAACCTCGTTCATACTGTCTTCATCATAAAATTTGAATACCAGCCAGCCACTTTCATGTACAGTATATGTAAACTTGACTCCCCATTTTTGACAAGTTTCAAGGAGAGCCTTCTTACCGAAAATCTTCCAGCAACATACCCTATCAAGCTGAAGCCCCAAATCTCTTCAAGGGGTTTAACATCAAGCAGGTCCAGTTGAATAATGTCTTCAGAACTTGCTGGAGAGTAGCTTAAGTTGAGACCTTGAGCAGGTTTTCTGTTGTCTTTGAATAGATTCACCTAAGGGGTGGAACCTTCATCTTTCTGCACTTGTGGAACGTCCTTTGCATGTTGAGATGCTGAGTCTTCTCCTATAGAGGATGATGTTTCTTCATCAATGTAAGAATCATCATCCCCCAAAGTATGAGAGTCAGTTGGGGTTGCTTCCCTATCTGCAGATGACTGAGGCATTTTGTCAAATACCTGGTGTGCAGGAGCAATGGCTGGTTTTTCATGAATAGAGGGAACTTCTTGCACCTTGGCCTTGTCCAAAACCACTCCCACATAGGAGGGATTAGCACTAGATGTTGTAGGATGCTTTTTAGATTTGGATTTACCCATGAGAATGTAAGTAGAAGGAAGTCGCAGTTACATGCTCAGGAGGAAAAACCCAAAACGAAGAAAACTCACAGAACAGCCCAGAAGAAAGAAATCAGTGAACCTCACCTTTAAAATCTTTCATGAAAAGTCAAGATTACTCCCATGGTGGCAAAAGCCACTGGGAATCGTCCAAGGAAGGAGGCAATTTTTGTTGACCAAGAGCTTTCTAGAGAGAAGGCAGAGAAAAAAAATTTAGAGAGGTTTTCGCACGCGATTGACTGAGAGCTCTTTCTTGAATAGGTCACACATTGTCTAGAATAAAGTTTCTATGTCGTCACACCAAGACATTGCATTTCCTGCATATTTTCTCTTTGGTAGAATTTCTATTAAGTGTTAGAATGCCTTTTGTAGATACCAATTTATTTTTCACAATGTCTCAAATCCGTTGGAGAAGCTCATTACCCTAGAAGAACCAAGACTTTGACCTCCTCACAAGAGCATTCCCGTCAATGTTCACTTGGGAATAGTCTTAAGGCATTTAATCATATATAATATATGGCGTATCAAGTGAGGGTTTTTTTCCCCTTTTAAACTTAAGGTTTTCACTTTGCAAGGTCCTTTTTTTTTCATTTTTCTATCTTGGAGGTCAACCTTTTTATGCTTTGCCCCCTTAGTGGTACCTTGTGGGCTTGTACAACTTGCTTATAGGGTTGTCTCCCCATCAAACAAGGCCATTTGTCCGACCCTAACTAGAAAACTCATGCTCATGCGACACACGCTATCATGGGCCTTACATATTCTTTCTATCTATTTTGTGTTGTTATCCTCACCCTTATTTTGACCCCAAAAAAAGGAAGAAAAAAAAATACACATCCTGATTCCTCATCCTTATGGATAAACTTTTCTGGCTGTGATTGTTGGTCATTTTACGTATTATTGCGGAGGAGATGCATTATTCTCTTCGTCTTACAAAGTGATTGTGTAAAATATGTTTTTTAATTTTTTATTATATTTTGATATCTTCATTAAGTAAATAAAAATATAATCAAATGAAATATTAAGTTGGTTTTATTAATAATTTGTATAGCTATAACAACTTACATAACTAAATTAGGAACCAGTAAAATATCTGGCCCAGATAAAAAAAATCAATCTAAGAACCGGCTAAAATTGACCAAAATCCGATAACTTATGCAAGTGAACCAGAACTAGTCTAAACTGTTTTTAAAATGTTTTTTATTATTTTTTTTAAAAAATGCTTTCAACACTATAAACTTTTCATTTCGTAAAATATGCAATACAGTTTTTTGTATTAATTTATATGTACTTATTTTTATATCAATTAGTGAATATATTATATAATATGAAAAAATTGAATAATTACAAGTTAAAAACACTGACAAGGACGATGAATGAAATTTGAATAGAGAAACGGAATCTTCTGCGATTTAAAAATTTATGGATACCAAATTTGCAAAGGACAAGTACCCTTCGATGCTATATGATTTAATTTACTGCAGCAGAATCCATGATTTCATCCGTGTTAGAGGTCACGATCTGATATACTATTACTAATTTTATGTAAACATTGACATGTCAATCAACGTGCATGAGTAAAACCAATTAATATGTTTCTTCCCTAGTCCCCACTATGCCTCATTTAGGTTGCCTACATTTGCGGTCACAAAGAAGGTCAAAAAAGAAAAAAAATAAACCCTAAAATGATATGAGATTCATATTTTATATTTTACTTTAATTCAAAATTTTCATGTTAATTCATTTTTTTTCCTCTACGGAACGGATCCTCCTTCCAGTGCTGAGGAACAAACTTTCTTCCAAGTTACTGTGACTGTCTTCTTAATTTTGGTTTGCATCTCCGGGATCAAATGAAGTTTCTAAACCACCTGCTTATTGTTTTTAGCAAGCAAGAATGTCATTTATATATATCCGGAAACTGTAGATGAGCATGCTATTACAAAAGATACAAGGATTAAAAAACCGATGTTCACTTCATTCCTTTGACCCCGATAATGTGCGATTCGTAGCCAAGCCAAGAAGATAAACGATGTGCAAGGTCCAATTAGTTTACGTCACTTCCTCACGGGTGAACTGGGAACCACGTACCATTTCTCTTTGCATTCACCACTGCTCCATATCCAAGTGACCGTGACTAACAAACAACACATTAATTAAGGACCTGTTGTTGGAGAAATTAGCCTCTGTTCAATTCTGAGTTCTGATGATGAAATAAAACGAAGAAATATGTCAAGTCCTGCTGAGTTTCGCTGTCTGTAATTCTGTTTGATATAAGCGGGAGAAATCACGTCAACCGAGATAGGGAAGAAAAAGAAATAAGGTAGCTTTTTCGATTTTTATATTTGAGAGAAATACAAATGCAACTAAGAAGTATTTGTTTTTTCTTATTGTAAAAAAGTGGGGAGAAGATTAAGATCATAAATTATATGTACCTTCTGTCAAAAAAAAGAAATAATGTATACCATTTAAAGTTATCACAAGTGATTTTTGTTGTGCTTAGTGAGTATTTTAAAGGTAAATTAGTCTTTTAATCTTTTAATTTATTATTTACATTCAATTTATTCTTATATTTTTTATTATTTAATTTTGTCTTTTACTTTTTAAAATTTATTCAATTTGATCTTTTAATTTTTTATTTAATTTGGTTCTCTAATTTTTAAAATCGAATCATTTTTTGAAAAAAATAAACATTTTGTGACAGTTTAATATTACCTCATAGTGATTTTGAACGATCACACATTGTGATCTCTTATAATTTAGAGGAAAGAATCAAATTGAATTGATTTAGAAAATTAGATAATCAAATGAATTTAAAAAATAAATTAAATAATTAAAAAACTAATTTAACCGATTTGAAAAGTTCCTACTTGTTTCAAAACATGGAATAATTTCCTTTTTTAAAGTCTTTTATTATGCAAATTTAATTGTCTTAATTATTGTTTTAAAACCTTTTCAACATCAGATTTAATAATCTTAATTACATATTTTGAATTAATCATATTTATAATTTCCTTAATAATGAGATAATGTAAAAGTTGCTAGACTTTTCTTTTCTTTTGTGCCTATAAAAATGAATATTCTCCTTATTATTTAAATATCCCTAAAAACACAATTTTTATTATTCTCTCTATTTGGATTTTGAGTTTTTATCTTACTTGTTGGTTATAATACTCCAATTAATTCAGGATGGACTTGTTAAATTTTGAGAGATTTACATTTTACATGGATAAATCATTGAAGATAATATATCTAATACACATCAGAGGCTGAGTTGTTGAGCTCTACAAATCCAAGATTTGTGTTCATTGAAGTTCCTGTTTATGAGATCATGGGATTATGGTTTATGATTTGACTTGCCTATAACAATAATATTTACAATAATTTAATTCATGTTATTTGTTTCATATATACTCTTAATCACATTATCTATTTTATGTACACTTTTAGTTAAACTCATGACATTTTAATAGTTATACATTCAATATTAATTATGATTACAAGTTTTCTTCTAAAATTATATATGTTTCAAAACTATTTTTTAATATTTATATATTCAAACAAAAATTACATACTATAAATTCACATTTATTAAAAATATTTTTATTTGAACTGAATAAGACTATTTTAACCATCCAACCTCTTTTACAAGTATTTAATCCAGTTTCGAATCAATAACTCGAGTTTGAAATTTATAATTAAATTAAAATAATTTTACGTTAATTAAATAATTATAAAATTCATATCCAAACATGCATTTAATTAATCTTTATAAGCATCTGGTGACTGGTCTATGCGTACAGGCCAGTCATGTCCAGCTCACTTTATACGTTCTGCTTTGTACCTTCTGTCTTGAGAGGAAGCTCAAATGATACGATCATTTCAGAAATTTCAACCAGTGCCGCCTAACACCCAAGCCAATCAATTAATTATTATTCCGTGCTGTCAGCATGATACACAAAAAAGAATTGAAAACTACCAAACTGAACCAAATTATAAATGAGTGCTCTAGTTTTGCCTGATGTGGCTGTTTCACACTGAAAGCTCCTGCTACTTCTGTTTGGCCTCTTAAGTAACCAACTAAACAGTAAATACAAAATGCAAGGACAGCACGCGCCCACAAAGAAAACAATGGCATCAATGCATGTCCAACACTTCACGCCCCCATGACATGAATATGAAGCCGCCAATTAAGACAAACAAACTCAATGGAATGAGGAGACACACTTTGAACCACTCCATACCCTATGCACCCTAGGGGAGCCCTCACCCTACCCTCATAGGTCATGCAATATGTCAACACATGAACCCTAGCTTCTCTCTGCAATTCCTCACCATCCAACTGCCTAATCCTAAGGACAAGCAAGTATATTCATACATTTATGTAGCTTTTGGGTTTGAACTTTGACGGTTTCATCTCAAAGTGGTCCTCCTTCCGACTTCTTGTTGGGTTGGACCATTGAAACACATGGGCTTTCAGCTCTTGAACTGCATGCTATTTTGTTTGTTTGACAAGGAATTGAAAGAGAGACCTTTGATACTACTATCATTTTTTGTAAAAATAAAAAAAGGTTCAATTCAGAGACACGAGACATCTTTAATATTAGGATGCTAATGACATGCTAAAATTACTAGTAGAACCCTACTTAGAAAATTATTACTAAGAGGAGATATAAAATGGATTGAATGATTAAGGAAGAAGGAAAAAAGAAAATTATCGGAGATATAATTTTCTCTTGACAAAATTAGCATTTTTAACAAACTTGTAGTGGTTATTTAAAAATATATATATCATTGAGCTGTAGTTACTCAAATTTAATGGCTAGTTTGATTGTGGGGAAGAGAAATAGAATTGAGAAATTTTTTTTGAAGTAAAAAAAAGATGTAGGACCCACACAATTTTTTTAAAATTTCCTCTCTTTTCCTTAACACCATCAAACCACCCCTAAGTATTTGAGTTAGTGTTGCATCCAACTGAACTGAAGTCATGTTAAATTCAACCTATTGTGCATTGGAATGTGTAAAGTTTTCGTTCAACATCCTTCAACCAAACATCTAAACACACACTTAAACATTAGAAAATCTCTCTAAAAAGGGGTTCTAATTAATCAAGTAAGGATGGAAGGATCAAGGGATTTAAACTCGTACACATAAAGAGTGAAAGATATTAAATTTTTAATCAATCATTTATGCGAACTCGTATCTAAACCCACACTTAAACATTAGAAAATCTCTCTAAAAAGGGATTCTAATTAATCAAGTAAGAGTGGCAGGATCAAGGGATTTAAACCCGTACACATAAAAAGAGTGAGAGTTGTTAAATTTTTAAACACTCATGCGAACTCATATTTACCTAGTACAGTATATATCATTGGTGCATAATAGAGGGAACCCATGGGGGTCCACCGGCCCAGATGCCTCGTGTGCATGTTGGGGCATCACGTGAAAACCCCTTTACACGCTTCTAGCAATCGCTGACAGCAACAGTACAGTGTGATTTTGTGAGTCTAAGGCAGGGGGCAATGCTTCTAAGGTTGAATATTGTTGGGACTTTCGTGCGTGGCTCAAACACAGACCATAAAACAAGAATATTCAATCTCTCCGATTTGTTGCATGATTAAGCATCTGAATATATTACTAACGCGGATAGGGAAGGGAAACATTTTTTCATTTTTGGTTAGTTTCTGTCTGTGTGTGCATACTGCTAGCAATAATTTGCTATTGCTTTTTATTCATTTATCCTTCGAGATAGATTCGGCATATTTTGAACGATAATTCCATGTCTGTTCCCTTTGTCGGTCTTTTATTGATTTCTGCATCCGTGTCTCATTCTAATGTGAAAAAGAGAATGGGCTTCTATAAACTTTTCTAATGTTTTTTTTTATATCACTCATCTGATTTTTATGTTTTTAATTATAAAAAAATGTAAGAATTTATTGCACAAAGATAACTTTCTAAAAGAGAATTTGTCATGTAATTGCACACTAAGATACTGTCCCCTATATTAAATTATGTATTAAATAAGTGGATCTTTCGAGCGAACCGCGTGCGTACCTCACTACCTCGATTCCTTCTGGCATCAAACTTCTCCTGGGAATCCATTTTGATAAGCACTATGAATGCCACGTTGAATGTAATACTCAAATTGTCTAAATCATTAGCAATGGGAATAATTTTAGTGCTAAAAATCTTCACTGCTAGTAATCTTTTGGCTAACTAATGACGTATCTAATCAAGGACCCTTCTTTTTATTTTTTATTATGATAAAATTTAGTTTAAAATTTAAAATTATGTCACGTTCTTAACTCAATTTTGCGTATCCATCTTTTGAAAACATGCTGTCTTATGATACAGTAGTAATTTTTTATGTTAACGTCTTTTAAGTTGTTATTATTGTTATTTATAATCTTGTAATTAACTTCCTTATAAAATGTCTCAATTGCTGTTTGTTTTTTTGTTTCTTTAATTCGAGGTACAGGTTGAATTTAATATAATAATATCTCAATATATATAAACTGATCATCCACACTGTCTTACAACTAGCTAATACAAAAAGTCAAAAATTACTTTCAGTTCAAATAGCTATTGTAATTAAAAGAAAATAAACGAGTATATAAAAAATATTACTGTAAATAAAATAGTAGTCTTTCTATAAATTAATCTAACCAAATTTTAAAGCCAGGATAAAGAAAAACTTATAAAGTGTTGATCTGAATAATATTAAATTTGATTTTTTTAAGTGAAATTTTATATTTGAGTCTTACAATTAAAAAATTTCACTAAAAAATTCAATAAATTTTTTAATAAAAATTAATCATCAATAAAATTCATAAATTTTTTATATAATAATAAGATAAAAAAATGAGAAATAAAAAAAAAGAATGAAAAATTTCAAAATCAGGAATTGAGGTGGACCCACCCTGTTCTTAAGCTCCAAATCTTTGATTTGACTATAAGTTCTTCAAGCCAGCAGAGAAGTGTGCGTTCACATTGCTTTCCAACTCTGTGAGCCCGTAATGAAAGCAGCTTCCTGAGATAAGAACGCTTCAGCTAGTTCTACCCACGTTTATGGAGCGTGTATGCAACGCTTCTCTTTCATCAAGTCCCGTTTATTTTCTTTGTACAGCATTTTTAATAACGAATACATATTTTAATAAATATATATATATATATATATATATATATATATATATATATATATTAATCAGGTCCAAGAGTTTAAAATTAGTTATATCAAAAATAGTTTTACTCAACTTTAAAATAAACAAGACCAAACTCAAAAATGTAAGTGTATGTTTGATAAACAAATTCAAATCCCGTTTATTATTGTTAGAAAGTTAACTCTCGTAATTTTAATAAAAAAACATATATTCCAATTTGAATTAATAATCGAGATTAATTTTTACATATTTTCCAATTTTATTCAATGTTTTCTATGAGAATTTCATTCAATTACTTAAAATCAATTTTATCTAGCCATAAAATAAATTATTCCTTAGGATTTTATTTATAAAAAAAATTGATTTTTTAAAAATGATTAATTCAATTCGTTACACTAATAATAATCCAAAATTAAACACTTTTAAAAATAGTAAATACTATGTCAGGTGTAGTAATGATTTATTGAAGAAAATATATAGTGAATTTAAACTGCAGTTTTATGTTGTCACAATTCCGTAATTAATCCCTAAAAGGAAATGTCCAACCAACGAAATTTTATATAACTTTAAGAAGAGTCAAACTCATATTCATAAAAGAACATGAAATTTTTCTTTCAGATCTTTAGCTATTATTGGTAATCTATCGACATCTAACAAATATGTTTTTGTCCTAGTAAAACAAGATGAATAGCTTTTGATGTTAAGCCCAAGTTTTATATTGGGACTTCCTATCCGTGCAACGAAGAATAATAATCCAACGATATTTTAACAATATATACTTGGTACATGAAACATAGTAATTAGTAACAAAAAATAATCTCTAGAGATATCTTACCAAAAATAGTTCAATTGATATGAATTTAGTTCCGTTTTTGAGTTTGAGTGTTATAGAGAAAATAGATGTTAAGCGAGTTTGCGTCATAATAAATAGATTCATCTAATTTAATTAAAAATAAGCAAAAGCCTATGAATGAGTTGAGATATGAAGAACTAACGAAAAAGGCATAATTAAGGACGCGAGTAATGGAAGACTAGAATAGAATCTAAGCAGTGGAAGGAGCCAAACTGAAAGTTGAAAGGTATAGAACAGTGAGTAGTATAATACACTCTTCCAATTTATAACAATACTAAGTTTAAAATAATATTTATTTTTTTATAAGCATTAATTTATAATATGTTTTATATTAATTAGTTTTAGACTAGAAATACTTAAAATTTAAAGAATATATTAACAAATAATTAAAAAAAAATATTAATATTTTAAAAAAAATATTATTGTCAATTGTGTTTTAAAATTTAATAAAATAGATGATGAGGTGTTATAAATAGAAACGGATGAAGTAAATGTGGAATATGCCAGTGAGTAGGAGTAGAAGTGGAGGAAGGAAGAAGTAAAGAAGGAGGCAATTGGGTCGGCAAAAAGGGAAACATTGATACGGACAGCTTAGCCTTGTCCCCAACACCTTGTCCCCATACTCGCCAGACCAATCCCGGACTCTCACTCTCTCAACAACTTAAAACCCTCATCCCCATCCCTCACTCTGTCTCTCCATCTCTCTTTTCTTCTTCTTCTACTTCTTCTTCTTATTGTTCCATACCATACTAATAACAACAAGACATTGCATCATTTGCTTGCGTGGAATGGAGCTTCAACTGGGTCTCACTCTCTCAACCGATTCTCGTGCCTACCAGCCTTTCAACCAAAAAAAACGTACCTTCTCCCAGCTCATGATGATGGAACATGCAGCACCTCCAGACGATGTTATGCTTCCTACTCTGTCTCTCCTCCCTTTAACACCAAGCCACGATGATGATGATCACCATATCCAATTCTCTACCATCACCAAGTACGTACTTCTAGGCCTAGCTACTTCTCTCTCACTTGGTAATCCCGTGTTGTTGGGTTGGGTGCTTCAAAATCTCGATCGATCTGTGTTTAACTTGGTATTATTATTGTTGTTTAATCAATATTTAGGGATGAGGAGGAGGAGGACGGTGTAGTGGGTTGGCCACCAGTAAACTATTGGAGGAAGAAACTTCATGTTGAAGAGGTTGTGGGGAATAATAATATTGATCACATGGTATGGGTTGATCATCGTCAAACTCATAGCCTCCAAGGATATTCATCGAATAATCTGTACGTTAAGGTGAAGATGGAGGGTGTGGGAATTGCACGGAAGGTTGATCTCAGTATCCATCAATCATTTCACACGCTCAAGGAAACCTTGATGGACATGTTTGGAAAATGTAAGTATAAACTATATATGACAAAGTTCATCCATGCATGCCCTTGTTCAATTCCAGTTAATTTACTAATTAGTCGAGTCCAAATTAACAGGTCATCATCAACAATCAAACAACTATGAACTTGCTTATCTGGACAAAGAAGGTGACTGGCTTCTCGCACAAGATGTACCATGGAGGCAAGTGCATCCTACCTACCTATCACCTTAATTAATTTCTAATTCTCAACCAAATCAAAGACCTATCAATTCATTCATAATAGTTAGAATTAATGTTTTGATTGAAATCCTAGCAAAAATGTATTGATACCATTAGCAGAATAGTTATCGATATCTTGGACAGAAAAACATTGATATTTGATATATAGTATACTATATTCCAAAAGTGTAAGTGTAACCAACTAATATGTTCCGGTTCTGTTCTGCAGAAGTTTCGTTGGGTGTGCACGACGACTCAAATTGGTGAAGACCAGCAGATAAAATGCCAACAAAATCTTCAATCTTGACTTTGTCAACTTTTTCCTTTTTGGATAACTGTATCTAATCCAGCTTAATTTGTGTGCATGAGCATAACAACTTCCTAGTACGCAGTTTTTGTATGAAACATATTATTCGCGTTTCGTTACAATAGTCACTAATTAACAATATTTATGAATATAATATAAAAACATAGTTATAGTTATCACCTGCGCGCATACACATTCATATTCATATATACTACATACTCTCTCTGGCTTCTGTTCATGTATTCTTTTATTTTCGGGAAAAGGTTATACTTTTATTTGTTTATTAAATTTAAAGTTTAAAACTATAATACATATTTTTTTAAGTATAGTCTTATGTTTTACTTATTTTTTTAGTATTTTGTTATTATTAACTTATAAATAAGCTAATCCCTCTTATTATTTCCGGTAAATTGCTTACAACGTGTTTGGTATGACGTTGAATGCCATTTGATGTGCGTATAACCAAAGCAGCAGTACGTAAAAGGCTGTTTCTGTTTAATAGATTTGGATATTTAAAGTTGAACGCACGTGAAAGATACTAATCCAAACATATACTTCGTGCGTGTTTGGGATGACGTTACTGTAGATCATAATCGTGATCGAAACCAGATGTGAAGCAACTCAGAGTTGCTTCTGATTTTTTATTTAGCCTTTCACCTCGATTTTGGTCTTCCATCTCGATTCCACCGCATATCCAAACATGTTCTTAGACTTCGTATATATGTATTGCGTCGGATGAAATAATCCATGTTTGTAGTTACCTAGCCTGTTTTCACCACCTCTGCTCGACTTAATTTAAAGGGAAAGAAATCCATCTGATAAAATAGTATCAGATGAAAAATATTCTTATTATGAGCAATAAGAATTACAAACATAGAACACTTATGTTCCTAAAATTTCTTGTTTCCATTGGATCATTTGTATTTCTATTTATATACACTAGAGTCTTGTTTTGTGCATTTCTCCATTCAAGAAATCAAAACCAAGAGGATCAAACTACTTCGTTTTTTTTACTCTTTCAAATTGGATAAATATTTATTGATGATGAATTTCATTTAGAGTATCATTTTCCATTTGATATCTTTAAATTTCATATTCAAAGTTACAATTGAATCCACTCATTAAAAATAATTGATTCAATACAATTTTTTATGTAACCATATATATGTTATAGTGGATTTGAATCAAATTTTGCATCTTATTTCAATGACTTAAGATTTTAAAAATGCATATGACTTCCTTTATTAAGTGGTCATTTGCTCACTAACCAAATTTTAAATTTCAATCCTAATCGAATGGTTGTATGGTCAACATTTATAAATTTAATGTTTTCACAATAAGGAAGTTCTCATTTGATAATATAAAAGATAAACTCATATGACTTTTTTAAATAATTATGTAATCATTTAATCTTTAATCCTAACACACATATAAGAGATGAAATTATATCCGTATAACTCATGCATTTCAATATTCATCAAAATGTCTTAAAGCTTACTGTAGACTGAGATTTGTGAATGCCTTAGCCTGAAACACGGAATAATAAGTAAAATTCGATGAAGGTTACTATGGTAATCCATTTTATTTGTATTCCTGCTCTAGATTTTGAATTTTTCTTATGATTTATTTTCTTGTGTGCCTGTTGGTGTAGTGAATCTTGGGCCTGGCCCTTTTCTGTTTTGTTGGTTTATGAGGAGGCTTTGAAAAATGTGCCATTAGGAACAATGTTTAGTTTGTATGCAAATTTTCTAACGGCTATTGTAGCTCCTAAAGAAGGAAAAACCAATATAACTGGCTCATCAGGTCATGCTGCAAATTATATAGTTTTGCAGTGGAAAACTTGCAGAATCGGTAGAGTTTTGGGGATTAAGGATTACTATAGAAGCCTTCCAAAAACAAAGGATTAGTACAGAAATTAGATGCATCACAGGACGAGATTTGAAATCCCTTTTTGAACTCCTTCGACAAATTCTGTTAAAGTATCTGTTTCAAAATCAGGGAACTTGTGGCTTAAGGTATGTTTGTCTGCATCAATATCTTATTTCTGCTCTCTACAGTGAACTATGTATTGTACAAAATTTGCTTCGATCAACTCAGTTTTCAGACAAATTTCAGTTGCCTCCAGGGTTTAATTTATACAATATTTCTATGTTCCTCGATCATTGGATATTTGAACAGTATCTTGGTTAGAATTATCTGGCTTTGTTTTTCCAATTTGGTATTCAACGTTCTCTGTTATTAAATGTTCATGCATTTTATCTTTATTCAATTCAGCTGGAATTGAAATTTCCTTCACTTAAACTATTTTGTATAATATTTAAAACCACAAGGTTCTTAATTTGCTTTCTATTACCTTCACTCAATACAGGCCCTAAAATTCTATGCAAATCAAAGACAATAATTTGATCAACTGGTGGAGATTTCTGTTGTTACTTTGGTCAGAGATGGTGGCTGTGAAAATGGATTTTCCCTTTGTTCTGCCATCGTAAGTTTTATACTTCAAAAAGATGGAATTAAGTAAATCAGAGATATCTATAAACGGTATGTGCTGTGGAATTGGCTTAGGGTGTTGTTTCCAAAAATACGATCCCACAGGAGATTTTTTATCTTGCAGATTTCTAGCATTACCGCACCCTGGCCTTGCTTTATATAGACATTGCATTGACCTGGAAACAAACCTTGCATCAATAGGAGATAAATAAATTATCTCTTAAATGCCAGGAAATTATACGAATCTGCACTTGCAACTTGTGACCAAAATGTCAGCTTGTGTCAAGATTACTATGGTATGGAGACCAAGTTAAATGTTTCTTTTCCTTTTTCCCCGGGGTACTACTACTGCTGAAACTGACAAAATACGTCTTTAATCGGTCTCCTATTATTATTATTTTAATTCTTTGTTGGATTTGGTTTGAACTATTGTGTAGTAGATAGTTTATCATTCAAATCATATGAAGCATCCATGACTCTATTTTTTGGAGTTGATTATGCAGATGGGAACATCAGAAAAGGTCACTGCTGTCTATTGCGTGCGAGAAGATTACTCAAGATGCCAGTGAATTTGTCCCTTCCTCAGATAGGTCATATGTGCTATCCAAATTACAACCTTGGCGATTGGAATTCAATTTTGAATACTTTGCTTATTTGAATTTCTTCAGAAATTTTTTGTTTTTGACAAGTCTAGTCTAGACTCAAATTTGTTTTTCCTCCACAAGAGGTGAGGAATTATACCCTCGCACCTGTTGGGTAATGCTTATGAGAAAGATGTTTAAAGGTATCGTAAGTATATTATTCCTATACACAATGGTGCTAGTGCTTTTAAAAGACATTCAAATATAACTGTGTCAAGTTACCGTGTGCAGGCTTATTAAGTTGCAGGTGGAAAAATGATTGCAAGTAGCAACAACAATTATGGTAGATAGTATTCTTTTTGGGGAGGGGGGACATACTACTAGAAACATATATAAAAGGGAAAGAAAAAAAACTCAAGGATTGCAATCTCAGTTAGCCACTCCCTTCATAGAATATGCACTAGGAGCACAAAAGCCTTTCCACTGAAGTCTCACTTCATAGTTGATTGGGGTGTACACAAGATGATGAATATAATGCTTAACCAGAGAATGCATTCATTAACCTGCATGACAGCTTAGAATGAGGCAACTGAGATCCAGCTAGCAGAATTGACCAACAAAATAAAGTTAACACTTAACGTTGTTGGTGATGATGCAAGTGATACTAACTTGGTGTGATCACAAATTATACGGCTCATAGAGGAGAGGGGTTGCTCCATAGAAGTAGAAAGTCATTGTTATTGATTAAGATGGTCGATATAAAAGGGAAACGTGTATTATTGGAAGCATGGAAGTATCTTATCGGAACTAGAGTTAACAGTTAGGATGGTACCATCCAGATACAACTAAGTGAATTAACAAACTAAAAAGCTTAACTAACAACTATCAGTTGTAACTCCTGTTACTTTTTGCTTCTAGAATGCTCAGGATTGAACCGTTTCTAAGATAATTCAAAGAGGATTGGCCTTGAAACAGTGGAATAATTGGAATATAAAGAATTGTGAAGTGTGCACCACTACAAAAATCACTTTCAAAGACAGTTCTATGTGGCTTTCCACGACGGTTTTCAACCATCTTTAAATCCGTTATCATGGAAAGTCAACACTTTTCACGAAGATTTTTAAACCGTCTTAGAATCTAGATTTCTACAACGGTTCTCTTCAAACCATTTTTAGAATGTGTTTTTTTGTTTTAAAATGTTAAAAAAATTGACATTTGTAAAAGTGTTCTTTCAAAAAACTGTCTTAGAAAGTAGTCTTACTAAGATGATTTTCTGAAAGAACCATCTTAGAAAGTGTTATTTTTTTTTCAAAATTCATCTCATCTCAACTATCACAAGTCTTATAAAACTACCCCTAACTACAGGACCCGTGTTCCGGTAGCAGGCCGCCCTGTCTCTGGAATCTTTGTCCCAAATCCGCACATGTTGAACAGGGCTGGAAACTGACGGATTCCTTGGTAGTTCACGACTTGCTTTACCTCGGGCCGTAAACCGTTTAAGAACTTTACACACTTCGAGCTTTCCCCATCCCGTCCTTGATAGTGAGGGAAGTACCTCACCAGCTCCTCAAACTTAGCCGCATACTCGGTTACAATCTGGTTTTCTTGCTTCAGCTCAAGGAACTCCATCTCCTTTTTGTTCCTTACGTCCTCTGGGAAGTACTTTTCCAGGAACACCTCCTTAAAGGTTTCCCACGTTACAACCCGGCCTTCGGCCTCTATACATTAACGGGTATTATCCCACCAGTACTCGGCTTCTTCTGCCAAGGTATAGGTGCTGAAGGTGACCTTTTGTTCTTCAGGGCACGCCATAACCCGGAAGATCTTCTCAATCTCCCGAATCCAAGCCTGAGCGCCATCCGGGTTGTACCCCCTATGGAATGAAGGAGGATTGTTGCGCTGGAAGCGGTCCAATCCTTGGTATTCCACGGCTCCTAAGGCTTCTCCCATATTCTGATTCCCCAACGCCTGGGCTAAGGCTGGAGAGCATCAGCTATCGCTCGATCGTTCCTACCGACCATCACTTACTGCGCATAACAAGAAGTGAGAGCCCGGAAGGAATACACAAACAAACACCAATCATACTATACAGACTCTCTATGGTTTGTATCCCGGACTGTTTGCCATAACATCTCCTTGCATTGTCCCGGATTATAGAGATGGCCAGTCTGATAACCCCCAACAATGCATAGCAACTTTATGGTATAGCGGACGTGCGTAATACAAATGTGTTATGACTATACTAAAAACAACACCCTACGTAAAGCTCAAACATAAACAACATAACCCAGCACAACACAGCTAGTCACTTCAACAATCAAGCACTCAACAATCAACACAATCATGCACAAAGAGACATAGCAAGCTCACAACTCACTGGCCGGAAGGTCCGACCTGCTCTGATACCATTAGTGTAACGACCCGTCACGTTGCTACTATATTACTAACTCATAACCATGATATAAATTCATTTTTATAAAAAGAACACCCTTTTTGTTACTTGTAAAAACGATAGTAAATTTTTCACGAACATATAGCAACCATCATCATAGAAAATACACGTAGAAGTAGATACTCATAAGATGCTTCGAATACATGTAAACACATACACAAGACATAGTTTAATTACAAGTAGAAAAGATTATGTCTCGAAATATATATATATATATATATATATATATATATATATATAAAATGTTTTACATTTAAAAGAGAATGAAAGTCAGGGGTGTAAATAGCAAAAAAGGAGTGCATCCATTAAAATAAGGGGTGCATCTAACAAAAGCAAATCCTTCCCGGGATCATGTCCCTGACATCCCGGCAAAACACGGCGACTCCAATCAACCCGGTCTTCTCCCAAAAGCACCTACTGTTGTCCATCTGCTCACACGAACCCAATTCGTGATCATCACAGGTACCAAACCACAAGGTAAAACAAAACAAAGGTGAGTTCATCATAGTAAATAACAACAATAAATACAACAGAAAAGGGCACAACCCGGTCAAGCAGTAACACGGTCATCAACATATCAATGCAAACATTCCAAGCGTCCATCAAACACTAACATATACAGACATCCACAAACATCTCATAAATCAGCTTATGAAATCTAGCATGATGCATGCTCCTGACTCAATTCTTATCATGCAATATGGTACCATCCCGGAAATGGGTCATCCCTGTGGTCAGATGATGCAGTAGCTTGTCAGGGTCACTCTGTCGTGCACAGGAATCACCCCCTCATGGTGATCATCCAATAGGTGTCAGAAGGAGTTTCCAACAGACGTGGCCCCCCAGTACCTTCGTACCCTACAACCAATCATCAACCCCATTTCCGCCATGCAAAATGTCGTATGTTAGATAGGTACCATCAATGTATGACCCAGAACCAGGCTCAACCCGACCTGGTCAGGATAACGTCATACACCCCTTATGTAACCTATCGCCCACACAAGGGTCCATCGATGCACTGACCGTGGTCCTCGCAAGGTTTACCACCACCCAGTCCCGGTATCTCACGACTATAAATAGAATATCATCACGGCACCATTAATGTATGACCCAGAACCAGGCTCAACCAAACCTGGCCAGGATACGCCATACACCCCCGTGGGTATTTATGTATATCCAAACGCATTCTTCATCTCAAGCCATCACATAGGCCAAGTTCAAATGCCACCAACGTAAGCACATGCAAACAAGTGAACCGATGTAAAGTACGAGGTGTCCAGGTTGGCACTTAGATATACTACCCCAAGGTAAGAATCTGATCAAGGTAGGACGAAGGTAAACAAGATCGGTCAAGGCCGGTAGAACTCAGATAAGGCCGACAAGGGTCGGTCAAAGGGGTGAGATTTGGACAAGGGAAGACAAGGGTAGTAAGAGCGGACGAGGTCGGGAGAGCGAGGTCGAGGTCGGTAGGATTTGGTAAGGATTTGCCAAAGGCAGTCAAGAGGCCCTTAGGTTTCTTGTAAAGTTCTAAGGATGGGTTCTGCACTATGTAATTGATTGCATAAGCGATGTAATCGATTACAACAGATAACGCTTGTAAAACCCTGGGTTTGTATTTCACCAACCTACACAAGGGTATAAGGGAACCCAGTAGCTCATTTTTCAAGAGCAGACAAGCTCTGCAGAGTAAGGAACCCGGCAGGTCTCAAGGAAAAAGGGGTTTGGACTTGGTAATTCTAAAGGAAACAGCCCACCCCAGGTAAGGAACTCGGACTCTCTGAAAAAAGGGAAGGATGAGCTTCTAAAGAAGACACATGTATGGAACCCAGTCGTCCTAGAAGAAGGAACACAAGCATAACCAAGTAGGGGAACCCGGTGGCTCTTTTCCCGAGAGAACACGAGGTCATCCGAGTTGGAAACTTGGTAGCTCTCTCTTTGGTGATATAACTTAACAACTCTAACGTATCACTCGGGTAAGGAACCCGGTATACCCTATAGAAAGGAAGCGAGTCTTAACGACTCTAAGGGAACGACCACGGGTAGGAAATCCGGTCTACTGAAGTCCGCCAACAAGGACCAAGTTACATCCTGCATGCATGCCACGTAACCTGCTCAACCTACCCATCCTGGTAGTTGACATCAAACACAAGGGTCGATACCTATGTGCAACACGGCCAACCCATCCCGGTACTCATCACCTTCACGAACACTTCCGCAAGTGTCTTAAAAGCTTTCAGCATCAAAATGCCAACTTCACACACATGCACGGGAAGTTTTTAAAACATCTACTCCCCCCCCCCTCAAGAACACCAAACATCAACACAAAATAACATTCAACAGATTCAAGGCATACCACATCCCTTTCATAAAAGACGTAGCTTTTCTAGGAAAACCATCACACACACCAGGGACATGCAGTTATCATCACGGCTGGACTCCCTGGCCCCCAAACTATGGTACCTAAAACTGTTAAGAAACACGATAAACTCCCCTTACCTAACCAGGAGTTCGTCCACGCTTCACGACTGTTCGTTGAAGATAACCAAGAAAGGGTTGGGAACGAGAGGTTTCTGGGTGAGTTTTAGAGAGAAAACAGAGGAAATGCAAAGGTAGAAGAAGAAAGAGTAAGCTTGTTGTTGTGCCAGCCTGCTGCTTATAAACACGGCTGACACAACACATCCTCTTAACGTGCTCAGCCAGCAACCACAGCACAGCAGAGCTGACTTACGTCCAATACCCATCAAGCACACATACCAGGACAAAAGCACTCAAACAGCAAGTTATAAATAAAAAATTTATCAATCAACGTAACACATATAATTTAATTAATATAATACACACATCAAGTATCCAGATTAGCAACTTATAATCTAGGTCGTTACAGAAGTAATGGTGCCAATCATGTTTCACACACAGTGACTTTGATACAAGCGCTCTTTGTTGGAGGTGGGTCAATCTAGAGCTCCTTCACTATCAACCTAAAAATATCATAAACTAAATTTCTATTCCTTTTCTTTCTTTATTTAAATATACATTCAAACCATATCCGCAGGTATTTAACATGATTTTTCATTTGTTGATAATGTAAAAACCTCTACATAATAGTCCAGGGAAATTAAACTCCTTAAAAAAATGACTAAAAGCTAGGGGTAAAAGAATGAAAAAGAAACCTAACCTTCCACATAATAGAACATATCCCAGTAGCATCAGGTATACCTTGACACGCGAGGCTTTGCAACTCCCTCATATCCACCACCTTCTTTGACAACTGAACCAAACCAAATAATCACAAAATCAACATTGTTACTAAATGCATTAATCAACGAAACTTCAATGTTATTTTATAAAAGTAGGTGAAGGCGGAGAGAGAAAACTTCAACCAACAATTGAGCCTGGTGAATCATCGATTCTCTGCATCGTGCGTGGAACGAAAGTCCTCGTCGTGATATTCCCTCAACAAATAATCGATTCTCTGCATCAGCGGAGGAGTTCATACCTCAACGTCGATGACGGCACGATAGTGATGACAAGACGACGGCGATGAAAGCTTCAATACGATGACAACAATAGGGGTTTAAGGGCAAGGCATAGAGTGTTTCAGACCTAGGCGTGAGAGCTCGTGCGAGTGCAATCAGACATAGCAAATTAATTTTTAGATACAATACGAAGACGGTTCTCCAAAATCGTCTTTAAACTTCTCCAATCTACAACGATTTTCACAAAAACCATTGTCGTATGGAATGGTTTTACAACAATTTTACCTAAAATTGTCGTTAATGCGTCCACTTATTTACAAAAATGTCATCGCCCAATTTTCTACATCGATTTTGGTATAACCGTCATTGTTTCGACATCGTAAAAAGTTTTTTGTGTAATAGTGATGGGTTTGACATAGGTGAGGATCATAATCATTTTCAGTCAATCATCGTAGGTTTTACTCTCTCTTCTTGTTTTTTTTAATACTCTTTTACATCGGCTCAAAGGAAAAAGGAATCAATTTAGAAGTGACAAAGGTGATTAGGATATTTGAGGTAGAAGAGAAAGTCACTTAGTATATGGCAATATTATACTCCAGTATAAGTAGAGATTCTTAAAATAGAGTCCCTAATTCATAATTTGTTGTTTGTTTTATGCCATTTTAAACATTAATTTTGAATTACTGAAAGGTAAAATAGATTTTTTTTTCTTCAACAAACTGAGCTAGAGCTAAACTTTCTTGTTAAAAGAAATTCTTAGTGAAATGTTTTGTTTTTTATAATCATTGATATTTGCTGAGTTTTTAGTCTTTTATTTGTTTGACTTTTTTCAATATTTGTTTGTAACTTAGATTTTTTGTTTGCAGTTAGATTAATATATAGAGAGAGAACAAAAGTCACTATTTTTTCCAAAGATGTGGGACGAGCAAAAGAAAAAAATGGAAGTCATTATTAATTTTAATTTATTTTTTTAAAATAGAAAAGTTATAATTATTTTTTAACTCTTATCACATTATTATTCACTTTACTGCACTAAGGCAACCCGGTGCTTTTGTAGTTTTGTTGACTTGTAATTCATGGACGACAACATGGTATGTTTATAGACAATCTTAACTTATTTTAGGCGCCGCGTGCTTTACACATTCAAAAATCATCCAATCCCCGTGGAGAGTAAATAAAGAGGAAAACAAAGTGAAAAAAGAATAAAAGAAAGAATTAAGTGTAAAAAAGAAAAAAACTGAAATAGTACGACGACGTTAAGACAGTTTTCATAGAAGTATTGTTGACTACTAAAATTTCACCTTACTAGTAGTATTAGTATAAGAGCCACTTGCCGCCCATGCTGACTTGCAATCCATGAAATGATTCATTTGCACATGCTTTTATACTTAATAGGAATAGTATATAATAAAAATAAATTACTAATTAATTAGAAAGATAAATAATTAATTTAAAAGTTATCTAATTTTTTATAAAATTCAATAGATTAATTATATTCCTTAATATTTATGTAAAAATCTTAAATAACATATAATCTAAAATGGAGAAAATATATATGTAATTTTATTATAACAACGAGTTATCTTAAATTTTTGGAGAAAATTATACTTGAATAAGATATTTTATATATTTTTTATAGGTTGTAATAAGTTGTAGTCAATATCCAAAAGATATAATTATTTTATCTTTTTATTTATTTATTTTATTAGTATTTTATAAATAATATTTTTCCTGTGAAAAAAAATACTAAAAATGGTAACTATTATGCTCATAATAAGTGACTATAATAAAATTCTTTTCATCCAGGGGCTCTAGCCCCACCATTGCACAAAAAATAAGGAACTATAGTAAAAGAGTATTAACATCTATATTAATAATAATAAAAATATTCTTGTTAGTATATACATTTTATTAGACTGATTTATTATTTATTAATTTTTAACTTTTTATTATTTTTCTCCTAATAATTACCGACTATTCTTATATTTTTAGTTACATTTTTTCACTTTTAAATTTTTTCTCTTTTCATTTTTTATTTTTAGTTAATATAGATAAAAAGACACAAAATACCTCTCTCCTGGTAATGATAATAGTAATAATGATAAAAATAAATAAGTATAAATTAAGAGAGAGAATTGACATTTGATTATAAATAAAATATTATATATAATAAGTTTTTTAATTTTTATAATAATTATTTTCATATCAACTTTTGAATAACACAATAACTAATTTACTTTATTAGTATCTAGAAATTAAACTCATAATTTAAATGATTACACAAGTGTAAAGATAAAAGCAAAGAAACATATTTGTTTTATTCTGGTTGCTTTTAATTAAATTACTCTTAAAGATAAAATTTTAATCACCGAACTCCATTAACTAAAATTATCAAGTAAAAGTAACCAGAATTGTGAACTAAATAATGATAGAAATCATAGAATTATTTAGTCTACTCTTATTTTTTATTGTGCTAATCACCAAAGCGGTAAGTTTTTTTAAATCCGAACGAGTAATGTGTAAGGTTTAATATTTTGAAAATAAGTTGTAAAATTTGGAGATTTATGTCATAATTAATTAAATCAATTCAAAGATTAAAGTTTTCATAAAAATAAAAAATAAAAATCAAAGATCAAAGTTGAATCGCCATTGCACCTTATGAAAAAATAATGTCGAGACAATTTGTCGGTTATGAGTTAGACAACTTTGTTATACTCCTATAAACTATTTTTTATGGGAATAGCTGGTACCAAAATTGCTAATATATATTCGAATGCAGTAAGATAGATCCATGGAATAAGAAAATGATTTATTTTCTTTTACAGCTTGAATTGTCGCATCATTCCATCAAATACTACAACATAACAAATATAATTAGTTCCTCGCAAAACGCATGGGCAGGCGGCAGCCAACAACACTTTTTTAAATTTCTTTTTTCATAAACTAAAAAGTAAAACCACCTCAAAAATAAATAAAATGTTAAAAGGGTCACGTCAGCTTCACAAATCACAACCAAGTGGAATATAAATGATTGATATATAATTAAATATTTGATTTTTAAGAAAAATAAATTTTGACCAAATTTTACTTACATTAAACAAATTTCACAAATCAAAGCTTCCAGATCTGGAATGGAACTGTTTAGCGGTAATAGTAGAGTTAATATTTACTTTACCGAAGATGACCATAGGTTACAGATTTATCTGAAATTTAATGTGAATATATGTAGATATAGATATTGTAGGATTTACTAATTAATATGATGTCTTATTTAAGTCTTTGAGACTACAAGTACGTAAGAAAATAATTAATTGTTTTTAAAGTATATTGGTAGATTTAATTAATTTTGAAAATTATAACATTAAATTCATGAATGATTATATTTTTAATGCAGCATGTTTAAGTTTAAAATGTAATAATTAATTTAGTTGAAGGAATTTTTTGACTTATAAATTTACCAATTATGACCGCCCGCGAGTATTAAAATATGGAAATCTTAACAAGTGTCTGTAAAGTCTTGGCTAAGGAAGGGAAAAAATTCATTGTTAATTAAGAAATTAAATGGAGAAAGTATTTTTATTAAGATACTTAAAATTTACTGTTTATGTTGTTTTTTTACTCTTTCTAATGAATTTTAGGTTAAATAGGCGTAATGACCCTAGTGTTGGCGTTGCTATCGAGAAGATCAACGTGTTATCTTGGTGACGGTGATGATGTTGAAGGTGTTGGTAATCGTAAGAGTATACTATTATTGTCCTTGTCTTGCTCCCCCCTTTCCTCTAGCTCTTTCTTTCAATCTCTCCATCTAGAGTCCAAGCTGAGCACCACACTATTATAGTTAATTCCTATTCCTACCTAGGATAGGATATTTACACCACCACCACCGATTTTCTCTCCTTTCCTCTCCCCTTCAATCGCACTTCTCAGCCTTTCAATGGATTTTTCTCTTCCATTTCCGCCAATTAATCCTATCTCCTCTGCAACTTCTCTAAGGTATTTCTTCTCCCTTTTCTTTTTCTTCTTTAGAAAATTATTTAATATTTTTTGTTTCATTCGGTGTGGGGCTAAATGCCTTCTTCACAATTTCTCCGAGAGGTGAATTTATTTTTTTATTCTTGAGGTTTTCCATTCAATAGAGATTCCGAGGAGGGTGGATCGGATGATTCGTTTCTCTTTTTGTTTGGGGGGTAATCCATTCAAATGATTCTTTTTCGATTCTCTGTGTTCGGTTTTAGAAACAGCTTGATTCCAAGTTTCCGATTCTGTTCCTTTATGATTTATAACCCGGGTTTAGGAACGGATTGTTATTAATTGCTATTTATTTAAAAGTTAAAGCCATCCCTTATAAAGGAATGTCATGATACGAGGAAACAATAAAAAGTTGGAAAGATTCGTGTTAGGCTAAATGATAGTATTCCTTTAAAGAGTTATGCTACAAGTTAGACAGATTGATTCATGATTTATTATCATTGTCGATAAGAGTGGCCGACTTGGATCATAAATGTCTACAGTTTTCTTATTAAGAAAGCATACTCAAGGATCCTCTGTTCATATTTTCTAACTCTTTATGGAAATGACTTCAATTTGAGACTACTTAACAACCGCAAACACACTTGACTGCTTGGAAGTTTTGGTATCTCCTGCTAACAGCTACAATATCTAGTTTCAAAACTCCCTTGTTTACCTGGAATTCCATATATGTAGCTTTGTGATGTTTTTGCATGTACTAGCTAGATCCATGCTAAGAAATTCACTTTCCTTAGTAAAGTGTTTTAACCTTTATTATGGGGATTTATAATGCATTTTCATGGAACTTTCATTTCATAGAATATGTTCACATTTTATTATTGTTTTTAATCCTTTTTGTTGAAACTGCTGCAGGTGAACATGGTCTTTCTGAAACTGGGGAAATCCGTTAGAATATTAAATGTTTCCCCTTCAAGTTCGAGGCTTGGCTCCCCGGCCACGCCTCATTTCTAGGCGAAAGCCTCCTTTGTTCTTTTGTGTGGTGCTTCTATTACTGGTGCCAATTTGTATGATCGGAATTTATATCCATGGCCAAAAGATTACTTATTTCTTCCGACCACTTTGGGACAACCCCCCTGCCCCCTTCACAAGTATGCCTCACTATTATGCAGAAAATGTCTCTATGGAACACCTTTGCCGCCTTCATGGCTGGTCTCTTCGTTCCGAGCCTCGCCGCATTTTTGATGCTGTTATCTTCAGCAATGAGTTAGACATGCTAGAGATTAGATGGCATGAACTTTCTCCCTATGTATCAAAGTTTGTCATCCTGGAGTCCAATACTACGTTTACAGGCATTCCAAAACGTCTCTTCTTCTCCTTAAACTGGGCAAGATTTGCCTTTGCCAAACAAAAGATTGTGCATGACGTTCATCCTGGCAGAGTTGCCGTCCCTGGATCACACGAGGACCCATTTGTGCTTGAGTCAGAACAGCGTGGGGCGATGAATGCATTGTTACGCCGTGCCGGCATTTCCAATGGTGATATTCTTCTCATGTCAGATACAGATGAGATTCCAAGTCCTCATACTTTGAAACTGCTTCAGTGGTGTGATGGGATTCCTCCCATAATGCATCTTGAACTGAGGCATTACATGTACTCATTTGAGTTCCCCGTGGACTATAGCAGCTGGCGTGCCACTGCCCACGTCTATGGTCCCCGAACACAATACCGGCACTCACGCCAGACGGATGTAATTTTCTCAGATGCAGGATGGCACTGCAGCTTTTGCTTTCAGTATATTTCAGAGTTTGTGTTCAAGATGACTGCCTATAGCCATGCAGACCGCGTGAAAAAGAAATATTTTCTTAGTCATTCAAGAATTCAGGACATTATCTGCAAGGGAGATGATCTTTTTGATATGCTCCCAGAAGAATACTCTTTCCAGGAGTTGATTAAAAAGATGGGGTCAATACCCCGTTCAGCTTCTGCTGTTCATCTTCCTGCCTACTTGATAGAGAATGCAGATAAATTTAAGTTCCTTCTTCCTGGAGGCTGCTTAAGACCACCAGAATAATGACCCTTTTTCAAAGTATCACATAACTTAGATTTGCACTTTAGCTTTAGATTTTGGTAGGATACATGACATAGCACTAAGTCTCGTAGTTTTATCATTGTTCTTGAATATGAAGCAGCAGGTATAAATTGCATGGAGAAACAGAACATAGCACAGTCACTATACATTTTGTAGCTGTAGAAACTCATCCCGCTCACATACCTTTTTGTTAAGTGTAGGAGATGGTGGGAAGAACTAAAATGTGGTGGCTTAATGAACAAAGGGCTTTAACTGATAGAAATGGTGATAAAAGAAAATTAATACTTTTGTGGTTTTTGTGCTTGTTATGAAAGCGGTTTCTTTGCACGAACGGATTGGAACCAGAAATAAATTTTTTGTCAATTATTATTTCTCCAAGAGGGTAAAAGACAGAGAAACGTTCAAAAGAGTTGCGTATATTTTTCTTTCCTTTTATTCTTTCTATGTTAGAAAGAGTTGCCTATATTGGAATAATATTAGATAGTATTAAAATCAAATTGAGTCATTTTTTTTAGGATTAAGTTAATAGTTGTTCATTTTTGTTTAAATTTCATGTTTTTGTTAAGATGTTATCACATTATAAATTTTATATAGATAGGTTATGTTTGTTAAGTAATATTATGTTGTTAAGTAATATTATGTTTATTAACATGTTTGTTCTAACTTATATTTGTTTTCTTATTTTTTAAAATATTTATTATAATATTATGTTTGCAACGATTAAAAAAAATGAAAATTATATTATATTTCATATAAATAGTCATTTTCGTTATTAAATGTGTAAAATGTTGATAAATTTGTTTTTGAATGTGTCATGTAGGTTTTTCATTAAGTGTAATGAATTAAAGTTAATAGATAGATGAATTTGTTGTATTTTTTTAATTTTGAAAATTAAAATTTGAATTTTCATATTTTGGAGATGAATTTACCAGTGTTTTACACATTCCGGAATAAAAATATAAGATTTTATAATTATATTGATAAGTTTATACTAACCCGTCAATTTGAGTTCCAATTCAGTTTTTTATGTAATCTAAGAATAAGTTATAATTCAAAAAAGAATTATTACCTTCTAATATGAAAAGACATATTCAAATTTTATATTTCTATAAATCCAATAAGATTCCACAAAACAATATCCCTTAAAAGAAAAAAAAACTTATTATTATTATTTATCCATTGTTTTAAAAACTCAAGATAATATTAACTATAATTTATACTTAATTTTCTTAAACTATTTTATATACTAGTTATTTATCATAAACAAGCGAACAATGATAATAGACATTTAATAACATAAATAAAGGGATGTGAAATAGTTGACCGCAATGGAGTAACGACATAAATAAAAAGGAAACTAATGAGAATAATTTTCTCTACTTTTTATATTTTTATTTTTTGGTAGGTGAAGAAAACAAGCAAAACCAGAAAACAAGAGCTAGAGCCTCAACAAAGAGACAAGCATGGCGTCAACCCGAAGTAAGACAACTAACTCGGACAGCGAAGACTCCAAAACACACAAAATCCCTTGTTCCACTCATCCTTGGGTCCTTGAATCCAACATCTTTAATCCAAATCAACTCTTAGAATATTGGTTTGGACCTAACTGAATCCGTTAGTTTATAAAGTAAAGGTTGTCATTCATTTATATATTCTATAATGGTACTATCTTTAGTCGATATGGGACTTGAATTTTTTCCAATATCAACTCTATCTGAGATTTGTACCGAGACATTTAACAAATTCCAAATATGCACGATACTCTCACATTCCCAGAAGATATGATGAAGATCTTCCTCTCCCAACCCAAACCTAGAGCAAGAACCTAGAATAGGAATATCACTATGCTCCATTAAAAGTTATTAGTAGGAAGGACCTTATGACAAAGCTGCCAAATAAAGAACTTAACATTCTCTGAGAGATGCATTTTCCAAATCCAATTCCAATGATCCCCCAGGCTATGTCCATGCTTATCAATCAACCAACTATACTTAGCCTTGGACGAATAGACACCTGACAAATCTCCAGTCCACACCTGAGAATCCTGAATCGAGGGATAAAGCAAAACTCTACTCTTTAACAACTTATCAAAGAGATCACCAGGGAGGTATGTATACACAAACGAGAGATCACAAACACCCTCATCATTGATGATATCTCGAACCCTAAGATCAACATCATGGACGTCTACAAAAGGAAGCCATGTTAACAATATAGGAAACTGCATCATGTTAGAGGCAAACAGTCTCGCCCTCGTGCTAGTACCCTTTTGCACTTGTCTCTTTAAAAATGGATGGATGTAGATTTTATTGAATTGATAGTGATTTTTCATTTATCAATAAAATTCTATTTTGTTTGTTTTCTGCTTCCAACCCTATTATTCATCATTAAAAAATATATGTTTCTTCAATTAGGTGGGATAGACGTAGCATATATTGGATAATTATTTATCATTAAATATTGTTTCTATTTTAAAAATAATATCTATATTATGAAGCATAATTAATATTTTTATATTAAAGTTATGGCAAAAATATTTTTTTGTCGTCATAAATTTTGTTTAAATTTGGTACTTGATAACATTTTAGTACTTTTTTGTCTTCACAAATTGAATTTGTGATATTTTGATCCTGAACATATTCAAATTTATGATTTAATTTAAAATTTAAAATATGATTTTTAGGGTAAAAATTGTCACAAAATATAAAAAAGAATCATTACAAATTTTTTAACTCCTTTTTCTTAACTTTCTTCATCTTGTTCAAACCCTATTAAACTACAATCCCAAAATCACAAATCAAAACCACAGTCATTGAATGTAATGACAAAGCATTAGAGTCAATTGCTAAGAACTGAATGGAAACAACACAACATGCAAGCATATAACAAAAATCACAACTCAAAAAACAAATTCCCAAAACGTTTGTGAGAAAATCCATATCATTGGTTCATGGAAAAAGTAAGCGAGGTTAGGGATGGTGGTGGGGTGACAAATCTAGTAGAGGTGAAGAAACCCTCATAAGTGCTCCTACTACGTACTCAAGTTCCATGGATCCAAGACCCAAACCAAACAACAAGCAATTCTTTTTGTTTTTCCTCTTTGTTGTTTTTTTATAGGCATTGTTTTGTTCTCTCTACGCTTGTTTCATTTTGTGGTAATTTGTTTTTTCCAATTTGTGGGGGGTTTAACTCCACAAAACATAAGAATAAAGTAGTCAATGATGAGCTAGTGAGGGAGTGACACGTAAGAAAAAGAATGACACAAAGGTATATGAATCAGTCGAACCTAGTTTCATGCCAAAAAAATAGTATATATTTCAATTTTACAATGATGAACAAAGTATTAAAAATGTTGCGAGAATTAAATTCACACAATTTTAATTTATAAAGACGAAAATATATTTTAGTCTAAAATTTTTATTTTTAATGTAGCTTTATTATTTTTAATTGTTAGTTTATAAAAAATAATTAATATTGTCTTGGATTTTTAAAGAAACAAATAGTAACAAATTTTTCATTTAAAAATAGACAAATATAAAGTAAAAGATTTTTAACCGCAACTATTTTTACTTTTTTTTTAAAAAAAAATAGATATTACTTTTGATTGATCCTAAAATGCATATAAGATCTTATGTTTTACACTAAAATAAATAATAAAAAAATACATTATTTATTATATTAGATGAAATTAAACACAAATGAATATGATATTTAATCAAATTTAATACAAATTACTGTGTTCTTAAATTTATATATTTTTTCATTCATTCACTTAATTTTGTTTTTAATATTTTTTTTATAGATGTTAAATTGATGATCTCCATAAAAGTGATTATGATGAAATATTCTATGATTTAGTTTTATTAAAAAAAATGTATTATTATTTTCATTTGAGTTATATTAGTTTCATTTGTTCATACAAACTTTTTAAATTTAGGAGAGAAATATTGCCAAAATTAAATTTATAGTTGTATTAAAAATTAATCACATTTAATTATTTTTTATTATATTTTATAAATAAGTTCTATATTATGAATATTTTAATTGATTATAAAAAAAATATTCAATAATATAAAAAAATTAATGTTCCAGTCCCAATTTTGCACGGGTACTATCTAGAGAGTATGCATATTTTGATTACACATGATAAAATAATGACCATTATGGAAACTTGTCCTTGTGCACTAATGGGTTTAGTCTTAGTATGTTTGTTAAAACTCGAAAGAGCCAAAGGAGAATTGGTTCGAGGAGATAGTCAAATAAAGCAAACAAAAGAGGCTGAAAAAGAGCGTGAAGGGAGAGTGGTGTTGGATGTTGCCACCACCGGTCCATGAAGCAACCACGAAAACTCATAGAAAGCGACTTGTGTTGGTGAAGATGCATATCAATTACGTTGTTACCTTTCAAAGAATGGGGGGTCCCTTACAAAGGAAAATGCTTTCTTTGATGCTAAAGTAGTAAAGTACATCACTTGCCGCTATAGTATATTTTCATTTTTGGGTCTTAATTAAGCCACGGCATTATTCCCTACTTTATTTGTTATAAAAACAGAAGAAAAAAAGATAAAATCTAGTACCTAATTACTATTCTCATAATATAGGCTAATAAAACCGCATTTAGTCGTCACCTTTTATTACACCACAAACTAATAATAATTTATAAAATGAAAGTAAAATAAGGACAAACTGAAACCGAATCAAGTTGTTCAAATACCTCAAATTAAACCTGGGAGGTAGAATATAAAAATTTAAATAATAAATTGTAATTTTGGTTCCCATTAATTTTAAATTTATGATTTTTTTCTTTTTATTTTTAAATCAAGATATTTAATTTTCTTGTTTTTCAGAATAAATAACTTTGATGTGGCATATTGATGCTAAGCTAAAATTTATGTAGACTATTGATATGATGTTTATGTGACAAAAAGTTAAATAAAGTAAAAAAATAAAAAATATCTTAGTAGAATTTGAACTCATGACCTTTTATTTAAAGATAAAGTAATAAACAATTAAAACACTTGTTATATTTATTTAACTTAAATTGTAATTTTGGTTTTCTTAGTTTTAAATTAAGACATTTAGTCTTTGTATTTTTCATAATAAACAATTTTTGTTCGTGTGTTAATTGATTATTTAAAGTCAATATTAACTTTGATTTGACATATTGATATGGATGAGGAGCTTATGTGACAAATAGTTAAATAAAGATAGGAAAAACCTTAATAGGAGTTGAATTCACATATATAGTCGAATGATTTAAAAAAACAAAAAATTGCATATGAAATGTACAATACCATGTTATTATTACTTATAAAATGTTTTTATTAACTTTTTTTATGACGAAGGTATAGTCTTTATATGTATTCTCAAATAAAAGAATTACTGACGCCAAGCACGAGGAAATGTTAAACGTTTGGTAATTTCTCCTACTGCCAAAAGAAAAGATCACATTGAAACTATTAATCCCATACATAATGTTTGTACATCTGCTTATACAAATTACATAATATCATAAATAACTTCTAGAACGAATAACTAATCTGTTAACTTTATAAACATTATTTTATATGTATCATCAATCAAGAGTTATTAATTTTTTCAAATTATAAAAAAATTAAAAAAATAAACATATAGATCTTTTAAATTTTATTTTACGTCATTTTATATATTTTTTATTTGATTAATTTACATACTCTTATTTTAATTATACTAATTTATAATTAAATTTTATAAATTAATATATAAATTATTTTTATTCTTATTATGTAAATCAATATAATTATATCAATTCATTTTGATATGTAAATTATTTTATTTTAATTATATAAATTAATAATATGCAAATTATTTATATAAAATATTTATGTAATTTATAAAAATTATGTAAATTTATTTTTATATATGACTAATAAACTATTTTATTTTAATTATAAAAATTATATTTTTATATTATTTAAATATTATTTTTAATTTACTTAATTTTATAAATTACATAAAGTAATTTTTTTAAATAATCTATACAGTAGTTATGTAATTTTTAAAAACTTATAATTAAATAAGAACAAATTTTATATATGATAATTTATTAATTTATATTAAAATGAAATTTTATAATAAAAATAAATACATGTAAAATTAGAAAATAATTTTTATGAAATTTATAAATTTTTATAATTAAAATTATTATTATTATTATTGACTAATGATGTATTTAAAATAGTTTTTATGAAATTAACTAAATAATACCATTTTCTTAATGTTTTATTACTTTTACTTTAAATAAAAAGTCATGAGTTTAATTCATACAAAAACTTTTTTATATTTTTCATTTTATTTAATCTATTGGCATATAAATGTCATATAGACAATTTATGCAAGTGTCGCGTAAATAACAATATGCTACATCAAAGTAAATATTTAATTTTTGATAATCAATTAACAGTCAACGATAGAAGTATCAAAATTGTTTATTTTGAAAAATAAGGAAACTAAATATCTTGATTTAAAAACAAGAAAACCAAAATTATAGATTTGAAATTATAGAAAAATAAAAATCACAATTTAACCAAATTTAAATATAAAATTACTTAAGATTATATATAAAATATGCATAGTAAAATTTCAAAATTAAGAAAATAAAAATCAATAAGGACATACATTATTTTTAAGAATAACATATTGTATGCCTTTAATTAATCAAATATTTTACAGACTGAAAAATAGTATTTTCTGTTTTTTTTTTTCTATATTTAAATTTTAGGAATAGTGTCACAGTCTAAAATAAAAAAAATCTTTAAACTCGAAATATGCTTATAAAAAAAACTTACATTTATCCCAACTTATATAGACAAAAACTGTATTTCAATCCACGCAATGTATGAATATCTTTCATACTTTTAGTAATCTTAACATTTAAAAAAACAAGTATAAAATATTATGTATTTTAAAATTTAAACAAAAACATTTAAGAGATAATTTTTTTTATTTTTTAATTGTTTTTTTATTATTATATAAAAAAAATCATGTAAACAGTACAAGAAGAGAAAAAATTTTAAAAATTCAAATATTAAGATTTTTCTTTTACTTTACTTTATTTTAAAGAGTTTTATATACATACACCGTGAGTATAAATGTTCATCAATAAAAAAAATCAATCATTTTTTAAATAAGATAGTTACTATAGTAGTCAATGAATTTGTAGTACATGATAGTTTGTAAAATGATAGTATAATTTTTTTTATATTATTTATACATACATTATCTATTCTATTTAAATAAAATAATAGTAATTATATAAGTAATGTTAGATAAGGATACGATTGAAATTTTGTATTTATAAGAAAAAAATTAATTTATTAATAAATTTGTCATTATAATTTAAAATTAAATTAAAATAAAAATGTCACATGAAGATAATGAGAATGAGAAATATTGTCTACTCTTAATAACTAATAACTAAGTAAAAGTCACACTCAAAAAAGAAATTAGAAGAACATAATAGTGTTAGAAAGCTAATATTAAAAGTAAAGTTTGTTCATAGTTGTTATTCATTTATACTATAACCATTAATTATATGGCATTTTAATATATATATATATATATATATATATATATATATATATATACATTAAGTGAATGTATCACAAAAACGTGTTTTTATCTAATGAATTTTATTAAAATAACTTTGATGAAAAAAATAAAAAGATACTATTAAAAAGATAAAACTTAAAAATAATATTATAAATATTATTCTCTAGTTAAGATTGACATTTTATATTATTGATGATAATTTTAATTATTGAAATTAAAATAGTAGTAATTATGAAGATAAATGTGAATCTGATTGGAGAATAATATTTGTAATATCATATACAGGTTTTGTTTATTAAAAAAGAGAAAGACAATAGATAATTTATGTATGCACGGTATAAAAGGATTTTATTATAAAAATTAAATATTTTACATTATTGACAATGTGTAAATATTAATTTTTAAATAAAAATACTTATGTTAGTTTTATTGATTTAATTTAAATTAATAATAAGTAATATTTATCTTCCGAATTAAAAAGGTCTTAAAACGAGTACTGTTACTTAGCAATTCTGAGTTTCTGACTCTTGATGCTGTCCCGGTGCCAGGAGGATACCATCAATCCGTATTTATTCTCATAAAAACGACAAGTGGCACTTTATAATCTATATTAACATCAATCACGTGGAGGGTCAAAATCAAATCAAAAAAGTAATAAATAAATTAGGACAAAAATAGTAATAATAATAATTATTATAATTTGAAAACAGTTAAAAAACTATTTGTCACAAATTGCCCATAATATCAAAACATCAGGAGCAGATATTTATACAGTACCAATTCTCATTTAAGAAAAATGCTAAAAAGAAGAAGAAGAAGAAGAAAAATTATATAGAATAAAACCCAAAAAGAAGTGGAGAGAAAGTCGCAGTTTATATATTTATTATTATGATGGGGAGCTTTACATGTGAATGGCACTCCTTCCTAGATAAATACAAAAGCGACCTGATTGGAACCGTTTAAAATGTCTTGCGTCACAGTGAATCGACTTGCGGTTGTTTCTTCACGAGACAATGACACCGAGATATATATCGCGATACGAAAGGTGGCGATAAATTGAGTGTGACTTTTCTTTGTGTTTGTTTTGTTTTGTTTGTTTAGCTCTTCTACTCCTTTATCCAAATTAAATAGACGTCTGTCACACGCATGTATAAATATAAATATAAATATAAAAATTATGCAAGTCCATTGATGTGAACAATTGGCGTCGGGATTCCTACGCGCGCGAGTACGAGTGAATGCTTACTCGCCCTTTTTTGTTTGGGCAGGGTGTGTTTGTGCGTGCGTGTTGTTTTGGTAACTCCAAAGGTCTTTATTATTGTTGTTGGGGGAAATAAATTCTCATTGAGTCCAAGTCTTTATACGTGTTTCTAAGTTTCTTTGCTTTGCTGGGGTCCATTTTTGACATGGTGTTATATTCCATCCTTTGATTCTCCTCTAGCGTTGAAGCCATATATATCCTTTTCCTATAATACATGTCATTCTTAAAAGAATATTAGACTTTTTAAATATAAGCATGTTAGATGAAAAGACACAAAAAAAAAAATCAAACAATTTAATATAAATAATCAAATTCTTCCTTTAAAAATGAGACATTGAGAAATTATTATTTCAAAGATGAATATTTTATAAATTAGTCTAATAAATAATAATTATAAATTAATTCTTAGATTTATATCTTAAAATCAAATTAATTTTAAAATATCACTTATTATCAAATTTATCTTTAAATATTATAACTTAAGATGATTTCACAAATTTTAATAGTAAGAATATTTTATCTATTTTTTTTACATTTAAAAACTAAATTTGTCACATTTCCATGAACGAGTTATTGTTTACCCAACAATTTATCTTAAAGTCTTAACTGATTAGTTTAAATTTATCTATGGGTTGAATATGGAATTGCAACCAGACAAAACACTTATATTCTAAAAAGCCTTAAAGACTACTTCACTCCCATATTGCATTCCACGGTTTTTATGCCTTAAAACTTAGCCCGCATTCCATTTTACTTCTTGCAAAAATGAAAATTTTGTATTTTAATTAATCAAATAATTACCAATTACAAAAAAAAAAAATTTGAAGGTTACTAATTCATATACTACATTTTTAAGCTTGTAACTTAGTCACGATTCTACTACTAACCTTTTTCAACATTCTTTTTTCTTTTTTTAAAAGTCCCCAAATACAGATAATATCAAAACAAACTCTTTAAAACACCATATGTAACAGTTAAAAATTAAATGTCCATTAACAAAGCTTCACTCATTCTCTCACACTTTCTCTGTGAACAAACCCATCACCCAATTACTTTTGTATCCCTGTAAAAAAATTACTTTTGTATCATCTAACCCAAAACACCTATCAAAAAAAGTCGAAAACCTCTACGCCATCAACCATTGAAACATAATCATATAATTTATAAATCATTAAAGATTACAAAACACATTAAAAAATTCTTAGTATCATCTCACTGTTTTATTTGAAGTCAAGTGAGATAGAAATCCATATCAAATTTCCCAGCAAAATTAGACGTGTTAAGTGACTAGAGATTGCCTAAAATTAAGTTGGACGTAGGAATCACCAAAGACAAGTTACCAATGTCACTAATGTAATTGAAAATGGGTACAAGATAGGATGGAGTGAGAGAGAAACAAAGATGTAGAGACGGGAAAAAACGAGATAAATTTGGAGAGAAGAGAGAAAGAGTCGGGAAAGTTAAATTTAACGGGTTGGGTGAAAGAGATAAACTTTGATATTTGTACATCTTTAATAACACAAATTAATATTTTCTCATGAAAATTAAAATACTGGTGAATATGAAAATAGTAAGAAAGAATTCCCTAGAAAGGAAAACGGTAAAAAAATGGTGTTGATTTTTGTATTGTTTGATATGGAAGAAAAGAAAAAGGAATCAAAAAGAAAAAATAAAAATTAATAAATTATTGGTGTAAGTGATATTCAAATTGGTCTTTAAGATTCTTTGACGCGCATTAGTTATCAATAAGCTATATATATCAATATCATGGGTTAATAAATAAATAAATAAATAAAATATTAATTTTCCTTATTTGATTGGGTAAAGAATATGAATAATAAATATTTTATCTCAAACACAAATACTCTATTTTGTATTAAAAAAAGAGAGTATATTTAGAAATAAGTATTTTTGTTTCACTTTTCTTTCAAAAATGAGACAAATAAAATTAAGGTGAAACTCACTCGTTTATTTCTCTTTTTCTTTCTACCCTTTGTCAAATAAGTAAATTTTGTAAATAATTTAAACTCTTTCTCTCTTTAAGATCAGGTTTTTCATGAAAAAAGCACTATGGTTAATTAGTTAAAAGTTTATTTTAATAAAATAAATATAAGAAATGCAAGAAATACTTTTAATATTTAAAGAAACAAGAAAAAAATATTTTTTCCTAAAAATTACAATATTTACAATAATCACGGAGCACATAAATCAACTAGTATGAGAGTGTTTTTTTTTTTTACATTTAAAGATTTCAAATTTTGGTTTTAATTGGTCTTGTTGTCAAACAACAATGACATAACACCAACATTGATAGTAAATTGACTTGTCATATTATTAAGGAATATCACAAATTAGTCACATGTAATTTTTGTTATAAATTATATTTTTTAAATTCCTTATTAACTTATATGAAATCATAAGCTATTTTGAATAAATGAGGATTTAAAAATATAGTTTATAAAAATAATACACTTAGACTTCTCGATAATATGACAAATCAATAAACTATCAACGTTGTTGTTACAAATTTAGCATTATTATGTACCAACAAATACTAAAACAAAAAAAAAATCTTTAAAAGACTAAATCAAAAAAAAAATCTTTAAAGGATCAAAATAAGTAAATGAAGAAATTAATACCTATTTTTAGGGACCAAAACATTGTTTAAGCCTTACTTATATTTCACAATGAATTATATAAGCTTAAATAACAATTTGATCCTTATAAAATATCCTATATTTTGTTTTAGTCCTTTAAAGTTTTTTTTCTTTTATTTAAATATGTTTTTCATACCTTAATATACTTCTTTCTCAATTTATTGTCTATTTTATTTATTTATTTATTTTATTACCTAACATTTTCAAAATTTTACTTTTAATTTCTACCATTAGTCTAAGTCTGTTAGATGATAACGTGATATTCTATTAATCTATTAAATCATCAATGATGTAACATTCTATTAACTTGTGTTATCATCACTTAACGAACTGAAACTAACAACATGTATTAAAAGTAAAAGTTTGGAAATGTGTAGTAAAATAAAAAATAAAATAGGTAGTAAATTGAAAAGGCGATATATATTACATACATGAAAAAACATATATAAGCCTTTTTTTTGTTTTAATCCCTATATGTTTTGATTTTTAGTCTTTAGTGTTAAGTAACAATGTTAACTAATGATGTAATAATAACGTTGTCAATTCATTGATTTATCACATCATGGAGGAATCTAAAAAAGCAATCATGTGTACTTTTTCTTATAAACCATGTTCTTAAATTTTCATTTATTCATAACACCCATGAAGTTTTTAGTTTTTAACCAAACATAATTTTAAAATACTCATGAATGTTATCACTTGGTATATCATTCATGGGAATAAAATTAGATAACTTGAAACAAACACCCTCTTACTTGTGATTATTTTATCAAACTCCTTGATGCATAACAAATCAATGAGTTGTGAATGTTGTTGTTATGTCATCAATTAACATTGTTACTTAATCACAAAGACGGACAAATGATCATTTTGGTTCCTAAACATGTAAATCAGCGACAACTTAGTACCTAAAAGAATTCTAATTTAGTCTCTGAATGTGTTAAAAAAGTTTGATAATTTTACCCCGACGTCAAATTTATAAGATCATTTTATCATTAAGTTTGTAATATTAAATAACCAATTTGATATTAAGTTGTATTGTGTTATATAGTATCATTTTAAAGTATACCTAAAATTCAAATAGGTTTATACTTAATTCAAATAATTGGAAAGTATACCTAAAAATTGATTGTTTGTACTTAGAGTTTAGTTTCTATTAACAAATCACCTTTTGAATTATTTCAAGATAATTATTTTAAAAGTTAATAAATTTATCATACATAATAAATTATAATTTAATAATTATGTAAAACTTTTTACCACTATGAATGAATAATGTTTTCTCTTATACTTAATTCAAATAATTGCAAAGTATACCTAAAATTCAAATATTGTTTATACTATATATCACATTTGCCATAAATTTCGTATGTCTTAGGTATTTATATAAACAAAGTTTGAGTATGGATAATTATCTAAAAGGTTTTGTAGGTATAAGTGTGAATATGAGTATTGTACTACCTAATCTTATCACGCGGTTAATTTACTTCTAATAAGTGTGGACAATTGTCTTTATTTTCTTTATTATCGCAAAATAATTGTCTTTGTATTAAAATAAATAAATATAAAAACAATTATTATACAAATAATTAAAATCAATGTATAAAAATGCAATTATTTTATTAACTGCTATTTTTTTTATTTTCTATAGTGTTTAAATTTGTATTTTTTTTCACTTTTATATGTATTTTGTAAAAATTTAATATCTAAATGGGAAAATAAGATATTTATTGATAGTGTAAAATAATTTTACATTATATAATTGTAAACTATATATAATAAATTAGAAGAATATCAAATTATACCAGTGTAACTTTGACATCTATTATATTATTTTTATAACTTTTGCTAAATTATGTTTTTTTTTTAAACTCACAATTGGATTGAAAGTTCATTTCAGATGGATCATACATGTAAAATTTCATACTAATCCAAAATTATTTGTTATCTCATTCATATTAATCAAAATCGATATAATATAAACATTTCAAAATATAATAAAATATAGATCATTTGATTACTTCTTATTTTTGTTCAATTTTTGAAATTTTTTGACACAAATGATCTTAATAATATGTAGATATAATTCAATGATTTGATTGATAAAAATTACATTCTATATCAGAATATAAGAATGATGTAATAGTTATCAAAGTTACATAAATATCTCTTTAATAAATTTTATATATATATATATATATATATATATATATATTAAGTTTGTTAAATTTTAAAATAACGACTTTAAAGTCACACCAAGAGTATTTTTTATCAAACAATTAAAAATATCATATATAAAAAATATTGAAATATTTTAATTATCTAAAATTAAAGAATTTTAAATATAAAAGTTACTATAAACTTTATTATCAATCATAAGATATTTTTTCTCCAAAAGGTTAATGGTAGAAGTTGTGTGACACACATGCATCAATTCTTATAGTAATCTGTACAATATTATTAGTTGAGTTTATATTTCTCTATCATTATGTTATTTAATAAATAATGTGCAAGAGAGATAAACATAAAAAAATTATTATATAAATATTACAAAATGGCTAGTGAATCCATTTTTTTTTTAAAAAAACAATCAGGATACGGGAGACTTGGTTTAAACATATTTTTTTTAATAAAAAAACCTTATTAAACAAATTTTAGTTGTTGATGATGATTGCATCACTATTTTTTTGGTTAAAGGTTATTGTATTACTACGCTTCAACATAAAAAAATTTATTACTAAAATTATCTTTAGATACGTACAAAATGTAGAAGTTATAAAAAATATACATATAAAATATCACTTCATAATTTCCTCGCACGTCTTTAAACACAATTTAATTCAAGCTTGTATGTAAATCTCACGTGATGAAATATGATATTAATTTAGCTTTACATACATGCATGTATTAATTGTAATTTAATAATTATATCTTAAATATGAATAGGTAGGATGAATATAATTTTAAAATAAAGGCAATCAAAGAATCGTATTCCATTATATATTAAAGTTTTTTCTTTTCAAATTATCACATGTTCAAAATTTATATGACAACTATGTGTAAGTTTTATCTCTATATCTCCTTTCATGGACATTTATAAATTGATAAAAAAAGGTGATGTAAAGATATAGAAAAACATTAATAATATTGGCCTTTAAGAGAATACTCATTTTAAATATTTAAAAAATGGTAAGATATTGTTGAAAAAGAAAAGTGTTTATATTTATTAATACAAAAGTGTAATAAATATTTTATTTTTAAACAATAAATTAATTTTAGATGCTTAAAACCAATGTTAAGGATAATTATTAACATAATAAAAATTTAATGAGAAAATGATAAATACAAAACTTGAACACAATCCTCCTTTCTCTATATATACTAATTTTTTTTATCTATACGATGCATGGAATAAGAAGAGAGTTAGAGTGTTTTTATTTGATTTTTATTTAATTCTAAAAATGATTATGATCATTGCATAGACTTTCTGTTAAATGACATGACAGATATCACTTGATTTTTTTCCATGATGAAACCTACAAATTTATGTGTATAGAAATGATTTTTTAGGAAGTAAAACTCATATATATTATAAAGTTACCATAAATTTTTGAGTTAATAAAAATAGTACATTTAAATATACTTATTAAATAACTTATCTAATAGTTATTCTTACACCTACTACTCTTGTAAAAAAAATATTACTTATTTAGGCTTGTAACTTTTAGCTAATAAATTATTTAAAATACTTTATTTTCTTATTCATGGATATAATAAAATAATTGTTTGACTTTCAAAAATCTATTATTATAAAAAAGAATTATCATCCAAATCGATTAATCCTAATATGATTACTTGGTAATACACATATATAAATATGAATTAGTGTGATATAAATAAAATATGCAATAGTTTTAAAAATATTTTTTAATATTGTCAAATTAAAAAAATAATTATGTTTAGATATAAAAATAAATTAAACATCACTCATATAAAAATTGTATACATTAAATTTAAATATTAAATATCTAAATTCTATTAACATAAAAAACAAATGTTTATAAAAAAATCACTTAAATGAAAATTTCCTAATATGAATACTCATTATACCGTGAATATAAATACGAATTAGTACAAAATAATATGATATATAGTATCATATTTTTTTATACTTTTTACCCGTGTGATAAATGGATACAAATATGTATTAACACAACATAAGCAGATTATATAATAGTTTAAAAAGTAAATATTTTATATTTTCAAATTGAAAAAATGAAGGATGTTTTGATAAAAATAAAATAAAAATATAAACACTAATCATATAAAAGTTGCATGCATTGAATTTAAATATAAATATTCAAGAGACTTTTGAAAAATATTTATATTTATTAATACAAAAAGCGTAATAAATATTTCCTTTTTAAACAATAAATTATTTATAGTAATTATTTGATGTTTAAAACCAATGTTACATAATAAAAATTTAATAAGAAAACGACAAATACAAACTTCACATAATCTATTTTCTTTATATAAATTAGAATAACTATTTTGAATCCAAGCGTTATTAGAAATAGTTAAAAAATGTGTTTTTAGAATATTTTTTTTTAACATGAGCATTTTACATTTTTATTAAAAATATTTTAAAGTTTTTTTTAGCCTCTTGTCTCTCTCAAATCACCCTTCTTATATATTATTTTTAAATTGAATTTAACATTTTATTTAAAATTTATTAATAATTAAAAATAACCTTATATCACAATATAAATTATTTATCATAAAACTAAAATATTATTTATATGTTTAAGGGTCAATAATAATTAAATAAAAGTTAATGAAAATATAAGTACAAAACTTGCAAATGACCTAATAAAGGAAGAAATAACTACTACTTTCAAATATTTTAAAAATGATCATTAATATCAAATTATAATAAAATTTTTCTTTTTTAAAAATACTTTATTATTTTTAGATGCTTAAAATCAAGTTTAAGGGTCAATTAATATTATGGAAATAAAAAAAAGATAAATACAAAACTTGTGCGTGACCTATTGTGTTACATGTCTTAATAAAGGAAAAAAATAACTTTTTCTTTAAATATTTGAAAAATAGTAAGATCTTATTGAAAAACAAAAGTAGTGTATTATATTCATTAATAGAAAAGTATAATAAATGTTTTCCTTTTTAACAAACGCTTATTACTTTTAAATGCTTAAAGTCAATTCTAAGGGTCAATATTAACAAAGTAAAAAAATAATAAAGAAAAGGATGAATAATTGCACATGACGTATTATGTTGCATAACCTAATAAAGAAAATAATAGCTATTAATTTTAAATATTTAAGAATTGGAAGGATCTTGTTAAAAAGGAAGAGTATTATTTTATTGAATTCATTAATATAAAGGTATAGTAAATATGTTCTTTTTAAATAAACACATCTTTTGATATTTTTAAAATCAATTTTAAGTATTAAGAGAATAAAAAGGTTAATAAAGAAAAAGGAGCAAATACATTGCACATGGCCTATTATGTCACGTGACCTAATAAAGCAAAAAAAAAACTATTGATTTTGGTTTTTCTAATTAATATTAATAAATGTATTTTATCTTTTTAAGTGTATCTCCTTATTTTAAATGAATAAAATCTTTTAGATATAATGACCATTTTTCACAAAATGAATTTTTTTCTACTAAAGTAATATGATTTGATTGATTCAAAGTAAGCAAATATATAACATGAAAAGAAGAATGCATCCACTGTTCAATTAAAGTTAATTAAAATTTATGGAGACGACTTTTTTAGGGAAACAAATTTTATTTTGGTGATTTTTATGCATTGAAGGTTAATTTTATGATTTTCAGCTGTGGAGATATCTTATTTTTATAAGTTAATCAAAATTAAAAAATATTTCAATTCAAATCAATAATATTTTTTTTCTTCATTTTATTCATTTGTTTGCTTGTAAATTCAATCCGGCAAGATAACATCCAATATTTATTTATCTATTTATTTTACCACGCCGAGCCTTTATATATTTTACTTATTGTCATTAACATCACTATTTATTATTATTATTATTATTATTATTATTATTATTATTATTATTATTTTACTTAGGCTGTTATAATTACGTGCTAGTGCTTCGCAAGTGGGTGAAGTTGGCTGTCACTGGAGGGGAGCTACCTTTTACAATTTTACAAACACGCATATAGATCATGATCATAATATGGGGTCCACCACGCATGAAATAATAGTAACTTTACTTTGCGATAACATCCTAATCTTCCTGAACAGGGAAAAATAGGTCAAATATTTATATTCTAATAATATAAGAAATATTTTACCTTTTCAATCAATCAAAAACAGAAAAAAAAATTGTATTTCCTTTCTTTTTGTTACAAAGAAGTTGAAATCTCTACCTAATAAAACCACACAGACGTACCTAGACACAAAAACAGCCTAATAGAGGAAAATTCATAGCTGACAAATATGGCCATAACATAATATATTTCTTGATTTAATCTTTTTTCAAAATCTTAATGTTAAATTAAATCAAGACTTAATTACTGTTTTAATTTAAAAAGTTATATATTTTTTAGTCCATAAAATTTAAAAAATATTTTTTTAGTTCCTAAATTTTGATAAATTATTTTTTGATTCCTAACATAATAAATTGATATTTATATTACTTTTTAGTATTTTGTGATAGTTTTTTAATATTTTATGATAATTATAAAATGCAAATTTAAAATAAACAACATTATTATGACTTAATTTGAAAAATCCATCCATTTTTTTTTCAAACTAGTTTGAAAAAAATTTTAAAACAAGTATGAAATTTTGTTTTTTTTTTTTATCAAAACTAGTTTTAAACAAGATTTAATTTCTGTTTTAATCTTCGAATTTGAAATGTGTGCTTTTTTAGTTCTTAAAATTTAAAATTTTTTTTAAAATTTTTACAAATTATTCTTTTTAGTCTCTAGTTAATAAATTGATTTATGATAATTTTTATTTTTTAACGGTTTGAATTTATATTTTAAAATTATCATAATGTTAAAAAATGTCGCAAAGTATTAAAAATATGATAAAATGTTAATTTATTATATCAATAACTAAAAAAATAAATAGTCAAAAATGAAAAAAAATTAAATTTCAAAAGACTAAAAAAATATATTTCAAATTTAGAGATTAAAATAATAATTAAACCCTAATTAATAACAAATCTAGCCCATAGCAAAAATTAGAAAATAATTAATGTTAGCGCTGGTTGAAAACACCGCGAGTCCACCCGAAAATAAATCCAAATCTAGGACTCTTGATACCATAGCTTATCATAGACTATATAAGCGCATGTACTTATCCAAAGTGTACATAAGTGAAAGTACTTATCCAACAACTTATAATACAAACCATGATTCCCCATCTCATCTCGTGCTATTTAAATTGTCTGATGATACCATTATTTCGTCGCTCACAACAATTCTTCTCTTCTCTCTTTATTCCCGTTTTCTCTTTCTCCTTCTTCAAATCCCTAGCCCCCTTTTGTTGTATAAATACTCAACCAGAAGAGCTCTAACACAAGAAAAGCTAGAGAGAGAGAGAAAGTGGAGCGAGAAAAATACTGAAACCCTCCTTCGCCATTCTCGTTCTGCTCCGTCCCTCTCGATCTGCGCCAGGGATTCTCTGGCAGGTGAGAGCTCCTTCGCCCTCTCATTTTTGTCTCTTGTCGCGCGATTTTTACGTTCAATTTAAAGTTCGTTTTCTCTGTGATATGTTTGTGTATTCGTGTTTTTGATGAATTTGTGGTTTGGGATGTATCGGCGGTTGAATTCCGTGTTTCGATGTTCAGGTATTGTTGATCTGTTCTGTTGTAGATCTTTTCGTGCGGGTTTTGTTGACGGCACCGTCATGTCTTCCCTCAGCAGAGAGCTTGTTTTTCTCATACTTCAGTTTCTCGATGAAGAGAAATTTAAGGAGACTGTTCACAAGTACGTTAGTTTACGAAAAATTAAATTTTTATTCCAGGTTTTTGTTTTTGTTTTTTTATATATTTCATTTAATTTGTTATTATGTATGTGAATTTGTGAACGTGAAGGTTGGAGCAAGAATCGGGATTTTTCTTTAACATGAGGTATTTTGAGGATATGGTGACGAATGGGGAGTGGGATGAGGTGGAGAAGTACTTGTCTGGTTTTACGAAGGTGGATGACAATAGATACTCCATGAAGATCTTCTTTGAGATACGGAAGCAAAAGTACTTAGAAGCATTGGACAAGTAGGTTATCTGTGGTGTTTGGCTGTTGTGTTATTATTTTCCAATTTGCTTAATGCTTAGTCATTTATTTTGTTGCTAGTTAAAAATTGAATGCGAAAAATATTGTCGCAGGCAAGATCGAGCGAAAGCGGTGGATATTTTAGTGAAGGATTTGAAAGTATTTGCTGCATTTAATGAAGAACTTTTTAAGGAAATCACACAGTTGTTGACTTTGGACAACTTTAGGTATGGAGATGGTTACCCTTGGATTTAATGTTTTGGTGTCTGGCTTATTGATGTATTTTTTTTCCTGGCCTGTATAATGTGGGTTTTTATGATTTTCCAGACACAATGAACAGCTATCCAAGTATGGAGATACAAAATCTGCACGAGGCATAATGCTGGCTGAACTGAAGAAATTGATAGAAGCTAATCCTCTGTTTCGTGACAAGCTTCAATTTCCTACTTTAAAGAACTCCAGATTGCGGACTCTAATTAATCAGAGGTTATTAAAAGATCTTATCTTTGATGTGTAAATATAATCCATTCTTTGATAATTGTGATGTTACTCACATTTATCATTTGTGTATTGACTTTCAGTTTAAATTGGCAACATCAACTTTGTAAGAACCCAAGGCCCAACCCTGACATAAAGACCCTTTTTGTGGACCATAGTTGTGGGCAACCAAATGGTGCACGAGCCCCATCTCCCGTTACCAATCCCTTAATGGGTGCTGTCCCAAAGGCTGGAGGATTCCCACCACTTGGTGCTCATGGTGTAAGTAAAAGAACAGGACATGATCCATCTATGTTTTACTAGTAATGCCTCTTTATACTTATTATGACCCTGTTTATACATTTTCAGCCATTTCAGCCCACACCAGCTGCTCTTCCGACATCCCTTGCTGGATGGATGGCTAACCCATCTCCTGTTCCACACCCTTCGGCTTCTGCCGGACCCATAGGTTTGGCAGCAGCTAATAATGCAGGTAAGGTCATAAGTAACTTTTTTTAGTGTTTCTAATAACACTCAACCTGGGAATTGGCATTAGTTCTATGCTAGCAGTATGTGGTTTGCTATCGGTTATGAGTATAATCACTCATGATGGAGAAAACACATGCAGTATGCAATAGCAGCTAATGTTCCACCATTCAATGAAACTGGATTGCACACTTCATTTTTAACCAAATTGATTTTCTTGTGCCCTTTTTGGTTTTCTACTTGTGATAATGGTAGCAGCTATTTTAAAGCGGCCCAGAACCCCTCCTACCAATAACCCAGCTATGGACTATCAAACTGCTGATTCAGATCATGTATTGAAGAGAACAAGACCTTTTGGATTATCAGATGAAGTACAGTACCTGCTTTCTATTTGCTCCTTTGTCTCTCTCTCTCTTTTTTCTTCTTAATTTAAAAATGAGAGTTTGAAGTTGTTATCTATACCTAAGTCCTAAGGGTATTCCCTTTGTTTCATTGTTGTTTGTGTGCACATGCATTTTATAGTGATAGTTCATTGTATATTTTTATCCACTATACATTTTTGAAAAGTGTACTGGTTAGAGTGATAGTTCGTTGTATATGATTGGGCCCTGTTAAAATGTTTCAACAGGTCAGTAACCTACCAGTAAATTTGCTTCCCGTTGCTTACTCTGGCCAGAGCCATGGTCAGAGCTCCTATTCCTCTGATGACTTGCCCAAGACTATTGTGATGACTCTCAACCAAGGTTCAATTGTCAAAAGCATGGATTTCCATCCACTTCAGCAAATTCTACTTCTTGGTAAGCCTCTTTTGGTGTGTATTTCAGTTATGTATTGATAATTTCTTCTTTTTCTATATGTTATATGTTATATCCAGTGATATTTAATATTCATTATTTACTTATTTATTTTTGTTGATGGTTAGTTGGAACAAACATGGGTGACGTGATGGTGTGGGATATAGGCAGCCGTGAAAGGATTGCACACAGAAATTTTAAAGTATGGGAACTTGGATCATGCTCTGTGGCTTTACAAGTATGGCTCTCAAAATAAAAATTTTCAATGCTGCATATTTATTGATTGCTTTTAAAGACTGTTTGTCATGTGGTGATTACTAATTCCCTGATTCTTATATAGGCATCTCTTTCCAATGATTACTCAGCATCAGTCAATCGGGTGGTGTGGAGTCCTGATGGAACACTTTGCAGTATGTTCTAATGAGTTTTTGTGTGTTGTGATGTTTCTGCTGTTTGCCTTGAAGACAAATTTGCAAGGAGTTAAAGTTTGATTTATCCTTATTGATATTTCAGGTGTTGCTTATTCTAAACATATTGTTCACATATATTCGTATCATGGTGGGGATGATCTTAGAAACCACCTAGAGGTTTGTTTGTCTCTCTAATGTTAAGTAGATCTTCTATAAGCTCATTATTTGCTATTAAATTTATAACCGTTCCTTTTATGTCTAATCTATACATTGAAAGCAAAAGGCCCACAACTTATGTGCTTGATATGTAGCTGCTTACTCAGTTTTTGTGGTTCAGATTGAAGCTCATGCTGGGAGTGTCAATGATCTCGCTTTTTCTTATCCAAACAAACAGCTTTGTGTTGTGACCTGTGGAGAGGATAGGGTCATCAAGGTTAGTTGTCACATATTTTGTTATAGATATCAATATCAATAAATAAAAAAACCAATTTCAAGTGTTCAAGGTTTTGCAGGTATGGGATGCAGTTACTGGTGCAAAGCAGTATACTTTTGAGGGTCATGAAGCACCTGTATATTCTGTATGCCCTCATCACAAAGAAAGTATTCAGGTAATAATTTATATTAGTGTGTATGTTTGTGCGCATGCACACATGTTTATCAGTTGTCAAAATTGAGAGGGACTGAGTAAGAGGAAAAAGGAGAAAAAATAAAATAAATTGTGCGGGGAGCAGTCATATATGTAATTCTATAATTCATGGTATATGTAATTCTCAGTGAGCCATAGTAGTTAACTGGTTACGCTAGATCAATAATAGCATTATAATATGGACATATTTCTCAATCTGGAAGCTTGTGTGTGTGATAGGATCTAGGGCTAGGATAAGCTGTTAGTCTATTAGTTAATATGCTGTTGCTGTTAGTTAGTTAGTTGGGGAAGGGTGGGATATTATAAATAACAGGGAATGGCTAAGTAGAGGGGGGCTGGTAAGCTGAGAGTTTAGGAGGCTGAGTGTCCTCGAATTCACTCAACATTGTAACTGTGAATATCATTCAATAAAGATTCACATTCTTTCCATTCTTTCTTCTCTTTCTGCCTGGTCCAGTGCCTATCACTGGTATCAGAGCTCCGTTCCGGGGCAGAGGGTTCTTTAATGGCAGCGAAAAACAATAATAAGATGGAGGCGCGCATGGAGGCACTGGAGAAGGCGGTGGAGGAGTCGCGTGTGGCTAGGGAGGCTGATCGCGAGTTGTTGGAAGCCACTCGGATCACGATGGAGACCCGATTAGGCGCGATAGAGCAGCTCCTGCAGCAGCTAGCGGCGACCATGGAAACGCCGGCGGCGCCAGCGGTGGGTGCGGAAATACCGACAAAGAAGGCGCGAAACAAGAACAAAGAGGAAGGAGAAGCTGGGTCGCGTGAGGAAGGAGAAGCTGGGTCGCGTAAATGGAGGCAAGTTGAGCTTCCGATTTTTGGGGGGGACGATCCCGTAGGCTGGGTCGCACGCATTGAACGTTATTTCCGTCTGCAGGGAGTGAGGGAGGAGGAGAAAATGGAAGCAATCCTGGTGGCTATGGAGGGCGAGGCTCTTTCTTGGTTCCAATGGTGGGAGTCATGGAGCTTGAACCAATCTTGGGCAGAATTCAAGAAGGCAGTGGTGCAGAGATTTCAGAGTTCCAATTTAGGTAATCCAATTCAAGCTTTGCTTTCTTTGAAGCAAGAAGATTCAGTGCAGAACTATATTGGGCTCTTTGAGAAGCATGTTGGGGCTGGTAAGGGATTGGGTGAAAATTTTTTAATGGAAGTTTTCTTGAAGGGTTTGAGAGAGGAGATTGGAACTGAGGTTAGGGTACATGAACCTAAAACCTTGATAGAGACCATGATGAAGGCTAGACAGATTGAAGAAAAAAATAGAGTTATGGGAAGCTTGGGCAGAAGTTACAGCCATAGCTATCAAGGTCAGAAACCAAATTGTTCAGAACAGAAATCTGGGAAAGAAGGGCAGCAGGTAGAAGCTGTTGTTCAACAGGTCAATAATGGAAGACAAGGTAGAAGGATCTTCCATAATTTGTCTCCGGCAGAAGTGGAGGAGAAAATGAGGAAAGGAGAATGTTTTACATGTGAGGAGAGGTATCATCCAACACATGTGTGCAAGAACAAGCAGCTGAGGTTGATGATCATGGAAGAAGAAGATGAAGGAGATCCTGATTGAAGATACATGCTGTTTTCATCACTTGGACCTTGAGGACAAGGTCCATCTTGAAGGGGAGGGTATTGATAGGATCTAGGGCTAGGATAAGCTGTTAGTCTATTAGTTAATATGCTGTTGCTGTTAGTTAGTTAGTTGGGGAAGGGTGGGATATTATAAATAACAGGGAATGGCTAAGTAGAGGGGGGCTGGTAAGCTGAGAGTTTAGGAGGCTGAGTGTCCTCGAATTCACTCAACATTGTAACTGTGAATATCATTCAATAAAGATTCACATTCTTTCCATTCTTTCTTCTCTTTCTGCCTGGTCCAGTGCCTATCAGTGTGGTTGTCATATATTCACATTGTTGGACCGGCCTTGATAACAATATTATATATATATAGTTTGTTTTGATTCACATTTTCGATTGTTATAAAATTTTCAACTGTGTTCTGATATGGCTCTGCAGTTCATCTTCTCAACCGCAACTGATGGAAAAATAAAAGCATGGTTGTATGATAACATGGGTTCTAGGGTTGACTATGATGCACCTGGTCATTCTTCTACTACAATGGCATATAGTGCTGATGGAACAAGGTTAAGAGATAAATGTTTTTCCTCTTTTTATCTTCCCTTGCTCTGTTTGATGCATGAATTAGTTTAATTATTTTCTTATATGTCTGGTTCATAGATTGTTCTCATGTGGCACGAATAAAGAAGGGGAATCATTTCTAGTGGAATGGAATGAAAGCGAAGGAGCTGTAAAGCGTACTTATCATGGTCTTGGGAAGAGATCTGTGGGTGTGGTTCAATTTGATACCACCAAGAATAGGTTCTTAGCTGCTGGTGATGAGTTTATGATCAAATTCTGGGACATGGATAATACAAACATGTTGACAAGTGTTGAGGCAGATGGTGGATTACTGGTAATTACTGGGTTGACACTGTTTTATTTATCTGATGATAATTTCATTATGATGTAGTAATACATGTCTTTGAAATCTGCAGGCTTCTCCCTGTATTAGATTTAACAAGGATGGAATACTGTTGGCTGTCTCCTCAAATGACAATGGAGTTAAAATTCTAGCTAATGCAGAAGGAATTAGGCTGCTTCGAACAGTGGAGAATCGTACATTTGATGCTTCTAGAGTTGCTTCTGCAGCTGTTGTGAAGGTAAAACTATTAATTTTTTGTTAATCTTTTGCAAGTACATCTTCTGAATCCTTCATGTTAATTCAGGCACCTACCGGTGGAGCTTTTCCTTCTAACAATGTAACTGTTGGAACAAGCCTTGCTGATAGAGCTCCTCCAGTAGCAGCCATGGTTGGGATGGTAAGTTTCTCCACACACAAATCTTTTAATGAATGAGGATTCTATTTCTCTTTCTGTTTTTAATTGTACTATTCTCTTTCTCATTGTAGAATAATGATACTCGAAATTTAGCTGATGTGAAACCCAGAATTGTTGATGAAGCTGTGGAAAAATCTAGGATATGGAAGCTGACAGAAATTAATGAACCATCACAATGCCGCTCCCTGAAACTTCCTGATAGTTTATCATCTATGAGGGTACTGTCAGATATTAAAGTCGTATATATTCATAATATTTTTTTGGCATGTGAAGCTGATGCCTGTACTTGTATTCTATTCTCATCAATGCATCCATGCTCTGCTTCCCTATTAAATCATAACATTTCAGCAAAATTATATATTAATCAATAAATAGATGTTATATTGCTTGTACAGTTGTACTTTATGTGTAATGTTTGACACTTTTGCCTGTATAGTATCTGTTTGCATGTTGTGTTCAAAATTTTCTAGTGGGGTATTCACCTCTCTTTTTTCTTTTAGGGTGCATGCATCTTATTAAGCATACAATATTCGTTCAACTGAGTATTCATTTAACATGTTAAATATTTTTCCAGGTTTCTAGGTTAATTTATACAAATCAGGGGGTTGCGATTTTGGCTTTGGCAGCAAATGCTGTTCACAAGCTTTGGAAATGGCAGAGAAATGAGCGGAACACTACTGGGAAGGTAACAAGCATCTATTATACTTGGTTGTGTGTACATTTCATCATGTTAATGTTCATAAGATTGTTAAAACAATTATTTCTAATACAGGCATCTGCAAGTATTCAACCACAACTATGGCAACCATCTAGTGGAATACTGATGACTAATGATATAAGTGATACTAACCCAGAGGATGCTGTGTCATGTTTTGCACTGTCAAAGAATGACTCATATGTTATGTCTGCTTCAGGGGGGAAAATTTCCCTATTCAATATGATGACATTTAAGGTACGTGGCTTTCATTTTGGATGTTCTTATATTCTAATAATTTAGGACATTATTAAGTAGGTCATGTTGCTAATTCTTTATTTAGAAGGAACCTATGTACTGGTTATTTGTTCTGATCCTGCAATAGACAAGATAATAAGCATAGTGACAGTACGTAGATATTTATGCATTTACTGGTAGTTAATATTACTATATTGAATTAGGACTGCCATGTTGTTGGGATCAATGAACAGTCCTCATTTCTCAGTGCAACATTATTGTTGTCAAAGACTAGCAACTATTCAATTTGGTGCACAGAATAGCCTGTTCTCAGATTTATCATATACCCCATTAAATTAAAAGTGTCTACAATTGAGGCTTTTATGAATGCCTAAGATTGGAAAGACAAATAAAAGAGACTTAATTTAGTTATGAAGTTGCAACCAAGACAATTGGAAATCACCAACTTGGTTGCTTCAGTTGGGTGAAGCAGTTTGGAGCCTAACATGTCTTCTTACTCCTTGTTTCTCTCTCTCTCTCTCTTGGGGGGGGGGGGGGGGAGACAGAGACTAATGGTGCTCAAATTATTGGTAGTTCCTATTCTCTTTGACCTTTAAGTGGTATTGCCAAAATGGACAGACTAAAATATTAAGAAAAAGAATGCAACTCCTTATAAATTAGATGATAGTCTACTATCTACTTAGTAATTCAATTAAGCAACCTTTTGACGGTTTAATTTAGTATTTCCAGACCTCAGTATCATTTTTTTGTTGCAATTGTATATTGTGGTTACATTAATTGCTGTGAATTTCAACTGCAGACAATGACAACTTTCATGCCACCTCCTCCAGCTGCTACATTTCTTGCATTTCATCCTCAAGACAACAATATTATTGCCATTGGCATGGAGGACTCTTCCATACAAATCTATAATGTTAGAGTGGATGAGGTATTACTCTATGCACGATCTAGACTAGAGCTGTTGGTTAAGTTTCATAAATGAATGATTTTTTAAAATTCGTTGGTCTTTCTCTCTCTCTCTCCCCCCTTCCACACAATGCCTTAAGATATTAGTTTAGTTTCATACATCATTGGTGTTTTAAAAAATTTGACATTGACCTTTTTTGTTTAATTTGTTTTAATCTAGGTCAAAACCAAGCTAAAGGGTCATCAGAAGAGAATTACTGGTCTTGCCTTTTCTCATGTTCTAAATGTGCTGGTATCATCTGGAGCTGACTCTCAGGTAAGGAGTTTTACCTTTAAGCTCTCTTGTTATTAGTTGTCAAAAGCTGAAGTAACCTACATGGAAGAAATTGGCTTTTGTTGCTCTGACAGTACAGAATATTTTCCTGCGATTTGTTATGGTTTTCTGTGCATGTATATGTATGACTGGGTGGAAAATGATTACATAAAATGACTGCTTTTGGAAACATAATTTTGAAAACCATTTATTTATTGAATAGAAATCATGAATGCGTTCCGCTGAATTCTTTATGTCAACAGTTGTGTGTTTGGAGCACAGATGGATGGGAAAAGCAGGCAAATAAATTCCTACAAATGCCCAGTGGACGACCACCTGCACCTCTTGCAGATACTCGGGTCCAATTTCATCTAGACCAGACACATTTACTGGCTGTTCATGAAACTCAAATAGCCTTGTACGAGGCACCAAAGTTGGAATGTATAAAGCAGGTGTGCTAGTTATATGTATTTAATTTAATTGCCAGCTCTATTTGGCTTTCTTCATTTCAATGTGATCTCTAGCTCAAGCCTGCAAGCATAACCTTGTGCTTCATTTTTTGTATGATCAGTTTTCACCTCGGGAAGCCAACCCAATCACACATGCTACATACTCATGTGATAGTCAGTCAATATATGTAAGCTTTGAAGATGGAAGTATTGGCATTCTTACTGTCCCAGCGCTCAGATTAAGATGTAGAATAAATCAATCTGCTTATCTCCATCCCAATCCAAGGTGCGTTTTTATTATCAATATTAATGATTGATCTGTTATTGAAACTTAAAACTTTCTTTCCTCATATCTCTGACGAAGTTCTCTTTCGACAGCTTGAGAGTGTATCCTCTTGTGATTGCTGCACATCCCTCCGAACCCAATCAATTTGCATTAGGACTTACCGATGGTGGAGTACATGTACTTGAACCACTAGAGGCAGAAGGAAAATGGGGTATTTCACCTCCAAACGAGAACGGTGCTGGGCCTAGCACTACTTCAGGTGCGGCTGTTTCAGAGCAAACCCAAAGATGATGGATGGCAGGCACATTATGTAGAACTTTCTCTAAGGACCTTTGAGTGTGTTTTGATTGCATATGATCCCGCTCCCTGGTGCCTCCATTCGGTTTGCAAAGGGAAGCTGCGGAACGTAGGTGTTTGTAGGTTTTAGGCCAAAATCAAGTTGAACCAATCACCTTGTTATTAGTGGCTTCCTAACCGTGGGATTGGCACAGTATGTTATTTTTCCTAACATAGGATTACTGGCGTAAATTAGGCTGGGGCGTTGCAGAGTGGAGGGTCATTGTTATTATTATTATTTTCTTTGGTCCTACCTTTATTTGTGTAGTATTTTTTTTAATATATATAGTGAACTAGTCGTTATAGATTTTTTTTTTTCCAGCTAAAGTTAGCTATTTTGATATTCTGTTTTATTTTTACCATCTATGCAATGATTTTTTTAGAGCCTATTTACGTGTTGGTTGAATATTTCGGGCAACGATCAACGATGCCTTCATCAATGGATTTGTTAGATGTGCTTTTGGATCATTCAGATTTCGCAATGACAATTATGAAATAATTACTGAATATTAATTATAGTTGGCTTTGTGGAAGATTTGATTTTAAAATAATGCTATAACATTTTAGTAATGGATTTTGTTAGATATGCTTTGGGTTTATTTACATTTCGCAATAACAATTTATCAGAATTAACTCTTAATAGTTTATAGCTGACCTTGTAGAAGATTTTAGTTTTACCCCCTTTACGATAGCAGCCATCGTAGGAAGTCGTGAGCATAGCCCATCTCATAAAAGTAACAGATCTTTTAGGATGTACTAGACACACAGAACAAATCTTTTAGGAAGAACTAAACACACAAAACAGATCTTTTTAGGAAGAACTAGACACACATAGAGATCTTAGACAACCTTACTAGATGATGCATTGCATTTTAGTTAATTATTAGGTATAGTTTTAGTTAAAATTAGTTGCATTATTAGTTGCTTAGGTCTTAGTTTTGCATATTTCTATTTGTTTTCAACTTTTTGTCAAACCTGTTACGAGTTTGGTGTTTCTACTTGTGCAGGAGCTTTTTAATTAACTTTGGGGATGAAAAAAAGTCCTTGTGATGCCTGCTAGATTTTAAGGACTAAGCTTTGGTCTTCGGAAGCATTTTGAAGTGGATTTGAAGCTATTTTAGTGCTAGCAGAACTTCAGAAGGTTGCACGGGCATGCAAAACTGTGTATGAGCGTGCACATCCCGAGTAGTCTGTTTTGATGCTGATCGCAACTTGCATAGGCGTGCAACGACCCTGCAAGAATTAATTTGTTTTTATTTTATTTAGTAAGAATCTGGCTTAAAACTGTTTTGGCCCAGGTTTAAACATTATGTTTTCTTTTCTGGTAGGGCTTCAACGAACCCATACACATTTATGACATGTCAATCTTTAGTACTTGTGATAATTTTAAAATATAAATTCTAGTGGTCAGAAAATAAAAATAAATTTTTGGCCACACGAAACGGTTAGTTATTAACCTACTCTAATGTTATCCCTGCTCGTGAATACTTATCTAAAATTATGTTAAATTATATTTTCACATGATTTTAGATGACTCAAAGGTAAAAGAACAGATACTTATTTATTCACTGAGAATTGTAGTTTAAATTCAATCATCAACTGTTTAGACATGTAATATATATGAAGTATTTTTTGTACATGTACAGAAATGGAAATATAAAAAAAAACATTTAAAATCTTGAAAAATAAAATATTTGTTAAAAAGAGGGATTTGATGGTCAGTTGTTCATCCAATTTGACTCATTCTGATGCAAGAAACATTTATTTGTTATCACTTGTTCTTTTTAGCCAAAAAAGAGTTGCATTGCTCCAAAGGCAGAAGAGGAAGACATCCCAACTAAGTTGGCATCTCACCCTCTACGGCAGGAATGTTGTCACTTGTTTAGTTTGACACATTTTTAATGAGAATTGAATGATAACAATAGCGCAGACCAGCATGGGAGAGCCTTTCAAATCTCTCACTGTGGAAAAGTAGGTTGGTGCATCCAATATAGGTTTTTTCCGAGATATGTGAGAAAGTACCATGGACATGCCTCTTGATCTCCCTTGCCGTCTCGACCTTAATCGCGACAACCATCTCTGTCACCGCGTCTTGATCTTTTAACATGCAAACAATCCAAACACAAGAAGGCATAAATAGAAAAAGAATATGGCAATCCGAGTCTGATTCAATAAGTGAAGGATATAAGTGCGCAAGATGCATGCACCATTGGTGTTTCTCGGAGGACCCAAAACACGCACAATCGCTAATCACTGACATTTTGCATCCGTGTCTTACGTCTAGTTAGACATGGGTTCAGATCTGTAATCACTCCTTTGTTGCCTTTTTTGCACACACATGACTCCCTCGCTGCAATCTCCATTGAGAACGCGATCGATACTTCTGCATCGGTTCTGCACTCCCTCCTCTTGTAATTGCTAAGCTCGGCAAAAATTGATTCCTTCGATGTCAACATTTATGATCGGGTATTGTTCCTCTACATTCAAACCCGTGGAGGCGCGGAAGCCATGTGCAACACCACAGTGGTGCTGAAACAGGGGCCGAGTTTGAAGAAAAAGAGGAAGTTGCCACACAGGATGGAGGTAGTGAGGAAAGAAGGGATAAAGAGAAAGCTACCGGGAAACAACGGTCGGGGATGATGTTAGAAAGGGTAAAAAGATCTAGTGTGAAATAATCTATAATAACATGATTCATCTCATGGTTAAAAATCATGGTCCACTTTAGACCACCTATTAAAGTGGTCCACCCTATAAATGGTCCTCATCCATAACCATTTTCAAAATTGCAAATCTAAAGCTACTCGCCACCACCCCTCGTTGTATAGGGCAATATTATCACTGACCCCTATCCAACAGAAAGCAGACAAGTTGAAGAGAAATATTAGTAATGCATTTGATTATTTGTTAACATTTATTAAGACACGAGCTAATGTGAGATTGATTAATATGGAGTGAAATTCATATCATTTTGTGAATATATTTTAATAAATTATCAACATAACCACGAACGGCATCACAGAGGAATGGGTTAGGACCCGAGTTAAACTAACTGTTTACAAGAGTCAACTATACAACATCTAAAATATGTTCAGACAGCAATCCATGGCGCCACGAGTTGGATCTGCCTCTATCAACAAGTATCAGTGTAATAATCAGAAGCAGTGTCCTTCCCCCCTAAAAAGCAGACTACCCATAAGTTCGGATATTGTGTTCTGGTTGAGGTTGCAACTAATTCCGCCTTCGACCAGACTTTTTGTTTCTCTTACTGTGGGCCGGAGAAGATTGCTCATAAGCCACCGGCAGGATTGTTCCCTCCTTGATCCCATTTGAATCTGACATTTTATAAATTGTTTTTTGTGCTTCTAGAAAAATCTTGATATCTCTAATCTGTTGCATCATCATTTAACCCATCACATGACAATAAATTTGGAAAACTGTACAAAGAATCATTGAAGCTAGTTGCAATACCTGTTCCTCCAAATCGATTATCCTCTCGTTCATCAATTTAATTGATTTAGCTTCCCTAAATGATCACATATTTAGACAGGGATCGAGAATGATGTTATAGTCTGAAGTGGTAATTTCTTGTTATATCAAATTTAAATAAATATGAAATATATAAAAGCATATGTACCTCTCTTCAGCTTCTTTATCCTTCTTCCGCCAAATCTCTTGATTTTTTATGAGTTTCTGATTGACCTAAGGTAAGAAATAATGGGTAAATAGCCGAGAAATTTCAAGCAAATAATAAACCAAATGTAAGAGAGAAGTTACCTCAGCAATGGCATTTCTTTCTTCTGTTCACTTTTCCAGTTCATTTTGGGTATCCTGCATTTCAGAAGCTGCAGCTTTTTCCACTGCTTCAGACATGGAACTTTCCATTTTACTTTTTGCCTCCACTAGTAAAGATTCATAATACTAAAACAAAAAATCATTAACATAATCAGATTTCAGAAACACACCACCACCAGTACTATTACATCAGAAGATCCACAACATATGTAGAGTATCATAACATTTGTGCCAAAGCCTTTCATCATAAGAGAAAGCTACCAGATTTGATGTTCCTAATCCCAACCACACGAAGAGTAATTTCATAACCTCCAATGACATTTCAGAAACAAGTAATTTTCAGGCATAATTGATGACATAAAATACTACTCTACAGTTCTGTACATCCAATTCAAAGACTCCTTTTACAGAATTATTCACATCTCTCAAATAATTTAAAAGAGATCAGGGTTAACTCACTTGTCTTTGTGTCTCCAACTGAGATGTAAGAAGACGGTTGTATTCATCCACAATCTGTTCTCATGTTAACAACTAATTAGTGATCATGCAGGGCAATGAAAAGTGAAAAATTTAGAGTACCATGTTAACAGCAATGGGAACAATATACATTTAGTACCACATAATAAACAACCAAACGATTGAGATGGGGTCATTAAAAATGATTTTGTAACTTCCATACAAGATAGCTTTTTAAAATTCCATCCCCATATTCTATTTGAATTAACTATATGGGCCTATGTTTATAAGACAGTACTTGCACCAAGTGCTATGTCCAAAATGTCCAATGTTAGTTATATCATACAAAATCATACCAGAGATGCCAAGGTTTGTTGTTTCAGACAAATATGTCCAAGCAAGTCTTGGCATAAATGAAGAGTGATGCTATATCCTACCACTAATCCTCCCAATACTTTTATAAAAAAAAAGTATTATGTGCAAAAATTAATGCAGTTGATGGCTTGGAAATATAAAAAGTATTTGATACTATTGAGAAAAACTCAAGTTCCACGTCGACTAGAGATAGAGCAAAGATAGAATATATAAGTGGGGGACAACCCCCACCCTACGAGCTAGCTTTTGGGGTTAAGTTAGGTCCAAACCCACATTCTAAGATGGTATCAGAGCTTATCCTAGATACATTAACGGGTCACCCACTATATCATCCACGCACCAAGCCCAAAAGTGTTGGGCGTGAGGGGGTATATTAAAAAAAACTCAAGTCCCACATCGACTAGAGATAGAGTCAAGATAGAATATATAAGTGGAGGACAACCCTTACCCTACGAGCTAGCTTTCCGGGTTAAGTTAGGTCCAAACCCACATTCTAAGAGATACTTTCTTCATCCAATGTAGGAAGATTAGTAGATAGAAAATGTAGGAGGATTTAGAATTATTCATGAATAAAAGGCAAAAAGACATTCCAGAGTTTCATATGTGACTTATGAGAACCATACCGTTTCAACTTTGCTGTTGAACAGGGCCCCATTAATTCCTAAATCTTCACGCCATTCGCACATACCACATTCTCCTTCCAGTGACATACAGCGAAAATTCATCTCCTCCAACTTGCCATCAATTTTAGACTGGTCCTGGTTCAGTCGATGGACATAACTATCACCCACATAATCCCAAATTTGCTGTGTTTTAAAATCAAGAGAATAGCAATGCTGAGTATCTTTCTAATGCTGAATGGCATGTCCTTTATATCTAAGATAAAAAAAAAAAAATCACGGTATTAAAGTCTTCCCCAACAAAACAAAAGTACATGACATATCAAGGACAAATTTTTTTGACTTGTTTAATATGTTAATATATTAATTAGGGGCTTTCAGTTTCATACACAAGTTATCAGTGAAAATAGAATAAATTATAATATGTTACCTTCCACATCCAACAAATCCACAAATCATACAAACCCAGAGATCATCTAATGTTCCACAAATAAAACAGGTTGGCTTCTCATCCTGTTGCTGACAGAAATGACAAACCTACAATATAAACATGAAAGGCATTTTACAAAAGAATTTTCCATCAATAAGGAATCCTTCTAGGTGTACTCCAAATAAAATCACCGCTTTCAAAGTTCAAACTGCTTTTGGTGCAGGAAATTACAGCATAATAAATACAGTATAAAACTATATAACTGCAAACTAAGAACCTATTTGTTTGAAAAAAGGTTTCTCCGCTTGCACTTCTAATTAAAAAAAAATATTACTTTATTTTCACTTTGTTTCCTGTTTTTAAAGGTTTTTATAAGAAACTGTTTAAACAATTAAAAGTTATTTTCATTGTTTTGTTAAATTGCAAGACTTTGAAAATATAAAACAGTTTGAAAACAAGGTGGTATTTTTAAAATTAAAATTAAAAACAAGAAACAGAAATAGAAACTACTTTCTCAAAGTAAACAAGCCATAAGGATTTTAATATCCAGAATGTGAATCAATAAGAGTCCACATTCCATCTTGATACATGAATTTGAGCAGATAAGATCAAAACATTTTGGCTATAAAAAAATTCCATCACCTTTACACCATTCATTTGGAACCTAGTGTGAAATCCTGATTTATCACAATGATAACTGATGAGATGTCCACACAAAATTACAAGATACTTTCAACTTCCATTGACAATGCATCAAAAGTATTAAGTTATCAAATTCTATCCAATTAAATCCTTAAATCTTGATAAACAACAGGAGCTTATGGCAACCTGTAACTAACCTCCAGATTTATTTTTTGGTGTACAACGGCGGCAATGGGTAATGAACCTAAGTCATTGTGGATCTACCCCAAACCCCCACCACTAGGCCAACCCTAGTGGATTAATTAACCTCCATAGTTAGCGTATAGAAACAAAAAACAAATGTAGCAACATGAATGACCAAGTTTCTCATCAAGTCTCACAACGCTCCAAGAAGAATTTACTTAGGTTAAACCAACACATTAAGACAATAAAACCACCTAAACCAACCAAAATCAGAAGTGTAATAAATTGCGCAAACTAGATTTAAAGGAATGAAGAAACCAAAAACCTGGCAAGACAAGTATGTCCACTTTGAAACACAAGGGCAATCAAATGAGTGGTCGCAAAGTGTTGTGAGAATTCCACTCGTATCTGGGTCCAACCTCTCTAGCATTTAATAAAACACAGATATCATAATTCACAACCAATACCTCACAAGATTATCATTGCCAGGGACAAACAGAAAAACAAGAGTCTCTAAATAAGGACACACAAATGCAACTCACCAAGACAAACAGGACAAGTTGGTATTTCCGTACAATCAGGAGGAGGAACTTATGCATATTCAGAATACTCCACGGATTGCAGAAACAAAATATGGCACACCTCTGCCTAAATTTTGATTATCATTTGAAATATTAGAGCAAATTGAAAACCAAAAAGCTAATGATGATATGAGGGGATGTTTCTTAAAAAAAAAATACCTCGGCAGGAGAAAACTTCTTGGCATTGAAATTGGTACAAACTGCATCGGCGGCAAAGTGATCGGCGAACTCGACGAGGACGCTACAGCGATCTTCGGTGCCGTCGTTTCTGTTAGGCACGTGAAAATGAAGGGTTAGTTAGGGCTAGCATGTAAGAGAGTGGAATTGAAGGGAAGGGAAGCTTACCTGATGAAGAGAAGGTGGCGGAGACGGTCGAGATGGGGCCCACAGAAGGGAATGAAGTCGTGGTAGGAGAGGTAGTTGGGGACGGCGAGGATGAAGAGGAGAGAAGAGGGAGAGGTCTGGGTTGGGAGCGAGGAATGGGAAGAGGTTCGGAACAAGTGGAGTGCGCCTCTGCGTTCGCTGAATTTAGGGTTGTTGGATTGGGATTGGAAGATGGTTTGGGGATCCAGAGGGTGGTCCTCTTCCACCAAGTAGACTCGGAGCAAGAACATGCCTCGCCTCGCTGGGATTCTCAAATTCAACGGTGGTGTTTCTGTTTATCGGAATACGTGTTTAATAGATTGTTTCTGAGATGAAAACTAATCAAAGCCAAAGACTTCTTTTATGATAGTACCACTATAAAATAAAACTATTTTAAAGAATAGTAACTTTTAAGTTAAAAATATTTTTATTATAAATTATAAACCTATATTTTGAAATAAAAAATATTTAAAATATAAATTGTTTTACTTCGAATTCAATTTTGAATAAAAATAATTTCACTAAATCAAAATTATCTAAAAGCCAAGTTTGCAAATATTCAACAAATGCATACTTAATAATTTGATTAGGATGATTTTATATTAATTAATTAAATTATTAAATATTTTGTTCATTGTGAGGATTTTTTAAAAATTTAGATAAAATAAAAAATATGTTAACTTAAAAAAAATATATTTAAAATAACAAGTGAAGTATGCAAAATTAATCAAAACATGAATTTAAAAGAAAATACTCAAAATTATAAATTAAAGAAGAATGTAGTGTGTAAAAGAAAAATACTTAATTTAAAATAATAAAAATATAAGAATGTTTTTTATTCTTTTTTAATAAATCCTAAATTAAGTTATTAAGTTATTTTTAAAAATATTTTATAATTTAATGGATAGGGATATATATATATAAATTATCAATGTATCAAGCTTTTGCTACAATGCAGTCTTAAAACGTGTTTATGAACACATTTTCTTAGGGTCAACCAAAATTTTTTGAGAGTGGAATTTCGTACTTGTTTTGAAAAGTAAGAATATCTTAAATCAAACACATGTCTTAAGTTATGTTTAATTTTGTTTTTAGAGAGTAAATTTATTTTGATGACATGTTTGCATAATTTTTTTTGCTTAAAAGTTTAGTTTTGTATAATCAATTCTGATATTGTTTTCGCAAATTTAAATTTGATCCAAACTTAAAATTGTAAATTTTAATCTAAATATATACTTATTTGTCCAATAATTGCTTAATTACTAAGCTGATTTTTGGTAAAGAAATTTTTATTTTTAATCAACAACTATACGAGAAGCTCCTTTGATAATTAATAACATGAGATGAGATTATGTTAATTGAAAACTTAAATTAGGATAAATTCTAGAACACTAGTTTTTCTATTTGCACAGCAAAAAAAAATTATATATTGATTAAAGTGAATTAAAATCTGTCAAAAGGAGTGTGAGAGATCACTCATGACAAACATGAAGTGTTTGCTCCCATCAATGGGATTAAGAACCCTATATCACACGTTACCCTCCCAGGCTACAATTTATGCACTAAACATACATAGTTGCAATCACATCTCCTATTATCTTTCCCCGACTTATACATGCATATTCCTCACCAAAGAAAAAAAAAAGAGCATCACATGTCCTGGAGCCCGAAAGCCACAACCCGATATTCAATACACAATTTAAAGGATCCAAACACCATACATACAAAGAGGAATCGAACCCTGTAACATAAGCCTTTACACTTACACCAGCTCCAACTTCTGTATCGTGAGAGCTCCCAAACTGCTTTTGAATATCAGCTAGCTTGAATAAAAAAATGATGTCAATTTTGTGGTTTCATATTGTCCACACCACAAAAGCCCAAGAGGTCCACCACGCCATCCTTAATATATTACCATTTATGTTTCCTACATGCTGCCAGAAAATGGCATGTACATTCAGAAGGTAAAATCGTGATTTGTCCCAGCCACAATAGCATCTTGTCCACATATCATGAGAAATTGGATATTCAAATAGTAAGTAATGTATAGATTCCACCGTAGTGTTACAGAGCACGCAATATTTACTGCTTCCAATAAGAGTAATGTTCCTCTTCCTCGAGTTATCTTGTGTTTAGACCCTATCATATGAGACCTTTCATATGAATCCTTTAACCTTTTATGGAATAGGTAATTTCTATAGTTTTCAGAAAGAAAAAAAATTGGATCCTCCACATTTGCCACTTCATTCAATTCTTGATAGACCTCTCCTACAACATATTTTCTCTCTCAATTCTTCCTCCAAACCCAACTATCTATAGCATTTGTTTTGGGCCATTTCCCTCCAATCATACCCCACAATTGTTGCACAAAGTTAATTTCTCATTGGAACCATGGCCTCCTCCACACTAACTCTCACTGCCACTCATTCCCACACCATTTCTCCATCTTGGAGATATTACAATTCTTATGCTCCTAATTTAAGAAAATTCTACTAAACTTGGTACTAAGACACTCATCTGCTACCTACTTACTACTCCAAAAGCTCACATCTCTCCCCTCACCCACCACCCTCACAGTGCCTTTTTGAAACCACCATAGCCTATTGTCAAAGATCTCACAATTTTTCATAAGACCACACCACCATTAAGACCCCCTAATAACAAATTTACCTAAAACAAAATGATCCAAATGCCCAATCCCATATTTCTCCATCAAAAACTCTCTCCAAAGACACTTTTCCTCACTCAAGAACCTCCAAAGCTAATTCCCAATCAAGGCTTTGTTAAATATCTCTAGGTTTTAAATGTCCACCCCCTTGTCTTTAGGAGTACAAACGGCATAGCATTTGACCCAAGACACACTATTTTTCTCACCTTTTACCCCCCACAAGAAGTTCTTTTGTAACCTATTCAAAATAGTAATTACATTCTTTGGAACCTTGAAAAAAGATAAACAATGCAAGGACAAAGAAGATAGTACCGATTGTATCAAACAAATTCTCCCACCAAAGGATAAATGCTTTCTTCTCCAAGGTGTCAACTTTTTCTTTATCTTGTCAATGATCGGTTTCCATGTGCTTATCTTCCTTGCTTCTGCTCCCACTAGTAGCCTTAAGTAAACAAACATAATAGTCATAGTGTTGCAATTCAAGACTTTTGCAACTCTCCTTGCATTACCTTGATCCATATGAATGGTTGTCAAGTTGCTTTTGAAGAAGTTCACCTTTAACCCTATGCCAACTCAAAGCATCTAAGAATTGTTTTCAATGTAATAACATCTCTCATGTCTTCTTTAAAAAAGAAAATAGTGTCATTCACAAACTAGAGAAGCGAAACCTTCAAGTCACCACCACCTTTACCAACCCCCGAGTAAAGCCCTTTTGCTTTTGCCTCCCTTATCATGTCACTCAAGTCTTTCGCTACCACCAAGAAAAGGAACGAAGCCAATTTCCTTGACAAAGTCCCTTTTGAGCATAAAATTTCTTGTTGGACTCCCATTCACAAAAATGGAAGTAAATGAAGATTGTAAGCAACCCACATCTATCCAATCAATTTCCTACAAAACTCCAACCTATGTAGCATGTAGGCTAGAAAATCCCATCTCGCCGAGTCGTATGCTTTCTCAAAAACTGGCTTTGAAAATGAAACAATCAAAACCTCATCCAAAATGTTCCTTTCATCCAAGAAAGCCAATTATCTATCATCCACAACCTTACTTAACACCTTCCTAAGTCTATTTGCCAAGACCTTTGCTATGATCTTGTACAAGCATCCAATAAGGGAAATAAGCCTAAACTTTCTCAACCCTTGAGCATTCTCCTTCTTAGGGATAAATGTAAGAAAAGATGCATTCATTCCTCTTGGTAATCTTCCATTAGTATGATATTCATTAAGAGCTCTCTAGTGATATCAACTTTAACCACCTCCTGACAAGACTTAAAGGAAGTTAAAGTTAAATACACACGACCTCAAGATATTATTACCATCACAATCCCCCACTGGTTTTTATTTTCTTTGTTAGAGAAAGTGTCAAAAAGCATATTATTATACTCCATGATAGACTTGAAACTTACCCCATCAAGCATCACTTGCATCCCTTCCTCCTTGGACTTCATTTGAAAGTACTATTTAACTTGACTCTTGATTTTAATTGGCTCCTTACATCACACTCCATCCACTATCAACCATTTTAGACTATTGCTTCTTTTCCTTCAATTAACAATGGTGTGAAATTTTTGTGTGTTTACATTCTCTTCCTTAAGCCATTTGCTTCTTGATTTTTGACACAAAATAGATTTTTGAAATTTTGAGTTTCTATAAAATTCTTTGATCATGTCTTTTCTTTCACATGCTACCTCCAAATTTAATTTTTATATTTAACACTTAGAATTGGGTAGATACAATTAAGTTTTAACAACAAAACAATAATAATGTTACCATTATTATTTATTGAGAAGAAATATTATACATTGCCGTATAAATCGATCATAACCAATCATATATGATAAGTTTGTTGATTTTTAAAATAATTATTTTATTTAAACGATAAATTGTGATTGAATGACCATATAAAATTATTTTACAGTAATGCATATATTTTTTTTTTTTAAACAAAACATATACCGATAGCGATTAAACCATTTTAAATATGATAACAATTATCTTATATGAGATTTTTGTAAAAAAAATTATCTTATACGAGATAAAAGTAATGTTTTCAAAACCGCCCGTTCGGGTTGATGATAAGATTGCTTATGTCAACAGCCCGCTCTAACCCGCACGACTCGGTCGGGTTGTGGTCGACCCGCCAACCCGGATTGGGTCAACATTTTTTGCCCCAACTTATGGAAACGACGCCGTTTCAGAGTGTTTCATACTTAAGGTTTTCTTCCTTCTTCCTGCGTAGCAGCACAGCAATTAGGTTTTCTTCCTCCTTCCTCGCGTAGCAGCACAACAATCTCGGACTCGTCTTCATCGGGCTCTGCCCACGCCATTCAGTCTCGGACTCGGACTCGGACTCATCTTCCTCGCGCAGACTCGGACTCGAACTCAAGCCGTCCAGACTCCAGCGTTCACTTTGTCGCGCCTCCAAGGTTAGAACCCAGAAATTGTGTTTGATTTCTTTACTCCAGCGCTTACTGATTCAGTAGTCGGGTCACTCGGGTGCTAAGGCTGTGTTTGATTTCTTTCACAGAAATTGTGTTGAACTTGAACGTGCCCTTGAATGTGTGATTTTTGTAAGATAATGACAATTGTTGATTAGAAGAGTGACCCAAAATAGAATCAACTAAAAATGTTGTATCAAGGCAGGAAAAAAATACCACCAAAAGGCTTGGACTTTGTTTTGGCTTTATACAGTTTTAAAATTTCATGTTGGCATTTTTGGGTTGATTCATACCATAATCACTTGTAGTTGCTGTTCTGACTTTTGTGTATACAATTTGTGCCACTTCAAAGCAATTTGTGTATACAGTTTTAAAATTTCATGTTGGCATTTTTGGGTTGATTCATTCTGCTGTCTACTTATTGAGCTCTAAACTTTGGAAACAATAACAGAATGAATAATCTTCCACGTGCTTATTCTCTCCAATTTATTTTGTTCCTTTCTCTCTGTTGATCTAGCATTCCCTTTGCTCATTGCTCCCATCATTGTTCCAATATTGAAAGTTAAAACAAATCTTAACCCTCCATGCACAAATTTGTTTGAACAGAAGGTTCTTTCTTTCAAGTGGCAGAAGCACTCTTTATTGTGGGCAAGCAAGCTATGCATCTTCAATTTTTTTTTCTTTCTTTCTATATTGTATAGCTTAATCTGATAGTGTATGGCTTGTTGACACTAAAAATCATGCTGCATAATCATAGCTTAGAGGAATAATTCATGACGGCAAGTCTCTTTGTATTTTCCTCTTGATATCAATGATGTGAAATGACATAAATTGTTCCAAATCCTTATAAATACTATACATCCAAGTCATAGCGACTGCCTCTTTTGTGCCATTTCTTGAGGAACTAGAATTATTTTATTGAATCAGGAAGTGGCTGCTTCTATTTAGTATTTATGTTTTGGCTGATGGAAGCCTCAATGACTGGTTTGGAGGCTTTCTATATTCAGCTGGACAACAGGCCAATGAAGCTGTTCAGGGCCAATTAACCTCTCTCAGTTTTTTCTGTCTAATTATCTAAGTAAAGTATTGTATATCCTTTTCTTTGTGTTCATATTCAACGTGCAGATTTAATTTGGACTGTTTGGTCTGTTCTTAACTTTTTTGAGCATGTATGTGACACAAATATTAGTCTGTTCTTAACAGTTTGGTCTGTTCTTAACTTTTTTGAGTCGTAGAAAATAATTGAATTGTTGAATTTGTTTAGAAACATATGTTGAACTTAAACTTATTTTATTTAGCTTATGTTTGTGATACTTGGTACTTGTTTGTTTGAACTTGATACTGATGTTTTTTTTTAACGTTTTGGTATCTAATTATCTATGACTCTATGTTATGGAATAATAATAATTTGTGATTTTTTTATAAATATTTTAAGACATTGTCATGCGGGTCAACCGGTTCAACCACTAACCAGATCATGCGGGTCAATCAGTGACCCACCGGTTCGACCATTGACCGGGTCATGTGGGTCAATCAGTGACCAACTGGTTCGACCACTGACCCAGTACCCTGACCGAGGCAGTCACCGGGTCGGTTTTTAAAACACTGGATAAAAGGATAAAATAAGTACAATAGTATTTAATTACTATTTATTTATTTATTTATTTATTTAAGGTTCATGTATTTATTCTTTTATATTTTTTTATCTAATAAAGAAATAACATAACATTATCATATCTCTTATTGATATGCCAGAAACTTAATTCACACTTAAAAATTGGGTGGAGTGAAACCCTAACTCATACATCGACTCGATTGCGAGTGTGCCAGCTTCTGCGAAATCAGGTTCGGCACTTGTATGTTTCCAATCCGATTATTTTTTTGTCTGTTTCGGGCTCCTTGATCTGCTGCATCCTCCTCTTCCCCGGTCGATTGTGTTCTAGCTAAGCCCTTGTTTGTTCATGCTTCTAATATATGCATTTTCTGATTGACAAATCAAATCAAGATAGATTAGATACAATTAGTTATATTTCCGTGTGCCATGCTCGTTTATTTCATGCTTACTTGTGTGTTTTCAGTACTTGCCACCTTCCCTATTATATAGGATTTCCTTTTCTACAATAATTTTTCTTTTCTGCTTGTGCAGTTTTCTACAATGGGAAGGAAAAAGACAGAGGATGCTGGCCCATCTGCTAAGGTCAAGGCTGGTAGCAAAGATCCTGCTAAGAAGGAAAAAATTTCTGTCTCTGCCATGCTGGCCAGTATGGATGAAAAGCCTGACAAACCTAAAAAAGTCTCTTCTTCCTCCAGTAAGCCGAAGCCGAAATCTGCTCCAAAAGCTTCCACATACACCGATGGTATTGATCTTCCTCCATCCGATGATGAGGATGATGATGATCTCTTGGAAGAGGAGGAAGCCAAAAGGTCCAGTCAGCAGCAGCAAAGGCTTGATTTGAAGCCACTTGATGTGCCTGTTGCTGAGAAGGAGTTGAAAAAGCGTGAAAAGAAGGATCTTTTAGCCGCACATGTTACTGAGCAGGCAAAGAAGGAGGCTCTCAAGGATGATCACGATGCTTTCACTGTGGTCATTGGAAGCCGGGCTTCGGTGCTTGATGGAGGAGATGATGCTGATGCTAATGTCAAAGATATAACAGTAGAAAATTTCTCCGTGTCTGCACGGGGTAAAGAACTTCTGAAAAATGCAACGGTGAAGATATCTCATGGAAAGAGGTATGGTTTGGTTGGGCCCAATGGAAAGGGCAAGTCCACGCTGTTGAAGCTTCTTGCTTGGAGGAAGATACCAGTACCTAAGAATATTGATGTCCTTCTGGTTGAGCAGGAGGTAGTTGGTGATGATAAAACAGCTCTTGAAGCTGTTGTTTCAGCTAATGACGAACTTGTTAAAATTCGACAAGAAGTTGCCTCTCTGCAGAATGCAGCTTCTGTTGAAGACAAAGATAATGATGAGGAAGACGATACAGGAGAGAAGCTAGCAGAGCTATATGAAAAACTACAGCTGATGGGATCTGATGCTGCTGAAGCTCAAGCATCAAAGATATTAGCTGGTTTAGGTTTTACAAAGGATATGCAAGCCCGTCCTACAAAATCCTTTAGTGGTGGCTGGAGGATGAGAATTTCTTTAGCTCGAGCACTTTTTGTGCAACCAACTCTATTATTGCTTGATGAACCCACAAATCATCTTGACCTGAGGGCTGTTCTCTGGTTGGAAGAGTATTTGTGCCGTTGGAAGAAAACTCTGGTGGTTGTCTCACATGATAGGGATTTTCTCAATACAGTGTGTACTGAGATTATTCATCTCCATGATTTGAAACTTCATTTCTATCGTGGAAATTTTGATGATTTTGAGAGCGGGTATGAACAGCGTCGTAAAGAGATGAATAAGAAGTATGATATTTATGCCAAGCAATTGCAAGCGGCTAAAAGGAGTGGAAACCAGGCTCAGCAAAAAAAGGTTAAGGATCAAGCTAAGTTTGCAGCAGCTAAGGAAAAAAGCAAGGGCAAGGGCAAGGGTAAGGTTGACGAGGATGAGGCCCCACCAGAGGCACCTCAGAAGTGGAGGGATTACAGTGTGGAGTTTCACTTTCCTGAACCTACTGAGCTCACACCCCCACTTCTGCAGCTTATTGAAGTCAGCTTTAGCTACCCAAACCGGGAGGATTTCAGGCTCTCAAATGTTGATGTTGGCATTGATATGGGGACTCGTGTTGCCATTGTTGGGCCTAATGGAGCTGGAAAATCTACGTTGCTGAATCTTCTAGCTGGTGATTTGGTTCCTTCTGAGGGTGAAGTTCGAAGGAGTCAGAAGTTGAGGATAGGAAGATATTCCCAACACTTTGTGGACCTTCTAACAATGGATGAAACAGCTGTGCAGTATCTTCTGCGTCTCCATCCAGATCAGGAGGGACTTAGCAAGCAGGAGGCTGTCCGAGCAAAACTTGGTAAGTTTGGGCTACCAAGTCATAACCATCTTACTCCTATTGCCAAACTATCTGGAGGGCAGAAAGCTCGGGTGGTCTTCACATCTATCTCCATGTCAAATCCACACATTTTATTGTTAGATGAACCCACCAATCATCTGGACATGCAAAGTATTGATGCATTGGCCGATGCACTGGATGAATTCACCGGTGGAGTTGTTCTTGTTAGTCATGATTCAAGATTGATATCACGTGTATGTGAGGATGAAGAAAGGAGTCAAATCTGGGTTGTCGAAGATGGTACTGTCAAAAATTTCCCAGGAACATTTGAGGATTACAAGGACGATTTGCTGAGAGAGATTAAAGCTGAAGTTGATGATTGAGCTTCCTTTTCTGAAAACAATTTATTTTAGTGACAATTTGTCCACATATATCTACATTTTTGCCTTCCTGTATTTTGCTGATAAAGATTACTTGCCTCCCGCCGATGCCGGACTTTGTCCTCCCCTTCTCCCTGTATTCTGCAACTGAGTGTAATTTTAGGTTGCGGGGAATGCTATTAATACTTTTAGTGAGACTTGTGGTTTTTGGATTACCAAAGTTTGAGTTAAGAATATGAACGTGTAATTTAAACTGTTACGACTAAATAAACATCTGCACTGTTCCAAAATTTGTTTGGGTCTCTGTCGAACAAATCAACTCATAATGTTGTCTATTGATTCAAATTTTGAAGTGCAATATTTAACAAGTCTTATATTTTTTCTGGCGCAATTGAGTTTACATACTTTTTTTGTATGAAGACTAAGGTGGATGCATGTGCACTGCTGTTCAAAAAATCCAGTTGGGCTCAACCTGTCCAAAGCCAAACTGGCACAAATAACATCTGGAGAAGAGTCAGAGCTGCTTGTTGGTGTTAAAAATGATGGCAATAGTTTGTATTTTGATGCTCAAGCTTCTTAGTTTGTTATGTTTGTCACTGCTCAGTAGTTATGCCTTTCAGATTTGTCTTGTAACACTTAAACATATCTTCATTTTTTGTGATTCTATTACATTATTTTCTTATTGATATATTTGGAGTGTGGAAACAGAAATAGAAAATAGAGGTATTCATGCATTAACATATTACAGCCTATTTTGTTCAAGCTTGAAAGTTATTGCGATCAAGGCTAGTATTCACCTTCCTTTTGATCATCGTCTGCTGGTTCAAAATCTTACTACACAGGTAATAAGTTGCTGAATATCCAAATAAAACGAGGCTATTTATTTGTCATCAAGAATTATGCTGCCTGTATTATTGTAAAGGATTTATTATGCTTTGACAACAATTGATAATGATGCTAAAGAATTTAGAACCAATACTAGGAATATGTTAGTTATTTATTCTAAAAAGAAAATTTTAAATATTGAAATAGTTTGGGCAGTAAACTGTTAAGTATGTGTTGTCTAGGTGCCAAAGACTGGGTTTAAAATACTATAACTGTTAATCTTCATATGGCAATGATTATTTTATTTGCCTTCTATATTAGCAATGACTTTTGAGCATATTTGTGTACGAATATCATTTAAGCACGTGAACAGAAGGTATGATTGAATTTGATTATATCTTAAAATTTCTTCTTAGCTATTGGAGTATTTCATAAAGAGAAAGTAAGGTACTGAGATAGTTTTCCATGTTCACTTTGTCCCAGAAATTCTAACTATATCTAATTCAATCTTTGTTAAATAAACTAATTATAGGTTCATAAAAGTCAACAAAAGATTAATATAAATAGATTTACACTAGTAATAGCATCCCCATGTCCTTTCTCTTGACTTATTTTTCACTTGGCTTTTGTTTATTTCCTTCCCTTGTTGGTAAGACGTATTCCTGTTTGTCTTCATAGAAGTGAAAGGCCACTTTTATGTGCTTGAGAGTGGAAGAAGCTGTGCAATTCTAAGCGAGTTGTGGGGTCCAGTTGCTGCTGTTTTAGAAGTTCCTTTGAACATTCAAGGGTCTACAAGAAGGTAAACATTTTGAAACCAATCTCTGATTCGAAAGTTAGTATATGCTTATTGAAGAATGGTGTACAAGCTATACTATTAGTGCCAAATGCTGTTGACTCGTGATTGTAGTGAGACTGTGAGAGTCATGGAGATGGAGTTGTCATGGTATGCAAGTTATTTACCTTGCATGACAGCACTAAGTTGCTAGATCTCAGAACAAATTGTTTTATAGAGGAATGAGCAAGACTGCAAGAGCTTAATGTGAACAAAGGCTGCTACCAATTAAAGATGCTACAGATTGAACAAGTTAAAGAACATCTAACCTAAACACTGCTACCAATCTTTAGTCAAGTTGGATTGGACAATTATCTACTGTTTGTGATTCTACCTGTATATAGTTAATTCATTTTCTTTGATCCTTTCTTTTCATTTTCCTGATTTGCTTTGTGATGAATTTCAAAAAATACATTGGTTCCATCTGCATCCCTTGTAAATACGGATTGTGTTTAGTTATATCCCTCTGAAATATGTTTCTTTGCATGTGTAGGCTTTATGTTTATTGTACAAATCTATGGAAATTTGAAATGTGGTGCTGATGTCTCCTGTGGTTTGTTCTCTGCAACTGAGTGACAAGGATGCCGATGATGGACTGTCAGGAGTTATGAAGATTCCAAACTTGCTTGGAATTTTGATTGCTTGAAATTTAGAAATGGTTTTGTTAACTAAATTTTTATGGGATGACACTATGAACATGTTAACTCGATGAACAGCATGATTTAACTACTTGTGTACAAAACCTTGCCGTTTGAAGCTTCCAAATTCTTATCATTTAAAGTCTTGCTGTTCGAAGCTTCCAAATGCTTTTCATGAAGTAGTTAGTTGTTGCTCTGTATATTTGCTTGCCAGGCTGATGTTCATGGTTTTTTCTTATGAAGTTTGTAGTGCTGGTGATTATTGTTGGAGCACACGGCCTAAGCTAGACCCCTTTAATTAACCTAATTTTGGAGTAATATTGAAGAAAAAAAGTTTCACAACATTGTTTAAAAAGGAATATTAAGTCCTTTTGAGGACTTGTCTTCTGACAAATGCTACTTACCGTATGAATTTTTTTCTCTTCATTATAAGAAATATAGAATTACTTTTCAAGTGTATTAATTGTTAATTTTGTTATCCTTAATTAGTCGTGAGATCTATTAATAATATAATGTCTATATAAAATAAAATAAATATAATAAATATAAATTTATATTTATTTGAACTTGAGTATGTATTTTTGTTATTGTGAATACTATGTTTAAATTACTTGAATTTTGTGTTATAATTAATCATTTTAAATGTTTTTATTGAGAAAATTAAAATTGTATTTTAAAATGATATTTTTAATCATTTTGACGATATTTGTATAATTATGTGATATTATTAAAATTTTGAATTGGTTAATCTCGGTACGGCTTAAACATAACTTCGTCAATGCAATGAGATTATTGTTATTATATTTATCAAAAAATAATTATCATTGTTATTATTTTTATATTTTAAAGTTATTAATCTATAATTGCTTCAAAAATTGACTTTATTTATAAAGATTATTATGTAATCCAAATTATATATATATTACTACTGTAATTTAACTGTTATAAGTATTATTTATTTATAAGAAATATCATTGATCTAAATATTAGAATTAGATAAATATCTATAACTCTGTATTTTCAATGGTTCATAAAATATATTTTAATAATTAAATTGAATATATATATATATACATATATATATATATATATAATATTCTAATATATGCATTTAATTGTAATAACAAAATTAGCTAATACATAATATTACACTATTAATAATAATAGCTGTGACATATGTTATATGTTATGATTTACAATATTAACTGAAAAATTATTTGATAACTGAAAATTAAAATTCGGTAAAATTAGTTGTTAAAATAGTTAAAAATAATAAATAATAAAAAATAATTTATTTAAAAAGAGTAATCAAGAAATTGAATAAATATATTAAAAATAAAAATGAAAAAAAGTATAAAAATTATAAGTTAAAAAATACTGTTTTAAAAAATGTTGTTTCAAATTCAAATAGAGTTTAAAAAAAAAGTTAAAAACTATTAAGAAGCAATTAAAATAAATTTTATCAAACCATTAAAAAAACTTTTCAACCAATTAAAAAAACCTAAAAATTAATTGAAATCTGTTATCCCAACGCATCACCATAGACACCATATATGATTTAGTGCGTCTAAATTTTTCAATCTTAAAAATTCCGATTAATTTACTTACGTGATTATGCAACCAGGCGTCAACAACTTTATCTATTACAAAAGTGAGTTCATAAAAACACTCATTTGTGAGTATTTTTTCTTCTGATATCCAAATCAATTTTTATTACATTAATTATTATTTTTACTATTTTTATTAGAATCTTTAGCATGTTACTTAACAACGTAAGCATGTTCTCCTGAGTAGATTTGTTAATATAATTTGACTTAAAAAATTGAAAGTAGAGAAATTTTAATGAAAGATAAGATTGAAATTAGGAAATTAAAATAATGATAAGTATGTGTTGGTGTTGATTATATTCAGCAAGTTATTTTAACTAGTTTTTAATTGTTTTATTAATTGAAAAACTTGTTTAAATTTTAAAAAATAAGTTTTTTAAAGTAATTTTTAACATTTTTTAAAAGTTAATAACATTTTAAATATGAGCTTTTTTATATTTTATTTTTTTATTCTTAAAATATTTATTCAATTTTTTATTATCCTTTTTAAATATATTATTTATGTTATTTTATATTTTTGAGTTAATTTTATCGAATTCTTATGATTTATTAAGTTAATTTAAAAACTTTCGATTGTCATCTCATTTTTAATTTTTTAGTTTCCAACTAATTTTCAGCTAATTTTTTCAAATAACTATAAAGTTGATTCAAACTAAATCATAAAGAATTAATTTAGTTTACTTTCATCAAACTGTATGTAATTTTTATGTTTATTTGATATATTTAAATGATTTTTATCCAAAAATTAAACCAAACTACAATAATGCAAACATCTCTAATATAATTATTAAACTCTAACTTTTTGATTAAAACTTCGTTATTTAATGATCGCTGACTAGGCCTAACCTTTCTTTTTTCTTTATAAATAGAAAAGGCTTGGTGCGCGTGTCCACATTTCTTATAACCGAAGATATGTGATTTAAACATTTAATTTTTTAGAAATAATATTTTACCAATTTAAATGTTAAATTAAAACATTTCATAAATATACTGCTAAATTTACAATATGTTATATAATTTAAAAAATAATTAATATTGTATCATATAATACAAATATAACTCAGATTTGAAAGTTATGAAGTTGAATTAAACTAATCTAACGAAGAATTGTACGCAGATAGTTTTCAAATGGGGGAGGATCGAGGAAAAAGATGTTTAAAGTATTTTTATATTTTTCTTCCGTTATGAGTGTGGAAAACAACGTCAGCATGTCCCGTAACGCCGACAGCGTCGTATCATCATAAAAAGTTTCATTGCAATATATGTAAAGTTTTTTTTCATATAATATTTTATAAAAGATAAATGATGATTTTGATTTTTGAATGTATAAATTAATGATAATTTAGTTGAAATAATAAAAATTTTGATTTAATTTTTGAATATGTAAAAAATATGATAATCATGTTATATTATTAATTTTGTATGACTATTTTATTATTAAATTATAATATTCAAAAATCAATTAGACATAAATATTTTTTATGATTAATTTGATATTTAAATTATAAATTTGAAAAACTAATTTATTATTAAGTTATATATAAAATATAATTATCATACATTTTATAAATTCAGATACTAAATAAACATTAAATAATTATTTAGTCTTTTATAAAAGCATAATTTTTTATATATTATTAAATAATAAGAAAGTATTTTATATACAATTTTTAAAATAATATGAATCTAATATATATATATTATGAATCCAATTTCTTTACATTAAACATAAATAAAAAATCTTTTTATATTATTTTTATAAAAATCAACAAATTTAACATATAATTTATTTATGAAAAAATAAATTATACTTCGATAATATAAATAATTTTACATTATCATTTAATTACAACTTTTCAAATATGATAATTTTTTATGATTACTTTAAAAGTCATATTATATTATGAAATATGATTTATAATTAAATAATAATATATTATCAGTAATGCGGTGCATGATCATTAATCTCTTTATTTATTCATACATTATTGAAAAACTTTTACATTATTAAATATTTTGATTAGATTATCTCTTTTTCATCATTTAAGTATAAATTATTTACTTATATAAATCTAAAATATATTATTTATCCTCATAAATAACAAAATACTTGTAATTTATTTTTGTAAAATTTTTGATATATTTTTTTGTCTTTATAAAATTAAAACATAGTGAAAATCATTTCATACGAGGAGTAAAAAGTATATATATAAAAAAAAAAAAGTGAAAGTAGTAAACGAATGATTTAGGCCGTGACTTACGCGGTTGTCCCCTTTGTCTTCGTCTTCATTACTGAGAGTGAGAGTGAGGCAGGCACGCTGCATTCATCACAGAACAGAAGGCACTTGTTCGCACACTGTGTCCATCATTGACAACTGGAAGCAGCCCCATTATGGCATCGAGCACGATCCGCAAGGCGATTGGCGTGGTGAAGGACCAAACCAGCATAAGCATAGCCAAAGTCGCCGGCAATTTGGCCCCCGACCTCGAAGTCTTAATCGTCAAAGCCACCAGCCACGAACAAGTCCCCGCCGATGAAAAATACGTCAGAGAAATCCTGACCTTGACGTCGCTTTCCAGAACCTACATCAACGCTTCTCTCGTCACCATTTCCAAGAGGCTCAACAAGACGCGCGATTGGATCGTCGCCATCAAAGCCCTCTTGCTCGTTCACAGGCTCTTGCTCGACGCCCACCCCGCCTTCGAGGATGAGATCGTGTACGCCACGCGCCGCGGCACCTCCAGGATTCTCAACATGTCCGACTTCAGAGACGACGCGCATTCCAGCTCATGGGATCACGTTGGTTTCGTCAGGCTTTACTCGCTCTATCTCGATGCCAAGGTTGATTTTGTGGCTTATAGGAGAAAATTAAGCGGCGCTGTTGTTGAATCTGTGGAGTTTAGGGATGGGTTTGGTTCTGCTGAGGGAGAGGATCATCAGACTCTGAGGAATGAGGTTACTCCTGTGAGGGAAATGGGAGCTGAGAGGGTTTTGAAGAGGTTGAACCGTTTGCTGCGGATGCTTGATCGTGTCTTGGGTTGTAGGCCCAGTGGTGCTGCCAAGAACAATGGCTTGGTGCTGGTTGCGCTTTACCAGGTTGTGAGGGATAGTTTTAAGCTTTATGCAGAGGTGTGTGATGTTTTAGGGGTGTTGTTGGATCGGTTCACCGAGATGGAGTATGAGCATTGTGTGAAGGCCTTTGATTCTTATGTTAGTGCTGCCAAGATGATGGATGAGTTGGTGGGGTTCTATGGTTGGTGTAAAGACATGGGAATTGCGAGGTCTTCTGAGTACCCTGATGTGCAGAGAATCACTGATAAGCTTTTGGGGACTCTTGAGGGTTTCTTGAAGGAGATGAGTAGTAGGCCAAAGAGTCCTGAGAGGAAGTTAGAAGAGAAGGTAACTGTGAATGAGTCACAACCAGAGGCAGATATGAAAGAGGTGAAGGCTCTTCCAGCACCTGAGACTGAGAGTTTTACTCCTCCACCACCCGCGTTGGTTGCACAGCCAAATAAGACAGCTCCCAATTCTCAAAAGGAGACAAGTGATTTGGTGGATCTAAGGGAAGATGGGGTTTCGGCGGATGAGCAAGGGAATAAGCTAGCTTTGGCATTGTTCTCTGGAGCTGCAACTGTGAGGACAGAAGGTTCCTGGGAGGCATTTCCATCAAATGGGGAATCTGAAGTGATATCTGCATGGGAGACACCAGCTGCTGAATCTGGGAAAGCAGATTGGGAATTGGCATTGGTGGAGAATAGTAGTAACTTGTCAAGGCAAAAGGCTGACTTGGCAGGGGGGTTTGATCCACTGTTACTGAATGGGATGTATGATCAAGGGACTGTGAGGCAACATGTGAGCACAACTCAGCTGAGTGGTGGGAGTGCTAGTAGTGTGGCACTGCCTGGACCCGGGAAGAGCGCCACCCGGGTTCTGGCTTTGCCTGCTCCGGATGGAACTGTTCAAGCTGTAGGGCCGCAGGATCCTTTTGCGGCATCATTGACGGTACCGCCGCCTTCGTACGTGCAAATAGCAGACATGGAGAGGAAGCAGCATTTGCTTGTGCAGGAACAACAGCTGTGGCAGCAGTATGGGAGGGATGGGATGCAAGGGCAAGTGGGCTTGTCTAGAGTTGCTGGTGCTCCTGCCCCGCAACCTATGATGCCTTATGGAATGCCACAATTTGGAGGCATTGGGCAACCTGGAGGCTATTACCCTGCACCTTATTATTGAATTGAAGTGATGGAGGAACTTGTTTTGAGTCAAACTGTGTTTTTTCATGGCCTTTCGGCCTTCGAGCTCTCCGGAAGATCGGACTCTATTTTTCTGTCTTTGTGTTTGGGATATAAATGTTCAAAATATATTTGAAGAGTTTCATACTTCCCAAGTTATAAACGATATGTAGTATATATTAAATATTTAAGTCCTTATCTTTGGTCGTTCATCACTCCCTGCCGTGTAATTTTGACACAAATCTAATATTCTAATATCAATAGTGGACTTTCGGATAGTAAGATGACTCAGACCTCTGGTATCAAGTGTTCTCTACGTAGTTTTATATACGATAAAAGAGAAATGCTAGCAACATGGTCACTAAATAAACACGTTTCTAGAAAATGGAGGTGATCTCACATAAAGAATAAAATGGCTCTTTAACTGCTAGAAAAGACCTGAATGATCAAGTTTAGGTTGAGAAGAACTAACGCATGCTTGAAGTGACCAATTCACAATACACAATACATGAACCACTTAATGTTAATCTTCATTTCTGATCTACCTTTAGCAGCTGCCTCTGTCCCAATTCTAGAATCATAAATCTACTTCCCAATAGCCTTTCTCTACCATAAATATTGCAGAGAAATAACTAATATTTCTCTACCATATCTTCCTGATAGCCTTTCTATACTTCTAGAACTGATTTTTCATTTGGTTGAGAAGAACTAACTGCATGGTCGTCGAACTAACCAATTCACAATATACAATACATCAACCACTTAATGCTATTTTTTATTTTTTATCAACATTTTCTTTTAACAACCAGGTTCACAAATGACTCTTGTCCCAATTCTAGAATCGCAACTAAGCAGAGTTGTGATTCTAAAATTAATAAACATGATTGTCGTTAGTTCTTCTCAATCAAATGGAAAATTGGTTATTCAATTTCTTGCTTTTATTAATCGCTAGAAATCTTTAAATAGCATGTTAAGAGTCATATTAGTTTGATAGAAATAAGTTCTATAAATAGAGCACTTAGGTACTGTTGTTTCACTTGTTTGTATCTTCTATCAATTTTAATCAATACAATGTGTCTTTTATGGTTCTATTGTTGGTGTCACTCACATTTCTCCTCAATTTATTATCTCTTCTGAAAAGTCGGATATAGCATTTAAAAATTCAGTTATGCATTTTTGGGCGATTTTGGAAAAAAAAAACCACTAATAAAATAATAATAAAATTAATACTATGTCATCATTTAACTATCAAAATTGATGAAATGATTAAAATTTAAGAAATAAAATTTGAAAGACTGACATATCAACAAAAAATTTAGAACCTAAAATCATAAATGTGAAAAAGTTTAGGGATTAAATACATAATTTATCTTTAAATCATTTTTTGGGTGAAGCTAAGTGATCTCCCACTGTGGGAAAGAGATTTTTACCCGTTGGATATGATAGTTTTAAAATCAACGGTTTAGGTTTTTCGTTCCTTTTTTCTCTCTATTTGTCCCATTATTCCTGATTTGTCCTGTTACCGCTTCTCTCTCCACCCAATTCTCTCTCTTCAACAACTCAGATCTGCAAGACAAGCCCCTAAACAAAGCGATGCTTTTCCTCAAGAGGTTGTCAACAGCAGCAACGATTCCGACGGCTGAGGGAGGGGCGGTGAGGGTGCAATTCCGACGGTGTTTGAAGGGGAGAAGGAAAGGTGGGGCTAATGGAAAATGGGGGTAAAATTGGAAGGAGAGCGAAAAAGGAATAAAATAAAATTCTATCCATTGATTTAAAAATAAGTATATCAAATGGTTTAAAGTCCCTTTCTCATGGTTGGAGACATGACCACCTTAATCTTCGCCAGATTTTTTGTTAAATCAACTAAAACTCGCCTATTGTTATAGCAAACTGTATCAGTTTATCTTCTTTAAAAAAGAAAAAAACTTATAGATTATATCTATTTTTCCTGTACCGTCAAGGCAACATAACATTAGCAGCAAATTACTGACAGTAAGATAAAACAAATTAAACGAGAGAAGCACGTAAACTCATCCAACACCGAAAAAGATCGAGTATTATAATTACCACAATTGATTTAACATAGTGTTCTCACGTTGCATGCAAATATAGATGCAACTGTTTTCGTGTCATATAAATCAAATAACATACAAATACAATCTAATAATTTGTTGCCTACAAAATTTTATGTAAGAGCTAAACGGGGTCAATTACCCCATGTAATTGCAACTTTTAAGTTCATGTAAACCATTTTATCTGCAATCAATAGGAATGTGTTTAATAAGGGTCTCAGGTATCTGCCTACCTCAGACTCCATGCCGCTCTATGTCATACCCTTCCCAATGGTTTCCATTATACACTTTTTACAACAACATGGGCAATAAAAGCATCCAATACTTTGACACTAGAGAATGCAGGCGCCAGGTAGTACTGGAACGGCAATCAGCCTACAACTTTTCATGGCAGGAATTAATCAATCCAACAGTTCTTCCATGAATATAAATGAGAAAATTGAATCCATTTCATCAAGACCTACACTTATTCAGAGAAAGGCTGTGAATCCATGCATAGATGCACCAACTTTCTTTGATATTGCCCAAAATATTCATTAACTGCAATGACATCTTCATTATTTGGATCTAAAGCTCGCAAGTTTAGTAGCTCATCCTTAACTGATGAACTTGATTCTTCGTCAAGAATACCTAGGTTAGAAACTACTTCTGCATGGGTTTCACGGCATGCAAGGATAAACATTGCAGCTGAGTCAGGTAACTGAGCCTCACGAAGAGCAGCCAAAGCCTCTTGCAGTGCACCAGCGGCAACATACAAAATCAGGGCCCTGCATTGGGTCATTCAAGATCAAATGGAGAGAATAGTCTTCAAAGATAAAATTTAAAGAAAGAAAAACAGTAGTACCTCCAGATGTTATGTTCAGTGTGCAGGACATGGCCCGCCCATCTTTGCAACACTCTGCAATAATAACAAAATGTAGGTTATGCTGTAAATAAATGTGATGTTTGACCCCACTCATATATATATTGAAGTTAATTGATGTGGACAAAAACATGTATTATCAAGAAAGAGTAAGAACCTTGCATAATCTGATCCCTTTAAGTGACTAGCAGCTAAGGTTGCAGCATCCGTCCAGCACCCAGCATCTTGTAGCTGCATAAGATATGTCATTGCATTTCTCTTAAAAAATCAAGCACATTATATTGATAACTTGTCTCTTAATTTTTAAATTTGTAAAACCTAAAGAACTATTCAGAGATTTTTTTCAGAAAAATCCAGAAAATTTTCCAATTTTGATCTATTTTTCAGGAATCTTTCTGAACTGAACTTGCATTAAAAAATGTATGTTAATGAGTAAGGCAGGAAGGGAGGCCACTTTACATTCAGCACGTTGAGATATATTAATCTGCTATACAAAGAATCTCTTGTACCTACCTGGTCAAAGAGATTCCCATAATTGTCCCCAGGAGTATCTCAGTCAAGCAATATGTACTCTAATATGGAGGTCTCATTCGCTAAAAATTGGTACGGTAAAATTTATGACAGGAGATGCATTACATTCAGTTATATAGCCCAATTTCTGATGCAATATAAGAAAAAAGCTTCCAAACATGTCTTTTAATTAATGGAGTTTTCTATTGTGTGCCCATAAGCATATGGTATTAAAGCATTAGTATACTTTATTAAATGCTTTAAACTACTTAAAAAGGAAAGCATTGAATAGTTTTTGTATTTTCCATATAATAAATATTCTTTTTCAATAAAAAAGAAATCTGTTTTTCTATTTCCTATCTATAGGCACACGATAGAAAACCCCTTAAGGCCTTAATTAATGCCGTAACCATGCCTAACAGCTTCTTTCTAAGAAGGTTGCTTCTGCAGATTCCAGCCATTAAGGTGATCAATCTACTTTGAAAAGCCACAGTTTAAGATATTTTAAACAATATTGATTATATTATCAGAGAATGTAGTGCAAGGAAGTCTGTTACATTCAAATATTAACAATTAAACCATTTTTTGTCTTTCCTATTTGAAACCAATTCAGACTGATCTACTGAGTAGAACTTACAGTACACAGAAAAAGGAACTACCTTATAATAAGATGTTTCACTTCCATAATAACAATAGAATTCGGCAGCCAATCTTTCCCATTAGTTTTTTTTATTTTTAATGTTAGATAAAATATGCTAAATCATGAATCCAGTTGTAACCTAAATGGAGAAAATAAAATTTCCTTGACATATTTTGAACTTGAAAATCAGCAAGAGACCATCAAGCAAAAAGGCTCTTGTTTTCAACTTAGTAAAATTGACAAACTGAAACCAGCCAAGAGACCTTATAAATTGTGTGGATCTGTTTGAATGTATTTTGCACTGAAATACTGAATTTAAGAAAGCAGGGACAGTACACATTTTTTTAGAGAAATGCTAGCAATGCACTCTTTTCAACACACTCTTTAATATTTGTTGAAATTTATTAGAAATCACAAAAAAAAAAATTCATGGGTCCCAGTTATTATTTAACTTGTCTGTCTCCTGATTTTGTAGTTTTCAATAAATATTAACCAAATTTTTATTATAAATGCAGCCTGACCTGAGAACATGCTTCTTGATATCTTCCAACTGCACATAGAAGATGCATGCCAGAGAGTGACCTGTCAGCCCTCACCATGTTGGCTGCAACAACCTAAAATATATATTTGATGTTATAAAATACTGAATACAGAACTATATTCTTGTATACTAAGCAGAATTTGTATTTGATGCCTAAACATGTGCATGCCCAAGTTAAACTCACCTTCACAGCAAGTTCATGAAGAGACCTTGAAACAGCAGACGAGAGAGCAACTGCACGAAGTGCATTGACGTAGAAATAAGAGCTCTCTGGAGGCGTAGAAAGCAATAAACTAACTGCAGCTTCTAGGTTTCCAACTGACACCAGCCTGGTAGCATCAAAAATTGAGTATTATAATTGGAGTAATAATCCCATTTAAAGCATTATGGAAAAGAAACTTCAGTGGTTTCTGTCACAGCAGCACCTTTTCTGTTCAGAACAAAATATCAATTTGTGGAGTGGGAGACCTCAATACAATGTCTTGTATATTATAATTTCAAATAATGCAGTACTAAAAATGTGAAGGATTTGGACTACAACTAAGGAGTTTGACATGAAGATATTAAGCTAAAATACCTTCTTCTGACCTTAAGTCAAACTAAGCCATATATGCTCATACTCTCAACAAAATGATAAAAAGAAATGATGCACACTTACTCATGAATACGTTTCTGTATAGCCTCTTCACCTTCTAATTTTTCATGCCAAGAAATACGTTCACTAGCACTTTTCCACAACTCTTCCCGGTCAAAAGCCATTAACCTTAGTTGACCTTGACTCTGCTAACCATAAAGCAAAAGTCACTTGGAAGAATTTGACACTCAACAATTGGAATGTGGGACACTACAAGATATATCCCAAGATAGAGACTCAAAGGAAACTATAATACATCTTACCAATACATCTCTTCCTGTTTCTTCTGTCGGTTTTCCCTTTGATGATATCCGAGATAGTAGAGATGTCTCATCATCAACATCAGGGATAGTTGCTGCTGTGGATTCTTCTGGTGGAGGCTTTCTCAATACCTTGTTCAACAAATGTTTAAGTGCCTGAGGCAGCTGTAGCCAAAACAGAGCTTCTGAGGATTCACCAAATATTATAGCTGCAAAAGCAAACCTTGCGGCACAACCTTTATCCACAATACTAGCATACAACTTCGCTCTCTCATCATCAAGCATGCAACCTTAAGAAATGGAGATATTGGTAGTGTTTTTAACACCAAAAGCATAACAGAAAAAATTGCATTATCGAAACTCTGTATAAAGATATAGACCTTCTTTTCTATATGGTTCCAATACTTTTAAAAGCATCTCAGGCACCACTGAGTCGCCAAGAGGTGGTATGTCAATCATGTAGGTGCGAAGATCCCCTTTAGATGAAGGAGTTCCTGGAATTAAGTGAGGTCTCTTTTCTATGGTAGTACTGCAAGTGTTAAACCAAGAAGGTTTAACCCCCAATTGTAAAATCATGCGCAAAGCCTGTAGCACATTAGTATATATTCATTATTCAATGAATAAATAAATAAACAACAAAGATCTGATGACCAATGTAATCATAATTAATACGAAACTAGTAAAATTTGTACAATATTTAAGGAAATTGAAAAAAAAAACCCTACAGACCTAGGCTAAATATGGACTATTGCCAACTTAAAATAAAGAATGAAGCCTAAAACTGACTTGTCAATCATAACAAAGGAAAGGGGAATATTCAATTTAATGTCAATTTCTTTTATTTAGCAAGAAAACTTGTTTGATATTAAATGAAAACAGATATCCTATTACCATGAGAAATTCAAAATGATTCACACACTACCAAATCATTTCCATTTCATTCTTCAAAATTTTCATGTTACTTCTTACATCCATTATTGAACATGAAATCTGTTGTTAATTATGTATTTTCGTCTATAAAATGAAGACATTCACTGTGAGAGATCGTTATAGAGCTTTGGTAGAAAACTAAATTACAAGAAGAAAATATAATTTAGTTAGTTCGGTAAACTCGGTAAATTTACCAGGGCATGTGGTAAAGGAAGAAGTATGGGACAACATATAGGCATTGACCGGAATCTCTCCTTTGTATTTCTGATATGGGGTGCATAACCTAATCGTTTATCATTTCTGCATGAAAAGAAAAGAAAATTATGTCATTCACATAGTCAGTCCATTTTAGAAACCCCTGAAATTGTGACAACTATTATTAGCTACGGGTCATCAAGATAATGACAAGCACTTGGTGATTCATTCACCTTGAAGAGAATACTAAAACTCTGAAGGTTAGAAACTAATGAACTAAATATTCATTGATGTTGCACTGTGTTGAGATGAGAAAACACAAATATTTGAACTTTGCACACACACAGAGGATGTGTGCCAGGCTATACATTTAAAATGGATGGTTAGGATTAGATTTAACTAAAATAAAAGTATCCATACAAGGTTATATGACAAAGATTAAATCCTCTCCTCCTCCCCGATCATGCTTGTACGAGATATGTCCCCCTATATAGATATATATAGATATAAAATTGTTCAAAATATTACAATCTCTTTCGCCTTTCAGGAGTAAAGGAGCTTAAAAGCAATAATTGATTGACATCACATGTCATTTATCTAAACATAGTTTTCATCTAGACACTTTAATGTCAAGATGAATGTTCTTAAAATTGCTAAGACCTTTCCCACCATCCATTATAATCCAAGTCATTAAAACACCATAAAGACCACCAATCATACGTTGATAATAATAATACGAAGAAGCTCATATTTTCTGACTTTTGAGAGTGATTTGTGGCACTTACGCATTAACTTCAACAAGACGAAAACTACTATCCGCTCCAGCAATGCACAGTACCAGTGGATCATTCTTAACAGTTCGCAAGGGCAACCAATCAAGTTCCAATACAAGGGTTCCAGGAAATTGGGGTTGCAAAAGTGAATTAGCTAAGGGGTCTGGTGAATCCTGCAAAAAACATGTTGAGATTTATGATCAAACAATTACACGAGATGTTCTCAGTATTTCAAAAAGAAAATTTATTTTCAACCTTTTCTTTTTCTGCTCCAAATAGCTAAACAAGATCTATGAAAAATGAGAACTGGCAAGCTTATTTGTTAATATAATAATATTCAGTTTCTTAGTCTTCAATCCCCCGTTAAAACCAACGTTAAAAAAGAATTAGACAAAGGTATGAAAATGCTTAACATCAACAGTAGAAATATTTGCAAAGTAAGAAATGAAATAAAAATTAAATTGCACCAATGATCCAAAAAAAGAACAAAAAAAAGTGAATTCCCATCTTACCAAATCAAATACAGAAAAAGTATTATCATAAAACAGAACAGCTATACGCCCCCGGCTCTGGTCCCCTGGTACAAAAGGTGAGAATTTGATTCGCCGGATTCCTTCTCTGTGAGTGTTGAATGAGGAAGAATGTCCTGTTGTCACATCCCACCATCTTATGTTCCCTATTCTGTCTCCCATGACCTGAAAAACTAATTTGGTCAAAATCATCATTCAATTTAGAGCAAAATTGGATTAGATAATATAGATAGAACCAATTCTGAAGTAATAATGCATACCACATGAGGCAAACGGTAGGCCATTGCAGTGATTAATCCATCTGATGATACAAATGAAGAAGAAGGCCATTTTGGTCTGTGGACAATGCTAACTTAATCAGAGAAAGCAAGCATAAAAGAAGAACTGCATAAATAATGTATAGCATATTTATCAATCCAGGATACCAGTGCATAGCAGGCGTCTCTTAAAATACTATAGCAGGCTAGCAGGAAACAGTGTGGCCACTATTTTAACTATTATAATACAAACAAAATAATTTGTACTACATATACAAATAGTTAAAAAAAAAAAAAAAAAACCCAAAAATTAAAGAAATTTATGATAAATAATAAGTCACAGTTTATACACACAATCACCATCAACCTAATAAGAACATACTAACGAAGTCAAAAAACTGAAAGACAATGTTTAAATTAATAGAAAAGGAACATAAAAATTTCGATAAAAATTAGCAAAATGTGAATTGAGAAGTCTAAAGGAAGAACTAAGCACAGCAAAAAATAGATCTGCATAGTGAAAAGGAACAAAGGTCAAAATAGAGAAAACTCTTTTCTAGTGAATAGTCAAGGAAGAAGGGTTTCAAATCCTATAAAGTTTTTAAAGCATTAGAAAATGGGAGAGAAATCACAATTTTACTCCCCACCCCAAAGGGAAAAAAAACTAATCAACATTGTTTCAGGGGTAAAAAGTTAACACCTGAAATCTCGAATTCTTCGACCATGCACTTCAAAAACTCCAAGTGCCCCATTCACCAGAGCAAATGCAAAACTTTCAGACGTGTCATCCTGAGATCCATCTGTGCTCGAACCCTCTTCTGAAGGAAATCAACATCACTCATAAGCTATTTTAATCTTACACAAAAAGGGAAGGAATCATTAATTCTAGATTAGCAGCTATGCTGATAATGTCTAGGCACTTTAAGCAAACAACTAACTTGAATCTGAAGAGGATGTTTTTGATAGTTTGGATGCTTCATCTGATGCCCCAGATGATTGATCTTTAGAAGGACGCGGAACAGTTGGAAGAGTCCATTCTAATACCGTAAATGGAAGAGCTAATGATCTAAGCTACATAGAGAGAGAGCAACCATTATAAATACCCAGAAAAGAATATATAGTGCCAACCAAAATAAATAACAATTATACTACAGATATCAGAATTAACCTTCCTAATTTAAAAATAAAGAACACTTTATAAAGCAGAACTTTGAAATTAAAAAAGAATAGTGAAGTCAAGACATCAATCATGAAAACAGGAAATTAGCTTGTGATAATCAAGTCCTACTCATAATCATAAAGGAAACATTTGCAGACAAAAGCAGGGTAGAAGAGGGGGAAAAGGGGCAACAGGTAGACTCGGGAAAATATTATTTAAAGTGGCAGGGGTTTTTAAGTACATAAAATCAACTTACCATGATGGGATTTTTAGTCATTGCCCAAACCTCGACAGGTGCGTCACGAAACAAAATTAGAAGATACCTGAAATATTGTGGATATCAAACTATTGAAAACCATGACGTAATCACAAATTTATCTGTTAATGTAGGGTGAAAGTAAAGCAAACAGTTCCAGTAGACCCGATGGAAATGAAAACAAAACGGACATGAAAGAAGCAATTTTTTTTAAAAAGAAAAATTAAACACTCAAACTGGTCGCTAACACCAACAAAAGATAGGGTTTGAGTCCCAAAAGTCCCATCATCAGCAAGGATTACAACATTATACAAGACAACATTTTGCATAACCAGCCAGGGAAATGTAACATTTACTAAGATCTTAAAGGTAGGCAACACGAAGCATATATACCTGAATTAAAGTATGATTCCATCTTGCTAGTACAAAATTGTTGATATGACTAGAACATTAGGGCTTACAAGTTTTGTATTAACACATCAGTATAGCAAGAGAAATAGAAAAATGTGCTACCAAAAGAAGATTCAGAAAATAAACAATCAAGTAAATGATAATAACAAAAGTTTAGCTTTGAGATTCACCTTCCAGACGAAGATGTTCTCAAAGCTCTTATTGGTGCACGTTCAGGCTTTTGCATAACTCGGAACATCTTGTTAAGGCCACTTCGAAGGCAAGTAACAACTAGCTTGTTAATATATCCTCCGGATTTTTCATTAGCCTGAGTCCAAAAGCATATGCATAACAATTGAACAATGATGAAAAAATACTTTAAAAATCATTAAGCTTATCTTGCAGAGAGATAAGACGCAAATAATTACCAAAAAGGAAAAAAGAACTGCAATAGAAAGAAACAAACTATGCAGGGAATTAACATAAAGAAAAATCTGTTTAGACATAAGTATTGAATTATATACCTGAGTATAAGAAAATGAAACCAGTCTGGAATTTCCTAGCCATCGTAGTCCCCTAACAACACCATTATGTACTGATAAACTTGAAGCCACGGCATTGGCTGAAACATCAACAACATCTATTGTCCCACTCTGTGTTCCCAAAGCAACCAGGGGAACAGCTGCTGCTGGATAATTTCCTCCACCTTCACATAAAATTATTTCATTAATCAACACAGGAAGCATGGTACACATAATAACCTCCATATAAGGGTACCTATATTTGAACAAATATACAAGTTGGTGAGAAGATAAACTAACGGGCCAGGGTAGCTGTTAGAGAAGGGGTTGGTACTGCCAACATAGTCACTGTTGAAGACAGAAGCTGAAGCTGTCCAACTAAGCTAATCTGCATTAGAAAATTAGAAAGAAAAAATGAAGTCAGTCAACTTCAAAAATTTGAAACCAACACAGGAAATCCAAATAGGTGCTATCTAGCCCTTAGATGCTGTTTTACAGCAAAGAAAAGTCAGGATTCAGATTATCACATAGATCATAACTCATAAGTCAAATAATAAGAACTCAAACCCCAAGTTTGGGATATTTGATCCTACTATCTGCCTCTTGCAAAAAAAAAAACAAAAAAGCATTGAAATGTTCACTTCAGTGCAGGACAAATGATAGCAGGAGCTTAATTACAAATGACAAATATTATTCTTTTGCGTCTTTCTTTAGCTTCTTTATTTTCTTGGAAGGCAGAGTACATTGGGAAGAATGGCTATTCAAGGCTCGCTAATACAGATAAATAAACAGGGCCAAAATAAACAGCAAAGAAGACTGCCATAATCCTTGCATGTATGACTGTATGAGGGCACACAAGTTCTATATATGCATACACTCAACAAATGTGCAAGGATTAATATTCACAATATGTCTCACTTGAAAAGCACAAATTGATTACTCTTCAATTAGATGCTAAATTGAAGGTTCTACAATCTGCATCATTATTTATTGATTTCATTGTAAAATTGTAATTGCCTGCATCATGTGTTTTGACGTGTTTAATTTGAATTCCTGTAACTCATGTTTAATGTCCTTCTCCCATTGGTAGCCAAACTTGATACAGGAGAGATGGCCTAGAATATGCTAGGTAGAAAATCTGGAGTTAACCAAAAGACAAGGATATTCTAGGAATGGGATTCATAACTGAAAATATAAGTTGTTCTTCATTTTACATTACACATAGCAAGCCCTCTCATAGGCAAAATAAACTTGACTAACCACCTAACATTTCTCCAAAACTTGATTAACCCATGCTGTAGGAGCTATCAATTAGGAACGGGCAGAGCTGGCTTAGGCAATTTAAATTTAGTTGCACATTGACAAATAGCTGGCCCAACCCAACCCAGCCCTTCACAAACTGGCCCACTAGCCCACTTTTTTAAAAAAAGTTACTTCTCAAGAATCATAACCACATCAATCAATAATATGAAAACTAACATCTATATAAAATGTAACTTTCTTTCCTACCATATTCTTGCATTTATCATACTCTTACTGTCTTGCATTAACTTATTATAACAGTATAAATCACCTTAAAATCACCTAAGATGGCCCAAGAAATTCTCATAAAGAAAATTGTGTTAAATTCAAGAATCAGCGTATAATTATCATTGAACCATGTTGGCCTTGCATTAGTTTTCCTCCAATTGAAAAGAAAACTCAATCTTGAGCTTTTAGGTTGATCCTGAAATCTTCCAGAGCATATATATTGAAGAAGTAGAACATTTTTATTTGTTCCCCAAATTTCAAACAACTAAGATTCATCCGCATGAATCCTTGACTGATTTGGTTGATCAAATGTTAAATGGAATTTGAGTAGAACAAAATCAACAGATCAAACCTAAGGAAATTACTGGAATGCATAACCAAATTTGATGTTGAAAAGATCACGGGTCATAAAAGTTACTTCTTAAACTACTCAAGAAGTAAACCTGATTTAAATATAATAAAAATGCTTCTTCCTCCAAAAAGTTAGCTAGACTGGCAGACTGTTGGAGATATCTAATCTCACATATTATCCCCCATTGATTTCATTAATTGGTTTCCTTAAAAATATACCATTTATTTACCCTATCCCAACCCATACCATTTTAGTAGCAGATCCAATGTAGGACTGTAGGTTACAAAGTATGGACTTACCTTCATTGAAATTTCTTCCTGGCCAAAGACTGAGGTCTGCAAGCGGCTTCTATTATCATTGAAACGCTCCCGTTGCCTGCCTGTGTTTAGGCCCCGTCCACCAGCAGAAGATACTGAGGTGTTAGAGTTGGCCCCAGGATGTGATACCGTATGGTCATTGTTGACAAAATCTAACTTCTTATCATTTTTTTGGGTGTCTGCTTGCCCTTCAGCAGTCAAGAGCCAGTTCCAAATTTTTCCATCGTCAGAAATGGAAATCAAATGTATCTTAGAAACAATATTAGACTCATAACAAAAATCAAAAGGATTATCAAAATCCTCACGAAGGTAAGGAGAACTTGGTACATCAGAATAATTCTTGCCAATGTTCTGAAGTATGGAATCTGATTGGCATAAAAGGACCGAGAGTATTGAAGGAGAAGGGACAGAGGTACCAATTGATGGCATCAACTCTTCCAATGAGTACATAATGTGTACCTGTTCCCCACTGTGATCACAAGCAGATAAGTATAACTCTTAGTTTCAGAATTAAAAAATAGCACATGTGAGTTAGTATATCAATAGGAATCACAAGACCATTAACATCCAGAAATGAACAGGAAGGAAAGGACTGAGAGACCAGAAGTGGATGCTAAGATATTTTGGCATCGAATACTTTGTGCACACCCATTGCCCAAAAGTGAGCTTGAAAGGTCAAATGAGATTAAGAGCCCATTTGTTCGTGTTTTTTATTTTTAGAAAAGCAATTTTTTAAATTAAAAAATATGATAATTATGCAAGTTAAAAACAAAAACTGTTCAGTGCTTAGCTTAGAAACTAAAAGAAATAGCTTCAGAGAAAGAAAAAAAAGTTATAACCAAAAAGTATCATAATTTTTTAAAAATCCTAAAATTTGTGGAGCACAAAGTTCTTTATATAAAACAGAACAAACCCAATATGGTTACTGAAACAGCTCAAAAAAGGAAAATACACATATTAAGAAAGCCATCTTCACCATCTTATAATCTTATCCTTTGATCATTTAACCACGTCACTTAAAAGTGATTCAGTTCTCATGGGAAGGGAGGGCTAGCATCAAATAAGGAGAATCTCACACAAAATGCCAGCATCTTCATACAGTTGTCTTAAATACAAAGAACTAAGTATTTTTTACACTTACAGCAACCAAAATTTGACCCAAAAAAATGCAATAACAAGCTAAATATATAATGAAAGCTTCTGCTATTTTATATCAAACGGATATATCCTGTATATATACGAACTGTCAAAGCATCTTTCTCTTACTCTCTTGCAACCACCAAATATACCTAAACTGTACTACACACTGTATTTGCCAATGCACGAGTGAACTTTGCCTATATACTCATCTAAATTCTAAATTCGGGGTAAAGGTAAAAACGCTTACGGTTTCCTCCTCCATGTGCTGAGCTTGCCATCAAGATGAGCACAGTAAATCCACTCGTTACTCGGATCAGGCAACACGTCGAGAAACTTGCCGCAACCACGCGGTAGCGCGGTGTTAAAAACCACCGTCTCATACTGCAAGTCAAACACCACCAACTCCCTCGGAAACGTGACGAACAGAATGTGCCTCCACTGCTGGGAGAAGGCGAACTTCGCGGTATAGAGCGGAAACGCGGCTGCCGCGGGCGACGCCACGGAGGCGGCAGACGATCCGCCGGCAGCGTCTCTCTCGAGCTTAACCAATTCACTGGAATCGGTCGGAATCTGAAGCTCCTTGATGACGACGGCGTCCTCGGAGTCTCCGAGGAGGACGATGGACAAGAGAAAGCCGCGGAGGCCGACGGCGCAGATGCGGCGCGAATCGAAGGGATCGCGGCGGATGCAGGAGAAGTATTCAGGCGAAGCGTCGTATTTCCAAACGCAACGTCCGGTGGAGGCGTTGTAGAGAGAAAGAGTGGAAGGACCGTTAATCGCGGCAAGGAGGTAGGAATCGGGGCGGGCCTGGGCCCAGCAGAGGTCCTGGACGCCTTGTTTGGAGTCGGTGTCGAACCAGAGGAGGGCGGACTTGAGGCGGAAATCGAGGAGCGCAATGCGACCCTGGCGGTCAGCGGCGGCGAGGAGGAGGTGGTTGGAGGAGGGTTCAGAGGAGAGGAGGTGGCGGCTGAGGGGGAGGGGGGACCAGCGGAGGGCAGTGACGAAGGGCGCGACGGAGGAAGGTGGAGGAGGGATGGGGAAGGAGGAGAGTAACTGCATGGAGCGGGTGTCGACGATGGAGATGGAGCTGCCGGAGGGGAATGCCATGAGGCCGTGAGGGCTCAGATCTGCGGATCCGAAGTTGTTGCGGCTGGATGGGCCTGGGAGCATGGATTCCCATGACTCTTGCGGTTGCGTTGTTACTGTTGGTGCTGCTCTCGGACTCGCCAGCATCCTGCACACTTCACTCCGATTTTGATCCAGGGGGTCCAGTGCAAGCGCGAAAGCGTGTTTTTGTTGCCTTTGATCGTTCGCTTCTGATTTCCGGTTTTTACTTGCTACACAAATGAAATGGAAATCGTTGAGTACCTGTTGTAATAGCATTGAAGTCCCCTTTGAGCATTTTCAAAAAAAAAAAAAAAACCCTTTAATTTGCCTGTTTCTATTTCTCTTTTTAACAAGGGTTCTGTCTAAAATTCTAAATCGTTAAGGAATTTAAAATAGAAAATATTTATTAAAGAATATACTAGAAATCGCATATAAATGTATTAGTGAAGAGGAAAATATTCTTTTGTTAAAAATGTTTTCTTTCAAATTATTTTTAAATAAAATATATTTACTGTAAAATTATGTATGAAAAGATTGTTCAATTTTATAATGTTTATTTATTTTAAATTTTATTTAAAGTAACTTTTAATTGAATAAAATTATTTTAAAAAATTGACATGTTATTAAAATTAAATTCAAAATTTTAATGAGTTTAATTTTTATGCAAATATTAATGTAAAGATTTTATGATTTAATAATTAGAAAATCACTTTAGTAATGACTTTGAAAATAACTATTAACAAACATCAATAATTTTATTACATGTAATAATTTATTATCAAATAATACCGTAAAAAACTTGTACTTTCAGTATATTTTAATACTACTAATTTTTTAAAATGATTTTAATTTGTTCTACAAATTTATCTTTTAATTCTCTTATTTATCAGGTAAAAAATATTACAAAATTTCAAAGTTTTTAATATTTAAAATTTAATTTTTATATACTTTCAATTTTACAATATTAACTAATAAATATAATTTTATCAATATGAGTTTTACAATGAATATTATAAAAACCAACAAAATTATCGTCTATAATAAATTATAATTAAATAATACTCTATATATAAATTATTTATTCATATATTTATTTTTTATTTAATAATTTTTTTATAAAATATCAACATCATCAATATAAAGGTATATCATTCCTCAAGTCATTTGTTTTCTTCGTTAAGTTTTGAAAATGAAAATGAGTGACAATGTAGTGACACGTTTGTTATTAAATGAATATTAATATTAATTCATTTTCCATCTTTTTTGTTGGTAAGTGGTAACCCACATGTAAAGTCCTAAGTCTAAACCTCTTGTGCTTTTGCCCCCTTTTCCCCTGCACATATGATCAAGGGCGGATTTAGGATTCTAAAGAAGGGTGGACACTCAATAATTCAAATACATATAAAGTAGAAGTTGACATGAATTTGCTTTTGAATATGGTCTTACATCAGTTGAACTATAAAGAAAAAAAATTGATGTGTACCTGTTGACTGTTGACTGTTGAGTAAACGGAAGCGCAGAAATGGTCTTACATCAATTCCTCATCACAAGAATCTTCTCCCTCATGGATTGTCAACTCTCCAACCTCTTCCATTTGATCAAAAGAACCTACAATAAAAAATTACAACACTCAGAACAACTTCACTCTTAGATATACAAGTTGAAAGCGTTGTTGTAACACCCTGAAATTTCGGTAACTTAAAATATATGTCTGATGTATTCCTTGTATGATTTGATTAATTTATTAATTAGGATTAGTTGAAATATTATGTGAATTATCCATGTACCATTGTTTGGTGTAAATGTCAAGTATGTGAAGTTTGTTCGAGTTGCGTTGTAATTGAGTGATTTCGAGTTTGACCTGAAAACCTATTTCAGTAAAATAACCATTCTGGATAGGTTAACCATTGGATCGCCCTCACATTTTAAAGATAGGTTTCTAACTCATATATGTAACTATTTACCGTTGGGATTGTCAAAATAAGGTCTGGAATGTGAGAAATTACTTTTTCATTGAAGTAGAAAATTCTAGAATCTGATCAGCTCGCCCAGGCGAATTTTGCAGGCACTTTTGCTCGCCTGGGTGAGTGAAGGCGGTGATAAAAACGTACCAGCAGCCATAATCACGAAAACGAAGCTTTCTTCCTTACCCAAACCTTCCCCCAACCTCCCACCACCATCCTCCACCACCCAAGACCACCAGTGACCATCACGGACCGTCGTTGCTTGCCACGAGACCACTGCACGGAGAGGAACCCTTCAATCGGAGCGGAATCTTTGAAACTCTTCTCGAAGTTTTGGTAGAGAAAGAAGCTCCCAATCCTCCTTTCTTGGTTTCCTTGAGGTAATCTTAGTTTCTTTTGTCTTCTTCTAGCTAGTTTAAGCCTCTCTTGATATCTCTTATGATTCGAGTACCATTATTGGCTGTTTATATACTTCCTTTGAAAAACCCTTTGAAAATGAGATGTTGTAAAAGTCTCATTTTTATGAAACTGATATCATTTTTGTGATTCTTGTTGAACCCTGGTCACATTGGTGTGATCGAAATTTCAAAATGATGTCTTTTGATGTGGACTATCAAACCACAATTTTAGCGTATTTTTAAATTTGAGTAGGTATTTGACCCCGAATGCTAACGTTAGCCTTGTTTTTGAAATCTATACTAAATTTTCTTCAATTTGGTATATAGAGATCTGCGTTTGAGCCAAAGCACGTGAACTTGAGAGATCCCAAAATAACGTTTCAATGAGCTAACAGAGAAATCTAGATAGGTAAGGGGAGTTTATTATTTAGTTATAGTTTTGGTACCATAGTTGGGGGTCAGGGAGTCCAACTATAAGGATATCTGTCTGTCCATGCTATGTGCTGGTTTTCAAATAAAACTAAGTTTTTAACTAATGGGATGTGAAGCTTTTATGATTAATGGGTGATGATACTTGTGTGTGCTCATTTTCAAAGCAAATGATGTTTTTAACTAATAGGATGCTGTGTATTTATTACTGATGTTGTAGATGACAGTGAAATTGAGATACCATGGAAATGATTGATGATGTTTACGTGATTTGTGATGATTTAGATGAGGTGATGCTTATGTGATTGGTGATGTCTGAATGAAATAATGTTCAAATAAGATATATGTTTATTGGGTTAATGATATTGTTGTTGTAATGGAAAAGGCTTAATTACAGAGGAGACTTTGCCCAAAATTTTATAATATGTTTTCCTATTTAATTCTTTATTAAATTTTAAAATGGGCATAAAAGTATGTTTTATATATTGTAGTCCTCCTTTTTAATTTACAATTTTCCTAAAAATATCAGTCTTGTGATATGATGAATTGTGAATGTATGAAATTTGGGTTGTCTGAAGACCTGGGGAATGTGAATCTCAAGCATATGTATTATCTATAGATGTGAAATGTGATTGCTTGTGATGCCGTTGATGATATTGAAATTGAGATGCCATTGAGGTAGTTGATGATGTTCAAATGAGATGATATTGATATGCATGATGATGATATTGAGATGATATGATGCTGAGGTTGATAATGACATTGATGAGAGATAATGTTGATGTGAACAATGTCATTGTGTGTGGATATACATGGATACCCATGGGGGGTGTATGACGGGTTACCCTTGCGATGAAGGATTTGTTCCTAGCAAGGTCATACATTGATGGTGCCCATGGTTATAGGCTATGTATGTACATGTGGGATGCAATGACCGGTTGATTACCCTAGCGAGGATGGATTTGTTCCTAGCCATGGTCAGTGCATCGGTGAGCCCACATTGGTGTGTTACGTATGTACATGGGGGGTGCATGACGGATTACCCTTGCGAGGAATGATTTGTTCCTAGCCGGGTCATGCATTGATGATGCCCATGTTTCATACTTCATTTATATGTTTGGAATTATAATGAAGGCACACGCATACCTGTGGGTTTCAGTGGGCTGAAAACGCAGGTACTAAGGGGTCATCAGGTTTGGAATTCCCTTGCGACACTGGCTTATCACCGGGTGGGGGAATGACTAGTGCACGACAGGGTGGCCCTGATAGGCGGTGAATCATTTTTCCTATGAGAGACTATTTCCGGGATATGGTAGCACGTCGCATGCTAATAGATGAGTCAGGTGCATGCATCATTCTATACATGAATGTTTGAGTTATGAAATGCATTGGATGATTGGTTTATTGAGTGTGTATTGAAATCATGGATTTTTGTTAATGATTGTGATGAGTAATGTTGTTTCCTTCCAATTACTGCTATTTGACGTTGTTGGTTTTATATAATAAACTCACCATTGCATTTGTTGTACCGTGTGGTTGGTACCTGTGATGATCGCGAACTTTCGTTTGTGTGAGCAGATGAGCAGTAGTAGGTGACCTTGGAGGGAGATCTTCTTTTTGGGTGGAGCCGCCAAGCCAACGTGATGACATTGGATTTCTTTTTGGAGAAAGAGTTGTGTTTTGTTAATCAACTCTTTCTTAGTTAGTTCTTTGACTTTTTGTTAGATATGTAATTTCAGGTGTATATACATGTAAAGCTAAAGGAAGTTCTAACATGTGGATGACATGTACTGATTTTATATATATGTACATATGTGTTTAAATATGTAATTGTAATACGTGTATGATAATTGTATTATCGTAAAAAAAAAGTTATCATCATTTTCATAATCAAATTAATGAAGTTTTTAATTAAAAATTAAATTTTTTACTGTAAGAGTTATTAATATAGTAGCGACGAGGCGGGTCGTTGTACTGTTTCATTTCTAATCATATTTTTTGATTATGCAACAGAATATTCCATTATAACAAATTGATAGAAAGAAGCCACAAGTCAAATAGTTAAAACAGATTAAAGCAAGATAATGAATGTAATTTTTTTAATCAGTAAAAACAAACACAATGTGAATCACTGAATCTAGGAGCATGAACCTATAATCACAATTTTTTTGTAAGCAGCTTATTACTTTTCCCCTTTATTCAATCTCACTTTCAAAGACCATCAGTCACAAATCAAAATGTATCCTCAAAAGCGTGAACAATCTCTTATTACTTGTATGACAAGCTGAGTTTATCCAGTGCCACAATATAACATTGTATCACCATATTTAAAACCGAGTCAACAATCTCATGCCAAGCATCAAATTGAATTAGAATGCTTAAAATCACAAATAAATCTTTTGTGTTTAGCTATAGGTAGTAGAGACGTAGTTCCCCTGCATCCTGCATAGCGAAGCACAACTAACTCCCAAGTGATGAACCAAAACCATATCACATTAGACAGAACATAGAAGTTTACCTAACAAGAACAAAAGAACTAAAGTCTTTGCTCTTCAAGCATACAATCTGAGACTTCCAAATGGTCCTATTTTTTTAATACCAAAAAAAAATTAGAAGAATGGCCAAAACCAAAATGTTTCAGAATCTATAGAAAGCTGAGATTTTAATGTGAGTGGGTGGAGAGACAAAAAGAAATTGAAGAAGTTCCTTCAACCCAGTACAATGCTTCCAATTGGGTAGCTAAATTAGAACTCCATTACTCATTTACTCTTTAAAGAACCAAGCTTTTTTGTCATTTTGTTTCAAATATATTGATTTTAAATATGGTCTTATAATCAATTGCATGTTAAACCTTGGAATATTTTTCCTCTATTTCTCCTTTATAAAAAACCTCAAATGAATCTCGTCAAATTGTTCTCCATTAGCAGGCAGGCACAAAATAAAACACTAAATAAATTGATTCATTATATAAAATGATGTGTACCTGTTGATTGTTGAGTAAATGGAAGCGCAGCCCCAGTGAAGAACCCAGAAGCCTAGAAACTGGAGTGCCAAGCGTGGAACACAGCTCGAAGTCGGAGGTGTTGGCGTGCCACGTGTTACGCAAGGAGACTCTGGAGGTTGACAGTGGCGGTCCTGGTGGAGGAGGAGCAGAATGCGAGAGGGAGCAGTCGAGCAAAGCAGAACAGAAGAGCAGAATTTAAGGGCATTGGATATTTTTGTAAATTTTTTAAAAATTAAGGGCATTTTAGTAATTTCATGCCAAAATTTAAGGGGGGGCACTTGCCCCCTTTCTCTTATACGTTGGTCCGCCCATGCATATGGCCACACCCTACTATAGGCTTTTGTTTTTTATTTCATTTTATGTTCCTTCGCGTTCAAGTTCATTTTTAAGAGTAAATGTTTATAGACTATTTAGAACTCACATAATTGTACTATTAATGTTATTGATTACCATATATTTACAATTTTCGGTCTTCAAATACTAATTCCAATTTCTAAAGTTAATTCCTTAATGGTATGTTAAGCATCAGACAACACAGTAAAAAAGAAAGAAACACAGTCAAAAGCTAATGATAGGTAACCACTAAACCAATATCTAAGCACCAACACAATTTTACTACTAAACATATCGATTACTATATTTGCTTTACTATTAATTTTGAAACCGAAAGATAATGTTATGCACTTACACAATCACCAAATCAATGAACTCTATTTTGCAATTAGTGTAATTGTTCAATTGTATCAAGCTCATCAAAAGTGATAAAAAGGTTCACCTAAAATTCACAGTTATCGTTATGATCTTTGTATTTGAGATATTATTAGCTTGGATGTTTTATCGACAATTATGATTTTATCCTCATAAAAAATGTCTCGATGGATTGAAAGGAGAAAATATCTGTAAACAACCCATGGTTTCAACTCCTAAACAATATGAAATTTTGTGAATACCAAAACAATCAAGACTTTGTGAAAGGTAAAATTGATTTTGCATGTTATCTAAACACACTATCCATCAATTAGTGTAGCATAAAGACAACTCTTCTACCCTTGCATGCCAAAACTTTCTTTCAGCTGCCTTCAAAATAGTGAAAATGTCATTCTTAACTATGGCAGAATAGGGGATATAATACAAGGTATTTATATGAGTCTAAGCTTGTCCATGTGAGATTTTCCACACCAATTTTCCTGAAAGCAAAGTGTTCATTGATCTGGCATCCCAATTGGACCACCCACATTACTAGGTTTGCTAATTGTTTTCAAGGACTAAACACAAGAGAATTACCTTCCCTTGACATTGATTGTGTTGCTCTGTCTATATATTATTACATGTAAACATAAGGAGCTAGAAATTATGCATCATATAGAAATTATGGAAACAACGGATTTGGCTAGACATGGTTGTGAACATTAGTCACATCAATAACATGAATAAATTATATAAACATTAATGTAATTTGATGCTCAATAATAGTCACATCAAAAACATTAATAGGATCTTTAAGAATTCATAAGTTTCACATTTAGTAAACAATGGTAAGGACATTAACCTTTGTCCATGGTTAATGACAGCAAGTTTTAATAACAACAAGGCTTGACTGAGAACTCTTTATGCAAAATGGCTTTTGACAGCGAATAGAATAACTTTTAACAACAAACTACCAACTAAGAACTTTTAATGCGGAATAGTTTTTCTCAATCTCTTCACATTCTAGGTCCTTTTTCGATTCTTGGTGGCAAAAACTCATAACCTTTTCTTAACGGGTAGAGATGAAGGGTTTTACCCTAGTCCTTTTATAACTGCTTCTATCAAGCAAGTTACTATATGGTCACTCAACAACCTTTATAATTGCTTCCTTAACAACCTCCCACTAATAAGGCCACTAATAAACATAATTATCTTTTAGTCCTTTTTATATTTGACTTGTTGAAATCACATGAGCCACTTCTAACGGATATATCTAACATTCTCCCACTTGGCTAATGTGGTAAACGCCATTACGTGATTATCCAAATATAAGACTTGATGTGCACATTCGGCTAAAGATCATCATACATTGGCTTCATCATAAGTCATAATTAGAAATAGAGTCAATAAGAGTCAAGGCGGTTCTACATTCTCGCATATTAGCATAGTTCCTTCCATGTAGTACCATATCAACTCTTTTTCCCAACATGATACTTTAAAGGAAAACATACAATAATGCCTTTTATAAAGACAAATTTTGTTGTTCAAAATATTATTCGTTCATGCATGTGAACATAAGTTTAAAAATAAAAAATTTCAAAAACTTACACATTATTGAATTCTAAGTGTCAATAAATAATAAATACTAATAGAACTTAACATTCGCTAGCAGACATAATGTCCATATTATACACATGACTAATGAATGTCTTGTGCAGTAATCCCTTTGTTAAGGGATCAATTATCATAAGATTGGTGCTGATATGCTCTATTGACACTATTTGTTTCTGAACTTCTTCTTTAACAACAAAGTATTTCAACTCCATATGTTTAGCACCCTTGGAGTATCTGTCGTTCTTAGAAAAGAAAACTACTACAGAATTATCACAATAAATTTTCAGCGGCCTATCAATATTGTTGACTATTCCAAACCCTGAAATAAAGTTTTGTAGCTATTTAGCCTGAACCATGGCTTCAAAGCTTGCCACAAATTCAGCTTCCATAGTGGATGTAGCAATTACTGACATGTTTCGCACTCTTCCATGATATAGCTCCTCCAGCTAAAAGATACACGTAACCAAAAGTGGACTTTCTTGTATCTATACATCCGACATAGTCTGAATTTGAATATCCAATGACTTCAAGGTTGCTAGATGTTTTGTAAGTAAGCATGTGATCTTAAGTTCCTTGTAGGCATCTCAGAACTTTCTTTGCAACTTTCCAATGATGCATACTGGGATTCCTCTAATAACTTCCTAACATTCCAACTGTAAAGTTAATATCTGGTCTTGTGCAAGTCTGAACATACATTAAACTCCCAACAAGAGATACATATGGAATTTCTTCCATTTCCTTTCATTCCAAATCATTCTTAGGACATTGTATGAGACTAAACTTGTCTCCTTTTTGAATTGGAACAAGCAATGATCAACATTTTTCCATATTAAATATCTTTAAAACTTTATTTATATATGCTTTATGAGACAAATCCAACAATCCTTCTGATCTATCATGATAAATTTCTATCTCTATCACAAAGGTCGCCTCACCTATATCTTTCATTTCAAAGTTACTAGAGAGAAACTCCTTGGTCTCATTCAAGAGCTTGAGATCATTAGTTGCAAACAAGATATCATCAACATACAAGATTAGAAATATAAATTTACTCCCACAAAACTTTAGATATATACACTGATCAACGATGTTTTCCTTAAATCCAAAAAAGACAATGATATCATTGAACTTAAGGTACTATTGTCTGGAAGCTTGTTTAAGTTCATATATTGACTTCTTAAGTTTACACACCATGTGTTCCTTTGCCTTTTCTACGAATCCCATTGATTGGTCCATATACACATCTTCTAAATTCCCATTTAGAAATGTCGTTTTCACATCCATTTAATGTAGCTCTAAATCATAATGAGCCACCAATACCATGATAATTCTTAAGGAATCTTTCTTAGAGACTGGTGAAAAGGTCTCCTTAAAGTCAACTCCATCCTTTTGGGTGAATCCTTTTGCAACAAGTCGGGCCTTGTGTCCTTGAGAGTTAAGTTTGGTCTTGAAGACCCACTTGCAACCAACTCTCTTACAACCTTCAGGTAATTCAACAAAGTCACATACTTCATTATGTTCCATGGATTGCAGCTCATCTTTCATGGCATTTAACCATTCATCAGAATTATCACAATTCACGACTTGTGAAAATGAAACTGGATCTTTATCTATTCCCAAGTCAAATTCATGTTCTAGTAGATAAACCACAAAATCATTAGGAATAATTGTTCTCCTTTATCTATGAGACCTCCTTAATGCTATTTGTTGTGGTTCTTCCACCATGGGTTCATACGGTTCATTCATTACAGCTTGATTGTGGTTAGTGGTATCATTCATGTGTTGTTCTTCATTATTGTTAATCAGTACAATAAAATGAGAAATAACACCTTTATTAGAGATGCAAGTTAATGGAATTTGCACTCTTACTTCTTGAATTTTCACTTTACGTGATGGTTCACTCCCAGTAACATCTCATTCCTCAATGAACCTAGCATTTCCTATTTCAACAATCCTTGTAGTATGATTAGGGCAATAGAATCTATACCCCTTTAGTCACATCAATAACATGAATAAACATGTAAATATTGGTCACATCAATACATGAATAAATCATGTAAACATTAATGTAATTTGATGCTCAATAGTAGTCAAATCAATAACATGAATAAAATCTTTTAAGAATTCATGAGTTTCACATTTAGTAAACAATGATGAGGACACTAACCTTTGTCCATGGTTAATGACAACGAGTCTTAATAACAAGTCTTGATTGAGAACTATTTATGCAAAATGACTTTTGACAATGAATAAAATGAGTTTTGACAGCAACCTACCGACTGAGAACTCTTAATGCAGAATAGTTTTTCTCAATCTCTTCACCTCTTATTCTAGGTCCCTCTTCAATTTTTGATGAGAAAACTTATAACATTTTCTTAATGGGGCAGAGATGAAGGGTTTTACTCTAGTATCTTTATAACTGCTCCCATCAAATAAGTTACTGTATGGTCCATTAACAACATTTATAACTGCTTCCTCAACAACCTCCCACTAATCAGACCATGAATAAACAAAATTATCTTTTAGCCCTTCTTATATTTGACTTGTTCAAATCACATGAGCCACTTCTAACGGATATATCTAACAAGGGTTTCCTAGATTTGTTCAAATCATTGTCCAACGTACCAATCTCTTTTAATGATCGAGTTGAATGCAAAATGTCCTTCACCAATGCACGTGAATTACTTCCAACAATGAAGTATAATTACTAACACCAAAACTCTGTGAGTCAAACTAATAAAATTTATTACATTTTGTTAGATAATTGAGTTTTTTGATATGTTTTTAGGAGTTTGATTTATAATCACATGTATGGAGAAAAATTATGGAAAAATACAATACTTATTTGAGTGATTTCTATGCAATTGTGTGAAGATACATAATGTGTACAAGTGTTCCGTTGAGTTTGATTCAATGAAGAGTAGACTTATATATATGTTTTTTCACCTTTGAAGGAGCTGCATATGAAAGACAAAAGTTATTGAATTGACAATCAATGCTATTTCAAACATAAGAGCAAATAGTTAGGCTATTTTAGTTATGGAAGTATGGTGTTATAGTTTAGCGTAAATATTCTATGGAGTTGGCGAGTGTGGCAGCTCTCAGTGGATGTTATGATGTTATGGCAGCGGTGGCCACTTGTAAGTATATTTTGATTTTGATTTGATGATCAATTTAGTGAAAGTTTTAGTCTTCAATAGTAATGGAAAGTGTGAGAAATTTAAATAAAAGGAAAATAATTTGTTATCTTTGTTTTTTTTTGGCAATACAGACTCCAGATACATCAGTCATCACCAACCAGGAAAGGAAGGAAGGCACAAAATAAAAAATTCTACTTGGTTGGTGATAGAGTGCTTTTAGTTAAATTTTTGTCTATCATTCTTAGCCTATTTGACTTCTCTTGGACCTTTATTTTCCTATTCTAATTCAGTTTTTGTCTTAGGTAAGTAAGTGGGCTTAATTGCTAATTGTTGCGTATTTTTGGATTTTTGCTCACTTGACATATCTGACTTGTGCAGGACCTATAGAGTGCTATGGAACTCCAAATGGAGCGTTCTAGGAGTCCCTGGAAAGATAACAAAAAGATCTACAAGTTTGCTAGAAATAGCCCGAGGCCAATTCTGTCATTTGGAGGGTCATTTTAAGCTTCGAAATCGGAACCTTTACACTTGTTATTATTTCTTTTCTTTAGTTTTTAGAATCAAAAACTTGTTCTTCATTTTCTCTCATTTGTTCTTCATTCTTCTTCATCTTCTTCATTTTCATTTTGCTATTCTTCCATTTTTCTGCACTTAATTCATGGGGCTTTCCTTGGTGATCATCATGGAAGGCTAAATCATCACTCAATCCAAGGATCTAACCCAAGCAAGAAGGGAATTTGAGTTCTGGTTTAGTATTTCAAATTCTAAGTGAATGTTCACTTTCTTCTTCAATTGCTATTATGTTTTCATGATTATGAATGCGTTTAGAATTGAAAGCGGATTAGGTTATGGATTCATTGCCTAATTTCGAATATAAATCACAAATTAATTGGATGATATTTCAATTAGGGTTTGTGGTTTCAATTAATTTAGGGGTTAATTCGATTGAACTGCTTCTAATGAAATTGAAAGAACTTTCACAGTAGGATAAATTTCTGAGAACGATAATGATTTGAATAGCTTGGTTTGGTGAATTGGATTGATGCTCTTTAATCTGTTTTACATTACTTGTTATCAATTCTGTTAGTTTCTGCATTAATCTTTAATCGTAGTTTGTGTTTTTGCAATTTTCATTTAGCGCATACAAACTGTTTGATAAAAATTCCCCCATTATTTACTAGTGAATTGAAGTTGAAACCATATTGATTGTGTCTCTGAGTCGACCTAGGTTAATCCTGTGCTACAGAATTAGCTTAGTTTAATTGTTTTGAAACCACGCGACAAACACTTATCAGTTGGTGATAGAAAAAAATGGATTTTATAATTATATCTCCCATAAATTAGAGACAATTACTTAGCCTTAATTCCTTAATTTTTATCTTGTTTTTTAAAGAATAAAATATGTTTTCAATTCCTATAATTTTGATGAAATTTTTTAAAAATTTAAGAATTAAATTGATCAAAATTAAAGTATTATTATAATATCAATTTTATAGATAATATACGAATTGAAAATATATTTTATTCCTTTTTAAAGAATGTGACACTATTTTTTTTTAACAAAACAATAAACATTTTACATTTTTATTGGGCTTGATCTGGTTCGGCCATAGTGGGCTTGAAGTCAGTCCACAACATATGCTGGCTCAAATTATAGAGTACATCTATTTCAGTTGAGGTGAAAAAGAAGAGAGAAAATAGATATTGCGGTATTATTTTATTTCAACGGAATACGGGAAGACCTAATGAAAACGAAAGTGATGATAGTGGGAGATAAGAAAAAGAAAAGCATTAAAAGTCGGACTCAGAAGGAGAATGAAGGTAGTGATGCATACACAATTGACAAATAAAAGGGAATACTTGAAGAATAAGACGTAGACGAAATTATTGACAGTTACACAAAATTACAAAGATCAAGAAAATGCGTCTTAATAAAAAGTATCAAATCATATCACAATTTACGCATAAACTATTTCCTTTCAGTTTTTGTTCAAATCTTGATTTTGGAACTGGAAACGACTTAAAACCAAACACCACAAGTCATTGGAGCGAAACACAGTCCACTGAAGTTGAGTTTAATGTAATAAAAACATTTTATTGATTTAGGATACTATCCCCTATAACTATTATATTGGAGGAAATAATTGTTATTTTTAATTTTTATTTAAAAAATGTTTAAATAAATAAACATTTATTTAAATAAATCAGACGAAATATATACTTATTCTTATATTACCACATAACATTTTCACAATTTTAACATTTATTAGAACCTTTGTAAATATTTTTTATCAAGTAATATGTGATGAATTCCCCCACGATATTTGTAAATATATAATAGCTTAGTAGAATGTGTTGTTTTGGCTGTTGATGAGTTCGGTATCAACTTAGTTAAAATTGTCCTCTTCAATTTATTGTAACATAACTTTGAGTTTTGATTAAAAAAGTGATATGTGATATATAATGACGTCAATATATTTCTAAATTAATTTTGAAATGAAGAAAGATGGTTAATACCAAATGTATATATAATAATGATATTATCTACTAGAATCTGGAACCATCGACAGATTTTTTATTATTATTCTTTTTTTTTTTTTCAAATCAATATCTATTCTATAGTTGGTGTGTGCTGCAAATTTGTAAGTAGCGTGGCTTTAATTGATTACTTTATTTTTGAGAGAATCTAGTATCCCCTTTAATTGATAACATGGTTTCCCAACTTGAATTTTCACGGAAATAGAAATAAGAAAAATGGAGTCAATAGACGAAATGAAAAAGAGTGATTAGCCGAAGTTGGGTTGAGAATCTCCGCATGTAGCCAAGTGACGGTGAGGAGTGGCGTGGGAAGTTGCTTTCCTCGCCACATTTGTCTTTAGCCTTGGTACTATTTAGCTTATACCCCCGCCATAAATGCATCAAAATGAATTGAAAGGCAACAAAAGTTGGTACAATCCCTACTACTACCAACACCATCACTGATATGACATGCATGATGCATTTGCTCACATCCTGGCCAAGTAAAAAAAATAACATAGCCAAACGAACAAAATATCATATTTTCATTTGTGTGTAGTGTAGACTTGGGATCGAGGTAAAGCTGTGTAGTGTCAAGTGTGTGTGGATACTGATTAGCCAGAGACTAGCGTATCCCTTTCAATTGGGGTAGTACCCATCACAATTATTTATTGCTAATTTAGTGGTTGGCAGATATGGTAAAAGTGTGTATTATTTTTTATGTACACACCCCAAAATGCTACTAGTTTGAATGTTGTGGTCCTAATCACCCCTGCAGTAAAAATCAACATTTAATAATAACCCAAACAATCGTCACACATTCAAATTTTTTTTGGACACAAGTATTCCTGTTGTTCCCACCATATCTGTTTAAATTTATTTATTTTTGAAGTTTGTCTGGTAACTAGTTATATAAATTGAAATGTCAAATGTGTACTTTGGAGTTTAAGGAACATAAAGTACCAAGTAGAAACAGGGAAGTGTGAGGTGAGGGTGAGGAGGATATTACTCACCCACTGTTGAAACATTAGGCTTCTTTTTTTTCAAGTACTGTACCCCCAAAGAAAAAAGATAGAAGTTGGAAGTGGGATGCTCGAGGCTTACATAAAAACTGAAAAAGGAGTTTGGCTTTGTGCAGCCGTTGTCAAGAGTGGACGTGACATGAGAGAGTGGGGAAGGCCCATGCAGCGTCAGTGTCATGCCGAAGGCTGTTTTTATCACATAAAGGGAATTATTTACAGCGCTGAGGGTGCAGAATGTACCCGTTTACCCATCAATGTGTTCACTGCACATTATAAATATATAGTATATATCTTCCTAAGTCATAAATAAATCAATTTTACTAGACACTAGACACGGGTCAAGTTGACTCAAATACCGTAGTCATAGACATTAATTTCTACAAGGGCTGGACCTACCAATATAACAATTGAAAGAGCACCATATGCACGTTGTAGGTGGCCACAAGAGCCTAGCACAACCGAAATAACGATGTTTGTCCCCGGAATAAAAGCATGAGTCACTGTGAAACAAAAATTAACTCTAAGGGTAAAAAAAAAAAAGGGAGAAAGAATCTGAGTAGCTTTATTAAGGAAGAATAAGGGGGGAAACTGATGTAACCGGATTCTCTTGGGCTACTTTATAACGAAGTTGATATTAATAGTTATGTTTTGTCATTTTCCGTGCAGTGTTCATGCTGGTTGAAGGGTTGTGTTGTGTGTACGAATATGATGGCATTGGAGATGGATGTGCAATTATGTAAAAATAGATAATGCATGTAATGGTAAGGTAAAATAATGTTATGTAACAACAACCAACCCAATATTAAATATGGGTGAGGGCAGGGCAGGGCATCGGGAAGGGGAGAATTTTAATGGGGACTTTATTATACAGGTATTTTTTGATAGTAACCTAACTCTCTCACTTTCCTTTTCTCAAGAGGTGTGACCAGACCCCACCCCACACACAAATGAGAAAAGATTGAACACTACCATCAAACATACAAAAGACCATGGTAATGGTAAACCCTCTAAATTATTGGGGAAGACAAAAGAATGAGAAAGAAAGGTACCCTTTCTCTCGCTACTCCTACCCCAAACAAAACAGTCCCAATACAAATTGTGGAATGAGGAGAGAATGGCAAGACAAGTGAGTTGTATGAGTAGTAGTAGTAATTGACCATCAAACAAACAAACATAACCCCATCCCCATGTAATTGTTATTGTTTTTGTAGATAGATAAAGAGACTGAGTCAGTGAGCACTGCCACTGTGTTGTGTATATAGTATGTAAACTCCCCCCAACAGACAGACACGCCACTCAATTATTTCTGTCCATTTCTTCTTCCCATATTGTTCTCGTGTGTTGTGTGTGTCAGTGTTTTCGGGTGTGTGAGTCAGTGAGAGAAAGAGAAAAAAGAAAAGAAGAGTGTCTTGGGCGGTTTGGTTTGGGTTTAACACTTTCATTTCGAAGATGCCACGCCCAGGGCCAAGGCCTTACGAGTGCGTGAGAAGGGCTTGGCACAGCGAGCGCCACCAACCCGTTAGAGGTTCCATCATTCAGCAGATTTTCAGGTTTTGGGTTCTTCTCGTTTTCCCCCCTTTTTTCTCTCTCTCGCCCCTTTTTCGTGCTGGTGCATTCCCCTGACGCTATTGCACGCCATGTGTTTGATTAGGGTCGTCAATGACGCTCACAGTCCCGCGACCAAGAAGAACAAGGAATGGCAAGAGAAGCTCCCCGTGGTGGTTCTCAAGGCCGAAGAAATCATGTACTCCAAAGCCAATTCCGAGGTTTTTTCTCCTTTCACAAAATGCTTGCGGAATGTGGATTCTTAGATCTTTTCACTGTGTTGGGTGAAACCCCTTTTGCTTAATTTTTTTGTGATTTGGTTGCTTAGGCAGAGTACGTGAATCCTGATACGCTCTGGGACCGCCTCAATGATGCCGTCAACACAATCATACGGAGAGATGAGACGACCGAGACAGGAGACCTCTTACCCCCATGCGTTGAAGGTATTTCATTTTTTCATCTTCTGTGGATCCACTCTTAAGTGTCTGTCTCAAAATCCTATTTTTATGTGTCATTGTGTGGAGATTAGTAGCTTTGAGCTGCCGGTGATGTGTTTCTGTTTTTTTGGTTTACTGGGTCCATTCATTGGGTTGATCACAGCTGCACTTAACCTTGGATGCAAACCTGTGAGAACTTCCAGAAGTGATCGGCACAATAACCCAAGGACTTACCTTTCTTCAAGGATTCAACAACCGCTCTCTGTGCCTCCTAAACCTGTTGCTGGGAATCCCTTGAACTATGCCAAAGTCACAACTTCTGCTGTCTCACCAATTCCTGTGCCAGATTCTACCCACCAAAATAGAAAGCTCATGGGTTCCTCTAACTACCCTTTCTCAGAAGGCCTCCCTTGTGGTCATCACCAGCCATTGACAATGGAAGCTAGACCCTCATTGAACTTGGGTTCAGTTTACCCGTTGTACCGTGGTTATGAAGCCAGCGAGCCTCAACCTAGGACGACTGCTAGAGATACCACGTGTTCTGATAAAATCTTTGTTGGCAGACCAGTCATTCCAGTCCCTGAGCCTTCAGGAATTGGTCTATTGGAAAACTTCTATGGTAGATTCCATCCCGTTGCAAACAGAATGGGAAAAGAGATTGCTGTTGGCACTCAGGAGGCAGCACCAGATCGGGAATGTGACTTGTCTTTGAGGTTGGGTCAATGTCTGCATCCATGTTCAAGCAGCAAAAGTAGTTCAGCGTATGAAGTAGATGATGTTGGTTTAGGAGTTTCACCGGAAAGCAGCAGGTTTAGCCATTTATCCTTGCAGAGAAATAGAGAGTTCTGTTTTTATCCTAGAGAGACAGGTTATGGCACCATTGAGTCCACTTCTGGTAAATGTAATATAGAGGGTGAAGATCAGAACTTAGAGGCAACTCTTCGGAAGCGCAAAGCACCTTTAGGTAACAACGAAGAAGATGGGCAATTTTGCCGGAATCTAGGGGTCCCATCCAATCGTTTTACTGGTAGGCCAGGTTCGTAGACAGTTTCTTGTTGTATCATATATGCATTTGCCTTTCTAGATGAATGATCCAAAATGTTGTTTAATCCTCTTATGTAGACTCTCTTTATGTGTAGCTCTGCTTGTGAAAATTTTTAGAAGCTGGGGTTGAGTTCCTAATTACGTTTCTGCCAATGTGAACTGTATATAAAATCTCAGCTTGCTTTGCATAGTTTCGACTTGTCTCTGAAAAAATTAGAAGAGGGAAAAATGAAATGGGGTGTATAAAAGGAAATCATATCTATCTCCTAGTAAAGGATTAAAGAAGTCTAATTCAATTTTGATGCATGGACCGAGCCTGATTTATATATCGTAGTGGCTCAGCCTCTATTGTGTTATAGCTAAAATCTCTATTTTTAGTCAAGATTAGCTTCTGGCTTTCAGCGGTGTCTATTTATGCCAATTATCAAAGTTGCATCACCCGAAGGTGTGTTTTTCAATTATCACGTTGTCAGTGAAAAAATAGAACAAACTTGTGACATTAAATAATTACTGAAGTGCAATGCACCCTGCATGAACTATAGCATGGATGCACCAGCTTCTCTTGCCATTGACTAAGCTGTTTTTATGCTCGATTATTGAAATATCATCCTAATCTAATGGTGGAGTTAGAAGGTGCATTTTAGACTCCACCAACTAAGCAAACATAGACTCTAGCTCCTTAAAGCCACATCCGAATCATAGTTTTAAAATCCAGGGTAGGAAGCAAAGGAGATGATAATATTGTGAGAAGACATATTAATACTGTGAAATGGTGAAAATTATGATTTTCTTGTCAAGGGCATCTCAAAATTGGTAACGGTTTGTTGCTTTGATTAGGAAAATGTTTAATGTATGTTTCATTTTTTAGATGCAAAGGTGAACTAGAGAGAAATTAGTGAATGTAACAATGTTATAATGAAAATGAAAAATGATGAGATGAGAATAAAATTTGAGGTAAACGATAGATGAAGAAAAACTGATTATCTATCTGTTTGGACAAAAAGCTGATATGGAGTGATTAGGATTAGGGCTTTGTCCAATCTCAAAAGAAGAAGCTCTCACTTTGTAGAAATATGGAATGAGGTGGGATATTGTTGCCTACCATAGCAATCTGTGCATCAACATTAAATACATGCTCTGCAATGTGGATCAGAAATGCAATTATTTCTTAAGAGTGCCTTTACACCTGTCAACTATTTAACTGCTCGGCTAAAAGATTTGCCCAAGATCCTGTGTACTTGTCGGATCCATGGACCACATTTAGCAATCTCCATGCTTGGATATGGTCAAGGAATCAGTTTGAAGTCTATCCGTTCAAGTGCATTATGGAATCAGTGAGTGAGTTTCAAAATAATAATAAGAATAAACAACTTTGAGATGTCTTTTGGGATGATTAGCAGAATTTCCTGCCGTACCCGGTGCCGATTTACAATTGGCTTTTGCTCCCCTTACATTTTGGTGAATGGACGTCTAAACCGCTAATTAATAATAGTCTTCTAGCATAAAACTCTTGACTTTTTGTTTTGAAAAGTTATGTTTTGCTAATTCCAATTATTATTTTACTTGTTTGGTCGTATTAAAAATCCATTTACAAGAGTGCATGGCTCAAAATTATATTAATTTATCTAAAACATGTGTTTAAGGATTGAGAATGGAAGTTGTGTTAAATATTTAATGGAACAGATTTATTGCATATAGTTCTTTTATTCAATCCAAACAAAATTGTTTTTTAGATATGATACATATGGCTCTGTAAAATGATAAAGTTACAGTAACTTTTGTTGGACCTGTCAAGTAATAATTTAACGGATGTGGCATGCGTCTAAAGGGGAAAAAAATCCTTTTAAAATGGAAGATTTCATCTAATGGGAAAAAAAATTCTTAGATGGTGAAGAAAAACATTAGGGGAAGAAATGGTGTTAGGCAATGTCCCTATATTAAAGAAAACATTTATGAAAATACTTATATTTATTTGTACTTTTAGAGATGAAAAGAGATGAAAGATAAATAATTGATATATTGATGATTTAATGTAAAATATAAAGAGAAATAAATAAATAAAAGTGTTACGATAGGATATTTGTATGATTCCAAATGCTATCAGGGTGATTATCAGTCTTAGGCCATTACGTGAGGGGGCGTTTATGATTTCTTTGCTGTTGAATCCTCATTAAAAAAGTTGTGACAACATCGATGAACCAATCATGATGGAAAATGAAATATCTTCATTGCTGGCTAAAGTTTATGATCGTAAAAACAGTTCTTAAAGATCGTCGTGTACGTTTTATTTTAAACTATTAATTGCACATTATAATGATAGCATTTATATTTAAAATTATGAATTTATCTAACTATGACTTGAGATTTTTTTTCCTTAAACGATACTTATATTATGAGAGGAACATATTTTAGGATAAATTAAAATATTGAGAAAGTATTTTCTACAAAATTATTTGATAATATAAGCTGATTTTATGGCACATGATAAATAATACATTCATTTCTAGTTTGATAGACATACACAATCCTGAGTTTAAGCATATGATTTTAGTTTTGGGGTTATTATAGCATATATTTATTTTCTCTTTTGCCTCGTTTTCATTTTATTTTCTGCTTAACATAACTTTTTTTCTATTGCATTACTTATTAGTTATTACACTTATTATTATTATTATTATTTTTTGTTTTATCTTTCTCGTCTTGTCCTTCAAATTTACCCAAAATGAGATTCACGTTGAGTATTATGATCCTTAGTTTTGTCAACGTCGTGCAGTAGTAACTGTTTGCAAACTCGTATTACTACTTATCCTGAAGCTGGCATACATTGATTGCTATATGTTGCTTAATGACGTTATCATCATTAGTCACACTCCAAACACAGCATATAGACAATTTACATCAATCAAAATAATATTGATGGATCTTGTTGCCTGGGGATTGATGTAACTTGGCACCTTCACAGACGAATGAGATGAACATGGAGCTTCCGCTCAGTCTTCTCTGCATTGATTTCTTGAATGAAAATGGCATGTGGAGATTGAGATTGAGAATGATGGGACAAATCTTTTTAAATTTTGCTTTAAATAGACCTAATATGTTTCCTAAATTTATGGCTTCATTATCTACTGCGTATCGAATTTCATTTATGGTTTGGCATGAATAAAGTCTAGTTGAGTCTATACTATTTTGTGATGAGAACTATTCCACCCCCCTCCCCCTCTTCTAATAAGAGTTTATTTTAGAAACAAGAACCTTTAGTAAGTTAAGAAACTTGCTAAGAGTTTGAGTGAATATTTGTAAAATTAACTTTGAACTATTGTGATTTATGTTTGTGTGTCTAATTCTAAAGTAAGTTGATAGCAAAACATAATATAATTGTTTTATTCAACAAAAATATTTAAAATTATTTAAACTCATAAACAATTACTGACTCAAAATCATTTTTTTAAGGTAGAATCAAGCAAGTAAATATTTTATCTTTTTTTTGTGTGTGTGTGTGTGTAAAAGAGAGTAAAAGAAAGCAAAACGAACAAAAGAGAGTAAAAGAAAGCAAAACGAACAAAAGAAAAATTACATTCTCGGGAATGCACACAAGTAAATATTTATCTAAAATCATGTTAGTTGATTATTTTAACATGATTCTATATTATTTAACATGAATCCCAACAAACTAATAGTTTTAAAGAAACCAATAGATATAATATTAAATTATTATTATTATTTTAAATTGTCAAGGGTTTGTTTTAAAAAAAATCTAAAATTCAAAAGGACTGAAAAATATTTGAAGATTCTTCTTGAGATTGAATTACCTCTAAATAAACTTTCAATTAAGTTATATATTAGTTTTAATGATTGTTATTTTTTTTAATCATTTATGTGGTTTTGCTTACCTTCTCTCTTTATTTGTTTTTTTGTTATATTTATGCAGGTTCAGCATGTCAGAATGAGTCCAATAACGTGTTATTGACCAAACAATGAATGTAAATTTAAGTCCAATAGCATGACTAACCAATATCTGAACATTAGGACCCAACAGGACATCATTAACAACCAAATCACACGTAGCATTTTAGGGAATTCCTATTGGCACCTCAAAATTGTTTTTCGTCACTAATATGAATGCACAAATACCAAAATGTTCTTTTGCTTCTTTCCTTCCATATTAGCACTCACCCCACCACTTATGACAAACCAACGAAATCATGATTCTGTTGTGTTGCAAATTCATCCCACAACGAAATCATGGTTTCATTATGATTCAATTTAGTAACACAAATCATAATTCTTTTGTGTTACATAGCAACAGTGTATGCAGCAGAATCATACTTTCGTTACACTTTCTCCATTGACCTCACTTACACAAGAAAATCGTGGTTCTGTTATGCATTTTTTTCCACAAGTGAACCACACAACGGAAACACACTTGTACCAAACTAGATGGCCTAGAATACACAACCGAAATTATTATTCCATTGTAAAACGTTTTTTTGCATCCCATTAGTGCAATGAAAGTGTATTTCCATTGTGCAATGCTGGGAAGGATATCTTTAAAATTTGAAAATGTTGTCAGGGGGCCAATAGCAAACCTAGCACTGAATTGTAGCAAGAGGACCTACACTACCCACAAATTGGCCTAATCAAAGGCCCAAGCAATCGAACCCATAAACAAGCCGAACATGAAACAAGCTGAAATATAAACAAGAAAAGAAAGAACTATTGGATTGGGAGAGTCAGAGAAATGTAAATGAGTGACCTGAGTTACTTGTTTCGTCACGGTGTGGTGTGTGCGAGACTGATAAAGTAAAGAAAGGTTCAGCACTTAGATGCTGTTTTTCAGCAAAGAAAAGTTAGGATTCAGATTATCACATAGATCATAACTCATAAGTCAAATAATAACTCAAACGATGGCAGTAGCTTAAGTACAAATGACAAATATTATTCTTTTGCGTCTTTCTTTAGCTTCTTTATTTTCTTGGAAGGCAGAGTACATTGGGAGGAATGGCTATTCAAGGCTTGTTCATACAGATAAATAAACAGGGCCAAAATAAACAGCAAAGAAGACTGCCATAATCCTTGCATGTATGACTGTATGAGGGCACATAAGTTCTATATATGCATACGCTCAACAAATGTGCAAGGATTAATATTCACAATATGTCTCACTTGAAAAGCACAAATTGATTACTCTTCAATTATATGCTAATTTGAAGGTTCTGCAATCTTGCACCATTATTTACTGATTTCATTATAAAATATAATTGCCTGTATCATGTGTTTAATTTGAACTCCTGTAACCCATGTTTAATGTCCTTCTCCCATTGCCATTGGTTGCAAAACTTGATACAGTAGAGATGGCCTACAATACACTAGGTTGAAAATCTGGAGTTAACCAAAAGACAAGGATATTCTAGGAATGGGATTCATAACTGAAAATATAAGTTGTTCTTCGTTTTTCATTACACATAGCAAGCCCTCTCAGACAAAATAAACTTGATTAACCACCTAACATTTCTCCAAAACTTGATTAACCCATGCTGTAGGAGCCATCAATTAGGAACAGGCAGAGCTAGCTTAGGCAATTTAAATTTAGTTGTACATTGACAAATAGCCCAGCCCAACCCAGCCCTTCACAAACTGGCCCACTAGCCCACTTTTTTAAAAACGTTACTTCACAAGAATCATAACCACATCAATCAATAATATGAAAACTAACATCTATATAAAATGTAACTTTCTTTCCTACCATATTCTTGCATTTATCATACTCTTACTGTCTTGCATTAACTTATTAGGTGAAAGAGATTAGAGTTTAGACATTTAAAATTATGATTATTAGTCACACTTTTTTAATTTAAAATATTTTTAATTTTAAAAAATATTTTAATTAATCAAGAACTAATTTTAAAAAAATAAAAGGTTTTTAATTAATGAGATGACAAGTGACATGAAAATTTTATTGGTTAAAAAATTAACATTATCAAAATTCCAACATTCATGGAGTATCAGAGAAACTCTTCTTTAAAGAATTACTTAGCTTTGATTCAATATTTTGATGTAACTCTGCATTTTTTGTGTGCATCCAAATTTCAAAACACAGCATTAGTTGGCAATACGCGTGCATTTCTGAATACCTTTCAGTTCCTGAAAATCAAATTCAACTTACAGCTGCTTCATTTTGACTTCGAACAAAAACAAAACATCTCGTTGACAAAAATAAATACTCGTTTCTAGAATTAATTCTCTGTTCATTTATTTTTTCCGAAAGGCCAATAAAATATATTAAAAAACTTAGTTTCATCACAAGGAGTAGTCAAACTAAGGCAAGAGCAATCATGTGTCTACAGATACAAGTGACAGAAACAAAAACCATGCAATTATCTGTTCATTTATTAAAACAATTTTTCGGCCTGTATGAACATTGAAGTCTGTCATTGGGCGCTTTTGATCATGTAAAACATGAACACCAACACTTTTATTCTCTAATATTCCCTCTGTTTTTAATTATAATTTTTTAATTGATTCACATTTTTTAAAAGTAGTTAATTTAATTAATTATATTAAATTTATTAATTATTTATACTACCATATCAAATTTTTTTATATATTTCTATTCACCTATTTTTCATAAATATTTGGATAAAGAATTATTAAGTAAGAGTATGGAGGAAAAAATAATTAATATATTTACAAATTAGAAAATTACCTTATAAAAATAGAAAATAAATTTCTAAAAAAAATCTTATAATTAAGTACTGTGTAGTAAATAATTCAAATACTAAAATATTGATAAATTAATTAATTATTTAACAATATAAAGAAAATGGTAACACTGAGTCTTATTCATTCTTACAATCAAACCTCAAGTTTTTGTTATTTACATTAAAGCCTGTATCTTCATAATGTACTTTGGGAAGAATATAATTCAATAATTTTTTCTGTTTTATTTCTCAGCATTATAAATTTATGAAAAATCCCAGCTAAAAATTCAATTCCAGCCAAACATATAAATAAAACAAAAGATGCCACTAATCACAGCTTGCATAACCGAACCTACTATTTCCAAAAGTATGATAAATTTATGAGCAAGCCTGAATCTGAACTTTGCGATCTGTTAGCTTTGTTTATCATTCTGTATAACTATATATATGTAGTATCCACAATTCCACATACATCATTTCCCAATACCAAAAATCATACCTTCTTTTCTATCTGTGCCCAACCCACTCTACCCCCACTCCTTGTAATTTTTCGTGAAAGAAGCTCTGCAGGTCTTATTTAGTGTGTGTTTGGATGGGTGTTAAAAAATTGAGTTTGAAGTGAGCACTGAGTAAAAGATTAGTTTATGGACAGACAAATGGTTGCCTAACCCCCGATTGTAACGACTCTCAATATCCTGACTTGTTTTCATTATAAACTGAAAGCGAATGTACAAGATTTTATTTAGGGATACTCATGGCAAATACCTCATATCTTGGCTTCCAAGTTCCCTGACCTTGTTTCTGAAAGCAAGCATTCTATAATACCTTGCTTCCAGTTAGAGGACTATGTCATATGGGAACTTGCAGATAATGGTATTGTCACTTTTAAAGAAGCATTCTCTTTCATCTCTCCGCGGAAAAATGCTCTGCTTTGGGTGAAAACTGTTTGGAGCAACTCCATTCCGCCAACTAGATCTCTTCCTCTATGGAAATTCATTCGCGACAGGCTTCCAACTGACAACAATCTGGCCAAGGCTAGCTGCTGCATGGTTTTGAGGTGCAAGCTTTGTTTTAGGCAGGTAGAAACAACAGAACATTTGTTTCTGCACTGCACTTATGCATCCAAGTTGGGGCTGCTAAAGGCTGGCAGGGCAGAGCCGGACGCAGAGGAATTTTAGAAATAATCGGGCGGAATTCATTGGCGGCTTTGCACTTAATTTGGATATCCAAAAATCCCTTTTGGCGGAGATTTTGGAGGTTATTACTGCCATTGTCAAAATTAAATTCTAGTAATGCTTCTCTCTACTTCATATTTTTCCTCTTTAAATGAGGAGAATTTATACACATTTTGAGGTAAAGATAAAGTCTACAAAATCTCAAACTAACTTCTTAAAAATAATATGCTTAAACCATAATTTTAAATTTAAACTTTTACAATAATATTTCAAATTCAAAATCTTCCTAATCGAACACTCTTCTTCAAGTTGGTGCATGGATGTCATACATATCTAACCTGCCAATTGTATTATCTAAGGTTTTTCTCGAAATTCCTTTGATCAAAATATTCGCAAGTTGGTTTTCAGATTTGACAAAGAGTGTGGTGATAATCTATTGATCAAGTTTGTCTTTTATGAAATGTCTATCTATTTCAACATGTTTTGTTCTATCGTGTTGAACCGAATTATGAGCAATTTCAATAGAGGTCTTGTTATCACAATAAAGACTCATAGGAAGATCATATTTGATACCCAAATCATTTAGAATACTTTTAATCCACAAAAGGTCACAAATACAGTAAGCCATACCTCTAAATTTAGTCTCGACACTAGATCTTGCAACGACCTTTTATTTTTTACTTCTCCATGTGACTAAGTTACCGTCAACTAGTGTAAAATAGCCTAAGGTAGACTGTCTAGTAGTTTTATCTCCAGCCCAATAAGAATTTGTGTATCCTTCAATGCCTTTCTTGTTGTTTTTTGAAAACAGAATGCCTTTTCCAGGTGTTCCTTTTAGGTATATTAAAATTCGATATACAGCCTTCATATGATCTTCATTAGGAGAGTGCATATACCTGCTTACCACCCCAACTGCATAAGCAATGTCTGGCCTAGTGTATGATAAATAGATTAGCCTCCCTACTAGCCTCTGATATCTTCCAATGTCTGTCTCCACCTGATTAGGGTAAACACCAAGTGTGTGGTTTATTTCAATAAGATTCTCAGCCGGTTTGCAAGCCAACATTTGAGTTTTTTTATAAGAGATCTAAAATATACTTTCTTTGAGATAAAAATATACATTTCTGAGATCTTGCAATTTCTATCCCAAGGAAGTACTTCAAGTAACCTAGATCCTTCATTTCGAACTTGGTTTCCAGATATTGCTCAAGGGATTTCATCTCATCTATATCATCTCCTGATTAACACCATATCATCCACATAAACTATTAGAATAGTTATTTTCTTTGCTCTATGTTTGTAAAATAGAGTATGATCATCGTTACTTTGTTTGTACCCAAATCTCTTCATTGCTAGAGAAAAATGTTCAAACCATGCCCCGGGGGCTTGCTTTAGCCCATACAAAGCCTTTTTAAGCCTGCAGACTAGATTCTCATTAGACTTAGTTAGCTGTACTTCTGGCGGCACATCCATGTAAGCCTCTTCCTCCAAATTGCCATTTAAGAAATCATTTTTCACATCAAACTGTTTCAAGGGCCAATCCCCATTAGCTTCTATCGAAAGCAATATCCATATAGTATTAAGTTTGGCTACCAGGACAAATGTCTCTTAGTAATGAACTCCATACTTCTGTGTATATCCCTTGGCAACTAGTCTTGCTTTGTATCGGTCTATGCTCCCATCTACTTTTAATTTCACTGTGAACACCCATTTACAACCAATTGTCTTCTTCCCACTTGGCAGAGGTGTTAGTTCCCAAGTTGATTTACTTTGGAGTGCTTCCATCTCCACGTTCATAGTTTGCTTCCCATTTGAATCATCCAATGCTTCTTGCACACTATTTGGAATAGAAACACAAGATAATTGATTAAAGGATAATACATATATTCAGATAAGTGTTGGGTAGATACATAGTTGCTAAGGGGATATTTAGCCTTCATTTTAGGATCGGGTTCATAAAACTGTTTAGGGATACCTTTGTTTGGTCGAAATGACCTTCTAGGGTGTGTATCAAATGGTATAGTAGAAGAAGGAACATGATTAACCTCTATACTAGGTTCTAGTTCAATATCTGGGACAACCATAGGAGATTATTGAGTTATGTGTGTTAGACAAGGTGTCTCAGATTGGGGACAAGTGGTCACCTCAGTCGGATCTGCTTCTGGTGGTTCATTGTGTGGATCTGAGGTAGGGAGTGAGATACTGGGTTGTGGTACATGAGTGGAGAACCAAACTTCTTCTTCTCCATTACTTGTAATGCTTTCTTCAGAACCTTCCGGCAAGGTCGTTTATTAAAATCCCACCACTTGAGATAACCAACGATTTCAAAGCATCGAGCTTTAGTGTGACCAGAGTCATCACAGTGAGAACACAGAGGTTTGAGAGAGGTACCTTCTTTGCAAGGCTTCAGAGGAGCAGAGGAGAGCCGAGAGAAGTTTACCACCATGGCAAAGGAGTTATAGGAAGGAGCTGGACGGTTCATGGTAAGCTGTTGTTGGTGTTCATGCCTGACATAGGCATACGAACTTTCAAGGTCCAACTTCGGGTCTTTACAAAGGATTTTGCCATGAACTTGGTCGAATTTAGAATCTAATCCACTGAGAAAAAATATAGATCCTGAGACGAGCCAAGGCGGAGTGTGATTGAACGACCCCATCGATAGTGGTGGCTTGGGAAGACACGATAATCAATGTCTTGAAATATCGAGAGATGTTCGTTGTAGTAGGTGGAGAGAGGTCGACCATGTTGTTTGGTGTTGAAAGACATTTGACTCAATTCAAAGAGACAAGATTCATCAGAACCATCATAGAACGTGCAACGAGCACAATCCAGATTTCGTGGACAGTTTCAAGGCGAATGATGCGTTGCATCAACGGTGGGCTCATGGAATCAACAAGCCAACTTTTCACACGCTTATTCTCAGTGACCCAAGTATCATATGCATGATTAACATTCGATGGTTTCTTTGTCTGACCTGTGAGATACCCAGATTTGTTTCTCACACCAAGCATGTCCACTAACTCGGACCAGAGGGGGTAATTCGAGTCATCAAGGGTGATACTAATGGGAAAAGATGAAATATCTTGTTGGATGATGATGTTAGGAGGAGGATGGGCGAAGGTATTGGATGGAGACGATGTAGAGTCCAAAGGTGAAGTAGAGTTATCCATGGGAGAATTGGGAATTAGAGAGAAGAAAACAAGGGTATAGGTTATTGGGTGGGGATCCGGTAGAAAGATGAAGTAAGAGAGGAAAAAATGGGTCAGTTCAGGATCGTAACACACTTGATACCATGTCAAAATTAATTTCTAGTAATGCTTCTCTCTACTTTATATTTTTCCTCTTCAAATGAGGAGTATTTATACACATTCTGAGACAAAGATAAAGCCTAAAAAAATCTCAAACTAACTTCCTAAAAACAATATGCTTAGAACAAAATTTCAAATTTTAACTTTTACAACAATATTTCAAAATCAAAAACTTCCTAATCCAACAGAAATTGCGTTTGAAAGAGGTTGGAGCAAGCTATGGATTGTATGTGACTCCAAGCTAGTGGTGGAGGCTGTGAAGAACATCATGTTTGTAACACCCTGAAATTTTGATAACTAAAAATTATGGTTGAAATGTTGTGTGAATTATCATTGTGCAACTACTTGATGTGAATGTTAGGTTATGTGAAGTTTGTTTGATCTATGTTTGAATTATTTGTGTGAAATGTTAATTAGAAATAATTAGAAAATATTACAAAAATGTTTGAAGGGAAATGACCATATTACCCTTTCCCTTGATGTAAAAATTACCATATTATCCTTGAAGTAGAAATTACAAAAATGCCCTTAAAGATTAAATCAAATTACAATAATACCCCTAGATATTTTGAAGCAGAAATTACGATCATACCATTGTAATAAGTGACAAATTACCATAATACCCTTGAGGTTTAAAATTACCAAAATACCCTTAGATATTTTGGTGAGATATTTTGAAGTAGAAATTACAATCATACCCCTAGAGTAAGTAACAATTTACCAAAATATCCTTAGATATTTTGTGACAACTTGATGAAATTACATAAATGCCCCTAGGATGACAAATTACCAAAATATCCTTAAAAACAGACAAACATCACAAGAAAACTAGAAGTACCTACTAGCCGAAAATTTATGATTAGGAATGCAAAAAGATAAGTCTCCAAATTTTACTAATGAATATAATAAGTGCAAGCAAATAAACCTTATAGTAAAAATGAAGAAAAATCGCATGAATATCTAAAGTTATCATGAGTTATAGTTTTGGACCATGTGATGATATAATGAAGAAAATTATCACATGAGAAACACTTGTGATGGTTGTACAAGAAGGATAGAATAGAAGCAAATGGATCTAAGTGGCAAGTTTATAAATGCTTAGAATAACTTTAGTTATGATTAGTGAATTTAAGGAAGAAATAAATCCTAGCGTGTGTAGGATGTTGGTTAGGAGCTTAAGATCACCTAAGTAAATAAATGAAAACCATATGAAGTACACTTGGTTTAACTTAAAAGAAACAAAAAACATAAACCATAACATATATGTGAGAATTGAAACTAATTTATTTGGTTATGGAAGTGCAAATCATGTGTGTGTGCACGTGTACTTCCTAGAAATGGTATACATAATCTATTTGTACATCCATGTGTAAAGCAAAGAATAATCTAGCTCATCCAGGAAGCATTATACGTTGCATGGCCAGCCATAAATAAAGTGAATAAGAAATATCAAGCTTGCAAGGAAGCATTCCACATGCATTTTGGGCAAATGAAAGGAATCTTTGCTTTTGAATGCATTAAATGCATGTAAATGAAATATCTCAATAGCATGATTACTTAGTTACATGAACTGAACCAAGGACTAACTAGCTTTCCATTCCAACTAAATTTTCTTCTATAAATACCTACTTGCTTTAGAAAAATCTGCACACCAATGCTAGTTCTCTCAACCTCACGTTCACTTTCTTATATCCTTTCATTTTGCTTTCATCTTTCTTTCTTCTTCTTGACTTAACACCGTAGCCTTCACCAAGTTTACATATCATTTATTCATTCAAAATATTCTATTAAAAGATAGAAATTTTACTCCTCAAGCTCTTGAATCATTTCAGCCAAATACTTTGGTAAGTATTGCTATTAAAATTCGTATGGTTTTAAGCTGAAATTTTGACTGTTTTTAGAATTTCATATCTCCCTATGTACTTAACCAAATGAGGTATTTGACCACTCCTTTTAAATCTTAGGATGTCCTCTATGTTTTTCTAAAATATGGGACCAAACTAAGTAGTGAATTGTTCCCAGAAATTATTTTAGCTCAAGCTGTCCGAAACTGTCCACACCCAAACATATTCTACCATCCATTTTGAAAAATTTATTTCTCTCTCATTTCTTACTCAAATAAGGTTTATGATACATTAAATTAAAGATCTAGATGTTAACTATAACATATAAAAAATTCAGCTAAATCTAGATTGTGTACTACTTGAAGTCAAGAAAACACTAAGAGATGTCAGTATGAAAACTGGAGCTTGATGGCAGCTTTGGAGTCTAGTTTTAAAAATGTTAGAGCTAGAGTTGTAGAAATCCAAATAAGGAATGTGATACCTTGTTAGAAAGCTTAGGAAGTCTATTTTAACATAATAAAAAATGGGAACTTAATAACGTGTATATTAGCACAAATTATAGGAAGAACATAATCATGTATGGTGAGAAATCTATACTAATTTATTTTCAATTTGGTATATAGCACTCTGCGTTTGGACTAAGGCACGAGAAATTAAGAGATCTCAAAAGAACACTACAAGGGGGCTATCAGAGGGATAGAGATTGTTGGTAAGGGGAATTTATTTCTTCGTTATAGTTTTGACACCATAGTTGAGGGCCAGGGAGTCCAACTATGAGGATAACTGCCTGTCCCTGCTGTGTGCTGGCTTTCAAGAAAAAACTACATTTTTAACTAATGGGGTTGCGATTTATTTATGATTGTTGTGTGTTTATTCCTGTATGTGCTCGTTTTCAAGAAAAACTATGTTTTCAACTAATGGGATGTGATATAATTATTACTGATGTGTGTTAGTTTCTATGTGTGCTCATTTTCAAGAAAAGTTATGTTTTAAACTAATGGGGATGCAATGTATTTATGATTGATGTGTGTTTGTTCCTGTGTGTGTGCTCATTTTTAAGAAAAACTGTATTTTTAACTAATGGGATGCAATGAATTTGTTAATTGATGGATAAAACTGTGAATGATGTTGCTGTTATAATTGATTGAATTTTTGGGAAAAGTCTTAATTACAAAGGAGACTCTGCCCAAAATTTTATAATATGTTTTCCTATTTAATTCTTTATTCAATTTTTAAATGGGCATAAGAGTCTATTTTCTATATTGTAGTCCTCCTCTTTAATTTAAAATTTTCCTAAAAATATCAGTCTTGTGGTATGATGAATTGTGAATGTATGAAATTTGGATTGTCTGAAAACCTGAGAAATGTGAATCTTAGGCATATGTATTATGTATAGATGAGAAATGTGATTGCTTGTGATGTCATTGATGATATTGAAATTGAGATGATGTGATGTTGATGTTAATAATGACATTGATGAGAGATAATGTTGATGTGAACAATGTCATTGTATGATGTGGATACACATGGATAGCCATGGGGGTGCATGACGGGTTACCCTTGCGAGGAAGGATGTGTTCCTAGCTAAGTCATGCATTGATGGTGCCCATGGTTGTATGCGGTATATGGTCCACGTGGGGTGCAGTGATCGGTTGGATATCCTTGCGAGGAAGGTTTACAAATTTTAAGCATCCCAGGAGAGAAAATGATTGTTTAAAATTCTGGTCCCTACTTATCCATGGTCAGTGCATCAGTGATGTGTGTATGTACATGGGGGTGCATGACTGGATAACCTTGCGAGAGAGGGTTTACAAATTTTAAGCATCCCAAGAGAGAACTGGATTGTTTAAAATTCTGGTCCCTAGCTATCCATGGTCAGTGCATTGATGGTGCCCATGTTTCATACTTCATATTTGCATGGATGGAAATAGAATGGTGGCAGTAAGTACCAGGGTTACTAGGGGTATATCACTCTGTTTAGAACTCCCTTGAGACTCAGGGCTGATCACCACGGGGGGAGCGACCTGTGCACGACAGGGTGACCTCGACAAGATACTGCATCATTTACCTAGAGAGGCTATTTCCATGAGGATGGTATCACATTGCATTCTGAGAGTTGAGTCGGGTGCATGCATCATTCTGAACATGATTGTTTTGATTTGTGAAATGAAGTGGATAAATGATTTGTTGAGTATCTATTGACCTGATGGATTATTGAGAATGTTTGTGGTTGTTATTGTTGTTTCCTTTCTAATTAGTGTTATCTGATGCTTGTTGGTTTTGTTAAATAAACTCACCCTTGCAATTTTTGTACCGTATGGTTGGTACCTGTGATGATCACGAACCTTTAATTGTGGGAGCAGATGATCAGCAATAGGTGATATTGGAGAGAGATTTCTTTCGTTGGAGCCGTCAGGCCAACGTGACAATGTTGGAATTTGTTTTGGGGAGAGAGTTATGTTTTGTTATCAACTCTTTCTTAGTTGGTTCCTGGTTTCTCTTTGATCGAACATGTAATCTCAAGCTTAGATTTATATGTAAAGAAAAAAAAATTGAATTATGTTTTGACATATGAATGATATGTATATGTTTAACATATTTATATATATGTATTTATTTACGTAAGTGTGTATTTTTGATGAATGTATTATCGCGAAAAATTTACTCTCATTTTCATAATCAAATTAATGGAGTTTTCGTTAAAAATTGAAATTACACATTTAGAGTGGTGATATCGTAGCGATGAGGCGAGTCGTTACAATGTTAGTCCCTTGGGAGATTAGGAATCGTTGGAGAAACACTTTACACTTGCTTTGCTCTATGCAATTCTTGATTGGGTACATCTACCATGAGAGAAATACTTGTGCAGACTACTTAGTTAATCAAGGAGTTCTTATCGGGTTCCTTCACTTGAAGAAACAGTTTCATGAAGAAACATTCCAGTGGAGAGTGTCTCCGTGGCAGAATGGATTCTTGAAGAAGAAGAAACACATTTTATATAAGAAATATGTGTTTAACAATAAAATATTATTATCCAGCATCAATCACCCATGTAAAAAAAGAGAGAAAATAACGGGAAGAAAAACAATCCATAATCTGGATTTAAAACAACACAAGACAATCCCATCTCAGATCTTGAATAAAATAAACAAAACAGAACAATCTCAGATCTAGAATACAAACCAATAAAACTTAACCATATCAAATCAATAAATCAAATTCACCATATCAAGGGGTGGTGATGATGGTTGCGTGAGGGAGGTGCGCACGAAGGCGTAAGGGCTGACGGTGGTGGCATGACGGAGGGGTCACGACGGTGGTTGCGCGAGGAAGGGGTTGTGACAGTGGTTGCGCAAAGGAAGGGTCGTGTTGGTGGTGGCGCGATGATCAAAGGTTTGGAGATGGTTATCGATGATGAACAGTGCTGGTGTAGTGCGGTGTGAGGGGTGATTGAGAAACAAAGAAAGGGAAACGATTTGGGCGAAGAAGAAGAGAGAAAGTTCCAGAGACATAAGATGTAGAGAAACGGGAAAGCGTGAAAGTTGAAGAGAGAAAGAAGCATAGAAAGCAAAAAAAGCGTGGAGAAGAAAGGAGAAGCTTCTGGATAAAAGAGAGAAAATAGACGTGGGCTAATGGTGGGCTTGTGGTTACCAAATTTTTGGAATAAAAAATAAGAAGCAAATGGAACGTTGAAGAGAGAAATTTTTGAATTTTTTATTTATATTCATAAAACTGAAAAAATGATAAGTTTTAATAAAAAATATAAATGTGTGAATTTTTGGAGTTTTTTGCGATTTCTTGCATTAGAGCAAATTTTTTTATAAGTTTTTTTATGAATGATATGATATTATGAGAATCACACAAAATATTGCGAAAACAACAAAAAAATAATTAAAAAACCTATATAAAAACTCTCCATTAGATATGCTCTATAACATGAATGAATTTTTTTGGTGGAATGACTGTCCAAAGTTTTATAGACAGAAGTTTTGTAAATGATAGGAATGATATACCTAACATTAGATTTAGGTAAAGCCTTCCCGAGGCTCCTCCCATGGGTTTGGTTTGGCCTCATGGTTGATTTTTTTTACATTTTTTTTTTTTTTTTTTAATATATTAAGGGAGATGCTGGTTTGGTTTTGGGTTATTGGAGTGTCAATAGCTTGTTAAACGCAACAATATCTCCTTTGCTAAAAAAAAGTAATTTTGAAATGATACAATTTATATTTGAATGTTTTATAAAATAAATTTAGAATTAAAATTCAATACAAAATTTTCAATCTAATTCAAAATTATTTTAATCTGAAATATGAATTTTAAATCCAGAATTAATTCTGAATTATTCTTTAACATTAAATCAAACATATAAAAACATAAACAAAATTAATTTTGTATTCAAAATTAATTCCCTACACCAAATCAAACACACACTTAATATCTAAAGAACCCATCTTTTATTGCCAATCAAGTCACCGCATATGAAACCACACAAGCTTATACACCATAATATACATGAAAGAAGATAATTTAATTGAAAATAACCACAACCTATATAGTGACTTTCGTGCATATATACCTTTTATTTCAATTAAATAAACTGGTCGTGCATAGGATGCCGAAACCAGGACGCAGTCCCAAATACCTAATACTTGTATTAAATTAAACTGGTGGGGGGGTTTATCCAATTTATAATGATTCATGAAAAGAAGATAAGTGGGAGGCCAGTCTCGAAAGCTCGATGCGAATATAGAACGCGTGAGGGGCCAATCTGATCAGAGGGCAAAGAAACAATCTGTCCAAGTCATTAACTCACAATGACATACTAATTTAATGGTTTAAGTGCAAGTGGCAAATCTAGCCAAACATTCATGTACACGACCGCCAAAGGACAAGCCATTTCTGTTGAAAAAGTTGCTAGTCGTATATGACTTCCGGATGTTACGCTTTCTTTTGCAGAGACTTTGTTATCAAATCAAATTATTTTTCAAAGAGGGTAAGTTATCAACCTCGTCCCTAATTCAATAATCAAAACCCACGGTGCCAAAATTTGATTGCGAAAGGTGTCACAAATAATTTTTATCTCCAATTCCAAATATATGCACTGCAATACAATGGTGTTAACTGTCAAAGATATTCACACCGTACCAATTTTTTATATTAAAAAACAGAATAAAAAACTAAAACTGTAGCCGATGAAGAGAAATTAAATTAAAGCTAACTTTATTGTCATCCTCAAAAAAAAATAGAAAACTGAATTCATGAAATACAATCAAAGAGCGATGATAATGAATCGCAAGCTCCCAACAATCCTAACTAGAATCATCTCGTGGAGAATCTAATAGAAAAAAGTGGCGGCTACTGAAAGCAGGGTGGCAAATACTCCAACAACTCCAAGAGATGCAGCACCAGAGTCCTGTGGGGGAGGAGTAACACCACCTGCTGGAGAAGGGCTAGAAGGAGTCATGGGGGCGGCCGCGGCGGAAGGTGGGGTGGCGGTGCTGCTGCCGGTGACGTTGATGGCAAGCTTTTGACCTCCCAAACAGTGCCCTGGAATTCCACAGATGAAGTAATGTTGGCCGGATTTGTTGAGGGTCACTCTCGCAGGTGGAGTGGTGAAAGTGGCAATAGGAGAGGCTGAGCTGCAAGAATCGAAGTTGGCCTTTGTAACCTCCTCTACGTTGTGTGCATTTGATGCGTAGTTGAACACTGCAAAACACACCAATGATTTAGTCCCATTGGTCCCAAGCTTTTAAACAATTCAACTAGTTTATTTTGTACGGTGTGAGACTTACCAAGGATGTCTCCAACCTTGAAGTTTTTACCAGAGGCCCAAGCTGGGTAAAATGAAGCGTTGCCATTAGGAACAATCCAGCCAGCGGTCTCTCCAACAGTGAAAGTAACTGGTCTAGAGGATGGGCCAAAAGCAGGTGCTGGTGCAGAACTTGGTGGAGGAGTGGGACTACTGGCTTGTGGTGCTTGTGTGGGGACAGGGCTAGCCCTTGGTGGAGAACCACTTCCTCTAGGTTGAGGAGCAGGGGAAGGACCGGTAGAAGAAGCTCTGTTAACGTTAATTGCCAGTTTCTGGCCAGAGGAACAGTGTGATCCAAAGGAGCAAATGTAATATTGCTCCCCTGTTTCGTTCAGGGTCACGGTCGCTGGACCGGAGGTCATGGTGAAAACGGCGCTCCCGCCGTTGCACGCGTCGTAGGCCGATTTCGTTACCTTGGCCACGTTGTGTTGGCCGGTGGGGAAGTTGAACACTGGAAAGAAGGAGATTCAAAACTTTTAAGTCTATAGACAACATATACATGTAGTAAAACCAACACTAGATGGGTTAAGAAAGAAAAAAAAAATTATGTATCCCATAACATGAGGCTCCACTGTATGCCCAAGGTAAAGAAAAAAATTATATCCAGTCTTATTTTTGTATTTGCAACCATGACTTAACAAATCACAAAAATATAACTTTATTACTATATCAGGACTCACCCTCAATCCGGAAGAACACAAGAGCAAAAAGTTTACAAGTTTGATTTCCTCTCCTCATAAAACCAATGCGGATAAAAAAGAAATTCTTAATAAAAGATAACACGTAACCATGTTTTATTAAGGCAATTCATAGGAAGGTTTAAAAGTTACAATACTAGTGAAGGTTTTTGTTTACCGAGAGTGTCGCCTACGGTGAAGGTTTTGTTGGAAGCCCAGGCGGTGTAAGTGGCAGCGCCGCCGGCAGGGATGATCCAGCCCGTGGCATCACCGACCACGTGTCTGGTTTGGGCTGCTGAGCCATGGAGGAGGGTGGCTACTGCAAATAGCACAAGAAGCAAGTTCCTTGCCATGGCTATGTGTTCTTGAAGGTGAGATCGCCCCTGTTTGATTCTAGCTAGGACTAGATCTTTGTGTTGGTTTTTTCTTCGTGTTCTCCTTCCAGTGAAAGAACTTGTGACGTTGAAGACCAATGCCTTTTGTAGGTATTTATAGGGAAAAGGGGGATAAGTCGACAGTGCGATGAAGCTTTACACATGGGTAGAATTGTTCTAAAAGATTATTTTAGATTTTTTATAGACTAAAAGATTATTTATGTTTAGAGAATTTTATTTTTAGAGATTAAAGGTTATTTAAGATAAGAAAATATTATTTTTATAGACTATAGTTTTTTTTAACGAAGACTAAAATATTATTTAAGATAAGAGATTAATTTTTTATGAGCGTACATTATCTTTTATAATGAAAGTATTCCTTTAGATAAGGGTGTTTTATTTATTTATATAATAGTAGAAGTAGATTTTACTTTTATGATAATTTATCATCGGTAACAATATAAAAAATCTTTAAGTTGCAAATACATTTTAATTTTAAATTGCTAAGATAATTTATAAAAAAAGTGTTAAGATAAATGATTGAGCTGTAGTTAACTAATTTTAAGCCACATTCTAGAGTCTTATTTTTGGATTATTATATTATTGACACAAAGTATAAACTAAATAAATTTGTTAATAATTAATATTTGCTAGAAAAACTAATTTACCACATTTTAGTAAGGTTTTTTTCTTATAAATCACGATTTGTTCACTTACAAGACTTGAAGAATTCAAACTCAGATTAACTTGAACCAACAACAGATTGTTCAAAGAGCCTTATTTAGCTTGGATTCATGAAACAAAGTCGTGTAGAAATTTGAAGTGTGAGAGGTATTGGGCGGTGAAGGTGTGTGTAATTGGTTAGGTCAACAAAAATTAGTGTGGTTGTGGCAAAGTTGCAGCCTCCATGCCGAGATTTGAGACTTCCAGAAACGTAGTGAATGAATGGCCGCGTGATCTCACCAAATCAATTTGACTTGTAGCGTTTACTAGTCTCCTTTTATTTGTTTTTACACGAGCCATGGACGTGTTGGAGTCAATCGTGCATTTTATATATTTTTTTCCTTCTTTATTGCCATGAAATAATGAAATTGAATTTATTTATTGATAAAGTGACACCAAGAAAGAGCACAAAGAAAAAACATTTCGTTATGGCCCACTTCTGTGAGAATGAGCACAAACAAGGGTGCCTGAGAAGTTGGATGGAAAATTCCAAGATGGGAGATTCCAGTTTCAATGGAGAGGTAATTGCTGTAGATGAACGTGAGATTTGAGAACACGAGAATTCGTCAAACCGCGGTTCAAGCTCTGATATTGCAAATCTAACAATATTATTGGAAGGACACTGCACAAACTTTCAAACGCCGCGCTATGATGTTTCCTACGAGGACACGACATATTGTTTTAACTATTTAACATTTTTCCTCCATCAAAAGACTTTCAGTTTTTTTTTTAACCCTTTCAAACTAACTAAAGTGTCGAGCCGTCAAGGTTACTAGGTTAGCAGTGTTTACTAATTTGTAAAATAACTTTTTAATTGGTTGATATTGTAGATTTTTCACACAAAACAGTAGATGTTTATTTAACTCATTGGAAAATATTAAGCAAGAGTTTCCTTCTTCTTTCTTTTCATCCTTCATTCCTTAAGCAGTAACGCACTATTTGCTTTAGAGATTAAAATGAATAAGACAATTGTCAGAAAAATTAATAAAAATGAACTGAATTTTTTTTGTCTTTGTTTGATTAGAAAGAAGAGAATTGAGAACAAGGAAACAATATATTTTTTTTTCTCTCTTTCAGTATAATAAAAGATGAGAAGAAAAAATATATATTTAAAAAGGTTTGAAATTCCTAACTTTTAATTTCTAGATGGCTCGTTCACTTAAAAATAATAATAAGAGAAGCACGCCAATACATTTTTTATTGAATCAAATTTCGAAAGCTTTTGTGGCGCTTAATCAATGTGTCATTGTTTATTAGTCTTTTCTAGAAAGAGAAAACACAGAAGGCTAAAAACTTGGAAGGGAAACTATGGTTGACTGTAAAGTAATACAATCAGGCGCACTTCATCGTTCATAATTATTTAGGTCTTAATTGTGATAAATTAATTTTAACTAAATTTTTTAAAAGTAATTATTGATCTAATTTAAATTGAATTTTAAAAATTGAATTTTTTTTCTTCCTTTTTCTTTGATTTTTCCATTAATTTTTTTTTCATTTTAACTTCCTTTCATTTTGAAGTAGTGTTATAAAGATAAGTTTGATTTGATTGATTCAATCGATTTAACTTAAATCTAATGACTTAATACTGATTTTGTTATTGGATTTATGATATGTGATGACTTGACCAATTTTGAGAAAATATAACTATATGATCAATTTTATAAATTTGTGTTATCAATTTTAATACTTTAATTATTATTTTAGATTTTGGTTATTAACTTTAATATTTTAATTATTATTTTAAATTTTAGAATATAAATGAATTTTTTAATTAAATAATATTAATTATACATTTATATAATAAATATAAATAATTTTAAATTTTTTAATATAAATCAAATCAAACTAATTAAATCACGTGAACTATCGGATCCATTTTCATATCATTGCTTCCAAGTTCCAAGTCTCGCGTCAATTGGTGCCTATACCCCTTTACTTTCCCCTTTGTTTTATAGAACGTGTTACTTTAGTTGGAAATTTTTAAAAGGGTACTGTGACTCTCACGGCTTTTCAATATATGCCACATGCATACGGACGTTGCGTCAATATATTATTTACTTCAATGGGGTGAGTTTTTTTTTATTAATATTATTTTGTTCGGATGGGTGGGTGGGGGAGTGTTTGTATAATTTTTTTAATCTATATAGTAATCTTTTAGATGTATAAATTAGCATAATCATTTTAAATAGAATTATTTTTACGAATTATTTGTTAACAAAAGTATTTTTAGAAGTTTTTGTTAAATGAGTTTTTTTAAAAGATTTTTCTTATCATATTAACTCTTTGAATATATCCTTTTCATCTTTATTTTTAAATTGAGTTTTATTTTTTCAAATTATTAATAATTAAAATTAGATATGATTTATTTTGACAAATCCATATTGTGTAAATAGTAATAAATGATAAAACCGATGGTGGGAGTGTTAACTAATTGATAACTGAACCAAATCACGTAAGTAATAATAAATGATAAGATCAAGTGTTGTATTCACATAAACTTTGTTTGTGCTAAGTAGTTTGTGTTAATTTAGTTCTAAACAATTAAATGAAGGGAGTTGATTGATTTTTGAAACATAACATAAAGATTTAAAATCTAAGATTAAACAAAGATATAAAAACTGTGCTACGTTCAAAGAAAAAAAATACAAACACTTTGGGTGCAAGATAAAATAAGTGCAAATATGATGAGAATGTTAAGTGTTTAGCCTATCAAATGAACTCTTGATGTAACAATAATGATTTTTCATCAATCAATGTTATTTCATCTATTACATTAATCAACTAATCTACTCTAACTATAACCCCTCAAGTAAAAGAGTCTAAATCACTTGATTCTACTCCTAATCCCTTAGCAAGTGAAATCCAATGATTTGATTAAGAACAAAGGTTTATAAAAGACTAGACAACCTCATTCCATCCCCAAATATGAGTTAATTAGAAGTCCCTTTCAGTTCTTGATGAAAAGACATTTTCCAATGATCATTGCACTACAATATACATGCACATGAGTGATCAAATCATAAACAAGCAATAAACATAAAAAGGAAACAATAATAGTGAAATAACATTAAATGGATGGTAAAGATAGTTACAACACGGAGTTTTGGTATCCAAGCCCCAACAATGGTAAAATTAGCCTCTCATATCCATGAGAGACCTAAACAAGAATAGGGATACAAGGAGACGAAGAAAAAAAATGGAGAACAAGGAAGCACAAGAACACCCAAAATATGTTTGTTGTTGAAACTCTCCTATTTTTTTTTTAACTTTTTGCTCCAAAAACACTATCTCAGAAAGGCTTGTGCACTTATCTTAGTAATCGCGCTAAGCGTGCACACAAAAATAGTAATAGTTAAGTGGCTGCACTCTAAGCTCAGGATGAGCGCTAGGCCAAACTTGTGGCAGAGGAAATAATTAGCTAAGTGCACTACTCGTCCTGAGCGCACATCAAACTTCAAATATTCTCCTAACAACCTCCAGATGCTTGTCACGTGGTCTTCCAAGTTGTCTCATGCACTCTAAGCTCGATTGACGTGTTAAGCGCAATTCTTCATTACCCAAAAATGTTTTATTCCTTGTTTGTGTACCAAAATTCTACAAAATACAACTAAAACTAATAAATTTGCTAAATTTAACTTCAATAAGCTAAAAAGTCTAACATATATTAAATTCTAACTTATTGAGAGCAACTAAGCAATAAATGAGAAAAATTAAGATAATTGTTATGCAAATTCAGTGCAAAAACTAAGCATGCACAAAAATTATCATGAGAATAATAAAAATATCTTTAATAGTGAGTGAATTTAGAACATAGTACTCAACACAAAATTGCTAAGAATAATCTTTTTTGTGTACTAAGAGAACAAGGAAGGAGAAAGAACTTATGTTGGGTGTGATGATGCATTCTTAAAGCATCTCTTGAATTATAGTGGACATAGTTTCTTTCTAAGAGTGGGGGTAGCGGTAAGGTTTGACATTCACTAAGGTAAATTTGAGAAGGAAAGGAATATGAGGGTGAAAAGGGGTGTCTAAAGTTAGCTACTTGCATGTGGGGAAAGCTGAAAAAGGATGCCATATTCGGAGGTGTTGTCATCAAACATAGGAGAATAGGTCAAGACAAAATTTGAAATATCACCCATCATAAATAATAGGAAAGGACATTAGAACACTTGTGACCTGGCAAAAACTACTCATTACAACTATAGTAAATTCCTTAAGCGTGATGCTCCTATAATTAAGCAGGTGTAAGGCGTTCAATGGGTAAGGATTAGGAAGAAGTAGGATTTAGAGTGTTGAGTTTAGGTAGAACCAATGACAAGTTGTTCTTAAACCCCAACCACAAGGGTAACGAGGGATTCATGCTTGGAGGCAAAAGATTGTTAAAGGGTGACACAATGGGATTCTTGAAACTCTAGTTGATTTTCAAGTTGTCTTTGTAAAGTACTGAACTTGTTAATAATGGTCTGGAGGAGGTAATCCACATCTATGGAAGGAAGTTTGGGAGTCATGGAAAATGAACCTTGAAAGCATCAAATGATAGGGTGGTTGTCTGTCTGATGTGTTTTTGTTAGAGTTAGAATTACTACTGCTACTAATAGAAAATAACAAACTAATAAACTTTTTTCTCATTTCACAAACTTAAGGAGGCTATAAGTAGCCAAAACTATCAAAGAAACACATCAAGGGCCAAGAGGTAAATGCACATGACTTTAGGAAAGCGAATACAATAAGCAATTGCATCTTGCACCTTAAAAATCACTTTCTGCACCTTTTTTCCTTCTAGATTGACTAATTTGGAATGTAAAATTACATTTCCAATTAGTGACACCTTTTGCATTTTGGATTAACCAATCCAGAAGGTAAAAAAAAACATCATGGATTGGTGCATGGAGCAATTTTTACTAAGCTCAATTAGGTCCAATTAAATATTACCCTTAAGCTAGGAGGGTCTTTAGGCTGTATGTTTGGGCCTTGATGCTGCCCCATTATCATTATAAGTGAAGTGGGCTCTTGAATTCTGAAAAAAGAAAAATATAAAAAGAAGATGAAAAAGGCATAAAAGGTAGAGATTCAGCACCACGAAGCGAAAGAGGCAAAGAGCAAAATATCAAAGTCGTAGAATCTTTGGAGTGGTAGAGAAAAGGCCGAGAAGAGGGGCGGAAAGGCTCAAAATAAAAAGAATAATGTTTGATGAACATTCATGATGCTATCTTATATCTAAAAAGAGAGTTGAAAAGGAGAAAAAATGATAGGTATGACAAAATTTATGATGTAATAATAATAAAAAGATATTAATTGAATGTTTAAAAAATAAATAAATGTATATATCTCATTACTCAAATAAAAACATTCAGTAACAAACAGAGAAACAGTAGAATAGAAGTGGTCGAGTAGAACTCTTTTTTTTTTTTTTTGGTTTTTCGGAAAAATCTTCTCCTCACTTTTAATCTTGTTGAACTACGCACCAGCCATCACCCCACCAGGATTTCATCACTCATCAGCATCTGACCAACAACACATGATGACTACCACCCCAGCCAACCAAACAATAGTGCCTCTTATAAAGGAAAGAGATTGTTACAAATCAAAGTGTTTAATAGTCATTATAGAGCTTCTTTTATATATAGAAATGGTAAAAATAACATTTTATTATTTTAATTTTTCACGACTTCCAATACCAATATCTAAAAAAAAAAACCATAATATCTCATAACTATTCATGTAAAGGAAATAAAAAAATAAGAAGATCTCTAATCAAAAGTCTTAGTTAAATTTCCTTTCGTATTGATTACAATAATCAAAATGATCTTAGATTCTTTCTTAACTATGTGACACAAATTTAAATTATTGCCACCACTTACATCCTACCATACCAAATCACATTAAATCTTTTGCGTCCTGTCATTCTCTATAGTCTATACCTTAATTTGCTCTTTATAAGTTGTAACAAACTCAGTCAACATATCGCAATATATATTTTATTTTTATTTTATGCTAGTTGACAAATATGTCCATCTCCGGGCGTATACTGTTTGAACATGACATGTTCGCATGTTCCATTTTATACCTTAAACCCAATTGTTAAAACGCAACTTTTCAACTTGAAATTTTCATTAGCAGAAAAGTAAGACATTGGTGGAACAATAATTTATATATAAATGAAACTGAATTGGTATAACCCACAATAGGATAGCTGTTTATTCATCCATCCATAATCATCTCAATCAAGTGGATCAATGCAGCTGGAAAATCATTAAAACAATTTTTTTCGAGTACCAAACAAAATTATTATCAACACACCACGTATGAAGCCTCTCTGACATATTACAAGCCAAAATTTTGAAAACCCAACACGTTGAAATTGATATACACACCAAATTTGTGTATGTCATGATAAGAAAAATTCTCTAATACCTTCCTTCCAATATATTCTCCTTTATTTAATGAAATTCATGCTAATGTGAATCCTATTAATTATGTATGTCTCGTTTCTAAATTAATAAGATTCACATGAATTTCAATAGATAAAAGAAAACATATTTGAAAGAGAGAGTATTAGATAATATGTTGCTAGCACTCCAAATCAGAGTAACAAGTGTCCTAAAATAGGGACAAAAAATTGATGGCAATGGTGATGAGGAATAGAGAGAATGTAGCAGCAAGAGGTGTGGCTGAGCCCTGTGGTGGAGGGGCTATAGGAGCTGGTTCAGTTTGGGGTGATGGAGCTCCTTCATTGGAACCTGAACTGGGGACTGAACCAGATGCAGGAGGAGAGGCTGAATTAGGACCTTCAGCTGGACCTTTCTGTGGTGCAGGAGCAGAAGCTGAAGGACCTTCACCTGGTGCTTTCTGAGGTGCTGGTGATGAAGAATCAGTGACATTAATGCTTAGCTTTTGGCCACTGCTGCAATGGCCAGAGAAGGTGCAGGAAAAGTAGAATTCTCCTGGGCGATCCAGGGTGATTCTAGCTGGTCCTCTATTGAAGGCTTTGATGTTGTTATCGACTTCACACTTTTCATAGTTAGCCTTGGTAAGTTCCACCACATTGTGGCTTCCAGATTCGAACTTGAAGACTGCAAAAAGAAGAGTTCCATCACAAACATCAATTTCAACATACAAATAAACAAAGAGTCTAATGGCTAATATGCATGTCAGTGTAAATTTTTTACAACTATTTGTGATTAGATGAGTTCATAGATTATTTACTCGTGTACATAAATTAATAACAACTAAAATGTTTAGCTCCAACACTTTATCAACATGTGATAACATATAATAACAATACTATATTCTAAAAGTGACATGAAACAGAGAATTGAAATTTTTGGTTGTCATTTTTTGATCAAAGGAGAAGCAAGGGAAATAATTAAGGTTGTTTTGTTGTATGCAGATATTTACCTAGAGTGTCGTTTAGTTTGAATGTAGAATTTGCAGCCCATTTGGAATAGAAAGAAGCACCACCAGGTGGAAAACTAGTCCAACCTGTGGTACCTCCCACCTCGTAATCTTTAGCTTCTGTGCTCTGTAGTAACACCGCAGCCACAACAACTACGACAAGAATTGCCACGTTCCTTAATTGAGCCATCATATGTTGTTGGTTTTGTGTATCAGGTGTCCCCTGTGTGATGGCTCTTTCTGTGCTCCAATATGTATGAGAAGAGAGAAGCTTTGGAAGTGCGCCTTCAATCCGTGTTGATTATTGAATATATAGAAGTCAGGCTAAGCTAGCTAACCCGTAAGCATTTGTTTATAAAAGAGATGGAAGAAACGTTTCCATAGTTGGATTTTCATCTACTCATCATCTCATTGGGTCACGATGTGACTGAATGTGTGTGTATATATATATATATATATATATATATATATATATAAAAGTTGTTGGATCATAAATAACTACATAGCTGAAGAGGAAGTCAGCGGATGGAAATGGTCCAGTAGCATGTCTTCAAATTGGAGTTATGAAGTTGGTTTAGTGATAAAAAAAAGAAGAGAGGAAAGAAAAGGTTGTAGATTCAATTCTCTTTGTTAAAAAAAAATTAACATTAACAATTAATATTTATGATAAAATTTATCTCTAAATTACACTTGTGTTGTGTCCATACACCCCTTCTAATGAATAATTCAGAAACTAAAAACAATTGATTGAAAAAATACTTAAGAGAATGATTATCTCCTAACTCCCATTTTTATTATGGAAACTTTTAATAATAATATTGTTGGGAGGGATTTTGGCACCTTCGAATATGGTGGACGCTATAGACAACAAAGATGATTCTAGCAAGTGACGAAGACCTCTAGTGAAAAGAAAAACCTACAAGCACGCACATAAACACTCCAACGCCCAAGTTCTTGAGTAGAAATTTGTAAAAGGAACTTAAATTCATATACTTAGCCATGAAAATGCTGTATATGGTAGTAGTCGGTAGATGAAGCTGTTAGTGGATTATGAGCCACATGGCAGACTCGAGGAGGATCGAGAACAAACACTGAGTGCATCTTTATACATGTGAAATGAAATTTGAAATAGTACTTTTATTGCTTTATAATGGTATATAGTTTGGCGTAGAGACTTGAGAATTGAGATGTGTTGATCAACTAGCTTTAAAAGAGTTTACTACTTTTCTCCTTCAATACCACGATTAACTAATTAAAATTGCTAGACGCATGTTGGCCATTTGCCAACTCAACTATGCAATGAAAGACTTTCCTCTTATGATTATATAATGTAGGCCATCGGTTAGCACGAAACATCGCGTGTATAAAAAAGAAAGCAAAAGGAGGAAAATAAGAAATTCATTAAACTCTCACTAGAAATTCATATGTAAATATAATGTACATATTAACAAATTTTATTTTTCAAATATTAATCTCTCAATATGTTAGTATTTAATATTTTAATGCTCCCAAGTCCAAAGTTGAATACTTTCAAATTTTATAGGTACAAAAACACTCTCAAATTATGCAAGAATATATAAAAATGTGAATTTTAAAACTACGGTATTGCTGTTTATGGCCAATGTTTTTATAGTTAATTAATTGACATGAGCTAGCTACCAGCTAGCTTCCAAATGGCAAATGCCAGAATTTATTATTACGTAGATTGTATTCGCACCAACTAAATGACTAGTTTCAACGATGTAAACTGCCATAGTTGAGTTAATAAAATAATTTATTTCTTAATCAACTTATAAGCTAATCATGGTCAAGAGGTATTAATGTGATTATCTTTTTTTCCTCAGTGCAAAAGACAACACCGATGTTGTCAAACTCAAGCCCATGTCAGAGCCCTTACCGGATCACTCCTCCTAGCAGATTGGTCAAATAGATGGACCGGGTATTATCTCAATTAAAACCCAGTGCGAATCCATTTTTATTCAACCTTAACTTTCTTATGATGCAATTTTTATATTTATCTTACATATGTTTTATCTCTTTTCTTTTTATAACTTTATCTCCTTTTCTTACCATATTAATTATCAAGTTTATTTTTTTTTTCTATTTTATTTTTCTTATACACCCCAAAGAGACTCAAACACTCCTAAGTCCTTTATTAATTATTATTATTACTGAACTGTTTCATGATTTGAATAAATGATTTGAGTTTTTAGTAACTAAAGAAATCCATATCTAGAATTACATAACAAATTGGAAACCTTGAAACTAAAAGAAATTATAAATACTCTCATTCTGATAACACACGCAGCCTTTATTTTATTTTCTTCAGCTTTCATAAAAGAAAGTAAGTATTTTTTTTCTGACCAACAATTTTTTGCTTTTCTTTCAGGCGCACGAGAAAAATTGATAGAATTATTCTGCGCTTTAAATACAAAATTACTATGTTTACATGTGTAATCATACCGTTATGATAAAGGAAAAGAAAATTTCAAATTTTAATACGACTGCTAAATCTTTAGAGATGAAACGGTATTTTACTCATCATTTACTGGGGCAATGGCGATGCGTATGGCACTCTCTAATAGCACGTGCATATGATGATACATTGCAAGAATACGAACATGAGATGTTTTGTTTTTATACATTCCAAAGAATTAGCAAACTAAATGCCTCTAATTTTGTTTAAATTATTTGTTTGACAGGAAATGAAAGGGATAGATAGGAAACGGAACGCGATTGGTTCTTGCTCCTTTGCCTGTCTGCTACTATCCAGAATAATTCAATCTTTTTTTATTCATCCACAATTCTCATACATTATACTACAACACAAAAACACATATCCAGTTGCCGATCTTGCCAGTGCAGCTGGAAAATGAAAAATATATAATAATAACTTATTCAAACAACATACCAACATCAACAACATATACCCCTTAGTTAACAACTATCGACATAAATAATAACCAATTCATTCAAGTTGATTGATTCTTATATATGAAATAAATTGTATTAGAAGAATTCACATTTTGTGTTCGCGTTTAAATCTTCTATCAATGCTTCGTACCAATAACATAAGAAGAAAAAAAAAAAATAACACACACCTATTGACTAAGTGATATCTAGCAGATACAAGACAATAACGTCCCAAAACAGACCACACAGGTAAGAATGACCACTTTTACAAGATATCAATTCTAGAACAAGACATTTATGGCAACGGTTATGAGAACAACAGGGAGAGTGGCGGCAAGGGAAGAAGAGCCTGCAGTGACATGAATATTCAGCTTTTGGCCGAGGGTGCAGTGATCCGGGAACGCGCACGCGAAATAGAAGTTGCCCGTGCGGTTCAGAGTGATTCTCGCCGGCGTTGTGTTGAATGATTGCATTACTTCACTCACGTTGCAACTCTCGAAGTGTTTCTTTGACAGGGTGGCAACGTTGTGAGCTCCTGTTCTGAAGTTGAACACTGCAAAACAAGTATTTAAATGAATGGTTTTCGAAGAGGAAAAAAAGTTAGATAAAGAGAGAGATACCGAGGGTGTCGTTTAGTCTGAAAGTGGTATTAGGTGCGAAGGAGGTATATAAGGAGGTGGCTCCCTGGGGAGGAATAATCCAACCGGAAGAACCACCAACTACATGCTCTGCAGCTTCTGTGGTGTGAGGCAATGGCATTAGTGCCGCTGCCATTAGTGTCTGAGGCTGCCCCTGTTTGATGAGTCTTGAAATATAGAGAACCTGAACTGTGTGAACGCACGGAGGCAGAGGAGGATTCGGGGAAGAGGCTAAGGTAACTCAGCACTCTCGTGTTGCTTTTATGCAACAATCAAACATTCTGGGGACTTATGACATTGGAAAATGTTTAATAGACATGCATGACATTTAGAAAGAGAAAGTAAAAAAAGAAAAATGATTGGTGAGATGTTTAAAATAAAAAAATAATTTGTGTATCATTATTATATTACATAATTACTTAAATTACAGTTTGACTGAGGAGCAAAGTTGTATTTAAGTTAATTATTTATTAATTGAATTATGAGTTATTAAGTATTCCATCAAATTCATTTGTTTACCTAAACAAACAGTCTTAATTTTCATATGCAGCTTAGCATGACCATGACCATGAGTCATGACCATGATTTCGTGTTGTTATATGCAGCTTAGCATCCTGATATAATTTTCATGGTTTTGATATCTTTTAATCCCGATATCTCGATTCATCTCCTTGTCCTGCTAATGCTGTTATGCTGGTGTTTGAGAAGATCGTAATTGATTAATGATGCCATTAACATGTTGAAATTCAATATAAACACGCTCTTGCACCTCCCTCCGTTCCCTTCATATTCACCCTACGCCCTACGCCCCACGCATGATTGATGCATCATCGCACGGCTTGCACGGAGAAGAGGCATGAACCACATTGACTGTCAAGGTTAGTGGGAAGGTAGGAGACACAGTGCGGAAAGCAACACAATGAATGCGACGGTTGGTGACGGAGGAGGAGGCTGTGTATATAACATAGTGAAGGCTAGGGATGGGAGAGAGCTCTTTTGCAATTGAAGTGGACGGTGGCGATGTAAGAGCCACAGTGCCGAAGCAGCATGATGAATGCGTCCGTAACGATGGGAAGCAATGAGAGTCGAAGACTACAATAGTCACACGATGATTAGGCTAGCATTCATATTTAGAAAATTAGGAATTAAATTAGAAAGATTAGGGATTAAGTGATCTTTTAATAAAAACATTAAATTAAAAACTAAAATAAAAAGTATGTAAAATTTGCTATTAAGTTCTCATTTGAATTGTAAAAAAATAAATTAATTTAATTGACTGACGTGACTATGTGACATTACATGATTTAACTATACAAAATACAAAGCAATGCAGTAAAGTAATGGTCGTTAATTTCTCCCAAAAATCTACTTCAGTGGCAAGTTATTTCTATTTTCTACTAGTACTTTTTTTGAGGATAAGGTCGCCTAAATTGATGTTATGAGAAAAGAAGGGTGTTATTTATATACTTTTTAACACACATTACTTTTATGACACTTTTTAAATTGATTATAATTTATTAAAAATTACAAAATTTTAAGTAAAGTTACAAGACTCACAATTTTTTTGTAATTTTTAATAAATTTCAATTAATAATTAAAATTTTGTTGTTAATATTTGTATCAAGGAAAAACATTGTAACCTTCGCCATATTTGAAAGTTTTCAAGTCCAATGGAATGAAATTTTAAAATAATCCCCCACCTTCCCTGTTTTTCCTGTCGGTCCAATTTGCTTCTATGTTTTTAGATGCTTTGAGTAACAAACAATTACAAAATTAGTGTATTTGATAAAATTGAAACTTGTGTCCAAAATTTAGAATGTATTAGTAAAAACTGAAAAATTCTAAAACTCGTCGAAGGAAAATCCTTTCTCAAGTGAAATAATTACACATTTGCTGAAACATCAGCATTTCTAGATATTGCTTTATGAAATATGACAATCAATGGTATAATTTGATCTAGAGCCAAGTCAAACTCATTTCATTGGCAGGAACTGGTTTGCCGAGCAGGCTGATATCATAAGATCACTAACTCCAGAAAATCAGCAGTATCAAAGAAGATAAAAAGAATACCATCATGTATGACTGGGACAACCCTTGAGTATTGATATTCTGCCAAGTGAAATCAAAAGTGTAAAAATTTGCATAAATCTGAAAACACAAGTTCATTCCAAATTTATTTTTCAGCAAAATTAAATTCCCAAGTGTTAATGCAAGTAGTGAGTTCAAAATTACACCAAGGAGAAAGAACATCCATGATTAAACCACCTATCAATTGAGACCAGCAATTGACCTTTTCCCTCTGAATCAATGAAATTCACAAACTGTGTAGATAATATAGAAAGGTGAATGCATTTCTAATTTACAACTTCCTAATTTTCTAAGGTCAGGCTTAAAACCAGTGTTGACATTGCAAACATAACCAATGGTTCTCATGCTGTCTCGTTAGTTCAGCTTGATTACTTTTATGAGTTGAAAGATTCCAGACATATTAAAGAGAGTTAAAAAAACGAAGTTAAGGACTTGTATGTTGCATCTACAAACATTTGGAAGTTGGGATATTACTAAAGGGTAAAGACTAAAGAGAACAATGTAGCTTCCAAACCAGCCACAACTGGTTCAAAAAACCACAAATATCACTCACCGTTGCCCAACCAACAACCATGATGATGATATTAACAAGACTTGAACAGTTACTTGATATCCCTTGATCATTTCACATGAGAGCACACATAGCTTGGATATTCATAAATCTTATTAAAACCATGGAACATGGGTTCTGGACATCTGGTTCGGCAGCTAGTCTACAGCTAGAAAGGAGAAAAGGTAGTATCAAGAAAAAAAGACATTTTGCCACTCTCTCTCTCTCTTTTTACATATGAGTAGTTCAAGATAGATGGATACATACGAAATGTAGATGAAGACATCAAGAATGACATTATAAAGCCAAGCCATTATGGGGACAAGAAAGCAAAACAAAGTACCATGTTCTACAATATTTAAATTCTTGATATGGTAAGTCAACTTTTGGTAAGCCAACTTGTGGGTCAAATTTCTAAACATTTTCTTTGTTTCTTCTATTATTATTCATTTTTATTTTAGCATTCTTTAAATTCAGTCTCGAGAATTACAAACTTTCAAACCAATATACTCCTATCATGTGGGAACTAGGATGCAATAAGTTAGCATGTTTGGTTTAGCATTTGGCATTCTTTGATCCACGTCCAGTGGAAGCAATCAAATGTTGTTTCCGCGTCTTTTTAAAATTCTGACGCGGAAATGAGGAGGGACATGCATCCGAAACACTGACGCAAACATGCAGTTAGTCTCTTAGAAGTGGTGTAAGAGTTTACATTGTCTATGCATATCCATTGCATCATCATCATTTAATAGACTCGTTAGACAAACCAGCACACTTGACAAAACCATTAAATATAAAGATAAAGATAACAGCCTGCTATAAATTGGGAAAGGAGGGGGGGGGGGGGGGGGGGGGGGGGATCCTGGTTTGATTTTATCTGTGTTTGGCGTGTGAAAACTTCCAAATGAGCTTAAACGAAAAAACATACCATCAAATGAAATTTATGGTACCTTAAGAGACAAAAGAGATGAATGTCCAGCATTAAGTCCGTGAAAACCAATGTCATATGATATACTCCCATCAGCCTTGAACAGTCCATAGTTCTTCTCAGATGAATGCCCAGACTTCTCGTTCTCGTTGAATAATGCAAAAATGTATGCCTTCACAACATTTTTAGGTCTATGAGGGGTTCCTTTCCTCTTCGCAAGCCTTTTACGCAGGTTATAATTATATGTCCTTGCATTAGTTGCATTTGCTCCAGCTTCACTTTGATCTCCATTTGAGGCCCAGCCAGTCTCAGTAACTATGACTTCCATTTTGTCAAATCCAGCATCCTCCAAAGCAGCATAGGCTGCATCAATCTGAGCATCAAGCATGTTATCATAATGCAGACGATACATTGGATCATAAATTCCCTTTGTTGGTTCAAAAAGTGCATAATTTATATCAATATGTTCAGGATCACTCGCATAGGCTAGGAAAGGGTAAGCATTCAAACAGAAAGGAGAACCAATCTGTTGGAAGAACTCCAGTAGTGGCTTCATATACTGATTAACATTATTATCAAATTTACCAGAGGAGGGAGGGTAGGAATCTGCAAAAACTGCAAATGAGTTTGCGGTAGAAATCTGAACCAGTTGCTCTAGATGAAGTTTCTTGGTAGCATTGTAAATATTTTTAACGGCGCCCAGAAGAACTCCCCACAAAGAATAGTCTGTCCCACCCAAAACTTCATTGCCTACAGCAATTCCGCGAATGCGTGTGTCAGGAAGAAATGACTGTACATTTTCTTTTACCCAGTTCAAAGCATGGTCTGGATTTGAACTCATGTCTTGCAGCTGGCCATTGGGAAGCCCCACTACAATTTCAAGCCCAGTTCCACTAAAGGCCTTGAGAACACTGTGATCAGCATCGTAGATTCTAACGTTCCTTATTTTTGCTGCTCTGAGAAGAGTAACAACTTCATCGGGTGATGGAATATTATTTGCAATCCTACCATAATTTATACCATAGGTTCCGGTGAACGCTAGCACAGAAGCTGGAAATCAAACAGGGAGGGTAGAGCTCCATTAACATTATTTTGCCAATCATGAACATAATTGGTACTAAGTAGACGCACATGAAAGGACAAAAGAGTAAAGTCTAGAAACCCCAATTAGAAAGGCCATCCATAATCAGAACCACGAATTAATAGAATTGGAATAATCATGATATGTCGAAGGAACAGTGGTCCCATATGAAATCAAGAAGGAAAGACACTAATCAATGTAATCATAATGATAACTTAAAAGGAAAGCAATATGTATATTTTAAAAAATTGAAAATCAAAATTAAAATCTCTCCCTAAAAGAGAAGGGGGGAGAACAAAAAACTTGATATCATGAGAATTAAAAGAAAGCAACCGAGACATGAAGCCAAGAACCTAAAAGTACAGAATAAAGAGAAAAGGAAAAATCAAGAATTTAATTCAATATATGGTGAAAACTATACTAAACACTAAAGGGCCGAAACCCCCAACCCATGATCATACAAAAAAATAATAAAGATCAATAAAAACTGGGGAAAAGGCCAATGAATAAAGTAAATCAATTACATGTTTGAAAACGCAAGACAAAGAAAGTATAAAGTACCTATTGGAGTGAAGAAGAGTACAAAGAAGGGGCAGAAGAAGCGAAGAATTGTCATGGGGTGGGAAAGAAATCAACGATGTTGGCCTTTGACGCAGTGCTTCTTCCTCTTCAGACATGCCATAAGACGAAAGAAGCGCTTTTTATGGTTTTGCTGCGTTGAACTACACCTTTATCAGCACATCATCATTACTTGCTCTATAATCTCTATAAGAAGGAAGCAAAAGATGAGGGTTGGTTTTGGAAGTTGAAGAGAGGGGGAAAAGGGAAGAAAGTGTGAGGGATATGCAGGGGTTTTATAATTGAGTTGTTGAGTAAGGAAAAGCATAAAAACGCAGTGTGGGTTTGTACTAAAACTCGGCTTCATTGGTCAATGCACACTTGTTGTTCCTCATCGTGCGCGTTTTGTTTTTTGTTTTGCGGTGTGCGCTAAGCTATTGTCTTTTTTCTTCTTCTTTTTTGAACTCGATCTCACAACCTCCCCTTGCCCACGCGCTCCTTCTCTCACACATGATTGAAAATATATGTAGAATAAATTATTAAGACCTAAATCATTGGTTTTTAATCTATAATTTAATTTCATCTTCATTTCAGCTTTCTTTTCGGACAAAACTTATATATTTTTTAGTATTATTCTTCCATAAAAATTTAAGTTTCACTTTATATTAAATTTTCATTAGAAAAACAGAATAAATTATTAAGATGAAACGGTTGACAAAAAAATACTAATGATATTTTTTTGAATTCAATACTAATATCTAAAAGTTACAGTGTTTTTCCCCTTTTTTTTATCACTTCCCTTTCAACAAATTATCGTTAAAGATGAGAATAGATAAAATCTGGATAGGATGTTATAATATCTATCTCTATATTTATATTTTAGAAAAAAATTATGTATCAGGATTCATACATGTGGGGATAGTAATTTTAACGTTTGTGTCCTTTTTATTGATACCTAAATTTCCATATCCGTATTTATTATCAAAATGTTACTTTATTTTTTGTATGTTTGAAAGGTTATTTGGATTTTTAAATTTCAATAAGAACTTAATTAACGGTGCTTTGATAACGGAATGAAATTCAGTTAAATACTACTATGAAACTGATAAAAAAATATTATAAAAAAATTAATAACTAAATTATAAATAAAACTGAAATTTAAAATAATCTCACAAAAGAATAGGGATGGAAATGGGTCAGGCCACTTATCAGGGGTCTTTGGCCTGACCTAGCTTGTTTATTAAAAAGGTCAGGTTAAGGTTTTTTAAAAAGCCTGTTTCGATAAAAAGGATAGGCTCAAACTTTAAAAAAAAGCATGTTAGACCTATCAGACTAATCTATTTAATATATATATAGATTATTGAATGAAACTTATGATATTTTATTTAGCTTATTTATTTTGTTTATAATATTTTGTTGAATACTTAAAGTACTCTAATTAATTTTTAACTTATTTTTTCTCACACAAATTAAAAGGAAAGTATTTATCTTTATTTATATTAAATTTGAAAAAGTATTATCCGAATTTTCAAAATTTCACTACTCATTAGATTTTCTTTATATATAATATTTATTATAAAATAGGCTTTTTAATAGGCTCATAGGTCAAACTAGATTTTTAAATAGGCCAAACCAAACCTAAAAAAAAAACCTATGACAGGTAAATAGGCCAGACCAAACTTTATATTTTTAAATCAAGTCAAGATCAGACCTAACTAAACCTGACCTGGCTTGACCTATTTCCACCCATACAAAAGAATAATTTTACCTTTTACCAGTGTGTTAAGCGTCCAAATCTTAATGCATAAGTTTGGTTGCACCTAAATTAGATTAAGGAGAAGAGAAAAGAAAGAGGAGAAGAGAAAAGAATTAGGCATATTGGAGTGATTGGGTTTGGGTTCCTCTCATTTGTGCAGAAATTTTCAAGGGACCCACACGTTTTTTTTTCTCTCTCATATGAGCAAATTAGAGAAGAAATTATCACTGTTCATTTGCTTAATTGCTTTTACTGTTTTGCCCTCAACGGATTTACGTGCAATGGATGAATACGTGTAGTCGTGTAGACCTTACTTTGTTACTATATTACTATCACTACAAGCACTGCATGGTTATTACTGAATGCAGCGGGGTGAATTAGAAGATAACAAGTACTCAACATTTCCATTATGCTAAAACATATTATGTAACAAATGTTAATTTGATAGAGACAAATTCGGGATATATGAATGAGGCGCAAGGAAATCTTTAATTTTCTGGAATAGGAAAAGTGTTGTAAATATCATATTATAAAAATAAAAATAAAAATTTAAATAATCATTTACTCAATGGATATAACTTTAATTCAATTTTTCTTATTCCATTTTCGTTTATTTCTCTTCATAAATCACTTTTATTTCCATCTTATTATTTAACCTCTTTTTCTTCTTCTCATCTATTCTCTTCTCTTCCCTCCTCACAACCCAGGAACTCATACGTTTTGGATATATTATAGTCCAGTATAGAGGATTATTTAGTCAGTTACCAAACTTTTTAGTTTGTTTTGTAGGGAGACAAGTGACCACATTCATTTTGAAATAAGATAAATCCATTCAGGTAAATAAAAAAAATCACTTCATATCGGTTCTATTACCCAATGAATGCACCCGTAATTTCTTTTCTATATATATACGCTAGCTGTAGGAAAAAAATGTCTTTTTAGTGAATAAAAAAATTGGTTTTTAACAAATTTTAAATGAAGATATCCCGAATGGAGCCTTAATATTTAAAACTAAAAAAGTATATTTTAATCTTTGAAATTATAAAAAAAAACATTCTAATTATTAAGATTATTAAATATAACTATTTTGATTCCAAAAAATATAGTAATAAAGATTAAAATTACTTGTCTTTAATAAATTTATAGATTAAAATAATTTTTTTATAATTGTAAATATTAAATTAAATAGTTAATTTACATATATTTTTAGGACTAGTTGGATGCAATATTCTTTGTTTTTAACGTCACTCTCTAATTTCTACGCTGTACCACTTTCGGTATGTGAGAAATGTTCTATTCGAATAATTTGGACACGTTGACAACAATACAATGAAAAGGTATCGATTTTACAAAAAGAGAAAAGAACTAAATATCTTTCAACATATACGATAAGGGACGGAAACTTTGCCCGTTTATTGGAATATATACGAATTTTGGTAAAATTGTTGTGTAATTTGATTCGGAAATAATGTTTTCAGTATATCAATTATAAAAGTAAGTAATTCTTTTTGGAGTTAGTACTGGTTGTTTATATATCTTTTTTTTTTTGGGGGGGGGGGGGGGTTTATATCTATAGTTATATTAATTTTTTCACTACTTAATAACATTTTAATAGATAATTATATTTTAAAATCTGTTATATTAAAAGTTATTGATGTCTTTATTTTGGAGGATAAAAGTTACTAATGTAATAACGAGTTATTTAATTTAGTTGAATAAGTTATTACGCATAATGTTCTAAAAAAAAGCATTATAACTCTTTGCAACACCAAAAATTTACACATTTTATATTTAAATTAAATAAAACAACATTTTCTTAATTTTGTTAGGGCTGATCTAGTGGTGGTTTGGAAAGAGAGATGAGTGAGTAGTTTGCATAAAGTCTCGGATTTAAAGCTTGATGATGTCATTGTATACAAAAAAAAATTATAAAATTGAATTATTTCATATTTGTTGTTAGTTTAATGTGATGGCATTGGACGTTACACTTCTTAACATCGGTATCAATTATTATCTTTCATGAATATTTATCTCTCAAGTACAACGAAATCCGAATGCAATCTGACGATGAAGAAAAACAATACTTTTGATGATAGAAAAGACTAATTATTGTTACAAGGTCACGTCGTTTAAAATGAAAAATATCGAGGTAATTTATTTACACATGATAAATAGATTCTTCAAATGGTAGAGTGGCAAAATGTTAAAAGTTTACAATGATGTCATGATAATCAATAATGTCTGTGAATATGAACACATTTTTAATGTAATTGAGGTATTTAAACAACTAAAGAAACAATCGCTAAGAAATGTAAATTCAAGGTCAAAGTAGGAAATTTCCTATGTTTCATGTTGTAAAAAAAGGGGATAGAAGTTAGTCTAGACAAATGTCAAATCTTATCATAACTAATAACCTTTAAATGACATGGGGCATTTAGTACTAAACTAGAAGATAACAATCTTATTTTAGTAATTCATACTTTGATCCTTCATGTTTTTAAAACTCTCATATTGATCCTTTGAGTTGAAAAAAATTTCCAATTTTATCATTTTATCAATTTAAAACCAAACATTGTTAACAAATTGTATTTTAAATTAATATAACTAATGGTAGTTTTGAACCACCACTGTCTTGAAATCCCAAAAATCATTCACCAATTCCGTAGTCTTCTGGTTGCATCTCACAAGGTAATGCATGTGGTAGCAATTGACACTAGTCAAGAAGTTGAAGATTCTGAGGTAGGATTCGCTAAACTCCCGTATGAGGACCCTCCATGCTAATATAACCAACCTCAAATATGGAACCTAGAGTAATGTCATTACAAAATAAGTTGATAGCGCTTCAACAATCCTTCCACTTTTTCGTGACTTCCTCAACAACAATCTTATTAGGATTTGAATTTTCAAGTAATCACTAATTCATTATGCCTAGTAAGTGATGAAGTCAGCAAAATTTTTTTTAGGTCAGGTCAAATTTTAGGTAGTGTTAAATTTTATTTTTAAATGATGTTAAATTTTATTTTTAATTCTAATTAATTATATAACTATATATAATTATTATAAAAAAAATTCTGTCACTCAATAATAAATTTTATTTTTTAGATAATATTATGGTTATAGCTGCAGGTCTAGGAGTGGCTCCCCCAGTGCCCCTAGCCAAATGCATCCTTAACAGCTGTGGATGTATGTATTCATTAACCAGTACATTTACAACAAGTGCATATCCAATCTTGATGTTGGATGGTACGTAATTGCTAATCTAGTTAATGTTCCAGAATGAAACATAAAAGTGATTATGCAATTGAAAGTTTTTTTTTTTTTAAAGAAAAAAAAAAAAGAAGGAACACGTGTTGTGCACAGGAGGAATGGCGGTGGATGTGGGGTATATCGAGTGGTGGACTAAACTAAAAATTGTCATACTGAACATACGCGTTATGATGTCAGCTAGTGTGTGTCCTGTGTCTCAGTGCTAACTCACTCGCTCCGGAGTCTGTGGGTAAACTCCGTTCTCTGTCTGTCAGACAAAATCACGTGACCTCCCCATAATTAACATAGAAATATCACGTGACCAACCAATTTAATGAATCTCTTCCCCTGGTAATGTTCAAAAACTGAAAAAAGAAAAACTGAGGGTTCTTTTGATAAACCCTCAGTCAGCTGTATATTGTAAAAACGTTAAAGAAAAAATAAGATTATTTCCCATAAGAAAAATACCATCAGTCAATGATAAAGAGAAGAGGTAAAACAAAAAGATGGAGTTTTATGATATTGAAAAATAAAAGTTTGTTGCTTAAAAATATAAATTAGTGCTATTTGTATTGTATAGTAGTGTTACTCTTATTATTTTCAGAATAAGACGTCCCAACTCCCAACAATCACACGTAGATAACCACATTCATTTTATGATAGAAGTTCTTCTTTGATACTCTACTTATTGTGATCATTTTGTCTGAATCTCAAATTATGTAGGTAACTTTATTTTTATGAGTGAAGAGATTGCCTTAATAATTAAAATTAGTAATCACAAAATCTTATGGAAATGTTTGGTAGGAGATAAAAAAATTTATGTCTAAGAATCATGATTTCTAGGCATATATCATAAATCTTGAAGTTATGTTTTTTAGGAATAAATAAAATATGTTTGGTAAAACATTAAAATCTTAAGATAAATTTCTTATAAATCAAATAGTTATACAATTTTTTTTATCACATTCATTAATTTAATAAAGAGTAAGATGAAGATACTCATAAAAGTAAGATTCTCGCTTTTTTTTATGAGAAATTTTATTTTTCAAAAAAATATCATTTCATAGGAAATTTCTTTTTTAAAAATTGATGCCAAAAGTTGGAAACTAAATTTTATAACTTATGATTTTCCAGAAACAAAAAATTTATCCCCTACTAAGTGAATTTTTTTTCTTCTTTTGTTACGTTCCTAATCCATAAGACTTTTTTCTAATGAAAAAAAGTCTTTTAAATTTCAATCCAATACATCCCTTTTTGTTGCGCAGAAAATATTATCATTTAATAATTTGTCAGAAAAAAATAAGATACTGTCATCATTTGAGCAATACCTTAAGCGGGAATGTAACTTTCAATCGGATGTGTGAGTAAGTTTAACTAGAAGAAATGGATAACTTTATTTTGAGAAAATAGTTTATGTAATATTTTGCATTATGAATAACAAATCATCATACATTAAATTTGTTGATTTTTATAAAATAATTTAAAAAATTATACTAAAACTTAATATTTGATTAGTTGATAGTATAATTTTTTTCACTAACACTACATAGCCATTAACCTCATTTAATTTTATATGCATAATTTGATTTCAAAGACATTTTTTTAAAAGAAACCTTCAATTTAGTATAATTTAATTAGCTTCATCTATTATATAGTAAGTACTTAGGTTAAATAAATTAAAGATATTTAGTTAAGTTTATGAAAGGAAATAAAGTTGCTCATTGTTTGGTAGCTCTTGCTTTTACTCATGTTAATAACTACTGGATTGAGGAGGTCCCTAATCAAATGGACCAAATCATAGCAAATGATGTAATTTTTACTTTTTCAGTGCATTAATAAAATCCAGCATTTACACCTAAAAAAAAGAAAGGGAGCTATCAATCTCGTATAAATTCTTTAGGATGGTTTCGAGTTATTTTCATGATTTAGTCCATTATAATTCAATTTTTCTATTATGTGTTTATACACAAATGATAAGAAGTTAAAAATAAAACAAAAATTATTGAAAAAGTATTTAGAATATTGAAAATATAAACAAAAAAAATCAATAATTACGTTTATAAAAAAATTAATATAATGTATTTTATGTATTCGTACTATATTATCGTAAATACATAACTAGTAAACAACGCTATCAATTTTTTTTTTTTAAATTAAGTACTTATAATATAAATCTTTCATTATTAAACTTGTTTGGTTCGTGAAGAACAGAGATGCCCAATAAGAATTGCTAAGTATTTAATGTATGATCAAACTCTCTCTTTCTAAAGGTATTTAATGAAATAGAATATCTCAGGAAAGAAGATCACAATGCTAGTAAAACACCACAACTGGTGTGGAGTGTGTGCACTGTGTAAAAGAAGAAGAGAAAGTAAGAATGTGTGTACCTTATTCTCTGAAAGTAGCTCTATTTATAGACGCAGACCTAGAAGTTATTAGTGGAGAGATACACCTATGATCTTGGCCGAGATATTTGGTTAATGACTTGGGGCGGTTGAGATCACGTTCTCTTTACTGGCGCTGGCTGATAAAGTGGATTGACTTAGTCTCATGTGGGCTTCCTTTCTAATTGGGCTTGCCTTTACTATCCGTAACATATGCCCCCCAGCCCGGTTGTTAAGCATTCTGGGCGACCGGGATGCATCATTTGGTAGGCCCTTTCTATACTTAACGTAGTAGGTCCATGCCGAGATGTCTAACCCGATTTGGAACGTTCATCTAGGACCGAATTCTCCCGTGTTAATCTTGTGGTACGGCTATTGCCGGGTTGTCCCTTGTTACTTTGATCGGCTGCTACCATCTTAAAAAAGTGAAACGCTTTCGTCCTTATTGGAAATGACACGTATCCCGATCATTTAATGCATTGCCATTTCTTTACACGTTTTAATCATTTCCCTTCTGACGCTTTTACCCCCGCGCGTCTTTTCATATTCGCCAGTTACCTGCTCCAAGCGTTTCGTATTTTGGTGGTTATACTCCCCTGTGGCTTTATATGCCTTTTCTTCTTCGTTCTTTATTTGTGCCTCATCTAGTGTTTTAGTATACTCTTGTTTTCTCTTGTTCTTGCGTTTTCGCTCTCTGCCTCTGATACCCAAAACTTCTTCGGGATCTCTCTCATTCTAGGTACCTTGCATTTCTCCTTTGGTACTTGTTTTTTTATTACGTCTGCTTTGGTTGTGATTTATTTTGTTTTCCATCTGTTTCTTCTAATTTACCTGTTCTTGAGTTACTTCCATCCTTAATCCATTTTCGCTTTCCCCTTCTGTTTGCTTTCGAGTCCCTTCCTTTTTCATATGTTATTTGCGCATTGAATTTCTTTTTAGTTCCCTACAATGGAATTTACTCCTGAGGAGGAAGCGCGTATACGCAGAACTATCCCCCCTCGGTCTGCATTCTGGTTTTTTTGGCTTGCCTCTTCCTGAAGAGGACCAAGAAAAAATCCCTTTGAGCGCTCTTTTTGGTCCTGGTAACTCTAAAACTAGTCTCACTAAACCCCCAAATCCCTCAAAGTTAGGCTTATCACCTCAACTAGGGTCTGGGACATCGTTAAGATTAGCAGAATTTGGGGTGCCCCTTGGAGGTTCCGTGTCTTCTAACATTGCCCCCTTAGGTTCTTTAGAACAGAGCAATGTGTCGGGGCACCCTTTTGAGACTCGATTCGAGCCCTGCTCCAACTGTCTTGATGAATTCTTGTACTCTGCAAGTATTGGTCAAGATAACCAAGCCGAAGCTTTGCTGGATTCATGTCAGCATAATCCGGTTCTCGTTCCTAAGCTTCTTCCACACAGGGATGGGGTTCCCATCTCAACTCTTAACTCGGACTCTGGGACCGAGGTGTCGACTTCTCACAAAGTTACCCCGGCGCCGGTTTGTACTTCATGTTTTGATTCCCATTCCTTGATCGTTTCCCCAGATACTCTTTACTGATTGTTGCTTTTTATTTTGTCGTAGGTAATTATGGATACCTTATCGGTGGAAATAATGGAAGAGTCTCAGTCGGCTGGATCACAATCTGATTGTCCATCCCCTTCTCTCATCTCCAAATTTCCCTAGGTCACCTATGAGGTGCTTAGTACCTCGTCTGTTTTAATACCAGGGAGTATTTCCACCCTTCCTATTGGGAGGCAGGAAGGGTTTTCTGTTTGCCCTCCTGACCCTAATGAACCCATATGTTCCAGTCCTAAGAAGGGTGAGCGCAATTTCTTCTTTTTCTGTAAAGACGTGATCACCCCGTTTAGGAGTCTGGCTTCCTTTGTCGAATTTTGAGATGGAGCTCTTGAACCATTTGCGCTTAGCTCCATCACAGCTCCACCCCAATAGTTGGTCCTTCATAAAGTCATTCCAAGATTTGTGTGAAAACTTGGAAATTCTTTGCACAGTTCCCCTTTTCTTCTATTATTTTAGTGTGCATACCGGTCGAACTGGCTGAGAACCCTCAGATAGAAAGGGATGGATATCCATTCGGAGTCGTTCTGATCGTTGGCTTTTTTCGATATTCATAGACTCATTAAAAATTTTAAGAATAATTATTTTAAGGTCGTTGCCGATGCCGGCAAGCAGCCTTTCTTTCTTTGGGGTCCGGAATCACCTGAAGTAGAGTGGAGATTCCCCCTCTATTGGACCTATTCCCACCATGACTCTCCTTCATCCTCTTATCGCTTTGACCAAAAGGGTTTATCAGATTCGGATGCCGCTTCAGTAATCCAGATCAATGCGTATCGAGAGGCTCATAGTCCATCTGACGCCACGCTTCTCACTAGCCAACGTCAGTCCGGGATCCTATTTGTAATTCTATTTCGTAGTATCTGCTGTGATTTCTGACACTTGTATTTTCCTTTGTAGCTGCCGATATGGAGGATCACATTATCGATCTGGTGCCTCGCTTGAGGAAGACATCCGGGTTAGCGACCCCGGCCTCTGGACGGGGTCGCCCTTCTAACCCTGGTCGTCCTCCGCGCTTCTTCTCAAAGGTTTTACATAAGGGTGCGCCAAAGAAGAGGAAGGTTTCAGAGGCTACCCCGAAGGTGCCGACTGATAAGACTTCGGCCACTCCGGAGGTGACTGCCCCGACCCCAACTGTTATCGCTCCCCTGGTGACCCCCGCCCCGGCTGATTCTATCCCCCCGGCTGGTGAAGCTCTCCCCACCCCAGGGTCCGAGGTTCCTCAGCTAGAGCCCGAATATCTCTGAGAAAAGGGGATCAAAAATCTTTTCCCTTTCATTAAGGCTCCGAAACACATGTCGGACTCCAGCTCTTTTTTTGATAACGACCTTCGTGAGCTCGACCGAATGCAGCTATATGCCTTCAAAAGCACCTCCCTTGTTCAGAGCCTCGTTACTTTGAAATCGAGGCATGTTAAGATGAAGGAAGACCTCCCTGCATCCCAAGCGGAGTCTCAACGGGCCCAAGAGGAGCTTCGAAGCTCACAAGAAAATTTCACTGCTATTGCTGAGGAACTTCGAGTTTCTCAGTCAAAGCTTCAGGCCGCGTTGGATGACGTGAATAAGGTGCGGGCTGAGCTGCAATGCTCTATGGAGAAGGCCGCCTTTATGACACAGAACTTGAACGAAGTTAAAACCCTTTATGAGAGGGCTGAGTCCGAGGTTAAGGAGGCTGAGTCCAAACTGATGTCCGCCGATAAGGAGATGGCCGAACTTAAGGAGGTGATGTTGTCAGCGGCGGAGGAATCTTTCAACAATGCCTTGGAGCAGGTTCGGTGTCTGAACCCCGGAGTCGACTTGATCATGGACGGGTGCATTTCAAATCGTATGTCCATGAGGGGAAGGTGATCCCTTATTTTTCTCAAGAGGACTCCGTGGCTCAAGCTGATGAAGATCGGGCTGTGGGAGAAGAGGTGATCTTGGCCCCTTGAAACGGGGTGTCTGGATATATGAAGTGTCGGGATGCCGGTTATTTATGTAATTCTGTTTCTTGTTTATCATTGTTTTTGTCGGGTAATCCCCGGTTGTACTCGTTTTCGTACGATGTTATTGCACTATTTATAATGTTCTGGCCAGAACTGTTATATTTGCATGCTTATTGTATATTCATTTGGCTTCAAATAACCAAGTATAATATTGACTGAGCTGGACGTCGGTATGTCATTCTCGGTAAAATGTGTCCTGGTCTGTATCCTATCACGTCCAAACATGTAATAATCGCTAAGTGATTATATTAACCTGATCAGGGTTTGATTACACGTTTATTATTGTTTAGGATAATAGATATTGTGTGTTGAGCACGCTATATATGACTTCCTTGTGGAAGTAAAGATTTATTAATACTTTGAAATAACTACAAAGATTCATGATCTCCATAAAAGAGGTGTGTACGAGCAACGAGTGTCTAACTAATCGACCCCGGCTTATACTCTCAATTAAAGAGAAACACATGAATTGTAAATTCAAAGAAAAAGCTAAGCACTCATGTCGTAATGAGGCCTTATTAGGAGAAATAACTACTTTCAGCCGTGCATTGTAGCTGTAATATATCTTTAACCTGTCCGCTTTCCAGGTGCACTTTATCACTTTTTTTATTAAGAGTCTCCAAAATGTATGCCCCCTGTTCGAGGTTCTGTGCTATCCGGTATGGCTCATCCCAATTAGCTGCTAACTTTCCATCTCGGGCATTTCTGTTTCCGATGTCTGCTCTGTGTAAAACTAAATTGCCTTCCTCAAAGCACCTTGGTCTCACCTTTTTGTTAAACTTTTTGGTTGTCGCCTTTTTCATAGCTAGATCCTGGTGATGTGCCGTAACCCGGACCTCATCTATCAGTTCTAGCTCGGCGGCCAATGTTTCGTTGTTGGTGTCTTCTCCGTCATGGAGTGCATGCTTCCTTCTCCAGGACGGTTGGCCAATCTCGACGGGAATCATTGCTTCGTAGCCATATGTCATTCTGAAAGGTCTCTTGGGTAGATGTTTGGGTTGTAGTCCGGTGTCCCCACAAGACATAATATAACTGCTCTACCCAACTTGAGCCGGCCTCGTGCATGCGTTTCTTTAGTCCGTCTAAAATGACTTTGTTTGCAACTTCAGCTTGTCCGTTAGATTGTGGATGTTCGACTGACGAGAAATGGTGTTTGATGTGGAACCCGACCATCATTTCCCAAAACTATTTATCAGTAAACTGAGTTCCATTATCTGTGACAACTTCAGCCAGGATCCCAAACCTTGATATTATACTTCTTTCAAAAAATTTCTGAACTCAGGCCGAGGTGATGGTGGCTAAAGGCTCAGCTTCGATCCACTTTGTAAAATAATCAACAGTGACTATTAGCCATCTCTTCTGACCTTCAGTAGCCCTAAAAGGCCCTAGAAGATCCATTCCCCACTTGAAGAAAGGCCAAGGGGCGAAAATTGACGACAGCTCGGCGGGCGGAGACCAAATGATCTTGGCGTGTTTCTGAAAATTGTCACACCTTGTTACATGATTCATGGCGTCTGCTTTCATTATCGGCCAATAGTACCCAGCCCGGAGGGCTTTCATTGCCAAGGCTTTTGCCCCCATGTGCTGGCCGTTAATGCCTTCATGTATTTCGGACATGACATATTCGGATTGGTCTGGCCCTAAGCATAGCAGCATCGGGGTGTGCAGGCCTCACCGATATAGTTCGCCATCTACTATGGAGTACAGGGCTGCATCTCGTACTAATTTCTTGGGCTCGATCCCGTCGTCTGGTACTGTTCCTTGTTCTAGATAATTGATAATAGGCTTTCTCCAGTCTGTGGCTGCCGAGATCATCATGGCACAAGTAGGCCGAGAGATTTCTTGTTGAATGACCGTTCTATGATTGCCCGTGCCTTTAGTAATCGCCAGTTTTGACAATATGTCGGCCCGAGAATTTTCTTCTCTAGGAATGTGGGTAACCACCACCTCGTTGAACTCGGCTATAATTTCTTTAACTTTATTCAAATATTTGATCAGCAAAGGACCTTTTGCTTGATATCTCCCTTCAATTTATGCTGTGACGAGTTGAGAATCGGTGAAGACGGTTACCTTTCGTGCTCCTTGTTCTTTCGTCTGTACTAGCCCGACTATTAGTGCTTCATATTCGGCCTGATTTTTTGATGTTGGGAATTTGAGCTGCAAGGACTGCTCAATGGATACTCCTTCCGGACTCTCAATGATGATGCCGACTCCACTTCCTTTTGCATTGGATGAACCATCAACATACAGTTTCCAGATGTCTGAGGTACCTCCATTGGCCGGGGTTAGTTCTACCACGAAGTCGGCCATAGCTTGGGATTTGATGGCGTGACGGGCTTCATATTTTATATCGAACTCGGATAACTGGATAGCCCAGCTCATCATTCTGCCAGCCAAATCCGGTTTGTGTAGTATTTGCTGGATTGGTTGATTAGTTCAGACTATGATGGTGTGGCCTTGGAAGTATGGGCAGAGTCTTTTGGCGGTTACGAGGAGTGCAAACGCCACTTTTTCCAGCTTTTGATAACGCAATTCCAAGTTTTTAAGAGCTCAGCTTACGAAGTATACTGGTGATTGGGACTTGTTGATTTCTCTGACTAATGCGGCGCTTACCACCTCTTCCCCTACTGACAAGTAAAGGACTAGTGTTTCGCCGGGCTTCGGTTTTGACAGTATTGGAGGGGAAGCTAGACACTTCTTGATTTCCTGGAAGGTTGCTTCGCATTCCGGGTTCCATCCGATGCTGGCTTCCTTTTTCAAGAGGCGAAAGAAAGGAAGTGCCTTTTCCGCTGCTTTTGGAAAGAAACGAGTCAACGCGACTATTCTTCCCGTTAATTGTTGAACTTTTTTCTATTGGCCAGGAACTGCATGTTTAGCACGGCCTTGCACTTGTCCGGGTTAGCCTCTATCCCTCTATGAGTCAACATGAACCCTAGGAATTTCCCTGCTATTACCCCAAAAACACATTTGAGTGGATTTAAACGGATATTGTGCGCTCTTAATCTTTGGAAGGTCTCTTCTAGGTCATGAATGTGATTCCCGGCCGCCCTCGTCTTGGCTATCATATCGTCTATGTAGACTTCTATGTTACGACCGAGTTGCTCGACGAAGACCTTGTTCATCATACGTTGATATGTGGCCCCGACATTCTTTAGCCCAAATGGCATTACATTGTAGCAGTAATTAGCCTCACTTCCTCTAAATGCTGTCTTCTCTTGATCTCCTGGATACATGACAATTTGATTATACCTGGAATAAGCATCCATGAATGACAATAACTTGAACCCGGATGAACTGTCTACTAGTTGATCAATACTCGGCATCGGGTATGAATTTTAGGGCATACTTTGTTCAAGTCGGTGTAATCTACACATACTCGCCATTTACCGTTGGATTTCTTAACCATTACCACATTGGATAACCAGGTAGTGTATTGGATTTCTCGTATGAAACCGGCTTCCAACAGTTCTGTGATATGCTTCTCTAATGCCTGCTTTCGTTCTGGACCAAGGGTTCTCTTTTTCTGGGCTACCGGTTTTGAACTGGGATACATAAACAGTTCGTGGCAGCAAAAGGTTGGCTTTATTCCAGGAATATCGGAAGCTTTCCTTGCGAACACATCTTGATTATCACGGAGGCATTTTGTTAACTCGGCTTTGATAGCTGGATCAGCAATTTTGCCTATCTTTGTGATTTGAGTCGATTGGCTTCCTATTTGAACTTCCTCAAGCTCGTCAACCGGTTCCGGCCTCCATTCTTCAATATCTTCTCTCATATCAAGCTCCACCAGATTTATCGATTTTCTGGGTTGGCGTGGTTTAGCATCTCGTTCGGCTGGGTCCCCTCGTCGTATTCTTGGTGGTGAAGATGGGCCGCCTTCACTTTCTTTTACAACATTGTATAACATTGGCGGGATTCTTTTTGGTCTCCGCCAATGGTGACCACTTTGTCATTACCTCCTATCATTTTCAGCTTCTGGTGCTTGGTAGGCACCAGCATGTCCCATCTGTGAATGGTTGGTCTTCCAAGGATAATATTATATGGCGAGGAGAAATCAGCTACGACAAATGTGACTCTCTCTGACTTGAAGGCCTCTTTTGTTCCCAATGTCAACCGAAGATCGATGGAACCTTTGATTCTAGTGTTTCCGCCATTGAAGCCTATTAACATAGTCTTGCATGGCTTCAGATCTTCCTCATCCAAATTCATCTTCTTGAAGGCACTCCAAGAAATAATATCAGTCGAGCTTCCGTTGTCAACAAATATTCTCTTGACTCGGCAATTAGCTAGGGTCCCGGTTATTACTAAACCATCTTCATGGCCAGGAACTACATCTTTCAAATCTTCATCTGTAAAGTATAGTAGCGGAACCTCGGTTTTACTGCTATTCCCTTTGAATCTAGGTTGATCCCTTATTGCAAGGACCTCTTTGAGATACTTCCTTCGTTGACTAGCCGTATCTCCTCCTCCTCCCATGGCTTCAGAGATGACGTTGCATATGAACTCTGGTTCCAGGAACTCGACATCCTCATGTTTATTTCTTTTCTCATCTCGGGTCTTTTGTGATTGGGCCTTGTTCTGTGTAGTTTTTCGTTTGTTGCGCTGACCTTGGGTTTTGCTCACATACTACTTCAGCTTGCCTTCGCGGATAAATTTTTTTATGGCATCACGTAGGTCCCAGCATTGATCCGTAGTGTGTCCTGGCCCGTTGTGGAATTCGCAGAAACGGGAATGATCGAGTCCGGCCTTCTTAAAAACTGGACGGGGTCGGTCTACCTTTTTCATATCAGTTAAGGTGACTTAACTCCATACTTGAGCCTGGGATGTATTCAGCGGGGTATATTTGTCATACTTGGCTTCGTATCTTCCTGACCTGAAACCGGGATCAGGGTTTCGGCCGAGGTGGGTGTTTCCCTGATGTCGGTTTCTTGGTGGGGAAGGCTTCCTTCGAGGCTCTCTAGGAATCAAGTTGACGATCTCCATTTGTTCCAATTCCAAGTATTTCTTGGATCGCACTCTGAACTCCAACAAAGACTTCACTGGATCTTTTATATCGATTTGGCTAGCCGTGATGATCCGTTGAGCCCGGCTGATAGGAGATGCACATGCACCTTCTCTTCCAAACCTTGTACTTGCAAAGCAGTTTCTTTAAAACGGTCTAAGTAGCTTTGCAACGTCTCTCCGGGCTATTGGCGTATCTTTCCCAATATGAACTCAGATTTCGGCTGCTTTTTGCTAGTTGCAAAATTCAACAAGAATTTTTGGCCAAAATTTTCAAAATTTCGAATTGATCGTGGTGGTAATGTATGGAACCACGTCTGAGCAGTGCCAAACAATGTAGTGACAAAGATCCAAGAAATTATGGGTTCGTCAATACCTTGAACACACATCTGCATGTCGAACTCATCGATATGGACTTGAGGATCTTGGCTTCCATCATATTTTGACAGAAAAGACCCATCAAAATCTTCCATGTATTGCGCGTTAACAATCTCGTCAACGAAAGGACTATTGTTCTGTTGTCCCCGTCGATATTTCCGCTGATATACCCCACCCTCTGCTCTGGGTTGATGTACAGCTTCGGTCACTGGGATCTGACCCTCTCCTCGCATTTGCCTATAAGCACGTGTTGGATTGTCAGTATCGTGATATTCCAGATCACCGTTCCGACCTTGACGGTGGGATGATTCTCCAATTTCAAAATGACCAACTGGCCCCGGTATCTCGGCATGCATTGTTTGATTTTCAATGAATGCCAGGATCGAGTTGGTTTGACGAGCTCCATTATTGGCCGGGATTTGATTGGTTTGGTGAAGTGCATCTGAATAAGTAGGCGGTTCATGGTTCTCTCCCTGAACCGGGCTCTCCATATTTCTGATGTGTCTTTCTAAGTATTGTATGCGTTGCTGCTCTTCGTGCCTCCATTTCGCGTTGCGTTCTTCAATTTGAATCAACATAAGCATGTCGCTTGTCAAGGCTTTCGATCCAAGATAGGATGGAATTGAGTGCGTTATGGATGAAATGTTTAGCAGAGTCTGGTTCCCTCCTAGTTGGTGGTGGATTATTTGGCAGGGTCATTCTTGGCTGAGCAGGAGATGAAGCAGTATATGAAACTGTGTCCGTCGCATGCACAGCTTCACGTGGAACTACATTGGCAGGTAGTTCCTGTCGTCCTTCTATCGGGTTGCTTCTCGTGTTCACCATTGTAGATTGTGGGAGTTGGAATTTAACGTTTCCCACAGACGGCGCCAATATTCTGTTTGTGAAGAACAAATATGTCCAGCAAGGATTACTAGGTATTTAATGTATGATCAGACTCTCTCTTTCTGAAAGTATTTAATGAGATAGAATATCTTAGGGAAGAAGATCACAATGCTAGTAAAACACTACAACTGGCGTGGAGTGTGTGCACTGTGTAAAAGAATAAGAGAAAATCAGAATGTGTGTACCTTATTCTCTGAAAGTAGCTCTATTTATAGACGCAGACCTGTAAGTTATTAGTGGAGAGATACCCCTATGATCTTGGCCGAGATATTTGGTTAATGACTTGGGACGGTTGAGATCACGTTCTCTTTACTGGCGCTGGCTGATAAACTGGATTGACTTAGTCTCATGTGGACTTCCTTTCTAATTGGGTCTGCCTTTACTATCCGTAACAAAACTCTAATTAAATAAATAATTACTAATTAAGTAAGTTTATCTAAATACTTCCTTAGATAAATTTTGGCATTGTTTAGTAAATCGTCAAGAACTTAGCCAGCAAGCCAACTTGAGAGAAAGACACGTAGGCTAGCCATATACACTGTCGACATTATTGTTTGAGGGTGGAAATTTTCTGCTTGTCTTAATGAGTGCTCGTTTTTCATGTAATAATAAGTTGAGCTGATTCGCATTCATCAAACTTTTTAGAACATAAAAATGATGACCCTAAAGAACCATCAAATTGTCAGTAGCTAAAACCCTATGGCATTTTTCTAAGCTCCTTTTCGATTATGAGATCATAGGGTAGGACAACTTAGTAGTGTTCACGGCCCAATTTGACGGTAAAGATGAAGATATTAATGGTGCAACTAATTAAAATAGAGAAGAAGAAAAAAGGATAGCAAAAATACTACTACATTCTTTTTGGCGTCACTGAATAAGCAATACTCGTTGATTACATCTGTATAATAATGTTATAAGGCTTTTTCCTATGCTACATATGAAACAGAATTTAATACTAAGAATTCAGTGAAAGTGGTTCTTTTTCCAATTGCCTTTAGGCTTACACACTAGGGAGAAAGCAAAAGGGGGATAACTTAAAATAGAAGTAGCCAGCAGGAGAATACTTCTCACTGAACACACAATTCTTTGATATGTAAGTTTGTTCTATAGCTATATTTTAGCTTTTAGGGAAAGTTAAGACTTGAAAGCCTTAAATTTCTATCCAATGTGTGATCCTACCTGTACGTACATCTTTTCTCTACACAATTTATTAAACAATTTGATTGCGGGAATGAAAGAGAGTATATTTTAGCAATTTGGATTATAGCTACAAAGACCATTGCAGGCCACAAAGCTAAAGCATATAAATATATATACTATAATTACGAATGACCAATATAAATTAAGGATTAAGGAAAAATTGAGACCATTTAAGGTGGGATCACTTTAAAACATTGGAATGCAACCAATGATCAATATAAAAGTGAAGTTCTAAAATGAACTATATAGAAAAGAGCTTTAACAGAGTGCTACACTAACTGTTATGCTTGCTTCCCCTTTCACTTAATCAGTCAGGACAGTGTCAAAAGACTGTGAAAAAAGTAGTATGATAAATATCTCATCAACAATGAGTTCCTTTATAGCTGGCTTTGGAGTCCACTGTTTGATTTAAAAATAACGCAAAATTGCAAAGAAAGTAGCTTTTAGCTCAACGACTGTTCTCAGCCCACGTAGGAGAATCTGCTTTTTACGGATTCTCCCAATACTGTTGATTTCAAAAGTGGTAACAATTAGGGAAGCACACTTTTTATGTGTCTATGGGGTATTGGTAATGCTATCTTTATCTTGAGGGCATGAATGTCCGTATAAAAAAAATTTAAAAACCAAATTACCATGAATCAGCATCTTCTCTGGAAAATACTAACTACAGTATAGAAAGTTGAGAAGGACAAGCATAGATAAAGGGTTTTTTTTTTTTTTTTCTAGAACATGTCCTAGCTGAGCTTGATTTCTTGTACGGTTCGTTATTGGTTATACTTGATTTTAATGAAACTTTAAGTTAAATCCTTTTTACAATGGTTTTGTTTTGAGAGCCGAGATGTGAATGATCACACATGTGGTTAAGGTAATGAATTAATAATTGATGGGAGAAAATTTTTGTAAGATGGGACAAGGATACACACTAGCCAACTTTCTTAGTCAATTTGCACACTTTCTTTTTCACTCAATTGGACTTTGGGAGAGACTATGGCATCATAAGTGGTAGTGGTTTATACAGGTACTGTTCAATGACCACAATATCGTTCAGGATCTAAAAAATGACAGATTACAGATTCCAACAACCTTATCCTCAATAGGTTCCAAATTGGCATCCATAGTATGGCAAAGAGCTAATTCATCATGTTATCAATTTTAGTAAAGAATTATTTTTTATTTTATTATTATATTTATTATTTTATTAAATTGTTAATTTGACAAATCCTAAATTAAAATTAAAGACTTGTTATCATGATAAAGATTATGAAAATAAGAAATAAGTCATTTATATTTTTAATCTAAATTATTCTTGATCGAATGATTATTGTGAATAAAAATTAATAATTCGAATAGATCAATATATATGTAATGATCTTTATTAGATAAAGATTAATAAGTCTCATTTATTAAATTACATATATAGATTATGTATATGTGGATATCATCATTGAACTGACTCAATTGAGAATTTCTAATAAGATATATAATAGTTTCTTTTGACATGAGATTATCATAGTAATTAACAAAATTATTTGTTTAATTTTAATTTCAGACACCTAATGCCTTAGGACACTAGTTGGATGAGTATTGGATATGATTAAATACTTGTAGAATTAATGATTAATCAAGAAGAAATCCATCAACTCTAGGTAATGAATTTGAGCTCCACGATAGAATTAAGACATTGGCTAGGACAATTGAATGAAAAAAGAAAAAAAATTCTTAAGTCATTCATTGATTAAATATAATGTGTTAACTTATTAGAGTTTAACAATAATACTATATTCTAAATTTAACCTTGAACTATAAATGATGAAATAAAATATCACATTATTATTCTATTAGTTATTGAAGGTAAAAAATGTTAAATCATGCTATAAAGATGCTAAGGAGTGTTGATAGACACTTACCTTAATTAGTAAATTAATTATAATTAATTTATTATCGATTTAGTATTGAACCTACAAGGTCACACATATACGAGTGTTTCAATCTTTACAAAAGAAAATAATTTATTTGATAATTAAATTAGACAATTTAATTTAATCAAATAAATATTTTACTGAAATATTATTGTATTCTTTGCTAACACCAATAATATAAATAATATACACAAAGAGTATTATTTTATAAATGTGGAAGTTGTCTATTAAATAAGAATAAGATTCTATTGTTACATATCAAGATTAGATAATGTGATTAACTATTGTAATTAGTTATGTGATTATTTGATAATTATCTTTGTCTTACATTAGGAAGCTTCTTTAGAAAAAAAAAATATACGAGATAATTTGTATTTTTGTGTAAAGATAAAGAGATATAAAACTATTTTAAATAAATCTCTCTTTTTTTTTAAAAACCTAAATCCATATCTCTTTAACATTATAAATAGAAGCATCAACATAAGTGAAAAGTGCACCAAATACAAACTAGAAAATTTGAGGTCTAGTTTTCATACTTGAAAAGTAGAAAAAATGTTTTGCTCTTTAGAATTTCATTTGAGGGTTTGTTCTTTAGAGTTTTATTTATCAAGAGTTGATAATAGATTGGTGTAAATACATATAAAGTCTTCACACTATTAAAAAGAAAATTTTTATTGCTTCAAGAACTCACAACCAATTACACATATCTATTTTTCCGTATTTATTGTTATTGTATATTTTGAATGCAAAATAAATACTATTTTTTTGAACGTTAAAAACACTTTTATATAAGAATCACCAACTGCATACCCCTTCTGTCTTCCATCATCACCCTCTTTGTTATTAGCAACACAAACATATGTTTACCACCCCCATCAAGTTCAGTGTGAAAAGGCAATTGACTCTTTGCAAAGCAGTTAATCAACCAGCAATACACCCTCCAATTTTGACCAAAAGAGGCTTTATCCATCAGTTTTCTCACCACATTTTTGGTTTCATTGGCTGGTGAGCATGCTAATGCTGCAATACTTGAAGCAGATGATGATGAGGAGCTGTTGGAAAAATAATGAGGGATAGAAAAAAGAGACTTGAGAGACAAGGTGTGATCAAATCATCCACCAAAGAAACAGGTCTGATCCTGCAAAAATGATATTTTGCTTTTCCCTGGGTTACATTATCAGATGAATGAGGATGTACTATCACATCTTTAGCTAAAGATGACCAGTAATTTACATTATTGGTTTGTCCTATTGTGTGTTTCCCGAAATATGAAATTCATTTTCATGTTCCTTTCCTTAAATTGATTGATTTTGTTCACTCTGGAATGCAAATAAATGCAAGTTACATTTATTGGTTTAGAGTTTGCAGAGGATAGCAGTAAAGTAGTTGTGCCTAATTCTTGAGGGTGTCGAATGAACACAAATCAATTAAAACTGAAAAGTGCACGATTGGCTTCTTGTATTGAGTTTAATTTTAATGCAATATTAATGTAAAACATTTTTATATTATCATTTAGGTTTGCATTGTATCTCATTTAATGAGTGAATGAAAGTGCTTATTTATGTTAACAATTATAAGAGATGTCAAAACTTACTAAATGATATGATAACACCTCATTGCTGTAGAGCGTTTTTGCATTGACCTTGGATTAAAATTAAATTCATATTGTATTTAATTACCCGTTTCTTTCACAAAAATTAACTGAATCGCGTGTGTTCCCGGGAAAATGCAAATAAATTTTCAATTGGATTAATAAATTTGAACATATGCAGAGGCTGGCTGTATTTTAGTTGTCTCCTTTTGAGATTATCGTGTTGCCCATTTCTCAAGGATCTCAAATGAACAATAATTCCATGCTACTGATGTTTGATACAGTCCCTGTCATTTTCCACATCTCGGCCCATGAAGTTATAATTTTTAGAATTTAATTTTAATATACTATAAAATTTTACACTATCAATCAATTAAAAAAATTACATGTAACTTTTAAAGCAATTACTATTACCTAAGTCTAACATTTTTGTATTACATGGCAACCTATTATGGAATGAGAGTGTAAAAAACCTTTATACTATCAATGTATTTTGATTAATTCCTTATTTGTAACCATTAAAAATTATAACTTCGCTTTTTAAAAGAAAGATGCTCGCTCTCTGCATCTTTAAGGCACATTTGTAGCTTGTATATATGGTCCCAGCATAGGGAATATAGAAAGAGAACTCGAGCTTCTCTTTCATGATGAACTTCTATTCATTTGTTAAAGTACTTGTTTACTCAAGTTTCCTTCATGACACCGAAAACACCAGTTTCTTTTAGGGGTAGAATAAAAGAAAAATTTCAGTCTGACTTCTTCACTAAATTCTTAAGTTCAGCCAGCACAATTTCCTTGGTGACTCGGAGACTAAACATTCAAAAATATTTGCAGGGTATCTTCAGGATCTGGTGTATAAACTAAGTGAAGTTGGTAAAGCAATTGAAAACAGTGATCTATCTACAGCTGCTTCTGTGTTTGGGAGTGGCACTGATACTGATTGGGTGCAAAATGCTAATATAGCTTTGAATAAGGTTAGCCTAGTTTCTTAAATAATTGCATTCATTCTGAACACTTTTGCTTTGCCATGAAATCTTCCATTACAAAATGTGTCAGTTATTAATTAGGTAAGATTATATCGGTACTAGGGTACCAATTCCCATAAGAACTCGTAGTTAAGTTTGTCTGGCCATGATAACATCAATCATTCTCAAGTGATAAAGATTAAAAGCCTATGCGGTGGACATACTTCAAATACAGCCCTTGTGCCTGACATACCATGAACATTGGAACATAATCTTTAACCATTTAAAAGTGTGAACTTTCTCGATAGTACATATTTTTTTTGAATAAATTATTTATTCAAATATCTCTTTCCAGCTTCTTAATTGGATATCTTACAGTTTCTGGGTAACCTTTTAACAATTGAGTGCCAGTCCTGAAGAAAAGACTGCGGTGTTCACATTCAATTCCTCACTAGCTTCATTGATTTCATCAGGTATCAAGTTCCATGCAACACAGAAAATATGATCCTGTTCCATAAATACCTTGTCCACCTCAGGGTTATGTTAATATTTTTGGAAATTATAATAACCTAGGTTTAATAAATAAGAGAAAAAGAAAGAAAGTTTAAAATTTTCTAAATTCCGTCAGAAAAAACATTAGCGACGGATTTTGCGACGGAATTAGTGACGGATTTTGCCTGTGAATAGTGCCGCGCCAGTAGCGTGGGAAGTGCTCCAGAAAGTCATTTTCCACTGGAATGCCGCGCCGGTAGCGTGGGGGGCCACGTTGGTAGCGTGGGACTCGCGCTGGGGGCCTATAAAAGGCCATTTTGACGGATTTTTTGGGCCAAAACCTTGATTTTCTTCTTCCTTAAGCCTTTTCTGCCATTGATAAGCTTGGGAAGCTTCATATCTCCTCCATACTTCACCTAAACACTTGATAACCAACTAGGAAAGTGATTAGAACCTCTTGATAAGCTAGATTCCAGCTTCAATTTCTTGAGAAAACCGTCAATCGGAGAGATCCCGTTCTCTAGGGAACTTGGGAAAACTGAGTTTGGGAGGGAAAGAAGGCGATTCAAGGACGCCAGAGCTTGGAGAAGTGATCCTCCAGCCTTCCTCGACAGTTTTGAGGTGAGAAACTCGATCTTTAACCCATTGAATTGTTGAAATGATTCTGGATGAGTTTGATGAACTTTTGGATAAATGAGTGAGTTAGGGTCGAAACTAGGCTTGGATTCTTTAGAGATATATGCTCAGGAGGTTGTTCTGAGGAAGTTTGAGCCTTGAATCTTGAGTATTGATGAAGTTTAGTTTTGACTCTGACCTCTATATGAGTAGGAAGAATGTTGATATAATGATGAGTGTGAGCCTAAGTACCTTTACAAAAGATGTTCAGGAGGCTAAATAAACGGTGAAAATGTGTTGAAATAGCCGTTCTGATAAACTTGTAAAGTATAGATAATTGGCCTGGTTAAGGCCAGTGAATCCTTTGAATTGGCTCATACCGAGTCTTGTAGGGACTCTAATGCCTTAATTAGGCAAAGATGAATCCTGTTGAGGGTTTGTGAACCGCCAATAAGGTGGTTAGCTTTGATAACCGTAAGATAGAAAACAGAGAGGTTGAAATGGAAAGAAATCGCGTTTCTTTTCATTCTAACGGTCGAGAACTGTTATATAGTGTTTGAATGCCTTGTTAGGTTATTGATATATGCTTGTTGCCTTGATATAGGACGTGACACCGAGGGTGTTGGTGGCGTAGACCACGGTCCAGGGTTTGGACAGCAGAGCACTGCCTTGACAGGTAAGCTCTTTGTTCTTGGGACTGTTTCCACTGCTGTGTTCCACCATACTCCGAGGGAGTGATGGTTACATTCATGATGCATGTGCATTGCATTGGTGATTACAATATTCTCATGATGATATATATGCATTATGCTATGCTCTGTATGTATGATTGTGTTCTGAATAGATCTTCTGGCCAGTAGATAGATATGGACCTCCCTAGGAGTTGAGCGCACCTCCTAGTTTGGTTTGCTCCATAGGAGAGATTCCTTAAGACCAAGAGATAGGTGGACCCGTTGCGGATGAGACCTATTCTCGGAGGTACCATATGTCGTGCATCCTTGTGTAGGGGTAGCTCCCGTTGGATGACACGGGGTGTGAGTTCCGGTCTCACACTAGATGCTGATGATGATGCATCTTTTTGATAAGGGTGATGATGATCCCTTAATACCAAGAAATAGGTGGTCCTGTTGCGGTTGAAGCCTATTCTTGGATGTGCTATGTGTATATGTATTGTTGTGAGGGCCGGGAGGCCTAGTTATTGTGATACTTATGATGTTGTGTGCCTTGAAAGTGAGCCAGGGGGAGGGAAAAGCCTCCAAGAGCCCTGAGCTTACTGAGATTTTTATCTCACTCCTGTTTGGGGATGTTATTTTTCAGGTGATGCTGCTGGCAGAGACGACAGGTCCCAGGGCGGGAGGCCCCAGTAGGGACAGACTCTGTGTAGCTGTTGGGACAGCTTTTTGAGAGCATTGTGGCTCAGTTTTTGTTAGTTATGTTATTGTTTTGTACCCCTGAGAGGGAAGATATGCTTGTGCATATATTTTGAGCCTGTATAGTGTATGTACGGAGTATATTGTATTATGTACATATGATTAACTCTCCTGGTATATCTGTATAGATATTATAGTCTCATCTGCCATTGTTTTTGAGTTATCTGGATCCCTAAGACTTTTGTGATGTTTTGGCATTCGTTTCTGTTGCTTTAATGCGTACCATACATAATGAATCAAGGAATATGGTTTTGAGAAACGCTTCCGTGGTTGTAATTAATTGTTTTTATATTAATTACTGCGCTGATCTGATTAAGTAATATGTTAATACACCGGATGCATACGGGGTGTTACAGAAATCACCCGCAAAAGAAAAACAAACAAACTAGATGCAATTTTTGTTGATAGACTATTTCCAAGAACCTTGGTTGCATTTTTTTCACATAAAATTGTGCAAGTAATTTGCTAATGTAATTAAGAGTCAGGGTATACTCAAAATGGTGGCTACAATATCCATTGTGCTAACTCTTGTTCCTGTTTTTTATTTTCTGGCAGTTGCTGGGAATGACGTTGAGTCCTCCAAACTTGCCTTTGTGTCTTCGGCCAGTGCATTTGAGAATTGGAGCTCCTTGATGGGGCTGTTTGTTCAGCTTAAAGGGCTTTGAAGGGAATTTGTTATATACAGAGAATTCCATTAACTTTCTGTCTGGGTCACCTAATTGGTGTCTTGGTGCAGTCTCATTTCAGCTTTTATCCATCACCATACAGAATGTTTGAGCACGAGTGTGCATAGACTCACTCAAAATTGCAATTTTGAAGTTGTCGAGAATTTAACAAAATGTTTTTTTTTTTCTTGTTCAACGAACAGCACAAATAAAAGAACTTTCAAGTTGTAGGGTAATCAAAATCAACTTGTGGTTTGAGACTTTGAGTGAAAGAATGAACCATTCTTTGATTCTTTGGTTTCATTGCAGCCGTCTTTACTTTTACTACCCTTTCTTTGGCCACTAGAAGTCTAGAAGAGCAGAAAACAAGCCAAGGGTCATGAGCAATACCCATATTCAAGGCTAATGATTATTATTTATGCGGCTTCTCTTTTTGTTTATTTGAAACCCCATGATCCTTCACTAAAACGTACGGACTATGTATATTCCCTACGTACCAATTCTTTCTAAGGTCGTGTACTGTGAACCCGTACCCGTATCATGTAACGAAGAGAATTACGAACCCGATAACTACCTTGAGCACTTGAAATACACCGTATAACATGGAAAATAGACGGGGACCAAAAAGACATAAATAACCTCATACATGCATGCAAGTATGTATTTTGGACATGAAAACTGCTAAAGGCAAGTGCACAAAAGAAAAAATTCATGTAGGGGGAAAGTTTAAGGGCTAATATTTAACCAACAAAAAGAACCACAACAACCAGATTGGAAATGCCACTTCCAAACAACAATGTGTTAACAACAGATATAGCCACTGAATTTTAGAAAGAAAATTCAGAAGGGAACTTGCAATTGATGATCATAATGAACACGTCATTCAAATATATCAACCTTTGTAAATTCAATTTTTCAACTTTGGAGAAGACCACCCAGCCACTTTATCAATCTAAGTTGGTAGGATAATGAGATTAGATCCAGAATCCGACGAATAAGTTATCAACGATGATTATTTTTTGGTTTTGTAATTTTTAACCCAAGACTCAAATATTCACCCAAATTTATTTCTTTTAGGTACAATACCACTTTTTTTCTTCATATAAATTGCATACAAATTTATATTTATTTATAACATTAAGTTAAAAAATTACCTCCCTTCTTTTTTAATGAAAAAATTACCTCATCTTCTAGGCCGTAATAAAGTCAAATCTAATAGAGAATCTGGTGTAAATGTTGAGGGGCTAATGGATCAAATGATCGAGTGCGAGTATAACAAATAAAAAAACATGACGAAGAGAGAACTATGGTAGCTTTTGGGTCCAAAGAAACTATGGTCTTTAATTATTTCTATATCTCCAAAAATGGACCAGGCCAACACCAACTCGTCTGCTGAATAATTGAACTCCCATAGTCCCATGTGTTGTCCCGTGGCCTTAAAAAAAATTAGTTACTATTAAAATAACGAGCATCGGTTAATTTACTTTTAAAAATTATAAAAATCTCATTTTAATTCCTAAATTTATAAAACGACATTAATTTTGATCCTTGATATTGTAAAATGGAAGTCACTTTAGTTTCTGAAATAATAAATATAAAGACTAAAATGATTGATGTTTGATAATTTTAGGAAATAAAATGATATTTTTATAACTTTAAGAATTAAATTAAACGATGTTAATAATTTTGTAAACTAATTTGATAAATGAAAAATCAATAATTTGTTTTTTGTTACTTGATCAAATGTGTAATCAACTATTTATATAGTTATTTTTTTAAGGACTATTACATAGTTATTAAACCATAATTTAGGTGAGAATGATACTTTACTTTCACTTTATTACTTGTATAACCAATACATTTGTCAGGCCTCCAACATGCATGTATATTTTTTATATATACCACGAAGTAAAACTGAAAATAGAATTTTATTGTTAACTTTTTTTTGTGTTCTTTATATATATATATATATAAAGACAACTTTGTTTAAGACATTATCATATATTAAATATGAACTAGTTTTGTGTGAACGTGAGAAATTTGCACGTATAATAACTTTTTCTTCCAGCAATTTGTCTATTATTTAGTAAAATATAGTACACACACACAAAGTTGACGTTTAATTAGTTTCATGTACTTCTTGTATTTCTACTTATTATTGATCTTAATAAAATTTTAACCCTGATATGTATCATATTTCCCCCCAATCTATCCGAAGTTCCAGGACATTAATCAAGTACGTGTTTGCAATCCACGTTATTCACTAAATTCACGTCAAAGTCAAGAATATGACACAAAGACAAATTAGATCCACGTCGAAGGGTAATGGACGTGTTACCAAACATTCGATAAGAACAGAAGCACGTTAGAAGGTGATGCCCCTCGGTGGCAACAAAACTCTTCAAAGTTGAATATGGAAAATGACTCTAGGTTAGGATGTAAAGCCGAGATTGAAGGTCCGATTAATTAACGTGAGTATGAAAAAGATAATGGTTTTGCTTTTGCAACAGAAAAATCAAAAGATAATGGACGCTCGGAAATTAAGAGGAGCTCTCACAACAAGTTGCCGACAATTCTCACAAGAGCTTGCTGTATAAGTTCGTGCCTCATCATTTTAGAAGTCTTAAAAATTGTAGAAAATTTTAATTGGGGAAAGTAATTTATTAGGAAATTTAAAATTCATTGTTTGAATATTTTTATATGAAGAATTTAAATTTTTGAAATTTTAAAATAAAATTTTAAATAACTAAAAATGTGGAATTTGAATTTCCTTCTAAAAGGTGAGAAATTAAAATTATCTTCTTCTTTATAAACTCTAACCGCACTACTCTTTGTTCTGTCTCCATCACCAATGAGTATTTCAACCTCAAGAGTTTGCATGAGGTTCAAAATTTTAAAAATAAAGAAATTCAATTTCTTTATCCAAATATAATATTTTGAAAATGAAGAAATTTAATTTATTTATCCAAACACAGAATTTTAAAAATAAATTTTTTTTAATTAATGCATTTTAATTTTTCTGAATTTTAAATTTCCTGAAAAGAATTTCATATAAGCACAAATCTTTTCTCCACGCCTTTCTCTGTGATCTTGTTGGAAAACTGGAATGGAATAAAGGATTTTATTACAATTTTTATAAATATAATTACTTAGCAATATAGCTTGTAAATAATTTGGACTAAAAATTCGTAATAAAACTTTACGACTATTGTCCCACTTTATAAATCTATAATAGTAGGTTAAATACCAATACACCATTTTATAAAGTGATTTTTTGAGAAACAGATAGAATTTAATTATTAAAAAAACATAAATTACTTTTTAAAAAAATAATTAAACAAACACATTAAAAAATAAAACTATATATTTTATTAAACAAACAGACCCTAAATGCTTATCATATAATTAAGCACTTATGTATAATAGTTATAAGTTATTTTTACTAGGCATTTTTAAGAGCTTATTAAAATAATTTTAAAAAAAGATTCTTGGATATATCATAAACTATTATGATAAGTTTTTCCAAACACTTGTACAAATGTTTGTCTTAAATTAAACCCAAATAATATATACATCTTAACAAACAAATACTTGTTATTCCAAATGATTTTAAAGATGCACATAGATGATTCAATATCAAAGTCTCTCAGTGCATGCAATGTCAAAACTTAATTTTATTAGTTTGTTTATAAGATTAAAAATTAACAAAATAAAATTTATTATTAGAAATTATATTTTATTAGTCTCTTAAGTAACACAAATCTGTATTTCAAGTTTTCTCCCATTATAATCAAGTCTTTACATCTAATATATTTAACAAAATTAGCAGATGTGGTGAACTAAGCATGACATGATATATAGTTAGTAAATATAATGTATATCGGCTGTTTATATAAATAAAAAAATTACGATGTACATTTCAAAAATACAGAATAGTTGAATCACAATGACATAGAAAGGTGTTTTGACAATATTGTATATTCAATGATTCTTGTAGTTAAATTATTATTTTTATAACAACAATGAATACAAATGTAATATGTTTCATTCTGAACAAATTAATTATTAATGGTTTAAACATTAGATGAAATTAAGTTGATCAAAAGACTTAATTGCAAATATGAAAAATGTTGAGGGACCCAATTGAGATAATTAATTGCAACCTAAGTAACCAAAATTACAAAATAACATTAGTTGAGGGACTAAAATACAAGTAAACATAAAAATCATTTTGACCTAATCATATCTTCTAATCCATTTTATTTCCTTTTGTTTTCCTAAAATTTGAAAGAGGCTCCACGTTTAATATATCTGTCAAGGTATTTTAATATTTTGTTTTTAAGAAAATAGACTATACACTAATAAGTAAAATAATTTTACACTTTTATTTAATTGCATTTTATTATAAGTTTGTTAATTTTATGATAATTACTTTAAAAGTCATGTTAATAATTTTATAATTATACGATAGTATATAAAAATATTTTACATTATAATCTTAAATTGTATTTTATTTCCTACACAAAAGGTAATTTTACATGTTTTCAATCATCCAAATTCATTAGACACTTGATATTAATAACTTATAAGTGCTCATAAAAGTTTATACTCAAGTGCGTAGGTTGGTTAGCATGCAATGAACTTTTATGGTTAGTTTGTATATTTATTTCTTTTCTATTTATGGATTGTTTGTTTTTATTTTTATTTGTTATTTTAACTTAAGTGAATGCGTTGGAATTTTATAACTTTTTAAATTTTAAATTATTTTTAAAAAAAGATGATTCTTACATTTGTATTTTGAAGTTAATTAAAACTACTCAATCATCATTTTAAAGAATTATGCACCTTTTATTTTTTATTGAAATACATAATAGTACAAGTCAAATTATATTGTAAACTGATATGTGAGCAGTTTTAATAAGCCAATTATTGTACATTTATGTAAACAATTATTCTAAACATGCTTCTAGCTATGTTAGTTCATGGAGTCTCTGAATCTATATATGTTTTAAAGCATCAGCATCTTGGCATAAATCACGCGGTGGAGGAGTGTCTGTGAGCTAAGGTCGTTTGACAAAGTAAGGATGCTCAAGTTATGGTTGGAACAGGTCGATGTGTAAAGGTTTTAAATATTGATTGTGGTGACATTAGAATTTCGTCATGATTGTTGATATTACAGCAAATTTGATCGATGTGGTTTCAATTATAATTGCAAAGAATTAAAAAATATTAATGTTATGATCCAAATTGTGGACCATTTTTAAAGCCTTATGTGTAATAAAACATGTCATTCTCAAACTGAAGTACGTTCCCTCGGAGACATGAACTTATGAGCCCATCTATAGTTGTACCCTGCAGCCAAGATACATCAAATTATCAACTATCGATCGCAGCATCTTTCACAGACAAAACTCTCCATACACGCCCTTGTCTCTCCCTACACTCTATACTATTCAGTATTCACACTGCACAGACAAGGGTTTTTTTCTTTACATGACACGGTTTCAAATTGCATGCACTATTGACACACAGTACTAGGTAGCTAGCTACTAGATGAACATGCATTATATGTCAGAGAGCATGCAAGGGGAAACGACGCCCGCAATTAGAGAACGCGTTTCACAGATCATATATATTATGAGACTGAGAAGGATGGATTGGTTTGACATTTGTTTCACTTTAATTTGCATGTTTAATTCCGTGGTGAAAAAGAAGAATCCGTGTTTGATGTGTGGTTTTTCTGAAAACACTATTGTTTTTTGTCTTTGTTTTTTATGGACAATATGTACGTACATATGTTTGTGATTTGTTAAGGTCGATCTTGTACAAGTTTGGATGAATCATTCCTGCTCGTCGTGCTGTTGAAGTAATTCCAAATGCATGATGCAAGAGCCAGCTCGTAACTAGTCCAATGTTCAAGCGTTTGTAAAAGAAACCACTTTTTAAAAGGTCATAATTATTTCACGAATGCTATTCCTTTTAGCTTGGATTCCTCGCGGTATAATTTATCTTAGTGTTCATAGAGATTCCAAAGCAAGAAATATCATAATGTGCTAGCTTTGTTTGCCATACCGGTACTTTATTTCGGGTACTTTAATGATATACAAGAAACCTATGTAGTAACTAGCTAGGGGACACACTTAGATGGTGAATGGTAAAGAGACATGAATAGAGGATAGTTGAATCCACTTTAATTAGGTACGTAGATGGAAGTTATTCAAATTAGAGAAGCTTTAACAACGCATTATTTTTTTTTTGTATTTCTCTGTAATGCACATTTTATCAGATGTTTTGATATGTGTCTAATTAATGACTAGAATGATCACTCTATTTAGTGAGACCTACGACATGCAATTTATTTAATAACAAAGAGTGAAAATTAATATATGTTACTACTGTTTTTTTTTATCCAAACCTTTTCGGCTAAAAGGTCTCCTACTGTTTTTCCCATTTCCAAAAATGGATGGAAAGTTCAGTCATGACAATTTTAAAATTATCCTAATCCCAATCATGAAAAAGCGAAAAAAAAAGCATTCGAAGTTTCCTAACCTAGAAGTCTTACGGTTTTTGCGTAACTAGATTAGTTTATATTATATGTCACTTTAAGTTAACAAAAATACAATTGCGGCTAACCAACTGAATAAAAAAGTATTATATTTTAAATTTTCAACCACATTAGTTTATGTTCTTTTTAAATTAAAAAAAAGTTATATTATTCCTACACACATTTTTTTCTACTTTTTTATGTCATTCTTCTGAGAAAATACAATTTCAGCTTGCCTAAGGAATTTGAACAGGGCCCATCTTCTAATCCCCGGGTACGTGAAAGGTATGTTATTAAATATTAATTACTTGTTAACCAAAAAGGTAATTTTCATCCCGAAGGTACAAACTGCTAGATATAATTCATGGGCAAGAGCTTTCCTTCTTCTTTAAATTTGGCAAGGGAGAGGGGAGGGGGGTGGGGTGGTATGCAAGTGAAATGGGGAAGAAACTGAAGGAACCGAATCCAATTCGTTAATTACTATTTTGGTCATGCTTTGGATTTGAGTATGCCCTGACTTTTTAAAGTGCTTTGTCATAGTCTTTGTTGGAACAAGGACATTAATTATAATAATCAAATCAAACATATGAATTATTTGATGTAAAATTATTTTAATTTAACTATTTTTTTATCTATATATAATAGTTTTACTTAACTCAAAGATTATTTTTAATAAAAGATATATATAAAAAAATCAAACAATGGATGGCTGACTTCATGATTTAACGTTAAGTTTCAAACCTATGAGAATACAAAATTAGTGCTAACTATAGTGGATGGGTACCCAAAAAGTCAAAAGAAGTGGACAATGAGAACTCTCTCGTTATATAGCACACTAGCACGCACCAATAATGTGGCTATAATCTGTCTAATCATGTTGATGACTTTAAAAGAAGCCAGATTACAAGCGTTATCAACTTAATTGATTTAGACAGATCAAACATCCTTCCCACTTTGAGAATTTTATTAGTTATAACCCCTATTTCAGGTAGTTAAAGCAACCACTTTTTGAAGTACTAAGGAAAAATCTGAGGAACTGTCCAACTCAAGCTCACAATGCATTCAAACACAATCAAAAGTACAACTTTTAAGCAGGGGGGAAATTATAGAAAAATGAAAGTTTCTGAAAAATGAATCAGAACCTCATATTCATCCCTCACATTTAATTTTAGGTTATTAATTAGCAGCTATGTATCATTCTCTAGAAAGGTAGGGAAATTCAAGAGTGGTCTAGATGTTTGCTACACGTTTGCCTTGCTGTTGGATAACAACAGCTACTCTTTCCTAAGCCTCATAAAATGAAGAAATTAAACTAGTACTTTCCCTTTCTCTAATGCATTCATTATATATATATATATATATATTATCAGTGTAAAATTTTATCAAAATTAAAAAATAATAAATAGGTAATCAAGTAATTTATATTTTAATATATTTTGAAATATTTATGTTAGTTGATTTTAATCTATATGAATAAAGTAATAAATGATTTTAGATTAATACAAGATTTTGCATGTATAATCTATGTGAAAAAGACTTTCAATTTGAATTTTAAGGAAATAATATCTAATTAAAAGTTATAGAATAATATAATAATTGTCAAAATTATATTGGTGTAATTTGATAAGAGAGAAGAAAAACACAAGTAATTTTATATAGTTTAATATTAATTTATATATATAGTTTAACATTAATTTATATATATGTATGTGTGTGGTGAAATTTAAAATATATCTCATAATTTTAATTCATTAAAATTGAAAATAAATATATCATTACTTATTTTTATTTTAAAAACAATACCATAATCGGAAAATACGCACAAACATACAAAGACAGGCAGAGAGGAGGTCCCTCAAACAATTATTCCTTTAGAAATCAAGATGAGAGAGAGAGAGAATATAACTTGCCTATATTAATTTCCATTATTTGGAAGGAAAAAAAAACATTTTTACAATCTTAATTTTCTTATTCTCAATTTTCACACTCACGTTGTATTTCTTTTATAATTCTATTTTTTGAAATGAAAGTGGTAGAACAGAGTGTCAAATAACATATTAAGACTATAACATATAGACTGCTGTAGGGATCGAACTAGAAAATTATTGCATATATCTAAATAAAAAATAATTCTATTTGATTGTAACTACTCAATTAATCCTTAAGTAATAGTGAATTTTTCAAAAAATAGTTGTTCATCAATCAAAGAAAAAAGAACTATTAAGAAAATTTAAATTCACACTAAAAAAAAAACAATCATAAGATGGTGAAAGTTCCTAAAATAATATTCTTAAATATATCAACTTGCATTGATTTTTATCATCCATTAATCACTTTATTTATCTTTATTTTCTATCTCACCCTCTTCTCTAGCTACAGGAGTGTATAATTGTGCAAAATGGTGTTAATTTATCACATTTTAATTAAGTCCTATTCCAAAAGGCCATAAGAATTGGAGAAGAATGTGAACCACAGCAAGTCCCACCCACGGCCAAAATAAAATAGGCAGAGACAGCCCTGCAGGCGCTATTAAATGCGTTTCTGATACCCTCAACACACTCCTCTGCAGCATCACCTACAATCCATTTACTGCTGCTATGGCCTTTCACCCTCATGTTTTTATACATGTGTACAAACGCACACACAACTTGTTGAAGTTGTACAACACCTTCACATTTTCCAACCTCTCCCCACGTACTCTTTAATTTCTCTTTCTTTTCAAGCAATGCTGCTGCTATTTTTCATACAAGAAAATGCATGTTACTTAATTTGGTCACCCCACACCTCCACCCCACCCTAGCTTCTATAAATCAATCATGCCAAATGCTTCAATTCTTCGCTATTTTCCCCTTCGACTTGCAACTCAGTGTCCATTATCCGACTCTTAGTCTACGATTGGTCCAAGTATGATACTATATTACAAAAAGTTATAAGATTTAATTGGTGATGAAAGAAGATATAGAGGAAAAGGTGAGTTTGATTCCTCTTTCTCCTAATAAAATAATAACAATTAATAACTAATATTTATCAATAAAAAAATATATTACACAATATATATAATATAATATGTAAATGATCAAAGTTATTTTAATAATTAATTTTAATTATACTATTGAGATTTATTTCTCTCACTTGATACATCCGATCATTCTCTCTCTATATATAGAAACACACACTTGTGACAAAATTATACATCTTATATTATGTATATGGTCCAATATTTCATATCTGTTGTACCTTGTTTACTTTACCACCTTTCTACCAAATCACAGAGATCGATGGAGGCTCCATCACGCATGCTACATAGGTTGGCTGCTAGTTATCAGTGATCTTTCTGCGTATAGAATAGATAGAGGCAGGCAGCGCTAGTAGTCATGCATCCATCGGTAATTTGGTACTATGAAATTGTGTTCCCGTGATAGAGAGATACCTCTTTTCTGCTTAAAGTAAATTACTCATATCCACCGTTAATTATCGAGCTTCCGTTTCAAAAAGTTAATCTTAAAAAAAGTTAATTTATCCATGTTTTAATTTATTTTTTAAATGCAAAATATATATGCACGTTAGACATTACTCCTCCATTACATACTTACATTGTATTGTCGCGTGTTTAACTTGGTCGTGATTATATTTAAATTATATTTGAGATTGGAAGTGTCATCCTCTTCTATCAATTAGTAACAGAAAAAAAAAAAAAAACCTCATCATAGCTGATAAGTTAACACTGTACTTTCTCACAAGTTGTCCCTCTTATGGATTCAATAGAGAGCCAATTTGTAGCCTCTTGATTTTTTGGCAGAGATTTTCGTAGTACCAATTGAATGACAGTCAATTTCAATCATACCCTAAAAAACTGAAAGAAAAATTAATTGTCAATATTGTTATGAAGAAAATAGAAACAAAAATAATTTTAATATATATTAATTAATGTGAGTACTCATGTTAATATTTTGCTTTCGCATATCTACATTTTTTTAGACCTTCATGAAATTCTGGGCAACGTGTCGAATGGAGTAGACATTGACGGTTTGTGATCAAAACCATCCACTACCCTGTTATAATAAGCATTTATATTGATTCGTGTTTTTCTAAGATCAAACAAATACCATTTTTGACTGTGACGTACCTTCATAAGTTGCAAAGAAGGAAGAATCAGGTTTCTGCCATCTCACCCTTGTTAATGGCGAAGACTATCAAAAGAATGTTATTGTTCCCATATTGAGCAATTGCGAGTAAGACAATCCTTTGACATTTTTTAAACAACTGTGTTGTCAACTTGAACAATGGACTTGTATACAAATTAAAAGATAACAACTTGATTAAAAAATAATAATTTCAATTGTGTAGTGAATATTAATATAGTTTTTACAAAATAATAATTAAATGTTCATTTTTTTTCAAAATTCAAAGATAAAACTGGAATTATTATTTAAAAAATTTATATGATTACATTGTTTCACACATGATGTAGAAATAAAATTAACATAGTGCATAGTGTCACTTACTTTTTTTAACAAACAAATTAAAAATATATATACACTTTAAAATAAAATAAATAAAAATAAAAAATTTCAAAAGTTTAGTAAGACATTGGTGTCACAAGGAGCTCTTGCTTAATAGAATATTACAAACTCAAAATTTTCTTTTATATATAATTGTTTATTATATTAATTATATGGTTTCTATGTAAATTAAATAAATTATTGACGAAGGCCAAATTAGTTTTAATTAAAACTTATGAGCTCGATTGGTTTCAGAAATTTAATTCAGTTGTTGAATTAATTACGTTTAAAAGTTGTGCAGCAAAAAGTGTATTTAGTCCAAAAGCTATGATAAATTATAGAATCCTTGTAGAAGGTTAAATATGATATATATTCTATTTTTAGAGACACTTAATAATATCAATAAGTTTATATAGTTTAAAAAAGGGATTCATGAAATTAAAAAAAAAAGTGAATGTTGGAAATTTAAAAAAGAAATTAACTACATATATACTAATTAAAATTGACTCGTGCAAGCATATCACACCATAGGCTCTTAATCTGATATGGACATTTACAAATAATTTTGGTATGCATCATTAAGGTATTGATGTGAATCTTGCTATAATGCATTGAATTGAAATGGGCTCTTCCAACATAAAATGACCTTACACCCCCTAGATGACCGTAGTAGTACGTGATTAATGACATTTTCATTACCGCTATATGGTGTAGTTAAAATATTCTTATAAATTTTTATGATTTTAATGCAAGAAATTTGAAAGAATAATAGATTTTCTATGATCTCTATCAGCTAAATTTTAATCACAATCCAAAGTAAATTGAACTTTAGTTTCACCTTCTTTTTAAAAGAAATTACAGGTACTTTTTATGAAAAAATAATAAAGTTGGACTATTATAAACGATAGAATTTTAATTTTAGTTAAATTAATCATACGTTAATAATAACAAAATGTCCTGTAAAAAATAACAAAATGTAAATAATATCCTTTTTTAAACAAAAATTTATTGATAAACAAAGTAAAGGGGTACTCTCACACGAATACAAGATTGTCACGGGTATATTAAAAAGGATAAATATAAAGGCAAACTTTAGGATCAATGCACTAATTAATAAAACAACATTGAGCGCTGTCTATCTTTACCCTAAACCATATATATATGAAGTCCAAAACACCAATGAAGTAAAAAAGATTTCATGAAACACAATTTCATTATGCATATAACCTAAGTTTGTTCAGAACCAGATAGTTGAGTTCTCAAATTTAATGACATAGAACAAATAAAATATAAGATAAATAATATTTAAAAATAAATTAAATATCTAGTTTATAAGTCTACCAACTTTTGTACATCAAAAAACCAAGAAAATAGGGACAAAAACAAAGCAACAAGACAATCTTCAATAAAAGTAGCATGCTGTGTCAAAATGGAAGAAAAATCTACGTGAAATACTGTAAAATGAAAAGGGAGATAAACGTAAGACTTTATCATTTCTTACTGCAAAAAATTAATGCATTAGTGACAAAATTTTCCTTACTAATGATAATTTTTGTTATTAACACTATCGTCACTCAAACATGTAAATTATTTGTTACTATTAATGAGTATATTTTTATGGTTTTAAAAGCATTTATTACAACATTTAATGCACTAGCGCTAATATTTTCAGAATATAGGAAAGAAGCCTCTACATACATGTTCTCATCTCCCATAAAAGCTTAAGAGAAGACAAGTTAGAGAATGGTTGGATAACACTCTAAACAAACATAATTTAGTTCACATTACTATTCTCTGTAATTCCTATATAAGTTTTTTGATTGAGTGCATAGGCTAATATATTGTACATTTGTCCAATAGGACAATAGTTTTATGAGTTTACCCTTAAATTAAGCTTTTTTAAATAAAAAATTGTTGACAGTCCTAAGCTAAGAATATATGCATAATCATGTATTTACCTTATATGCCCGAGAATGTAAATTAGAAAGAAAACTTGTTTATCAGCCTAAAAAACTTGTAGCAAAAGAATATACTTGTAATAATATAAATCTTCTTGTGAAATTATTGGCAAGATCCAAGTCAAGGACCGGACATAGTCTTTAAATAAACATTTGGTATAATTTTCATATCCTAAATTGATTAATGTTTAAAACTTTTTACAAAGATTAAAAAAATAAAGTATTTCAAGAAAATAATATTTATTAGGTAATAATTTTATTAAAATATTTTTTGTTTTTTAATTTTAATAAATATATTATTAAGTATTTCAAGACACTAATATTTATTAGAGAATAAAATTAAAATAAATATTTTAATATCTCATTAAAAATTGAAAACGTTAGTCAATATGAAAAATTTTAATACTAAAACATCAATTAATTTAATACAAAATTTGTATATTAACTGCAAGGTCTACCCTAGAGAATATGTGGCAACACAACATAAGTTGGTAGTTCTAGAAGTTAGGTTCAATAAAGTAAGAAGTTAAAGGAGTAGAAACAAATAGAGTTTAAGGAAAACATGTTGCGTGAAAGATCGTGGGAGTTTATTGATGAAGCTAATGAAATATGGAATAAGATGATTATGTGTGTTCAAAATGTGGGAATGAAGGTGCTAGGTGAAAGTAAATGATACAAAGTTTTTACAAAGGAAACATGACAGTGAAATGAAGATGTGCAGTAGACTATTAAACAGAAGAAGTAATGTTTTAGATCTTTGCATAAATATCCTAATGATGCGAATATGCAAAAGTTTAGAGTGGCGAGAAAAAATGCAAAGAAAACAGTGCGAGAAACTAAAGACAAAAATTTTAACGATTTGTATAAAAATCTTGGGAGTAAGGATGGTGAAAAAGTATTTACAAACTTGCAAAAATGAAGGATAAGAAGAGTAAAAACCTTACCCAAGTTAGATGTATCAATGATGAAACTCAAAAACTTTTGGTAAGGGATGAAAATGTAAGTGAAAGATGGTTAAACTACTTTAACAAACTCTTTAATGGGAATGACGACAAAAATGAGGTGGATTTGGAGGACACTTCTAATGATCTGAATAGAAGATTTGTGCACATAATTAATACACATGAAGAAGGCTTTAAAGAGGATGAAGAATAATAAAGCTTTGGGACCCGATGACATCCCTATTGAAGTATGGAGAGGTTTGGGAGATGTGACAATAAAATGGTTGACCAATCTTTTTAATAAGAATCTTCAAACAAATAAGATGTCTGATGCTTGGAGGAAAAATATGTTTGTGCCTATTTACAAAAACAAGAGAGATATCCAGAATTGTTCTAACTATAGAGGCATCAAGCTAATGAGTCATACTAAGAAGTTGTGGGAGAGAGTTATTAAATATCGCATAAGGAGGGAGACCAAGGTTTTCGTAAATCAATTTGAATTTTTGTAAGGAATATGTACCATGGAAGCTATTTTTTTGATGTGACAATTAATGGAAAGGTATAGGGAAAAGAAGAAAGACTTATATATAGTATTTATAGATCTTGAGAAAACATGTGATAGGGTCCCAAGAGAAGTCTTATGATGAACTCTTGAGAAGAAAAAGGTAGCATTAAAGTATGTTAATGCAATCAAGGATATGTATGATGTGGCTATCACATGTGTGAAAACTTGTAATGGAACATCAATGTATTTTCCTATCACGGTAGGTGTTTACTAAGGTTCAGTTCTTAGTCCTTATCTCTTTGCCTTAGTGATGAATGAACTAACGAAAGATATTCAAGAAGAAATACCGTGGTGTATGCTTTTTACAGATGATATCGTGCTTATTGATAAGACCAAAGATGATGTTAATAGGAAATTGGAATTGTGGAGAAATATTTTGGAGTCTAAAGGATTCACAATAAGCAAAAGCAAGACGGAGCATTTGAAGTGTGGTTTTCACGAGTAAGAGATGGTGATTAAGACACAGTGCATCTACTTGGTCAAGAAGTACCCAATAAAGATGTGTTTAAATACTTGGGATCAATTTTGCGAAAAGGTGGTGAGATTGATGAAGATGTAAATTATAGAATTAGAGCAAAGTGAATGAAATGACAGAGTGCATCGGAGTTTTTGTGTGACCGCAAAATTTCCCTTAAGCTAAAAAGGAAAATTTCATAGAATAGTTATAAGACCGGCAATGTTATATGGAGCGGAATGCTGGCCAACACATAGACAACATGAGCATAAAATAAAAGTAGCAGAAATGGGGATGTTAAGGTGGATTTGTGGTTATACAAATATGGATAAGATAAGAAATGAGGATATTCGACTTAAGGTATCAGTGACACCAGTATGTGAAAAGATGAGGGAGCATAGATTGAGGTAGTTTGGACACGTTATGAGACGGCCACTAGATGCTGCTGTCAGAACAAAAGTTTGTTACCAATAGCTCGACACAAAGAGAGGTAGAGGTTGATCGAAACTTACTTGGAGAAAGGTAGTTAAACAAAACCTAATTGAGTGAGATATAGATTAACGGACCTTAGGATAGAGTGGAAAAAAGTTATAAGTTTGGTAGATGTTTAAATCCATTAGTAGTTCTATGTTCCAGTCTTTCCCTTTTTTAGTTATTTTCCTCTCCATTTCTCTTATCTTCCTTTCACCCCTCTTTTGTTTTAACTTATTTTTCCTCTTTTTTGTCTTATTTTCACTTTTTTCTTCTTCTCTCCCTTTTTTTTTCTTGTCTTGTTTTCAATCTATTATTGAGTTCATCTACCACCAACCCTAATTAACTTGGATTAAGGATGCTGTTGATGGAGGGAATACTTTCTTGTCCTTATTCTATTCTATTATAGGTACTCATACATATATGAATAGCCATGATACAAGGAGCATGATACCTAGTGGGGCTCTTTTTATTCCCATGATTTATTTGAATGGAATGTAATTTATTTTCTCGTCTTCATTCCTAAATCTATTTTCCGAGATATATTATCTCCTTTTTACAAAGTAAAAATTTCCCCAACTCAAAGTTCTAAATGAGACAATCTTCACAAAGATCCCAAACAGTAACGAGAATGGGCATTCCTATTTGTACTTTTGGATTTGATTTTGAAGCCAATAATAGCCCTGAGTTAATTTTTAGCAGGGAGAAATTTTAGAAAAGAAAGTTATCATAAACTACGCAAAGGTCGAAATTTATTAACTCCTAGGATGGGTCAAAAGACTGAAGATTATGATTACAACATTATCAGAAGCTAAATACCAAAAGAAAAATATGCAGTGCAGGCAACACTTTGATTAATTAACCCTTAAGGGGTTTTATATTGGTTATCCTTATATTACATGAGAAAAGTTATGAGTTCTTCTAGAAAGAAAGTTTTACCGTGTTATATGCATTAGGATTATATATATTGTTTCAAGTTTCAACTATAGATCAAATTGCAAATTAAATGTGAAAGAAATATGGGTGCTTTTTCTGACAGATCTCATGGTAAGATTCAACAAGTATATATGAAAACTTCGATCCATGTTAACATAAGACGATCCAACAGTCAATGGGAAAAAGTCATTAAAAAAAATGAAAAAGATATGTATGCTAGCATAGCATCTATCAATAATACCAAAAGGAGCGTGATGAAGCAAAGCGAGTTATGTAGAATTTATTACGCCAGACATGGAAAGGGACTGGAGCTAAATGGGCAATGGAACAGTGCTATTAAAATGGCTAAATCGACAAAGAAGAGATCCTAATAATGTTGTGACTTTCTCATTTTCTTGAGTACCTTTATATCTCCCAAGACTTTTTCTTATATATATATATATATATATATATATATATATCTGGTTTGTCTTTTACAATAATTTGGTCCGAATTAAAAGAATTTTTTTACCTATGTAATTACCTTCAAGCTAACACTCTTAAGTTCTAATCAGTTTGATCATCCTGGGTCCAGAAATTTAAATCCATTTCATATATATGTTACCAATATAAAACATTCAACTGCGAAGACGGTTTTAGCAAGGTCTCAAGTATAAATCACACGGTTCATTGAGCTAAAAGTAAAATGAGAAAAAAGTAAAAAACCAAAAACCAATAAAAGCTAAAAGCATGGTGTATATATGGAGCAATTTTAGTGGCTCTTAGGGTTTCAACTGTCATATTTGATGTAACTGTTTCGATGTTTTATGATTGATTTGTTTTGCCCATGGAAACAAAAGCTGCTAGAAAAAGTCGTTGGGAGAAAATGAAAGACATCCCAAGCTAACTTTTTACCACCCAAAATGACAGCAACATTTTCTTGATAGTACATTAAATATAAAATGCGCTGAAAGAAATACCAATGTGTGTGCGATGGATACTATAATCCATACAGAATATACTCAGAATTCAGAAATGTGATTCTGATGCATATTTTATTTTGTTTTTTTTTTGTTTTTGAGCAAACGAATTGCTAATTTGTGCCATCTATCTAATTATAAGGCTCAAGAAGTGAGTATGAAACACACAATTGGAATTTTTTAATTAATATATTATATTACTCATACAATACATTTCTACAACACTTTTTACAATACTATTTTTCCATTTTTTTTCTCTTTTCTTTGTTATACAAAAAATTGTACAAATTTATAATATATAGATATAATTTATGTTTCCCTTGTATACTTGAAAATAGCCATTAGAGCAAGCATAATTAATAAATCCAGTATCATTCCTAAAAAGAAGAAGAAAAAGAAGAAAACCATGTTTTATTTTCCTGTAAACAGCTATCATTCAGTCAAAAAACAAAAAACAGCTAGCTATTGTTAATATCTCTGGAGTTATGGAAGAAAGTCACAAACTACTATACTACTATTTAATAAATTTTCGATCGCCCCCCTCGTCCGCCGTGGAGTTGCAGGTTTGTCTGAGGATGGGAGTGGTCACTCTCATTCCATCATAATAATGACTTATTATATATTGTACAGATTTGGTAATGCGGCCAAAACCTTTGTTGTGTTTTGAACTTTTGATGCTTAAATGCACTTGATATGCAGTGGATTCTATAAAATTCCATATTAAATGAAAACTATTTTTAATTATAACTAAGTATTCGTTTTTTTTTTTCCAACCCCTCAAAATCTGACATAACGATTATAGTTCAGTAAAATTTATATGAGAAAAAGGATCATTTTAACAATGCAAAAAAAATTACACAATTATTCAATTATAATTTATTATATATAGTAAATTTGTTAATTTTGAAAATAATAATTTTAAAATAATTTACATAAAAATTTGTGATTATAGTATTGTATAGACATCAAACTCAATTTATATTCTATATTATATTCTGTATATAAAGATTTATTTGCAACTCACTAGACTGCTGCCTTTTCTCTTCTATAAACAAATACTTACCCTAATTGATATTTATAGTTTTTTTTTTGTTTCAAGCACTTTTACAACATTGAAGTAATGTTTATTATATTTTGAAAAAAAAAAAATAATGTAATCAAGCTAAAGAATACTAGTTTTTTTTTGTCTGTTTTTTGGTACCCATTTTACAATTTTTATTTTTATTTTTCACGAACTTGCAATTTAACTCATTTATATAGGTCTCATGAGTTATAATAAATCCAGGCCCACACGAACCTCGTTAATCTAATTAAACTTTAAATAGCATTGCATAAATTACAGTTCGATTTTCTTTATACCCTATGATTTATACTTATTTTTACATTTTTCTTTTCTTTTTCTATTTTGACAGTTTATTTTGGATTTTTTTGGCTGAATACAGTTTATTTTGGATAGGTTCTCAACTCGAGTTAACTTTTACAATAGAAAAGTGGTATCTCATGTATAGAGCATATCTTATATGTTATGCTTTTCCTTTGAGGAAGATATTCATCATCTAACTATATTTCATCGTCCGATGACAAATCAAACTTAGAATACCATTAATATGTCTATGCATAGTTTGGATATTCAATGGCTTTTCCAAATAATATTTTCACAATTATGCCTTTGCCCTCTTCTTTTTTTTTTTTTTTAAAAAAAAAAAGAAGGTAATAATAATTTAGCTCTATTTTAAGGAAGGAGAAAAGGATGCAGTATGTTCGTTATCTAATTTGGCACGTTTTGGTATGATATATTTGGATTATGCATAGTAAAAAAATTGCATTTTAAGGTTTTCCTTTTGATTTCAATAGTACTTTATATATACTTGATGAAGATTAGATTGTGGACATGGTATAGGATCAAGACGAGTAAATGGAGTAATGCTTATTTTCTAATTGGTGTATGAATCATAACTTGTCTCTTTTTATACTTTTGAAATGACGACCTTATAAGACTTTTATGGGTTAGACTATATCTTATACTCTATTTTTTAATAATATTTTCATTTATAGAAAAAATATAATAATCTATATTCATCTAGATATCACTTTTAAATAATTATTATAAAAATTAATAAATTTATAATAATATAATAATTTATAATTAGATAATAATATAAAATTATTTATCACTCAGGAATTTTTTCTCTAAATTTATTAATTTTTTTTCTATCTCTTCACTCCTAGTGAAGAAGCGGAAGAAAATCATTTTTGCAATAATTATTGGCCACTTGAAGATGGTTTTCCAATATGAACTAAAAACCACTATTTTCTTTTCCTTTTTCTGGTCCCAGCATTCCCTGACTGCCGTGGGCACTACTAAAACTACTTTTTTCATCGCATTGCCTTATACCTTACCCTACTCTCTACTCTCTACTCCTCGATCCCTCACTGCTTCTTCGGATTCCAAACAAGCCCTTAATCTCCCTCTCTCTATTTTTATTTATACTTCAACCCCTAATTCCCTCAACTTTTACTGTCCTCGTATACTTATATATATATACACCCCCGATACAACCTCAGTTCAGTATCTAACCAAGAAGAAGGGTTTTAAGAGAGAGAGAGAGAGAGAGAGAGAGAGAATAATTAAAAGGCCCTTGCCTTCACCTTTGGTGTCCAAAGATATTGCTAGAGAGAAGAACTAGTTGTTCAATTAGCTTCATCCTCCTCCTTTTTCTTCCACCCTTCTTGTTTGAGTAAATTAAGAAGCTTGAGATCAGACATGTCGAGCTGCAGCATCGATGTTGCGCCTGAGCAACTCTGCTACATCCCCTGCAACTTTTGCAATATTGTTCTTGCGGTATCTTTGATTTCAAAGCTCTTTTACAATTTAGTGGGAGATCTGCTTTTCAGCTCTTGCGGGCATGCTACCTAATTGATATGATATATATCTTGTTTTTAAACATCTAACTAATGTACAGCAGATACACACTTGGTTGTTTTCTTCTTTTGCTTCTTTGTTTTCTTTCACCTGTTTACATCCAAGGATAAAAGAACTCAATCAGATCCTGAAAAGGAAGCTACACTTGGGGTGTGCGTGTGTGTGTGTGTGTTTGCGCTTTTTTGAACCAGTGGGTGTGTTATTTTAATTCCCTCTTTCTGGGTTCCTAGTTTTTGTTACAGTCATGTCTCCATCTCTGGACTTTTCTTTTTTCCTTTTTTCTCCTTCTTTTGCAGTCAAAGAAAAGTCATACCCTGGAGGACCTCAAGATGGTCACACACACAAACACAAACACACATGTACACATACGGTGTTTTCCCTTTCTCGTTCTGAGCAAGTGCGGGTGAGGCTAATTGAGCCAACTGTGCTAGCAAGCTGTTTTGAGAAATATGGTGGTTTCCTCTTGAAAACGCCAAAATAGGCACTATATGTTAAAACTGTTGATAGGACAAGTCCTCTCCACCCTTTGATTTCCTGTCTCTAAGCTGTAACCTAATTTAACTCCAGCTTCTGCACTACACATCCAGGTCCTTTCTCAAGTTTGTTAATAGGAAAACAAAAATGTAAATCTACTAAGGATCCCAGTTCTAACACATAAGGAACAACCCTGGATCATAGCACCTTCCAAGTTGACAAGTTTTCTTTCTCTTTTTCAAGTAAACCCAAGCTGCACCCTTTTTCTCAAATTATTACTATCCCCCTTTTTTTCTTTTGCAAGATCAAATCATCCCAAGTATGAAATTATTATATGATAAGGTTTTATTTAACTTTATTTTCATTTTCTGGGTTTCTGATGAGTTTTCTTCTTGTATAATGGAATAAGCGATTGAATAATATCGTGTTATGGGCGCAGGTGAGTGTTCCATGCAGTAGCCTGTTTGACATTGTGACCGTTCGATGCGGGCACTGCACCAATCTATGGTCCGTGAACATGGCCGCCGCGTTTCAGTCACTGTCATGGCAAGATGTTCAGGTGAGAGGCGCAACTAATTACTACTTAATTATGATAAATACTCACAACTACTAACTAAATAGAAGTGTGTGTAATAAATTAATAAATAAAATAAGGTCTTCGCTTTCTGGATCCTAGGGTAGGGTTTCTGAGAGTTGTTCTTTTTGAGAAAATCGAAGGCTCTCCCTCTCTCTCTGGTAGGTTCTGTGTGCTAAATCGAGTATTTCAAAGCAAGCATGTCTGTTATTTCTACCTGAGAAAGAGTACTGAAAACCCTAGCTACCTGCAGCCGCCATAAGCAAAACCTATTTTCCTTTTTCTTTTTTGCACTTTTAGTAGAGGCGTCAGGGCCTGTCCAAACCCAACAAGGCAGCTGAAAATAATCTACAGTATCTCTCTCTTCAAGGCTTTTCGAGATTATATACCTTGAGGTTGGATTTGATTGACATGTAGTGTATGTGTAGGTGGGTGTTAAGCCCATAGCTAGGTTTAATGATTTCTTTTCAAGATCCTTGTCTTCTCCAACGCAAGCACACCCCTGCGGATCAGATGACTCAATTTCTTAATTTAAAAAAAATGGTATCTTGGTGTAAATCCCTAAATTCTAAGCCCTTCTGGGTTTTTCTGTAAGTACTTCCATTCATCGATCTGATTAGTTGCATTTCCTGTCTTACTGGTCAGTGATATTAAAGGCACTTTCGTTTCTCTCTATGAGTAAGCCATCATTATTTCTTCACGTCTGAATTACAGTTAACCCACATTTGCTGCTGCCAGATACCTAGTCAGATATTTATTTACTCACCCTATTTTATTTCATGCAAAAACTACCTGGTCCCAGTTTTGTTTAATATAAAATATATGTTTTATTGTATAGTTATGATTAAAATAAATTTAGATACACGTGGTTTAAAATTAATTTGTCAAATTTAAACGAGAAAAGGTATAAAAAAAAATAAAACATTTAATAAGTTAGAAAGTTTAAGTGTTCTTCATTTTCTCTATATTAGGAGAAAGCTAATAATAATTCATCATGGTACGTCCACTTTATTTATATATTGGCATAGTAAGTGTTGATGCTCCTAGCTAATTAAAATTTTCATTTTCAGGGACCTGGGCACTGCAATCCAGAGTACAGGATTGACACTGGCTCCACGTCCAAATGCAACAATAGGATTGCAATGCGTGCACCCACCACTCATGTAACTGAGGAAAGGGTTGTGAACAGGCGTGAGTATATATTTGGCTTTTCCCCGTTTAATATCCAATCTCAAAATCATGATAACCACATATATATAGCTAGTTTCATTTTTAAAAAACTAAAATAAGATAATCCATGTTGTTATCTACCATATTGATCTGATCGTGAGTTGTTATTTTCTTCTCCAGCTCCCGAGAAGAGGCAGCGCGTACCTTCTGCTTATAACCAGTTTATAAAGTAACTAAATGCTTTACAAATAATTTTACTGCATATATATTCGATGTAGTTGGTGCATAAAAGCAGCTTTGAAAAGTCTTTGTTCTTACGCAGGGAAGAGATTCAGAGGATCAAAGCCAATAATCCTGATATCAGTCACAGAGAAGCTTTCAGTACAGCTGCAAAGAACGTAAGGATCTGATCAAAATTACTGCAAATAATGTACCCTATTTGTTTATATAATCATAACCATCTTGTTAAATATAATAACTGATAATTATTTCATTTTTAGTGGGCACATTTTCCCCATATTCATTTCGGGCTGATGTTGGAGAGCAACAACCAAGCTAAGATGGAGAATGTAAGTATTAAAGCAAAATTGTTTCTCTTTATATCACTTATATTGAGAGATAATAATTATGATCCCCCTCCGTCAACATTTATTTGATTTTATGTATGATAGGGAATCAAACCTTTGTTCTTTTTCTGTTCTTTCAATTATAAAAAAATAAACACCTTATTCAAAAAATATTTAGAAAAAATAGTATCAATCAAGAGAATGAATATTAGTTTTTAATGTAATATTAATTTTGTAACCGGAGGTTCAGGAAATATAAAGGAGTAACTTTCAAAAAAGAAAGTATCTCCAGAAAAAGAAAAGATTAAAATAATACGTACTTTCAATATTTATTAAACCCTGATGCATGTATTATATTTCGCAGAACGTCAATATTATAGGATATATCTTTGTTACTGTAGAAACCTTTGGTTGATTAATTAGATGATATTTTATTTCAGGTTTCTGAGAAGCATTTAATGTCAAGGGCTGCGCTATTGAATAAATGAATGCTATCTTCATCATATTACAGGACTTGGGTTTCATTTGAGTCTGTCAAGTAAACAATGTCATGACCTATAATGAGTTTTAAGGACAATCAGCTCTTTTTCTTCGTTAGTGTACTTGTCACTACTTACTACTTGTTCAATGAATGTTTTTCACTTAATTTGAAGCAAGAATGCTAGTTTCCCTTGTCATCTTCAATAACTTCTATCTTCTAGCTGACTCAGATGAAAGATGAAATATGTATGCTAAAAAATTCATATATTAACTAATTATAGCAAATATATATTCAATACATACTATACCCTCCTATTGTTTTTCTATAAGAAAATATTAAGTGAATTTTTTTATCCTAATTATAAGTAACATAAGTTCGTTATCAAATAGATGCATTAATTATTAAATTTCTTTTACACCATTATTTTATTGTGAAATTTATGTTTACGAGACACTCATTTTTCATATAAATGGATGCATTCGACCTTGAACATGAAATTAATAAAGAGGGAGTATCATTAGTGTGCCTTGAACAAACCTGAGGTTGTCTTGTCCACCAATTCATAATGTATGTCTTAATGATTTAGTAAAATAAATTCTAGAAATGAAAATGAAATTTCAAGTATGTTGAGTAGTCTTTGAACAAAATATCAAATGCCAATCGTTAAGCCCTAATAAATATCACATGCATCTTAGTACATCCAACTATTTAAATATACACATATATAGTAGCATGCAATGAAACCAACTTGGTTGAATTAACTTAACATATATAACGTGTGACTATGGTTAGAAATATAATTAAGTGGGTGTTTGTCCTCCCAATTTGATGAGTTTAGGCCCCAAATATGATATTATATAGTCAAGTATTTTGCGAAGATATTTTTACCACTAGAAAGTCAATTAGGAAGATGGAGCTACAAGGTCAAGGAACTCAAATAAAAAATGTGCAAATATATATAAAATGAGGATCACTACAGTACACTTTCTTATTTATTTATTTATTTATTCTTCGTCACATATTTTCTATTATTGATTAAAACTGATTGAAAGTTACCCAATCACAAGTGAAACTCACTAAAATTTTAATCAAATTAATAAAGAGTATATTTAAAAGAGCATGGCTAACATTTTTCACGAAATAATATGGTTCAAACTTGACACATTTTCTTTTACCCAGAATCTTTCATAATTAAAGCCCTCTGCTAACTAAATAAAAAATCACTAAAGGTAACTTCAAAAGCTAAGAGATTTGAATATTCCATAATGGGAATCTTAATGGAATTTATTAGTTTATTTAATAACAGAATTTATGAATGCTTATTTATTAATTTACACATGCAAGTTTCAGTAATAGGATGCTACAAGAAATTAATCATTATTTCCTTGAATTGCTGAAAGATTTCCAAAATCACTAGTGTTTCGTTGAAGTTATATAGATTATTTCAAAAGAAAAGGTGAATGTAGACTTAGGTTTAAACTAAGCTCAAATTAAGGGCAAAATCTCAAGTCCTAGATATTCCACATAAAGAGGATCTTACCATATTATTTCATACCTGAAGATATCAGTCTCAAACAAAAAAAAATACTAGTACTTCAGAATATTATAAGAAAATATATATTTTAAATTAAATCATTTTATCTAATCCTCTTACCTATTAAATAAAGAGCATATTAAATATTTTTGTATGTTTTGAGGGCATTAAAAAATAGCTTCCTTATTTAATTTATCTTAAAAAAATATTACTGTTTTAGAGAATTAATAAGATATTATACGAAAATATACCATTACTCTTAACTTAACATTGCAAAGCATTTATTTTCTTATGTACCTCCACCCCCCCAATTTGGATTTTATTGGATTTCAACTGAAAGAAAGGTGGAATTCACTTCTTTCTGTTGCCATCCTTGGGACAACAAATTTCCAACGTTCACGAATCATGGTCTGTAAAATACAAACGAACAATCAGTAAATGGGTTTAGTTAGGGAATAAAAAAACCCTTTATTTGTTTCTTTTTTCTCTTCTCTAATTTGTATATGTCATGTATTTTATTTTTCTTTTTGATGTGTGTATAATGTTTTAAGAAATGGACGGGGGAAAGACCAAAAAATAAACGTTTCTTTTTACTTTTCAAAGTAAAATATCTAAGACAAGATTTGGTCCTGTACCAAGCACACTCCTACTCATAAATTAACAAAGGCCTTTTCCAAAAGGAATTTTTGGACCACCATTTTGGCATTATGGCATCCACATCTCAACATACAGGAATCTCCATGAAAGCACTAAAAATGAAGCAGCTACTTTTGCAGGTTGCTTCAAAAAATTGGTTAGAACTTTTATTACTATTGAGCATTGACCAGCTTGTGTGTTGTCCCATTAACAAACTACTCGCGGGCAAAAGAAAAAACATATATCACAAAATGATGATCGCCATTGATAGCTCACAAATATCACCAAAACTTGTACAACTAAAAGTTGTGAAAAGTTAATTGTAAGTTCGAGGAAATTAATCTCATTGGCGGGAACAAAAGAAACATGTTTCATAGGATATTAAGTTCTACGAGCTAGCATCAATCTTATAGATTCTATGGGTATATTAGGAAAAAGATTCACAACTATAGTTTCTTTTACTAGAGTTATTGTTATAGACCCTACTGCTGATGGATACATATATTCATATATATATATATATATATATATATATATATATATATATATGAATGAAATGAAAAGAAAGGTAGCTTAGTTAGCTAGCTAGGGGTGGAGAGGGAGAGTGAAGTAACTTTGAGCTTGTTATAAGAAATGAGAATATAAGGGTGTATATATACTTTTTAATTTTATAAATTTTGATAGTAGGAAGGAGTATTATATATTTATATTGATGTTGGTAATTCTGACAATCAGAATCTGAAACGTCAAAATCATGTCTGTTAAGCATTGATTTCTTTTGAATGTCATTTCATCTCTGACTTTTCCAGCCCACCACTTACTGCCATAGAGAGCCACAGCAGAAGCAGAGCCCTTCCTTTTCGCACTCGCCCTTGCCTTGAAGTTAATGCCACTTTTGTCTTCCAGTAATGCTACGTATCAAGTTGAAACTTCGCCTTATGATACATCGCAACCCTTCTTAATTAACACTATTTAATGCATCATATAAATTGTTACCGTATTTATTAGTATTTATATATCACACATTTTAATGCCATCAGATCAATTTCCTACGGTATTTATTTATAGATTACACATTTCGATGCATCATATTATTTACTTATACATTTTAAATTTTATATAAATTTCACACATGCGAATTACTATTTCACAAAGTTATCATTAAAAAAATTATTAAAAATACACTTTCTAACATATTCTTATGGATACACTTTCTTTTATTTGTTGGAATATATTAAAAATCACAAAATTTTATGAATCTCTTATTTTATTTAATAATTTTTTCTTTTGATTTATAATTTTTTAATTAATTTCAATCAATAAAAAATGTGTTTATAGGAACATGTTAAAAAATATGACACTAATGTTCCTATAAAAAAGTGATTAACGTTTTTTACTCATAGCTACTAACTAGGTATGGTCTGATTCTGGATTTAGATAATAATTTGGATAATATTCAACAACGAATAAGGTATAAAATGATGTAGAAACTAGAAAATTAATTAGATGTACAATTCGGTACTACCTGACAACCAGGGCATTAATAATTACTATTATATGTCTCATCCTTAAAAAATATTGGTCCCCCTTTATAGACAGGGCATCGGTTATCTCCGGCAGTTCCACCAGGCATTGGAACATCTAAACTACTCAATTCTTACTTCTTTTTCAATAACTTCTGTCAAACTTTTTTTTTTTCACTTCGTCCATTTTAATAAGGTTTAAGCCTATAAGAAATTAATAAAGTTTAAAACGTTAACTCTTTAGTTATTGTTTCCTATTGAACATGAGTTGTCAATTTGGGCTAGTTTAACCTATTTGGTTGGCCCATCACGGATTAATATTTTTTGTGTTGGATAAGGTTAGGATAATTTAATATCAGGTTGAAACTTTTCTACTCCGACCTAATCCTTAGCATGCCGAGGGCCAATTAGGTGCTCTATGGACCAAGTATTTTTAAAAATATAAAAAACTAAGAAAAAAATGACTATGCATCAATGGTTTTAAAATCGAATAGGTCATTGAACTGACGAAACCCTGATTCAAGATTCATTAGTTCAATAATAATTAAATCATAGTGGATCCAATTCTAATAAAATAATTTTAATAATTAAATAATATTAAATAAATATAATATCATAATTTTATAACATTAAAAACTAAAATAAAACACTTATTCGTTAAATTCTTAACATTTACAGTACAAACCTTAAAGGACACAAAGCAACTAATTGACATGCTGAAATCCTAAGTGACAATTAGGCCATCAATCTCCTTGTTAAAATATGTGCACTACCATAAAGATATATATCAATGTGCTATATCTCAAGAATGTTAAAGTTAGTAAATTTACATATTTTGATCTATTTTTGTAGAGTTTTGATACATTAGACAAAGGATTGGAAGATGTTTAAGAATTAGAGAGTAGCATGTTCAACGCGAGAAACCAAGCTGGAAGTCAACTGTATCGAGCATGGATACTTAGCGCGTGGTCACTTATCCAGTTGTACTATGTATGTGTGCTAAGCACGCATATGCAGACTTAGTGCATAGTAATTTTTGAAAAGTATGACTGTGCAACATTTTGAAGGATATAAAATGCTACACTTTGCTTTTTGGAAGGAGTTGCCTAGTCACTTATCTGGTTGTATTATGCATGTGTGCTAAGTACGCATATGCAGACTTAGCGCATAATAATTTTTGAAAAGTATGATTGTGCAACATTTTGAAGGATATAAAAGGCTACATTGTGCTTTTTGGAGGGAGTTGGCAACAAGGGAACAAAGAGAAGCAAAAACACCCACTTTGGTTTGGAACTCTTCTTTCATTTTCTTCTATTTTCTTTGTTTCATCTCTTGTTTTTTAGCCTCTCATGACTATGAGAGGCTAAATTATCTATTGTTGAGGGTTTGGATACCTAACACTCTTTGATGTAATGACCTTTACTATTTATTTAATGTTATTTCAATATTATTGCATCTTTTATAAGTTTATTATCTTGTTTATGGTTTGATCACTCATTCATATGTATGTTATAGGATTTAATCATTGGGAAATATTTTTACCTTAAGAACTTGAAGGAGCTTCTAGATAATCCATGTATAGAGATAGAATGATGTTATTTAGCCTTATTTATGCATCTTTAGTCTTAAAGCAAATTACTTGGTTTAGCTCTTAAGGGATTATGAGTGAAATTAGATGATTTAGACTTATTCACATGAGGAATCATGGTTATAGTAGTTCAATTGATGAAGATAATAGTTGGAATAACTTTAAATGATGAAAAATCCTTAATATTACATTAAGAGTAATTTTGATAGGCCAAACTCTCAACATTTTCACCAAATATCTTTTTTTCACGTCCAAGTGTTTGTTTTCCTATCTCTTGTATCTTACTCTACTTTCCTATCCTTTGTTATGGTTGAAGTTTATATTTCGGCACTATCACTTTGAAAAATATTTAGTTTAGTCATTTGTTCACTTAAAATTAGACATATACAAACTCTGAATATAGTCAAAGTCCATGTTAATTTGACACTTGATTTTATCATTTTAAAATTACTTTGACAAATTGATACGTTTGTCAAGGAGTTAACATCTGGCAATGAAATTTGATATCAACTATCAAGAATAAAATAGAGACATTGGAAATAAAACTTCAAGAAAATGAAGAGTATTTTATTAATGATCTCATAAAACAAAGTAAAATTAATTGAGATTTTCTTATATTTAAGAAAATTTTTCCTTCTTATATTTGAAATGTGAGGAATATTTTTTTAAAAAAATATTTTAGGTGAATTGAATTTTGAGAGTTCATGACATATCTCAAAATTGACATTTACGGTTACATATCATTTATCAACAAAATTCTCATACGATAGTGAAATTCAAATTCACTTTCTTTATAGGATATGAATATTTAATCAAAATTCTCATACAATAGTGAAATTCAAATTCACTTTCTTTATAGGATATGAATATTTAATCTTATGAACGGAATCGACTTTTGTTCACAAAATCGGAGGAAGTATGATACAATTGGAGTAATTATAAAAGAAAATCTTCTAGTTCCTACTTTGGAGATTTAGTCTTACCCAAATACCGACATACTAATACCACCTAGAACTACGAATCCTATCATTTTCATTTCCTCGATGCTTTACGACCGCAAAAGAAGTGTATAAAAGGGAAGGAATGGGGTAGTCTTTGGAGTAGTATTTGTTTGAGAAAGAGCAGAGCAAGGGAAACTGATGATGTTCTTTGGTGGGGTCCAAGGAATGGGTGAAGGGGTAATCGAAGGAAAGGATTTGATTGGTAGTAACACGTGATTCCTTTGGCTTTGGGGGTATGGCATCCCGTTCCTATCGCACGATTGCTTCCTAACTTTAATCCAAATTCTTCATTTTTGTGATAACCACACTTACGCGTGGCGCTTCCATCTTGTTCCAACCTGTGCTGTCTGTGAGGACCACATAATACAAATAAATTTCACAGTAACATAACATTCCCTTCTCTCCATGAACTTGTCACTCAGATGCTTGGCATCACCATCACCACCCCAACATGGAAACCGGAATATGCGCCCATTGCCCCCCCTTAACACATTTCTTTTATTTGTATTGTAGGTTAACTCTATAATAATATCAACAAACCAACGATAAATTAGTAAGTGTAAGTGCACATGCATGTTAACAAAATATATGCGTTTTTAGAGCATTTTTCAAATTAAACACATATTTAAGAATTTATAATTATTGTTGTAGATAAATTTATGTAATGATATATAAGTGATTCGTTGCAATAACAATTCATATATGATTCCGAACAAACTTTATTAGTTGTTTTAATCTAGAATCTTCAAAAAAGGACTTTAATTACCAAATCAATGCCTCGGCCAATTTGGGTTATTCTAATATTTTCACAAGTATGTTTTTTTAATTATATTATTGGTATTAGTTTTGTTGAGATTAATCTCCGCTGAATAATCTAACTGATTATTTTTATTAAAACTTTTTTCCCTTAAAGACCTTAAAAGAGACTGAATTCAATACCACTTTGAACAATGACTTATTGTTTCACAAGTATGTTTATACATGCAAATACCAAATTGGAAATGAAAATGAGATTTTTACTGTGCATAATAATCTTATTAAGCTGAATCCTAATTACTCAAATGTAAAATATAATGTTTGGATATCAGTTTTACTTTTGGTGGATGATTATTGGATATTAGTGAATGTGTTTGGATATTACTAGAGAGTATTTACGAGTACGTGATACGTGATACCTGTAAATGTAAATTGATCTAAATAGTTTGGGTTGATATTTTTTTGTGTTTGAATCAAATCTGACCCAATCCATTTACACCCTCGAGTTTTGGTCATGATTTTAATATCTGAAATCACTAATCTGACTCATTAATATGTTAACTTGAATTATATTATTATTATTATTATTATTAAATCTTAAAAATTCAATTATTATTATTATTATTAGACTTAATAATTAAGAGGGAGACAGTCTTTTCTTTTCTCATCATTTCTCACAATTCACATAGTCATTCTCACAAAATTAGGATTTCAACTCTCATTTGATTGTAAAATATCTATTTTGTTTTTTAAATGATTTCAAACTATTTTAGATATAAATGAAGTTTTAGTTGTATTATTCATTTGATTATTTGATAACATTTAAATTTTTAAATTATGCTGTAATAGTTTTAGTTTTTGGATTTTTAGACTTTGTGAGTGTGGTACTTGAATTTATTTATTATATTTCAATTTTTAAAACCATATTTGACATAGTATGTTAGCCTAAGTGGTAAAATGACAACAATGTCATTTCTCCCCTGATTTTTTCTTTTACAATTTAACTACACGTAACAATTATAAATAATTAATTTAATATTCTATTTAATAAAACATTTAACTTATAAAAAATATGGAATTTAAAAAAATAATAGATAAATTTAAATGTTTTGACTTATTGATCTAACTCAATCCAATTCATTTATAAACAAGTTAAATATTAATAACTAACCTATTTAAATTTAATTAAGTCAATCATGAATTTCGTCAAACCAACCTATAGTGACCCGCGTGCATCCCTAATATCAATACACCACTATACCTACAATAACAAACAAAAGTAAATCAATAAAACAGTAAGAAACAAAAAAGAGATGATAAAAAAAATTTTACTATTTAAAAATTATAAGTTTTTTAAGTATGCTATTTAAAAATTATAAGTTGCACAGGTGTTTTTTTAAGGTTAAAATTAATATTTTAAAAACACAAATAAAAAATATAAGATAAATATGTAAAGTAGTCAAGATTAAGTAGAAAAAGAGTAAAATTAAAAAAATGATTTGAAAATATAAGTTGTTGACATTTGAAATGTAATAAGAAACTTTAATATAAAAATTAATTTTAAATTGAATAAAGTCGATATTTGAATAAAAAATATCTTAACATAAAAAATAATAATTTAAAATCTTATTTTGCTGCTTTAAATATTTAAGAAAAAAACAAAAATAAGTATTTAATAATAGTCACGTTACTTGTCAGTTGAAAAAGGAAAGTGCAATAGAAATTTTTCTCACATTTAAGAACTGAGCCATATATTTATAATACAAAAGATTGATTTTCACTCATTTTTAATTGGTAAATTAATGAAATAAAATTAACTTAAGTAAGTTTTTACTCTCTAAAAAAATCATGATTTTCCTACTTAATTTTTAATTTTTTTTCTATTTCAGACATTCATAAAAAAGAATCTTTACCACATAATTTCTCTATTGTTTTCACTTGTTGTTTATTCCTTCTAAATGTCATGAGCTATCCTTTTGATCTCTCTGAATATCTGAGATTAGATGAAAAAATTTTGATATGTAAGAAAATAAATGGAAAAAATAAACAAAAGAAAGAATTTAGAAACAAAATGTTTATGATAGACTCGTTTAAAAAAATGTTGAAAAAAAATCATAAGCTTCAGAGATAAAAAAAAACTTAATTAAACCAATAAAATTTCGACTTACTTTCAACTTAAATGGTAAATTAGAAACTCAAGAATGAAATATAAATGAATTATTTCATTTTCCAATTGTTCTATTTTTAACATAATTTGTTATTTTCAAATTTTTAATGCTCCGTTTTCAACTTACGTGGTAAGGGATATTCAAGTTTTATGCCAGTGGAATGCTCGTGTTTTATAAATTAAAAAGATAAATCACCAGTTCAGAAGCCAATAACGAGGCCAGAAAACCTGTGACACCGTCACGCCCACAACGGACTAACGTGGATGCTTAATTTACAAATTCCACGTGAGTTTAGGTTTGAATGTCCCGTTAAAATTCAATTTACCATATTGCCAATGCAACAACTCTGCTTTCAGAATGCAAAATGATATTCGAATTTTAATTATGGCTTGTAGTTCAAACTTGTAACGAATGAATCGAGAAAGCTTTTGTGCTCATTACACTGTTAGTACCTTTTCAACAGGCTAAAATACCCAAAAAACGATCTAAAACCAAAGCTTCACGATCCTGTTCCAAACATTCATGATGGATGAGAGGAAGCCCAGTATGAAATTGGACCATCATATAACGGGAGTTACTCCCGCTATCACTTTTTTAAAAAGTGAGAATAGATAGAAGTGTTCCTCTGCAAATTTTTCACCTTTTCCCTTTTCCTCTTTTCTTCTTACCACCCTTTCCCGTTTTATCTATATTTTTTCATTTTTTTATACTACTATTTCATTATGTGTTAGGTTGAGAATCACAACATAATGATACTTTCGTTGTGTTTTTTTTTTAAATACAATAACGAAAGTATAATTTTGTTATGATTTTCAATCTAGAACACAATGAAATTGTATTTTTGTTCTGTTATTTTTGTTTTGAAAAATAACATGATAAAAGTATTATTTTTTTGTGTTATTGGATAAATAACACAATGAAATCGTACTTCATTGTGTTAATAACACAATAAAATCATGATTTTATTGTATAGTGAAATTGAAAAAAAAATTACAAAATAAAATCATAATTATGTTGTGTTATTTGGGGGTAAAAAAAAATACACAATGAAAATATGATTCCACTGTGTATTTGTACAATGGAAACCTACTTCCAATGTGTTTTTTTTTCACCCCCTAAATAGAAACACAATTCCATTGTGCAATTTTTCAGGGGACAGATTTGGAATATGGGTAAAATACACCCATGTGAATAGTGACATTAGCAAAAGTGTCAGTGCCAACAGCAATAACCCAGAACATGCACGCTGTAAATGCTAAAATATGATGGATTCTTTCTTCCTACAACCACAAATTTCTTCCTCCGCCTCTTTTACATTCTAAAAAGGCTAACCGAAATGTAATTTTATAAGCAAAACACTTAGAGCAACCAGATACTCAAAATCAAATACAATGCTAATGACTATCATCATCATCATCATCTGCATCTCTAAGGTCAGTCATCTCTTCCTCATTTTTGCTTTCACCACTATTGTAAACCTATTCTTCTTCCTCTTCAATTTCTTCATTACCATATCTTCTCATCTTCTTGTACCTGTGTTACTCCCTATCCTCTCCTCTTATAGCAAGGAGGCGTAGAACTAGAAGTTGTAGTTGTCTTCTGTGATTTTCTGTGTTGCCTAGTGTATGTTAAAAGCTAATTAATCGACCCCAATTGTCATTGCCATCGCTCCACAAGTCAAGGTATCATTGTCAAAGACTAATTTATCTTCAGACCTTTATCCCATCACTCATTTCTCCTAACCGCAACTCATTAGTCATTGCTATCATCAACATCATTTAGGAGAATGGGATTCATCCCATTACCACATTCAAAACATTCCTTAAGAGCTTGGATACATTTTATAAAAATCAAATCCTACAACCCTTAATGTTGAAGTCTACTCTTTTATAAAATAAATCAAGAGGAATGTCAATAATAATCTTTGTGATACTCTCTTTTTAATACTTTTTTTGTGATTGGCTGAAAAAAAAAATTTGTGGATAAAAAATCATTAAATAATGAGACAAACCTACAAAATTGATGATTTTTAACAAATTTTAGTAAATCACATAAATAATGTTAAAAAAGGTATTAGAGAAAGTTTCGCTAGCATTTCTTATCTCTTTAATTACTACACCATCAATATCAACTTACATGAATTTCTCTATTAAATAATATAATATAATATCCAAGGCTTATTGTTAAGTGACACTTGTATTTTTCAAACTAAAAGGTATAACGACTCATACATTAAGTCTCGATAGCTCTTGGACATCGAAATGCTACTTTCAAAATATTCTCTACAGCAATAAAAATTTGAATATACTATTATCTTGAATACACGTTTAAAAGCAAAGTATTTTATTGTCAATTATAATCAACTAACATGTTAGTAATAGACATAGGACATTTATCTTCAGGAATTGCAAATTTAAATATCAAAATTCAATGCAAACTCTCATGTTACCATTCTTTTTAATCACAAGTCTATAAGAATTCCATTCAACATAGCTGACAATCTTGAAGAACTTAGCTGATAATAATCTTCAAAGAACTTCCTTTATATAGGTTTCTTACATTTTTCATATTGGAAGTTTTCAGCAAATTCTCAACTCAAACAAGCATTTCATCATAGTCTCTTATGAATTAAGAAGATAAGATCCACAGTAACAAGAGATCCCAATAATTCAAATAATAGGCAACTAGCTTGAATTTAAAATTCCTTTAGATATGAAAAAAAGTACTTAAATGATCTAGACAATTTTGAGTCATAATTTCATTGTCTAACTATATGCTACATTGTAATATAGTTTTAGCAAAGATTATTTTATTAAGGTTTAATTATGAATTTATTTCAAGGATAGAATTTAGTTCAATTAGTTGAACAAGATACATGAATTATTATAAACTTTTATTATTTTCTATAGATAAAAAATAATTTAATTCTTAAAAGTTTGTACTTTTTGAATTTTGTTAGTATTTTTTGTTATTTTTAATCTTGTAAATTTGTATTTTTCTAATTTTAATAAAGCGAAAACTTAGAAGAACTAAAAATATAAAAAAATATCAAAAATACTAAAATTGAAAAAGCAAAAACTTATAGGACTAAATATAAATAAATAAAAACGTACTTGGAAAAACATAAACATAAAGGAATTAAATTCGTATTAAAGCCTTTTAGTAATTGTGAATAATTTTACAACTTTTGAAATGGCAGACAGAATTTAAACTACCTAACAGTGAGGATATCGTGCATAGTAAGTTTTGTTCACTCCAAAATAATAGCAATACTAACGTGTCAAATTTTTATTAACTTGCAGCTCATGATTCACGGCATGTTTGTTTCAATAGAACAAGATTGAACTAGAAGAGAATGCTCTTGTACATGTCAAGTTCCATCCACCCAAAATGGGTAGGGAACATACCGGGTCTGTATAAAGACTAGAATGAGTAACCAAAGAAACCAACAAATATTCTGTGTATAGCTGATAGTGATACATTCCGCGTTGACACAGAAACACTTCAATTAGTTGGTGGAAGCTTTATCAATTTATTTGACTAAAGAAGAAGGTGCTAAATTTGGTAGCCCAAAACTCCTTTATACTCGAATAGAAATTCGCATTTTGCAAGATATGTCAAGCATTGGCGGGTATGGTATGATGAAAAACAGGAATTTGATACTGCAGAAATATGAAGAAATGAACATTAGTTTTAGCAGCCAGACAAAATGACACCCTTTTATCAGATAAAAACTAGTGGGTATCCACAAATTCAATTGATTCGTAAGAAGTGGTTGGTTACTCTCTTTCCCTAGTTAGTACTCAGATTTTTTTTTTCTTCTTTTGAGCTTAAAGGACTTTGCTCCGAACATGGGACATCATTCTAAGTTTGGCTCAACCAATAATATGTTTGTACTACAGAATATTCTAATTCACTGGCCAATGAAGTCTTGGCAGATGTATGTGATACTATGAGATAATAATACTTGGGATTTAAAAGAACAAGGGCGCTTCCTTTTCACAACATATCTCAGAGCTACTTTCCCTTCTACACTCATTCCTCGGTGCAAATGGTTCTTAAAAACAATCACTAACATGCTTATCCTTAGATTGTGAGTATCTATCTACCTTCAAAGTTTAATAATAAGTCTATTTACATTTGTGCAAATTTGGTGACATTGTCTTATACTTCTGGAAAAGGCTTAGAAGCAAACAACCATTATTACTAGATGTTAACAACGTCAATCACAAACTTACATGGGACATCTCATAATCACGCCACTTTAAATCTTCATGGTAAAGCTCATTTCAACTTGACTGTTTTAAATGGTTAATCGCATAAGACAAAGGGGCAAAAGCTTTGCCCTCCAAAGATAATCATTCCCATTTGAGAATATCACTTATTTTTTATTAGTTTCTTATGCCCCATTCACCTTTTCAACCATATTTAGTAATAAATTGATAGAAAAACCATGAATGACTAGTTTTGTCATTTTCTCGCCCAAACCAAACCACCCATGGTTTCCAATCCAATAATACAAACTTTTGTTCCAATCAACCTAAAATTTGGCAGTTAGCACTTCAAAAATATTGGTTTAGGCCTTGTTCCAATCCAATAATGGTAAAGCTATAAGCCATTATTTATAAGTTCCGTCTTTTGTGGACTTGTCAATGCTTTCTACCTTACTTTTTTTTGTTACTTTAATTAATCAGCGATATGTGAAAGACATTAGCAATTTAGCCATGAGAATTTGATACTAAGAGACAAGAGATTTATGTCTGGGAACGCCATAGAATCACGTGATTCACACGCCGGGTTATGTGTTCCCCAACATAAGATGGTATACTATATATATTCCATACCCTTTAGCTTCACATCATTTTCTACAACTACTACAAACTTGAGTTTGGTTTATAAATAATCCATTGCTGTATTGATAAGTCACTTTCAATGTAATGTTACGGTAGTACTAGCAGTGGAGAGGGGTGTTGTACCCTTTACTTGATTGGAGTATTCGGACACTACTTTTTTTAAAAATTTCTTCCAAGTATCTTCTTTCGAAAACAATTTTATTTGAAACGTAGATAGACATTAATGGGAGACAGTTGAATTGTGTAATTTAAATTTCAAATTATTGTTAGGATTTGTTAGGTTGTTATATTTTATTATTATTATATTTGAATAGGAATTAAGATTAAATTAATTTATTATTAGTCTGTATTATTAACAGTTTGTTGAAACTCTCTTATATATAAGAACTTCATGTTGAGGAAAAATATAAAAAAAAAAGAGAATAAAGTGAATGAATGAAAAATGAATTATTATTCCAATTTATCCATATCTGATTTTTAACATGGTATCAAAGTCATGGTTCCCTCCATGAATGAGAGTCATGTTCCCTCCATGAAAAAAATTTATCTTCCGCTGCCATAAGAATTTTTCTTCTTCATATTCTCAAACTTACATCTCTTTTTTTTTCTTCCCGTATCAATACCTATATTTCACTTTTATTTCTCCTCCTTAACCTTCACCATATTTGATTCCTCTACAAATTATGATTATTATTATCATGGACTCCATCTTTGCTTCACATAACCTTCGCATCTTCGGTTTCGACTTGAATCTTTGCCCGTATCTTAATCTTCTTCCCAAAAACAACACAAACGGCATAACATAAATCCGTTTTGAATCCTTCTTGTACCTCAGTATTGAAGCCTCCATGCACGTATTCCATTTGAAGGTCATTGATGTGAAGCTTGTTGCATTGTTCTGAATCCTTCACAAACCAACCCTGAAGTTTATTGACTTGAACATATGATTGTTCTTGAATCCCTTCTTGTATCTCAATTCTCTTTCTACCTCACATAACTGAAGCACATGTGGACTATCCTGAAGCACCTCTTGAGCCTATTGCTGATCAAAGTCATTCCTGGAAGAGTATTTGAAGAAGCAATTGGCAAGTTGGGCATGACCGATATTCATGCACCAACTTGAGGGGTAGTGTTGAATTGTGTAATTTAAATTTCAAATTATTGTTAGGATTTGTTAGGTTGTTACATTTTGTTATTGTTATATTTGAATAGGAATTAAAATTAGATCAATTTATTATTAGTCCGTATTATTAGCAGTTTTGTTGAAACTCTCTTATATATAACAACTTCATGTTAAGGAAAAATATAAAAAAAAAAAAAGAGAATGGAATGAATGAATGAAAAATAAATTATTATTTCAATTTATCCATATCTAATTTTTAACAGAGACTTTTCTCTTGCAAAAGATTTCAACCTTTAAACACTTAAGTTAAAGTCATATTTGGATCCCAGAAAGAGTCATATTGAGTACAATACTATAGGGGTCATAACGTGTACATTGGGTGGGAGAGACCTCATTTATGTAGCGTAGTAGTTACTTAAGCATAGGAGATTGGCTATCCAACTTTTTGCTATAAGAAGTAGTGTGTAAAGTTGTTAATTTGGGCTAACCACATGATTTGAAAGCAGACCGAGTCACAAGATTTTTAGGTTGATGATGCAATTATGGCTGAAATTTCCGCATCTAACATGAAACCAAGTTATGACCTTAATTGAGTGAATAATGGATCATTGGGCCTGATTCTGGCTACAGGTGCAAAACACACATCTTTGTCCAAGCGACATTATTTTTAAGGAATATGACCACGTAATGATTGCTCTCTCATTTTTATTTGATTTTTAAATTATATTGGAAGAAAAACTAAAGTCAAAACTATGGAACCAAAAAAAAAAATAGTTAAACTTGACTCATGTTAAATAATGCAATATGGAGGGCACAATGCTACTGCTTTTATAGTTGATAAATTCTGTCCATCCAGTTTATATTACCCATCGTTAGGTTTAAGTATCTTAGCAATCACTGTCATCGAGTACTCGTTTGTCTCCTCCACTGACTAGATGAAATAAAGAAAAGCTCCACAATCTATCACTCATACAATTAACCAAAAAAGAAAAGAAATCGATGCCTGTTACTATTTGGTGATTTAGGCAACATAGCACTTCGTGTTAAACTTTCTTTTGCAATGTTGTCTTGAGGCAGTGCTTTAAGGGTGATTGATGAGCACCATGGACCTCAACAAGCTACCACCATGTGAAAAAAGGGCTAAAAGCCTGGAATAACGGCTAAGTGTAAGTGACATACGTCAAGCTGGGGGTGATTAACCTGAACTGTATAAATTCTCTCTGAAACAGTATCAAATTCTGCTGAGGTAAACTAGCAATTAACCGAGAGACACGCTTCACGGGACTCTTTTTCTTTTGTGAAATGTCACCCTTGGTTGTCTCTGCTTCTCTCCATATGACTCTATTGACTACTCTCACTATAGAGTGAACACAGCCGTTGGTTGGTGGCATATTATTGTTGTTGATTTATTACCTTTTTTTTTAACTTGTTCTCAACATCTTTTTGCTTTGCAACTTGTGGATAACTCTGTTACAGGCAAGACAAGGCTTATAGTAAAAGGATCATTATCATGAATATCAAGCATCCAATTTTTATGTTAATTGAGGGTCAAGTACTAGACATCTTACCCATGTGTGACCGTATGACCAAAAGGTATATCTAATATCACCCATTCGTTGCTGTCCCCACAGAGCACAAATTTTCTTATTCATACATTAAGCATATCAATTCCATGTCCAACTCCATCAATCAAATGCGTGCGGCTGTGTGCGCGCGTGTGCGTGTCAGTGTATATATACGTATGAAGCCTAGCAAAGCTGTCAACTAGTCCCAAACTAGCTCCTAGCACAAGTAGAGGAACTACCTCACTACCTGTATCAACCGCCACTTCCTCTTATAGTCCTCACCCTCTCTCTCACTCTACTCAAACATCATAGTTCAGCACTTGAGTTATTAGTATCAACCACGAATGTCCAAAAATTGAGAAAGAAAAGCAAAAGATGGAAGCTGTTAAGTTGGTGTCTAGTGATCCAAGTGAGAGACCAGACACCTACCGAGTCGCTTACATAATTCATTTCTTGCTTGGTGCTGGCAACTTGCTTCCTTGGAATGCCTTGATCACTGCAGTGGATTACTTTGCCTACCTCTATCCCACCAAACACATAGAAAAGGTGTTCTCTGTGGCCTATATGATTTCATCTGTGATGGTGCTTCTTGGGATGATCAGTTGGGGAGGTTGGAGCAAAACAACATTGAGGCTGAGAATGAACTTGGGGTTCTCCATGTTTGTTATGTCTCTTATGGTAGCACCAGTCATAGACTGGACCTCAAGCAGCACCAAGCTCAATGAGAGACCGAGCGGCGCCTACGGCTTGACGGTTGCAGCAGTGGTGATATGTGGTTTAGCAGATGGCTTGGTGGGTGGAAGCTTGATAGGATCAGCTGGAAAGCTCCCAAAACAGTATATGCAAGCAGTTTTTGCTGGAACTGCTTCTTCAGGTACCAAGGCAATTCATTCTGTGCCCTCCAAGTTCAATTCACTTCCTTTAATTTCCCCTTTGGCAGGTTATGTTTTGCTATGTTTGACAAAAATTCCCAGGAACATAAGAAGCAGCTTATTAGAAGTAAAGTTCCTCTAAACAATACCATGATGTGTACTTATATTCTTTTGAGGATATACATGCTTTTAAAGGTTGGGGAGAAAATAAACTAATGTAGATTCCTGGGTCTCGTTTTCTAAGTTTTTAACTAACTGGGCACTGTATCTATGTGACAAGATCTTTTCTTGTGTATTTAGCATATTCTTTCATCTATAATCTATAAAGTAATCCTATCCATCTAGTAATAGAACCATGCTATCACTCACACCGTCTCTTAAATATTAAATAGTTTTGAAACTTTGACCGACCTTGCTGTTTTGCTTGCTTGAATAAGTTGTACTTGGTCAGCCTCTAGTTTTCAAATGAAACAGATAAAAGCATTTTCTGCAGTAAAATTAAATATCATAATCTATATAAAGTAAATTCTGCTGTATCTTTGATATCCTGATGTAGTCAAAGTTTGTTCTCATACAAATAATTATAGTCTTTTTTTCTGGGTGGCAGGTATTATAATTTCGATCTTGAGGATAGTAACCAAGGCATCACTCCCACAAACCCCAAAGGGCCTCAAAATAAGTGCTCACTTGTACTTCATGGTTGCCACCATTTTCCTCCTATGTTGTATTATCTTTAGCAACTTGCAGCACAAGTTACCGGTGATTCAGCAGTATCATCAGAGGCTTCATCAGGAGAGCACCTTGTGCACAGGGACAAAATTTTGGGCAGTGGCAGGAAAAATCAAGGGGGCAGCGTTTGGAATTTTCATAATCTACATAGTGACTCTGTCTATTTTCCCAGGATTTATTGCTGAAGATCTTGAATCCAATCTTCTAAGGGATTGGTATCCTATTTTACTGATAACAGTTTATAACTTGGCTGATCTCATGGGAAAGTCTTTAACTGCCTTCTATGTTATGCAATCTATGACAAGGGCAATATGGGCAGCCACAGCTAGGCTACTATTCTATCCACTCTTTGTAGTGTGTCTTCATGGACCAAAGTGGCTGAAAACTGAAGCACCTATGGTGGTTCTGACTTTTCTGCTAGGAATTAGCAATGGTTACCTTACTAGTGTCCTTATGATTCTAACACCCAAGTCAGTACCCTTGTCAGAATCTGAGTTATCTGCTATTGTCATGACAGGGTTCCTTGGGTTTGGCTTAGTTGGTGGTTCAGTTCTTGGCTGGTTCTGGATCTTATGAAGGCCTACTTCTGTGGCAATAAAATGAGCAAAAAGGCAGTAGCATTCATTGTAAATCGTGAGGCAAGAAAGCCTTGGTAGTTACCTTTCCCCGACTTGGTTGTTTTGTTTCTTTATTTGTTCTCTAATGTCGTGAGTGTCATATCTTAGCATTCCAGAACATGAGAAACATGGAGGTTATTAGGAAACTTGTATGTAGGTTAGAAATGTACTGTAAGAATCAGTAAATTGAATGGAAGTTAAGATCTGCTTTAATAGAAACAATATTTTCTTGCAACAAATGCAAAGTTTCATTCAATTTGGATTTGAAGTCTAATTCAATCTTAAAAATTAACTCTTGAGACGAGGCGATTGTCCACACTCATGATATTTTGGACATATTATTAGCAAATATTCCCAACACATATTGCTCATCTCGAATATTCAACATCTCAAATGTGAAATTTATATTATTGAACATTTACGGGAAGTTCAACCACCGCATGATAACAAGTAGCACGATTAACCAAAGAACAATCAACAAGACCGACTTATGATATTAGTATTTGAGCTTAGATCTATCTCAACCCATAAACTAAGAAGATAAGAGATAACTCCACCTATATACACCATTTTAACTATGTCACTACATAATACGAAATCTCCAACACCAACCATATTCAAAAATTCGAAAATTTTGCAACTGTCTTGCTCACTACTAGTCAAGATTTATCAATTATGAACATCTCAAAACCATCTATTTTTTAAAAACTGAATGGCAAGGGTTGTATCTATCACAACATTTTCACAAAACAATACACGAGAAACAAATGCTCCATTTACAAAAATAAAATTCCACCAAATACACCTGAAGATTTTTATTTGTCCCTTTGTTACGTTATGCCAGCTGTCTAAAAATCGAAATCTGCGATGCCACCTATCTGCACGTATGGATAATATAACTCCAAAACTGTGCAAGCAGCGTTATTGTTAGAAACATGCCAGAAAAGAACGATTTGACAAATCAATAAAATGGAAAAAGGAAAGGAGAATATGTCCCTCATTGGTAAGATTTATGAACCATCACAAAACCTAAAGGCTGAATGGCAACTTGGCAAGGGTTGAATTAAATCTGTCGCACCAGTTTCACAAAACAAAAACACAAACGAACGCATGCTCCATTAAAAGACATTATTGGCAAACATACCACCTAATACACCTGCGGATTTTGTTTTGTCCATATGTTATGCCAGTTGGGGATGAGCACAGAGTTAGATTGGTTTTTTACGAGATATTTAAAGTGTGAATTTGGAAGAATATTAACAAAATTCATTTTAAATTAAACTGATTTTGATAAAATTGAATTTTAAGTCATTAATAATTTATATTTGGATATTTTTGTTATAAAAACAAGTTAATAATAAAATTTAATACTAGTATAAATTTTTAACCTACTAAAGTTACTTTGACTCAATGAATTTTGAAATTAAGATCAGTTTCTTAAGTGTATTTAGATAGAAAATTTTAAGTGAGAAAAATAATTTGTTAGAAAATTTAAAATTCTTTAATCTAAAATTTATTGTTTGAATGTTTCCATACGAAAAATTTAAATTTTTGAAATTTTAAAAGAAAATTTTAAACAATTGAAAATGTAAAATTTTAATTTCCTTCTAAACGTGAGAAATTGAAATTTTCTTCTATAAACTCTCGCACCGCACCACTCTTTGCTTTGTTACCATTTCGCTCCGCAATTCACATGTAAGGTAGCTCAAGTATCCGTGGTAGAGGATTCGTCAACGTCCGAGGCCAACCCTACCCCCCCCCCCCCAACCAACAACAACAACAAGGAGTAGCGTCCCCAACGTCGTCGCAAAGACCTGACGTTGCTGCTACCGCAGCAAGACACCAACTTAGCAGTGCCACTTCCTCTGCCCCCATCAACGGTTGTTGCAGTGACGGTGAAGCAGGTGATCCCACTCACAGAGTTGGAGAGGTTGGACCACATCAGGAGCTGGAGTAACAGGACAATGTACAAAGTGGTTCACTGCACCAACGAGCGGGTGTACACGCTGAAGGTAATATACGATCACCACAAGGAGTTGGTGGGCGGCAAATCCACTGGAAAATCTAGATCCTCCATGACGTGAACCATCTAAACGTGGTGAAGTGCCACAAGATGTACAATCAGAACAGCAAAATCCAGGTGTTGCTAGAGTTTATGGACGGAGGGTCACTATAGGAGAAACACATCCCGCACGAGCAGTAGCTGGCAAATATGTCTCGGCAGATTATGCGGGGGTTGGCGTACCTGCACCAACGACACATCATGCATAGGGACATCAAACCCTCGAATCTGCTAATAAATTTGCAAAAGCATGTGAAGATCATTGACTTCGAGATGAATCAAATTCTGAATCAGTCGAAATTTTGAAAAATGAAAAAAATTAATTTTTTTATCCAAATATAGAATTTTGAAAATAAAATACTTTCAATTGAATCATTAGAAATTTTCAATAAAATTTTAAATTGCCTCATTCAAATAGACTCTAAAGCAAAATCAAATATATGAAAAATTACTTTTTTTTCTGCATGTGAAAAAAATACTTAAAATCACGTCAAATAATATTTTAACGTGAGTTTAACCTATCAATATTATTCAATTTCACTTTATTCATATTTTCAATTTTTTTAACAACTCAAACCGAATTAATTAGATCATATTTGGGGATATATCAATAAAATAGTAAAAGAAACATGATAAAACAAAATGAAAATAAGAAATAAATAGAAAATCATAGTAAAAGAAACTGATAGCCTCAAAAGTCAAAATTATAAAATTATATAATATAAAAATAATAAATTATCTAAAATAGTATAAATTTGAATGGTTGTGAATAAAATTTTATGTGGCCATATCCAATTCAAAGGGCCTGCGGGCACACGGGTGAGAGGAGCCTAAAACAACTTTTTATAAAAACAAAATATCTTTGTTTTTATAGAAACAAATAGCAAAAAAAATTATAATGAACTTAAATCTTGAATTTTAGTAACCTTATCCTTAGACCCACTCCCATCCAAAACCCAAATACCCATATCAATTGCAATTTTAAAATCCAAACTAAATTACCCAACCAATCAAAATTTCTCTTTCAATTTGGTTGAATCGACGACCCCTAATGCCAGCTGCCTAAAATCAAAATCCATAATCTGCCACCTTCTTGCACGGGTGAATAATATAGCTCCAAAAACTGTTCAAGCGTTTTCCTGGGACATAATACAAGCATGCCAGTAGAGAAAGATTTGGCAAATCAAACAAAATGCAAAAAAGAAAGAATATCCCCGCCATCTTTTATTCTGCTGTATCGCTACATGAATCTACAATTGATGACACAGTGGACAAAAACCATTACAACTGTTCTCATCGGCCAAAAATATTACAAGGTTAAGGCAGTATAAACAAAAGTTAGAAAGTTATATATGGAAGCCAGACACCAGTGGAAGCAGCTTAAGAAGCAGCAGCAGCTAAAGGAGGTGGTGGTGGAGCAGCTCCATGTAAGAAACCAGGAGATATTTCGTATGAATCTTCTTGCACTTCATCATCTTCCTCTTCCTCAGCGTCCCAGAGAAAATGAGCGTAGGATGCCAGAACATAACTACAAAACAAAGCAGGCGTTTCATTAATTCACAGAATGAGTTAAACAACAACTACCATAGTAATACCATAAAAGAATTTTATGACTAACAGAATCTTTTTCTGATGTACAACCGTGGAAATGAAATTTAAACTTTAAACCTGATGTAAACTATTCAAACTTCTTATCACTAAGCTACACCTAATGGGTTGACTAACAGAGTTACTAAAGTGTGTTAGAGCATCTTTAATGGTAGATTTCAAATTGGTATTTTAAACCACTTTTTTATGGATCACAGAGTGTTATGTAGGATTGAAAATCTCTCAAAATCTCTCTCATTTTTTCTTTAGTGGTAGATTTCATTTTAAGATATTAGGGAAAGAGAAAAAGGAAAAAAAATTATTCTTTTTTTGAACAATATGTAGATCTTGAGGATTTTTCTACAAGAATTCATTCTTCATATTGGAGATCTCTCCACCTCCTTTATTGGGAGATCCAGTGAAGATCAAATCTTAAGCTTAAAATCTTTGTTCAAGATCTAGCACCAAAGATGCTCTTAAAAAATCATTTTTTTAGTATTCTATATCTATATCTATAGGATTTTGATATGCTCACGGAGTAATAGTCAAGATTCGGGGTTCATTAATTGAATATTTGACTTCCTTAGAGTCTTTTCCTAGGGAAGTAATTCAAGTTTAGATGTACGCATAGGGAAAGCCTGTGCAATGAAAAATGCAAGCACGGTTTTTGGGGAGGGATTTTTTATTGTTTTATTGTTGAATTTGATTAAAGAATAAATTATCTACTTCATCCGGCTAGTTCTGGGTTCGAGTCCCAGGCAACTCACTAGGGTTAGCTCCATAATGAAAAAAAGTCAATTATTTTTTATGATGAAGGTAAAGTAACAAATTGTTTCTTCTAACTTTATAATTTTTATGATATCACTGTTATTTTGTGGAATAAAATTGATTCTTGTATGTTATTCAAACATACTATAAGGGTCATCCCACACCAATTATTGAACCAAAACCAAAAATTTGTTGCTTTTCTATACCAGCGTTTTTTCAACCTTTATTCAAGAGCCCATTTCAAACAGAAATGAATTGTGGCATGAAAATTGTGTCAACACAAATAATACTCGATGATTTGTAGTATTCAATTCATGTAATCATTTTATTCCAAATAACTTTTCTTCAATTTAATTATACACTACAAAACTTTTTTTACTTTGAATATGACTTTTAAAGCAGTTAAAAGAATCAACAATCATTCAATATATAACAATATACGGTGACATGGCAGTATAAAATTTGATGTCCCAAACATGCCATAAACATGAATAATCTCAACCATGAAACAACCAAGAGTTTGATGTTTGTTACCAGTCATCGGGAGCAGCTTTAACCGCTTGATCAAAATAAGTCTCAGCACGCGAAGCATCCTTCTGGCTCTCCCATATCAAGTCTGCATACATCGATAGCACCTTCCCATCATTCGGATTCGCCAAAATCGCTCTCCCACAATACTCCTCCGCTTTCACATAGTCCCCTCGAACCTGCCATTAAAAAAACAACTATATCTCCTCATCCATCTACACGCTTTAATCTAAAAGTAATAACTAAATAGCTTCAATTCACGTACCTCTTTCAAGTACCTGGCGTAGTTGCCAAGCAACAGAGGGTTCCCTGGATTCGCTTCAATCATCGTCCGGTAATACAAGTCCGTGCTATCATTCCCGTTGTTCGAATCCCAAAACCCCGACCCTCCGCCGTCACCGTTGTCCCATCCACCGCCGCCGCAGCCAACTCCGCCTCCTTCAACCAACGCCACGTCTCCTTCGTCCGACTCGGAGAAGGAAAACAGAGCGGAGCCGAACGACGCCATGTTGGAGCGCGCGGAGAGATCCGTCTCCGACAGCGCCCGCGTCATTCTGCTCGACGAAGCTTCGACCGGCGAGAGCGAACTCAACGACGCGGAGAGCGTGAGCGAGCGCGTGGCTGGGCTCCGGTGAAGGATTTCGGGTTCGTGAGACGTATCCTTCGGATGAGGGATGCGAGAATTGAGAATCGGCGTGGACGAGCTTCGCAGAAGCATTGTCGTTGTTGTCATGGATCTGAAGATCTTGTTTCTTCAAGGTGAAATAAATAGAATAGAACACTAGCTGACTCACGCGTCAGAGAGGTGAGGGCAGTGGAGAATGGCGACGGAGTTTTATAGAGGGAGGCAACGATTGATCTCAACCGTTGATTCTTCATCGATTTATTTGGCCCCGCGCGCGGGTGTTTCACGTGAGGCGGGGCCCGCGTCTGAGATTTATTACCGTTGGATCGGGTTTTGACGGTGGTGATGTTGTGAAGATATCAGGTGTTGGGTGTGGTTAGTAAGAGAGAGTGGAGATTTTTAAAGGGTGACAGTTGTTGGGAAAAAGATATCAATTTCCCCTTTCAGGACCTGTTATGAATGGTCTTGCACAAGCAAAATATTTTATGTACAAATAATAATTATACAAGCAACACAACACAATTCTTAACGTGGAAAAATTTCTCAATGTGAGAAATAAAAATCACGGGACCGATCTCGGAGTCCACCCAAATTCTTCACTATCAATAAAGTGAGATTACAAAATGGTTCCAACAACCATTACAATCAACAAACAACTTTAACAAAAGTTGTATCAAACCATCACAAGAGACAAACATACAAAATAGGCTTTTGTACGAAATTTATTTCTACCACCAGAAACAACAACTAACAAATCTCAACGGTCAAATTGACTTATTGCAAGAGAGGAACACACTGATCAAATTTGAGGACAATCCAACGGTTAAGCAAAAAGATAATCGTTTCTCAGTATCACTGTCCGAAACAAGACAGAATAGAGCAGGAATTATGATAACCTCTATTTGCAGTTGAAACAATCTCTCTTAAAACACGTCAATGAATAATCCGAACGGTCAGAATCTAGTAACTGATTTTATTAACCGTTTCTCAAAGTTTGAACACGATCCAATGGTTAATGTGAGAGAAACGTCCCTCACAATAAAACTACATGCTTCAGAAAACGGTTACACAACCAATTCGGTTTGGGAATTTCTGGTGATTCTAAAAGCCTCTATTCATGAAACCAACCGTTAGATGTTAATATTGGTGAGTCACAAAATTGCTGTAAAAGTTTCACCAAAATCCAACGGTTAACCAAGGAGATAGAGAAGATTGAAGAATGACAGTTTCTACCCTTCTCCAAATGCGAATTTTGGTGATTTCTTTCTCCTCTCCTTTTCTCGCTCTTGTGGTTTCAAATTAACTGTCAACTTCTTAAAAGAAGTAACTGTTGACCTATTAAAATAAGGAACCCTAATATTTCCTTATTGGGCTGGACTTGGCTTGGGATTCAAGCCCAACAGACTGGTGAGGCTGGGAAACGTTGAGGTCGCCATCGTCGGGGCCTCTGGTTTGGACATATGTTATGGGTCTTGGTTCGGCACCACCGTGGGAGATTATTTGTGGGTCCTGCTCTATAAACTATTTGATGCCTGAGTGAGGGCATTCATGCCATTTCATGTTTGATAATTGTATTATGCCTCTTTCTGTACTCGAGATATTTTATACATTTTATTTTCTTTCATGTTAATTAATAGTAGATTAGTACCATTTGCTATATTCTTTTGTAAAATAATTTTTATTTGTTTTTTTATGTGTTTGTGTAAATTATTTAAAAAACGAATTTTATTTATTTTTAAAAGATATAAAATTTTAAACAAATTAACCCTTTATAGATATGACATCATAAAAGGACATAGTTTGTTTTCTTTTAAATATTGGCTATAAAACATCTATACTGTTAATAAATACAGTATGATATTTTGGTGTATATATTTATTTTTCCATTTTATGCCTTAATTACTTTTTATAAAAAAATTCCTATAACTGCTCTCTTCAATCAACCCATACTCCATTCACGTCATAAAAACTATCTAATATTATTTATTTTTTCAAAAAAAATTAAAAACACCGAGTGTCTTTTCCACTCGTTATAATAGTGATAGTAAACTATGACATGCAATGATATTTCTTTTCTTTACTGTGTGACTTTTGCTTGAATTATTATTTTTGAACGAGTACCATATAAAGGGTGAAGGTTTACTTCTTAAATGTTGAATACCATGAACTCAATTATTCATAAACGAAACAGTTTGAACGTTGAGGCGTGTAATTTCACACTGTTGTTAATAATTTATTTGTGGTGCATAAGTTTTTCAGGATATATTGTCAACGCAAAAGAAATGTAAGATTTTTTTTATTATCAGAACAGAGGATGTAGAGAGGGAGGCACGTCCAAAATCTTTTGCAATCGTGTGTAGATATATACTTTAAAATAAGGATTTATTCTATAAATAATAATTAAATAATCATGGAATAAAATAAAGCCTACTAAAATGGGATAGATAAAGATCAATACAAAAATTTGAAATGAAAACACAAAATATCTTATTTTAAATAAGCATAAATTTGAATTTAATATTTTTCAAAGATCAATTAATTCAAAAACAAAAAAGGCTATGGAACTTTGCGGAATTGTACTACCAGTGCTTAACTCAAACAAACTTGTGTTTAAGCTCACGCCTCTTACTAGTTTGTTTCTTAGTTTAAAGTACTTTTTTTTTATGAGCAATGAATTTTCATTAGTTTAAAGTACATGCTATTTTATTATTAGACTTGAAAACATAAAAAACTAAGGAACGTTAGACTTTAAACCTGTAAAATGCCACATTGGTTAAAGATTACGTTGCGTTAAAGAATTACATTGCATTTCGTACAGATTTCATAATGATACTGTTGTGTGGTGCCCATTCATTCTCACACTTCTTGTGTTGGAGTTTATGTTTAAAAAATTCCATGGGTTATGAATAAGAGGTGGTTGGAAAAAAGGTTAGGAAAAATAATAACTACTCTCAACCGCTCCAATAACGAACGGTTGCGATAGTTCACCGACAACTCTTCAACATGGTTGTTTGTTGTCTATATATAGACACAGAGACAATCAGAAAAAATAGATAGAAAAAAGAGAGAAAAGAGATATAAGTTTTTTCTGATCTTCTCGATTACATGCTGTTGCATTTTCATAACACATAAATTCTTCATTCTTTGAGTGTGGTTCCTCAAACATTTGCTTTGTTCGTTTGGGTTGTTGATTGGTAGTGCCACCGATCTTCAGACGTTGATCTGTTCTATCCTAGAAGGCAATTGTTCATCAACATTTGGCATCAATTGGAAGGAACAAATTTTCTTAAGGAGACAACCTTGTTGGGCTCGGATCCTTTCATCTCTCTGCATCTGTTTCTATTTCTGTTTCATACTCATCATACAGGTTCTGTTTAAATCATTTTGTGCAATTGTAGCACAATATATTGTCCTTCTTGACTACTCAGATTCTGACCCTTGTGCAATTGGATGTATTCCAATTCTAAAGTATTAATTATCGACAACAATCTTAAGACAATTTGTTTGAATCTGGGTTCAGTATATTCAATCTTTCTGTATTATATATTGTTCTCTACTCTCTGTACTTTTGAACGATTAATCTGTGTGATTAATCATTGTTTCTGTTTGTGTAATAGAAATGACTTCGACAAGTGCAAACTTGGTCAACAACAACAAGGCTCCCTCTGTTTCGACTCCTACTAAAAAGCCTGAAAAATTCAATGGGGTTGATTTCAAGTGTTGGTAACAGAAAATGTTGTTCTACTTGACAACCCTATGTTTGGAACGTTTTCTCAAGGAAGATGCTCCGAAGTTGGAAGAAGGAGACAAACTTGATAAAGAGAAGGTTGTTGCAGTTGATGCATGGAAGCACTCTGATTTCCTATGCAGAAACTACATCCTCAATGGTCTAGACAATTCCTTGTATAATGTGTATAGCACTTTCAAAACCAGTAAGGGATTGTGGGATAGTCTAGACAAGAAATACAAAATAGAAAATGCTGGCTTGAAGAAATTCATTGTTGGCAAATTTTTGGACTTCAAGATGGAAGACTCTAAGAATGTGATGAGTCAAGTGGAGGAACTTCAAGTGTTAGTGCATGAAATTCATGTTGAGGGGATGACCCTGAGTGAATCATTTCAGGCTGCTATGGTTATTGAAAAATTACCACCATCCTGGAAGGATTTCAAGAACTATCTCAAACATAAGCGCAAGGAGATGACACTTAAAGATTTGATAATGAGGTTGAGGATAGAAGCAGACAACAAAGTTGCTGAAAAGAAATTTGGCACTAGGGCTAACGTTGTTGAAGAGGGATCAAAGTCCAAGAAGCGAAAATATTTTGATGATGGAAATGCTAAACAAGGCAAAGGTAAAGGCAAAAAGTTCAAAGGCAATTGCTACAATTGCGCTAATCCTGGCCACCGTGCAGAGGATTGCAAAAAGTCACAAAAATCCAAGAAGAAGAAGACCACTCAAACCAACTTGGTTGATACCGCTTGCGGAGAAGTTGAAAATCTCAACTTAACAGCGGTGGTGTTGGAGTGTAACCTTGTAAGGGACACTAAGGAGCGGTAGGTGGATACCGATGCTACTAGGCATATCTGTTCGTCCAAGTTGATGTTTTCTTCCTACACCCCTATGAAGAATGATGAGAAACTCTATATGGGTAACTCTTCTACTTCAAAAGTTGAAGGTATTGGAAATGTGGCTTTAAAAATGACTTCTAGCAAGGTTGTGACACTTAATGATGTGCTTCATGTGCCTGGTATTCACAAGAACTTAGTCTCTGGATCCCTTCTGAGCAACAATGGCTTTAATGTTACTTCTGTTTACTTGCTTGAGTCTTCTAATTTATGGCATCAAAGATTAGGACATGTTAATTTTAAATCAATTAAAAGTTTAGTTAATTTAGATTTATTGCCTAAAGTTGAATGTTCTAATACTAAATGTCAAGTATGTGTTTGAATCAGAAGTTTCAAAATTACCTTTTTCTTCTATTGATAGATCAACTGAACTATTAGATTTAATACATACTGATATATGTGATATGAAATATGTACCATCTAGGGGTAATAAGAAATATTTTATTACTTGTATTGATGATTGCAGTAGATACTGTTATGTTAATTACATCTGGTTTACCACAGAACTTGTGGAGGGAAGCCATTTTGACAGCGAACTATATTATTAATAGAGTTCCTCACAAGAAGACAAAGAGCATACCATACGAAGTATGGAAAGGAAAGCAACCATCCTTGAAATACTTGAAAGTGTGGGGGTGCTTGGCTAAGCTCGCGATTCCTAAACCCAAAAGGTTGAAGATCAGACCTAAAACCGTGGATTCTGTATTCATTGGTTATGCACTTAATAGTAGTGCTAGTCGGTTTTTGGTTTATAAATCCGATGTCTCAGATATACATGTTAATACGATTATTGAAGCAAGGGATGCTAGGTTCTTTAAGGATATATTTCCGTATAAAAAGGTATATGAACCAAGTGGTAATGACAATGATAATATTGTGAGACCTCGGGAGACTACAACTAGTGTTGATCTTGTAGAGGATGAACCTAGATGTAGTAAGAGGCAAAGGACCACCACATCCTTTGGACCTGATTTTCTAACATATCTATTAGAAAATGAGCCTAAGACGTATAAAGAAGTTGTAACGTCCCCAGAGGCACCATTATGGGTAGAGGCTATCAATAGTGAAATTGAATCCATCCTGTTGAATCACACTTGGGAATTGGCAGACCTTCCTCCTGGCACTAAGCCTCTAGGAAGTAAGTGGGTCTTCAAAAGGAAGATGAAGGCAGATGGCACTATTGATAAATATAAAGCTAGGCTTGTAGTCAAAGGCTACAGGCAACGCGAAGGTCTCGACTACTTCGATACCTATTCACCTGTTACAAGCATTACTTCCATTAGGATGTTAGTCGCGTTAACAGCGTTGAATGGGTTAGAACTACATCATATGGATGTGAAGACAACTTTCTTAAATGGAGACCTAGAAGAAAAGATATATTTGGAACAACCTGAAGGGTTTGCTGTTCCAGGACAAGAACAGAAAGTTTGTTGCTTAATTAAATCTCTTTACAGGTTAAAGCAAGCTCCAAAACAATGGCATGCGAAGTTTGATAAAGTTATGTTATCGAACAGTTTTAGTATTAATGAATGTGACAAGTGTGTCTATTTTCAAAATACTAAGAAAGGGATTGCCATAGTCTGTCTTTATGTAAACTGTAACACACTGAAATTTTATAAGTAGAAAAATATTTGTGTTGATTAATTGTTTAATATAAATCTTGAAATCTGTTAAAGTGTTTTGAATGGGTGTTTGTGCGTAAAAGGTGAAAGTCAAATTTTATGGCTAAGATAAGCTATCCGTACACACATAGTAAAAATAATGGTGGCTATGGTGGCTGTTCGGTCACGCAAGTGGGCAACTATGGTGGCTGTGATAGCTGGCTGAATCAAGTTATTGGCAACTTGCCTCAATGCTTCGTTTATAAATAAGCCTGAAGCGGAAAAATGGTTCACTCTCACTTCTGGGCGTGTTTTTCTTCTTTTTCTCTCTCTAAAAAGCTTTGCACCAAAAATCTCTCTCTTCTTCCACCTTGTGTACCACTAAAACTCTCGAGAAACCATCGTAGTAGCAACGGAAAATCCTCTCTGTTAAGAAGAATTTGTGAACGAATCTTAAACTTTTCATTCTTGGTCGCTGTGAGAACGAGTGTTCAAACAAAACAATCCCTGTTGAGGTAATGGGAGTTTATTGTGTTAATAATGATTTTTTATATCATGGTTGGGCTAAAGTATGTATCTATTATTTAATATGCTGCATAAAATATATTGATAATGTCTGTAAATGGTGTGAGGAAGACGACTACCGGGTTGGGTAAGTCGGGTGGAGTATGTTATATGTATATATATTAAAACGCTGTTGTGTTGTGATATCGGCTGCCGGAAAGGGTTGGCTGAGTTGCATGTGTCAAACCTTTATTCGTGATGTCGGCTACCGAGATGGAAATGCCAAGTTGAACGGTTTACGTACCATGCATCTGTGCATGAAGGACGTAACTTAGTCCTCGTTGGTGAACGTCCATATACCGGGTATCTCTACCCGAGGTTGTTCTCTTAAGAGCTGCTAGTGCTCGCTTCTTTTTCTTTAGATATATCAGGTTCCTTACCCGCTGTGGCTCATTAGAGCTACCAAGCTCAAGTTACTTCATGAGAGGAAGAGAAAGAGCTACCGGATTCCTACTCGGCAGAGCTCGTACCCGTTTCCTTGTGAATTACCGGGCTTCCTTACCCGGACAACCTTGTGCCCTCATCCGACCTTGTTCGGATTATTGCATCAGTTGTTATGGCTAGGTGCAAATCCGGACATCTAATATTGTACCCCTGTTCACTTGTTTATAGCGTTTATGAATGACGTATGTGATTACGTTGAGATTGGTCATTGTATTGGCTTGAGTTATTAAATGCATTGATACCATGAGGAGTATATGACATTATCCTAACCGGGATGAGTTAACCCGGGCAGGGCCATACATTGATGGTACCCATGGTAATCTAAATGCGTTTGGATATACATAAAATACCCATAGGGGTGTATGGCATTACCCTAACCGGGACGAGTTGATCCTGGGGACGGGTCATACATTGATGGTGCTATGGTGATATTTTATGTGTTGACGTGAGATGCTGAGACCGGGTGGTTAACCTTGCAATGACCACGGTCAGTGCATCAGTGTACCCGAGAATGGGTCAGTATATATGTATATAGGGGTGTATGACATTATCCTACCCAGGTCGAGTTGAGCACGGGCCTGGGTCATACATTGATAGAGCCCATGTACATACTTCATGCATAATGGAAATAAGATGGTGGCAGTAGGGTACAGAGGTACTAGAGGGGCATCTCTGTTTGGAACTCCCTTGTGACTCAGGACTGATCACCATGAGGGGGGAGCGACCTGTGCATGACAGAGTGACCTTGACAAGTTTCTACATCATTTTCCTGAGAAAGGCTATTTCCATGAAGACGGTACCACATTGCATTGACTAAGAGATAAGTTTGGAACATGCATCATGACTAGTCATTTTAAGATGAATTGTGACATGGTTTGGACGGGTTGTTCATAATTGAATGCGTGATAAAATATTTGAATAATGTTGTGATTTTGAAATGACCAAGTTGTCTTTTTATAACTAATGATATTTATTTACTTATAGTTTTACATGATGAACTCACATTTGTTTTGTTGTACCTTGTGGTTGGGTACCTGTGGTGATCGCGAACCATATTCGTGTGAGCAGATGGATAGCGGTAGGTGACGGGGAAGATGACCTATGTTGATTGGAGCTGGCGAGTAGCTGGGATGTAGATGGACTAGATCCTGAGAAAGGGTTGTATTTTTGCTAGTTACACCCCTTATTCTAATGACTACACCTTGATGTTTTGCTAGTTACACCCTGTTATTTAAATCCTTATTTCTTTTAAGAATTTTGTACAATTTAGACTTGGTTATGTATAATTACCACCAACTTATGATTATTAATATACAAGTATTATGATGTATTGCCTCTTTGTATATTCAAGTTTTGATATTGATTACACTTACGAAAAATTTACTACTATTTTTATAAACAAACTTAAAGGGATTTTTAAACATAAATTACCATTAAAAACATAATTAAGAGTATGATACAGTAGCGACGAGGCGGATCGTTACATAGACGATATGTTGATAATGGGTAGTAATAATCAAATGATTAAAGCTACTAAGCAATTGCTTGCCAGCAAATTTGACATGAAAGATTTGGGAAGAGCAAATGTTATTTTGGGTATCAAAATCCATAGAACATCAAGAGGGTTGGCTTTATCACAGGCTCATTATGTTGCTAAAATTCTTGAAAAATTCAAGAGTTTAAATATAACTCCTATGAAGAACCCCATAGACTCTAGTCTTCGACTATCGAAGAATACTGGTAAAGCTGAAGCACAAAAGGAGTATGCTCAAGTATTAGGCAGTCTTATGTATGTTATGAACTGCACTAGACCTGATATTGCTTATGCAGTGAGCATGTTGAGTCGCTTTACGAGTAATCCAAACATGTATCATTGGAAAGCTATGGTAAGAGTTTTAGGATACCTAAAGTACACTCAAAACTTTGGCTTGCATTACGAGAAGTACCCTGCAGTTATTGAAGGATATTGTGATGCAAACTGGATCACCGGTTCTAATGACACTAAATCCACAAGCGGATATGTGTTCACCCTTGGTGGGGGAGCTGTATCTTGGAAATCGTCCAAGTAGACTTGCATTGCAAGATCAACTATGGAAGCAAAATTTATCTCTTTAGATAAAGCCGGTGAGGAAGCCGAATGGCTTTGTAATTTTGTTGAGGATGTTCCCAGTTGGCCAAAACCAGTACCAGTTGTAGGCATACATTGTGATAGCCAAGCCGCCATTGGAAGGGCCAGGAATGTCATGTATAACAGTAAGTTTAGACATATACGTCGTAGGCATGATATCGTAAGACAACTACTCTTGAATGGAATCATCTCAATAGACTATGTGAGGTTTAAAGAGAACATAGTGGATCCATTAACTAAAGGGATTCCTAGAGAGTTAGTTGAAAATTTGTCAAAAGGAATGGGTTTAAGGTCTATCAATTGTTGATCATCGCGGTAACTCTACCTTGATGAGTGGAGATCCCACGAACTAGGTTCAAAGAGACAACTAAGTCATGATCGACTGTTAAACACTGTGGAGTTTTAAACTCATACTTATTCCTATGACAAGACAGTGTATATGGGGGTAAGCATAACGACTTTTAATGGTTTCTTAATCTGATGTGTTCAGATGATGTATGTGGAGGTATATCACATGAAATCACCTATATGAGTGTGAAGTGGGGGCCGCTTCAATGAGAACTTAAAAAGGTCGATTCTCTACAACACTCGCAGGACCAGGCAGGTGTCCACGACCAAAATGGACACAACAATGAGGACAAGCAATGCTAGGGAAGCAATTGTGTGTCTCCTATTGTCTTGGTATACACAATAAAGGTCGACGGTTCAAGGCATCATGACCACCGATTGACCTAGTATACCCGATAGGTTTACACTAGAGAAGGTTCAAAGGTAACCCCTACCTATCTCGATGCAATTGTTTCTCGCTGAATAATCACACTTGCATACATATTCATATGCATTTAGTCATGTTGAGTTGATCTCTTATTCATGTGGGGGATTGTTGGAGTTTATGTTTAAAAAATTCCATGGTTATGAATAAGAGGTGGTTGGAAAAAAGGTTAGGAAAAATAATAATTATTCCCAACTGCTCCAATAATGAACAGTCGCGATGATTCGAAAAATAATAACTACTCTCAACCGATAACGAACGGTTGCGATAGTTCACGGCCAACAGTCGCGATGGTTCGCCGGCAACTCTTCAACATGGTTGTTTGTTGTCTATATATAGACACAGAGACAATCAGAAAAAATAGAGAGAAAAAAGAGAGAAAAAAGATAGAAGTTTTTTCTGATCTTCTCGATTACATGCTGTTGCATTTTCATATCACATAAATTATTCATTCTTTGTGTGTGGTTCCTCAAGCATTTGCTTTGTTCATTTTGGCTGTTGATTGGTAGTGTTACCGATCTTCAGATGTTGATCCGTTCTATCCTAGGAGGCAATTGTTCATCAACTTTTGGCATCAATTGGAGGGAACAAATTGTCTTAAGGAGACAACCTTGTTGGACTCAGATCCTTCCATCTCTCTGCATCTGTTTCTGTTTCTGTTTCATACTCATCATATAGGTTCTGTTTAAATCGTTTTGTGTAGTTGTAATATAATATATTGTCCCTCTTGACTATTCAGATTTCAACCCTTATGCAATTGAATGTATTCCAATTTTAAAGTATTAATTATCCACAACATCTTGCTCATACAACTAGTTTGCCATCGAGGAGTCCTCAAGGTGCCGTTATCGAAGTCGTTCTTTTTTTTATTATCAAGAAAGTCGTTTATTTAAAATCCATTCTTAAATATATCTACATATCTTATTAATATTTTAAGATTTAATGCACAATTGTCGTGTGGGTTGAAGGCGTAATACGTAGAATGCCACATAATAACTCTTAAAATGTAAACGCTGTGTAACATATTTAATTAAACATGGTCTTTCTATAATATACTGTCCGGCTTATATTTGTACCACGTTTGAAAAATGAATTGCCACATGGCATTTTATATTTACAACTTTGTGTATAAACAAATGTTATGCAGCTTTAAGAATTTCTACGCAATCATTTATATGATGCATGCAGACTTCTATAACCCTTGTTTACGCTACATAATTAGGAAGTGATACACATTCTTCTTTTAATATTACATTACCTTACGTCAATTGAATTTTTAAATATAGTTTCTATTCAAATATTATGACGTGACCCGAATTGCTAACAACTATTACGAAGACAACGTGACCCTTTCTTTATTCACAAGGAAAATATTAATGCCAAAATATAGTTGAAGGAAAAAGATAAACAATCAATATGTGGTCAATAAGTTAATGTATTATAATAATTAATAATTAGTTGCCGACGATGACATCCTTGTTTTTTGTTATTAATTGATATGTTATAAAAAAACCATGGATCAATTCTTGAACGCTGGATAGCATATGTATTTACACCTGAATTGTGAATTTGTAATTTATTTATCTGAATAATGTAAAAATTGTTTTTCCTTTCTTTCGGCTCAAAATATCTAGGCATTTAAATAAAGATTTAGTGAACACAACAACCACAAAGCCCCAATCTACTTAAAGCTATAAACGGTGCTTTAGGTATGAATTGAAGGATACATGGACGAAAAAAATCTCTTAATCGTGTGGTGGAAAGATTCCTTCTTATTAGCTATCAATCAAATTCAAGCACCAAACGCACTCGCTCATGTCGTTGACAAGGACCAATGTTACAAGTTCCTCCAGCGGAATAACTAGAAGATAAACATCAAACAGTTCATGTCATTAGTGTGTGTTTTGGATTTTTCAATATAAAAGTTATTGCTAATTGACTGAATACTATTGGACAATGAATGAGAGACTCTTGTGTGTTGCCTAAACTCAATTGCTAGTGAAGTTAGAAACATTGTTTTGAAAATCGGACTGATCAAACCAATTCAACGGGTTTAATCGTGTTTTATCAATCTAAAAAAGAAAACTGGTTCAATTAAGTCAGACATCCCAAAAATCATCTTCGATAAATAAATTTACTTCTTCTATTTCTCTTCCCGAGGAAAAAAAAAACAAACTCAAACTCTATTGTGTAATAATTATTATATAATAATCTCCTTTTTACGGTCAAATGTTGTAATATGAATTACCAATTTTTTATTTATGTATTTATATTTTTTCTTTTTGAAATACATCCCATGATTTTGACTTTCTTAAAAAATTATATTGTGCCATGAAAAACTGAAAAACAAAATGCTTAAATAACCTTTTGTTATTATAAAATAGTTTTTTTCTAGAAAAAAAGTTATACACTAGTATCAAAAGTTTACACAGCCATTTAATTATAATTTACTATGATAAATTTATTAATTTTTAAAAAAATTATTTTAAATAATTCGAAATGATAATTTATAATTGAATAATAGTGTAAAACTGTTTACATTATCAATACATAAACATTAAATTCTTTTTTTAAACCATTAAAAAAATTGTTTTCATTTTAGTCTTAAAAAAATTGGCTTGATTTTAATCCTTTAAAGATAAAGATCTATTTTGTTTTAATCTCTATTATCAATTAACAATCTTAGATGATAATGATAATGTTTAAAAAAAATGTGATTATCTTATGAAATTCGTTGATAATGTGGTAAATCAATGAATTGTCATTGTTGTTATTAAGTTATCATTTAACATTGTTACTTTATGATAAGAACTAAAAAAAATTAAATCATAAAGGACTAAAATTAAGATAAAAACTTTGAAGGACTAGAATAAAAAAAAATGGCTTAAATATGTTTATATATGAAAAATATGTTGTTTTTATATTATTATCTCAAATTCATTTTTGGTTAATTACATACTTGAAAAATTTGTGTATTTCAATGTAGTATATGTTGTTAGTTCCATTCTGTTAAGTGGTAATGTGGAAGATGGATTGTCATGTCATTAAGCCTAATCACTTACACATCAGTGTCATATCATTCTTTCTCCTCTTCTTTTCCCTCACCCTCTTTTTCTCCCTCTTCTCCCCGCGCTGCCCAATGTCGTTGTCGCTCTCCACTGTGGCTGCTATCGTCATCACCACCAATAACATCCCTGTCGCCGCCTCCCTCCCCTCTTCCTCCTTCTCCTTCACAATCCAGCCCTCAAATCCAGCCCTGGCCTTGCCCACCTCACCCCATTCATCTTCTTCATCCTTCCACCGCCACCCAAGCCGATTCATCTTCTTCATCCTTCCACCGCCACCCCTCCTTTGTGCACAATCATAATCCCACCACAACCCTTTAACACGTAGGTGTGCGCGTGACAGCCACCATCAACCTCGTTTCGAACAAATTCAATTTTCCTTCTTCCCCTTTCTATTCAACTAATTCACAACTGATCCAACAAATTTACCAACGAAGAACTTGTCACTATGCATGTTCACTTTGTTTGGGATCTATGACATCTCCAAATCTACTTGAAACATTTTCTTTACCCACGCTCCAACTGCTTGTTCGATCCAACCATTCCTTCTCAACGAAAATCGATACTTCAAAATTAGATCTCAACGAAAAACCAAATACGACTCTCACACCAAAAAAATGGGTTTACAAGTGGAACGTCTTCATAAATAATGGTTAGAAATCACATAAGAAACATAACAACACCAATAGATTTGCAATAAACGTCGTGGTTTAGGAGTAGCACGTTGATGGGCTTGCATCGTCCACCATGTGCTTCACTGCCTCAAAGTCCCGCACATCTGCCGTGAATGCCACCTCGATCCCCATGGCGAGGCAGATCGTGTTGTGCGCCTCCTCCAGCTTCTTTGGTGACTGCACGAGAATGGAGACGTGCGCCCTTCGCTGCGGCGCAGTGCAGTAGTACCAACGATGCTACCCAATCCACCTATGATGAACACGTGTTGATTCTTGATCAGGATCTTCATGAGACTCGGACGAATAAAGAAGGAAAATTTCATGTCCACCATTGGTAATGATGCACCTTCGACACCAAAAGTAGGGGTGTCAATTTGGACCCACAAATGGGGATCCTCCGGGGACTGCCTTGTATGGAGCCCTACAGATGAGGATTTTTTTCCCGCTAGGATGAGGATGAGGATAAATATTCCCCCGTGAGCATGACAGGGACGGGGATGGGGATCACATCCCCCACCCCGCGGGGTCCTCATCCCAAGGAAATTACATAATTACCCTTGTATTAATTGTTATTTTATATCTTAAATATTAAAGGTTGATTTTAAATTTTTAATATACTTAATCACTTAACGAATACACAATTATACAAATATTAAAGGTTGAAAATATTGCAAAAAAATATTTGTAGTTTTAACTATTTGTATTGTTATTGAACATTATGTTTATATTATTTCAAATTAAACTTGTTGTCCATGTTTGTTTATTTGAGTTTAACAATATATGAATTATTTGATTTTGAATATTATGTTGGTGAGACTTTTTAAAGCTTTTTTAAATTTACTTGTATTAGAATTTAAAATTAATGTTTTTTTTTTAAATTTTGGGGCCCCGTGAGGAAGGGAATAGGGGAAAAAAAATCCCCCACAGTAGAGATCAGGACTAGGACGGAGGGTTAGTTGGGAGATGGGGACAAGGAGCAAAGGAGTACTCCTCGCCCTCATCATGCCTCGTTAACATCCCTAACTAGAAGAGGGAATGTTTTGCAAAACCCAATCACTTTTTTTTTTATATAAAATTTTATTAATTAATAAAATATAGTAATTGGATTTTTTTATAAAAAAAGTAATAAATGATGACATGGCTTCAATTGACCTAAGTGTTAAATGATTACACTTGATATCGTAACACTCTGTGTATCATATTACAACTTAATAGAATGAGATTACCGACATATATTACATCGAAACATATATTTTTTCCGGTAAATAATTGACCAAAAATGAAATCTAGGTATAATTTAAAAATGACATTTTTTTAGGTATGAAAAACATATTTAAGCGATAAAAACATACTCTATTTTCAAGGATCAAAATTTTATTTAATCCAAAACAAAATAAGCATAGAGAGAGTGTTAGATAAACTAAATTAAAATTATAAATAAGTTGATTTATTTATGACTTATTTGAATTTCACTTGTTAAATATTTAATCAATATTATTTGTTTAATTAAGAGTTTAAGCGTAAAATTGTGTTCAAATTATTTAAATGAGATGGTATCAAACTCTGTATATTAACTAGTATGTTCGATGACCTTTAGCATCGAGTCTATTATTATACTTTAAAATTATAAAGTTGTATTTTAATTTATTCTAACTATTTTATAAGAGATTTTAAAAGATTTCTGTAAACATTTTTTTTATTTGGTAACTACTATAATTAAAACATTAGCCTTCCTAGTTGACACCTTACTTTTTTTTTTTGGAAAATATGTAAATATGTATATTAACCAAAAATGATATACAACTACACGGGGCATTCCCCGGTCATACAAAAGGCAAAAAGGCCAACGAAGGACATTACTTGCTCAAAAAGCAAATGTACAATACCAGATACACCTGAAAATAACCAAACAGCAAAAATACATTTGCTAGTACAAGTGAGTCAGGTGAGCAAACCTCATCGCCCTAAACTTAATCCTATCAACCAAGTCAGCTAATACAAACGAATGGTTATCAAAAAGGATGCTATTCCTGCAGCTCCAGATGCAGAAAATAGTGGTAGCCAAAGCAAGACAGCGGAACTTCCCTCGGATGCCCGATACTGCCCTATGGTGCACCAAGGCATTCAGCACTCCCTGAAGAGAAATGTTATTCCTGGGATAATGGGCCCAATTCCTTATATCCGTCCAAACCCTTAGAGTGATACGGCATCTGAAAAAAAGGTGATCATTAGATTCTGGATGCTGTCTACAGAAGCAACAAAGAGAGCCCTTATCAATAAAAGGGGCCTTATCCAGCGTGGGAAGCTTATGAGAAGCCGCCAGCCAAAGAGTGAACGCCTCCTTAGGAGGATTAGCCGAATTCCAGACCACTTTTGCCCAAATCTTGTTAGGCTGAAAAGACCTGAAATATTCATAGGCAGTTTCAGCCTTGAAACCTCCCTGCTGTACCCAAGAATTCAAAAGAGAAGCAGCCATCTCCGGGCTTCCCTCCTCTACAACCAGGCCATCCTTGATGCTTCCCAGCCTTTTCATGAGAGCGGAATCTGATTTTGCTGTATGGAAGCTCCACACCGAACCACCATTGAAGTAAAAGTGGCTGACCCACTTCACCCAAAGGGATTCTTTTTCTGAAGCAAAGTCCCAAAGCACCCTGGTTAAGAGAGCCTTATTCCAGGTTTTCAAGTCATGCAGCCCAAGGCCCCCTTCTTTTTTGGGGGTACATACCACTTTCCAGGCCACAAGAGGCTTCTTCCTCCCCCCATCGCCAATTCCCCACAAAAAATTACGACAATAAGCTTCAATCCTCTCAATAACAGTCACCGGAAGGGGGAAGAGAGCCAACCAGAAGTTTACAATCCCACCAATAACACCTCTAAGCAATTCCAGCCTACCAGCATAGGAGAAATGCTTGGAGTGCCAATTCTGCACCAGTCCTCCAATCCTGCTGAGAAGGGGAGAATAATGACAGACGTTCAACCTGGAGGCCATCAACGGAATGCCTAGGTACCGAATGGGAAAGCTACCCGGGCTAAAACCAGTGAGAGCATACAGGTCAGCCATAGTGATATCATCCACTCCCGAGGTGAAAATGGCAGATTTGCCATGACTGATAGATAGGCTTGAGATGCTGCAGAAATAAGCCAGCTTATTAAAGATGGTGGCTACTGATGGATAGTCCCCTCGAGAGAAAAGAAGCAAGTCGTCCGCAAACGCCAGGTGAGTGATGTTAAGGGGGGCACAACTAGGATGAAAATTATACAGAAGATTGTTCTTCAACCCATTGAGGTCTCTGGACAAAAACTCCAAGCAGATGACAAACAGATAAGGAGATAAAGGGTCTCCCTGTCTGATGCCCCTCTTTCCCTGAAAGTGCCCGTAGATTTTACCGTTAACAGCAAGACTATACGAAGTGGTGGAGACGCACTCCATAATCCAGCCAATAAACCGACTCGGAAAACCCAGGGCATGAAGCATGTAATCCAGGAACTCCCAAGATATAGAATCGTATGCTTTGTGGAGATCAACATTAAGCATACATCTGGGGGAGTTTCTCTTACGGGCATATTTCCTAACCAGCTCTTAGACCAGGAAAATGTTATCTGCCATACTCCTTGCTTTCACGAACGCCACTTGAGCTTGATCAATTATAGAGTCAAGGGCTGGTCTAATTTTATTAGCAAGAACCTTTGCAATTATCTTATAGATTACATTGCAGCAAGAAATAGGTCTAAACTGGGTAACCCGAGAAGCGTTGGCTGCCTTCGGGATAAGAGCTATAATAGCATGATTAATTTGTCTAAGCAACCTGCCTGAACTGAAGAATTCTTGCACTGCTGCAACTACATCATTGCCTATGACTGACCAAGCCTTTTTGAAGAAAAAAGCGTTGAAACCATCCGGCCCTGGGGATTTATTTATGTTAATCTGGTTAACAATACTGGTGACCTCCTGAGCTGTAGGCAATCTGACCAATTCTGGAAAAAGATCAACAGGCACCTTATTGCCTTGTAAGCTATCTTCCAGAGAAGGGAGATTCGTACCATGCGAAGTCCCAAGCAAGGAAGAGAAATATTTCACAAATTCATCACCAATTTCCTGCTGAGACCCCGTTCTGCTTCCATCCTCTCTATAAATAACCGGAATTAACTTTGCATTTCTGTCTCTGCTGATGAGAGAATAAAAAAATCTGGAATTTCGGTCAGCCTCCACTAAGTACTTATTCTTAGTTAGCTGAGCTATCTTGCGGGATTCAGCTAACCTGAGCTCATTAATAGCTTTCCGAGCAACAGCTATTTTTACCAGTAAGTTGCGATTATTAGGCGTTTGTTGGACTTGAAGCAAGTCCTTAAGGTAACTAGATTCAGCTTCCTCAATTTTCCTTTCCAAGTCACCATATTCCTTCTTATACAGCTCCTTCAAGACTGGTTTAAGCATCTTCAGCTTCTTACAAATTTGGTACATCTTGCAGCCTTGAATTTCAATTGTCCAAACAGACTCCACCACTCGAGAAAAATCCCTGGAATCAGCCACCGCATTGTTAAATCTGAAGATGGACTTACCAACATGAAGGGAAGGATTGATATTAACAATAAGAGGGGCATGATCAGACACTGAGCAGAAATCCTCCACTGCTGCAAAGGATGATCTGAAAGCAGATACCCACTGCATATTGCAAAGGGCTCTATCTATCCTTGACCAAGTATGACCATTAGTCCATGTGTAAGAGCTCCCCACCGTCCTCAACTGATGAAGCCCCACATCGGAGCAGCAATTATTAAAATCTCTGGACTCATAAGCTGTGACAGCTGAACCATTTTTCCTGTCCTCTGGATTCAATACAGAATTAAAGTCCCCTAGAACCAGCCAAGGACCTGTTATATTGCTAGCCACCTGCTCCAAAGAACTCCACATGTGCCTTCTTTCCGATATAGAATGAAGGCCATACACAAATGAAGCTGCACCTTGATCAGTAGTAATTTTTGAAGCAAAATTACAGTGGATTAGTTGGGGAGTGACCACCACCTCCGTGATGTCCACTCTATCTTTTCTCCACAACAAGAGGATCCTCCCAGCCCCACTATGGTTGAAATTATGACCATAAGCCCAGCAGCTAAATCTCTTCTCCATCAGACCTTTTAGATAACCTTCATTGAGCTTGGTTTCTAACAAGGCCACTACATCCACCTGTTTCTCATTGAGAAATCTCTGCACCGCCCGGTGCTTAAAAAGGGCATTGAAGCCCCTAATATTCCAAGATAAGAAAATCATCTCTTTGTCCGGGAAGAAACCTTCCCTTCAAAAGGAATGACAGATTTTCCCATTTTTACGTTGCCAGCCTTGGCTGTCTTATGCTGCATCTTCTGTTGGGTCTTAGGAACTGGCCCAACGGTAGAGGCTGCTTTCTTCTTCTTTTTCTTAGTAGCCAGTTCCCATTCTCCATCTGATTGGTCACCAGAGGAAGCATATCCTGTGCTGATTTCTCTCTCTGTATCTGCATCACTGCTATCATCAGTGCCATCCTCAATTGGGGGTAACTTATCTCCCAACTTTTTTTTTCCTCACTCCTTTTGTCTCCCATGGTAGAAACAGGCTTCTGATGTGAGAGATGTATGGAGAGACCCCCATCCAAAGGTCCAGACTGACTGGAAGTAGGCTGATCTGAAGTTTTGGCCGAAACCCCTGTTTGCCTGGGAATCAGTTTTCTAGTAACTGCTAGATCAATATCTTTCTGGTTCTGTTGATTGCCCTGCAACCTGATCGAATTACCCTTGTTTTTGTCTCTGATCCCAGTTTGGCCCCCCTGAACCTGAAGCTCATTATTTTTCTTAGAAGGATTTTGCGTAGTGTTGCAACTCTTAGAGTAATGCCCTATTGTCTTACAGACGTTGCAGAAAACAGGATTTGTTTCAAACACTATCTGCTGCAAGAAGGACTTTCCTGTTGCTGTTTTCACCAGCACCTCCGTAACCAACTCCTTGGAGGCATCCACTTCTACTAAAGCTCGGGCAAAAGAGAGTGATCCTCTAGAAGCCGTCAGCTGATCTGTGCGAATAGGGGTACCAACTCTTGATAAGATTTTTGCTAGAGCAGAGGCATTCCACAATTCCAGGGGCAGATTCTTCAGCTTTACCCAGACCGGGAATTTGCTTAGTTCCTCATCTCCAAAATCAAAGAGGTCAGGCATAATCTTTAACAAAAGGGGTCTCTGATAAATAAAATAGGGACCATTGGCTAGCACCAAGTCCCTATCCTCCTCAGATCGAAATCTGAAGATTAACCATCCACTTGCATGGGTTGAGTAATTGAACTCCACTCCCCATTTCTGGCAACATTGAAGCAAGGCTTTTTTCCCTGGAAACCTTCCTGCAACATATCCAATGAGGCCAAAACCCCAAACCTTATCAAGGGGTTGGATGTCCTCTTTCTCTAACCAGACGAAGTCTGGATTGTCCATCGCCACTTGTTCCAGAACTATGCCTTTGGAAGGCTGCCTGTTATCTTTAAACAAGTTTGCCCACTTATCCTTCTCCTTATTGCTACCATCTCCCTCATCCAATTCAGCACGTCCTTCCACTGATTGTGCAACATAAGTGTCTTTCGTTCCCAAAGATATGGACCCTTCAACACTAGAAGAGGAATCAGCCTGGAGACATCTGACAGGGTTATCAGCAACCACCTTATCATCTTCTGCTACCAAAGGATCAGCAACCTGTTCCTGCGCAACTTCAACTACCTTTGTGTTTACATCACCAGAACAGGGCATACGGTGAAGGACCTGGAACACTGTCGGACTAGGTGTTTCAATGGAGTCATGAGAAGACGACTCTAGCGGATTGAAAGCCACCTTAGATGCCCGATCGGTAGTCAACAATCTCTCCTCCCCCCCTTTCTTCTTTTTAGCCTTTCCCATGTCTCCAAACACAGGACATAGAAAGCCCAGAAGATGCTCTACTTACCCCCCCTACCGCTATGAGAACAGCCACAAGAGCTAGAACTCAAGAGAGGAACCCCAACCTGCAACAAACCCCAAAGGAAACGGTCCAGGATCTCCGTTCCTTGAGAAGAAGAGACCAAACAGATATAAAGGTGTGCAGATTACAATGAGATTCACAGAATACACAGACTCATTCTCAACCAATAAACTAAGATATTACAAATACACAAAGGAAGCCACTGAATCGCTGCTCCGGGAATAGAAGAAGGAGCAAAGAAAGTTCAGGCCCCCCCGTGCTCAACGCAAGCTATCGGCCTCACTACTTGAATCGAACCCGAGACCCGAAGACTTCCTGTGCCCTAGCACCGCTACTACTGACTAAGCTTGACTAGAACAAGGTCGCGACAAAACCCAATCTATCCTTCTTCACCGAGACCGACTGTTGTCTCCGCCCCCACAGGGTGGTCAAGAAAGGCCGAGACCCTAAAAGGTCGGCCCCAAGTTTCTGCTTTCCTCCTCCAAGCACTGGCTGAGATAAAAATCACAACTTTTAGAGATGACTAAGAGAGAAGGAGAGAGTGAGCTACTTCGGAAGAGGGAGCAAGTGGCCGACAGGTCCGCCACGTGGAGTGGTTATGTGGCTAATGAGCTACTGGTTATGTGGCTAATGAGCTATACCTATTGGATGTCTCTGTCAACCTTTAAAAAGAAAATAATTTCCGTTATCAAAATTCCATCTTGTATTTTTAAGGCACCCTTATTAACACAAAATTATATATTATATATTTTTTAGTACAAAGATTTCTACCAAATTCTAAATTAATAAACTTAAAAAATACAATAAATGAAAATATAATCAAGTAATACATGACTTAAATATCTGGTTATTAAAACTAAGAAATTCTGCAGGCCCGTCCATTTTGCATGACAAATGTCACCCATACACTGGAATAGAAACACGTAACTCAGCAAGTATTCATGCATATAATTTTTCTTTTTTCAAAATTGTCTATTTAATACTTAGTATGTCATGCTTCATATAATCTCTTATTATTCGTCAAAAAACTTCTCAAAATCGAAAGTATCTGTTCATAAGTACAGGAAAAAAATCACGTAATTTCTGCAAACTTTTGATCTTATTTCCAATACGTATATTACATACTAGGTTCCTAATTCCAAATTGATGCTCAATCCTTATTGGCATGCTTCCGTTTAAATGCTTGGTTCCTAATTCCAAATTTATTCAGTAATTAAAAATAGCTTAATTACTTTTCTTATGAAAACTTTGTTATCCATAACTGAAAATTTTAGGGAGCAAATTAAGTAAGAATTTATAGCATACAATAATATATATTATATATATAAATATATATAGCCATCTTCTGTTCAATAAAACTGCATCAAAAAATTTCTTTAAGTCGTTCTATCAGTAAAATTGCGAAAAGAGTTACATTAATTTCAAACATTGTGCTTGAAAGGATTGATTAGAGTTAAAGGTTACTGTGATTAATTTCGGAGTTTAAAAATTTTGCTATGAACAACATGGAGATACTTTTGCTTGTTTTTATTTTTCAAACCCAGATACTTTTGCTTGATGAGAATGTACTTTTATTTAGATCCTAAATGCTTTTCAATGTCAAGTCATATGTTTATTATTTTTCATTGATTTTGCAAGGTGGGTAAATTCAACGCAGATGTCATCAAACCGGGTTGTCTAGAATGACAGTTTCAACGCAGATGTCATCTTTCTTCAAATTTCAACCCTAGCAGTTTCCTTTAGCTATTACTTTTACAATTACCATTAATAAAAGTCAAGGTCAAATCCCTAAAGCATATTGAAGTTTATCTGCCCCAAAAAACTTTTTCACATGAACAATGAATAATTATATATTGTTATTTCAAGAGTCACGTCTAAAAAAGTGTTAAAGATTTTGATAAATAAATAATGATGATAAATGTTCAACATTACTTCTAATGTTATTTTTGAAGATTTTTTTTCCAATTTGTAATACCGTTCCATGTTGCATTTTGAAACTAATAAATTAAAAAAATGACTAATATTGTTACATTTTGCTACATGTATCAGAACAAATTATCCTATGATATTTTATGCTATATCTTACTATTTTATGTTACTTTAATATGAATTCATGTTGATAATATGATTTTGTTTTACTAAAAGAAACATGTTGATAATATGATAATAACATAATTGTATTATTTTTTAAAATGTTATAATAAATAACTGAAAATATTTATGTTAATAATATTTTGCGCAACGTACGGATAACCGACTAATTGAATCAAAACTCAAATACTAGTATCATATTTGTAAAACAAGTTGTATTCAAATTTTAGTTTTATTCCCTTAAAATTAAAATAGTTAAGCTTACGAAATTTAAATAGTTACTCTTTGTTTTTTCAAAGATAGACAATGAAATTGTTCCTGAAAGTAAAAGATTGGCGATTAATTTTTTAAAGATAAAAAATTTAAATTGTCATTAAATTCATAAATAATGTGATAAATTAATTGCTAAAATTTGTAATTTAATATTAAATTAATCCTAAAAAATATAATTTGTGATTTAATATTAAATTAATCCTAAAAAATATAATTTATTATGAATATTATAACATAATCATAAAATGTTCTAAAAAATTAAAGTAAGAAGAATTTACTATTTTATTTTCAATGAAAATAATTCAAACTTCAAAATCGGAGGAGCGCCTAGCTATGTACGAAAACACAAAACCGTTCGCTTCTACTTCCTCCGCACGCTCTCTCGTCGTCATCATCATCTTTACCATCTCCAAACCCTAAAAACTTCTAATCCAATCGAAGCAAAAACAACACCTCCCGAAGGACGTTGTTCATCAGCATTTAATGGTTCATACCAGGGCGAAGAATAGTTCGGAATCCAAAATCGCCGTGGCCAATGGCGGAAAAGTAGCCAAGGCTAAGAAGAAATCGAAGGGTTCGACAATGCCGCGGAGATCGAGTGCTCGGATTCAAGCGTTGCAAAAAGCCGAGGAATTAGTAGTTGAAGAGAAAGACAACTGCCAGAACGCGGTGAGGACGAAGAAGCGCAATGGAAATAGTGGCGGTGAGGAGAGTGTAGCAGTGGAAGAAGAGGTTGTTTCGAAAAAGCGTAAGGGTAAGGTGGAAGAAATGAATGGGAAGCAGGAAAATGCGGGTGGGGGTTTGGGGGAGAAGAGTGACCCT